>JBBPUQ010000004.1:0-1201666 GCA_038501195.1 Nemania diffusa
CTAACCCTAACCCTAACCCTAACCCTAACCCTAACCCTAACCCTAAAAACCCTAACCCTAATAACCCTAACCCCTAATAACCCTAACCCTAACCCTAATAACCCTAACCCTAAACCCTAACCCTAACCCTAACCCTAACCCTAACCCTAACCCTAATAACCCTAACCCTAACCCTAACCCTAATAACCCTAAATATAATATAATATTTAATATTTTTATTAAATATATAGTAAAAGAATAAAAAAGCGTAAAAAATATAACATTAAATTTGATATTTTTATTAAGTATATAGTAAAAAAGTAAAAAAGCGTAGAAAATATAATATTAGATTTAATATTTTTATTAAATATATAGTTAAAAAATAAAAAAAAGCAAAAAATATAATATAATATTTAGTGTTTTTATTAAATATATAGTAAAAAAGTAAAAAAATGCAAAAAATATAATATAATATTTAGTGTTTTAATTAAGTATATATAGTAAATATAAAAAAAATAAAACAAAATTTTAATTAAATTAAATAAATGTTTAAAGTTAATTTTAACTTGTAACTTGTTACAATATAGCAGTATAGAACTTAGTTAAATATTGTATTAGTTTTATTATTTTTTGCACTTTTTTATTATTTTTTAAATTTATTTTTTTATAACTTAGTTTATAGAACTATATTTATAGCATTTGATTTAAAAAAAGCTGTTAAACTAGCTTGCAATAAATTAACACTTTTTAATAAATTTATCTTTTTTTGTTTTAATAAATATATTAGCTTTTTTTTGTTTTAACAGTATGTTAAATATTATATAGAAAAATAAGTTGTAAACATAAAATATAACAATTGTTTTTGTATAATATCTGCAGCTTTTTCTAAAAAGGCTAGATTTAGCTATTAGTAATTAAATGTTTAAATTTTTCTGCAAATATTGAAAACATGGCTTTTAAGCATACAATACTAGTATTTGTTTAACTAAATAAAGCAAATAAATATATAAATTATTAAAATACTGCTAATAACACAGTTTATTTATTAAAAAGCTATTACTACTATAGCTTTTTAAAAAGTTTAATATTTATATAAGTTTATATAATATATATACAACTATTTGATTAATTATATAGTTTGTTATAATAAATTAAATAGCTATAAATAATTAATTAATATATAATAAATATTTAAAATATAAATAAAAAATAATTAATAAATAAATTTAGAACTAAAACAATTGAACTTATATTTTTAGTTAAAAAAAACTAAAAATTATACATGTATTAATCTGCGTAGCTAACTTTTTAAGCGACAAAGCAAAAAAATTGTATTAAATAAACTGTTTACTAAATAAAAAAACAGATAATTTATAAACCATAGGGTTTTATATATATAGTAAATCTATAATTTAGTTTATATTTTTACTGTTATATTTTAACTATTCTAAAACTTTATTTTAGTTTATTTCGTAGTTATTTCTAAAAACCTCTTTATATAATTTTGTATAATTAGCACTAATAGCAATCTGTTATATAATAAAGCCTTTAGTATTTAAATCAAATAACTTTAATATTTTGAACTTATATAAAAAATCCTAAACAACGCAAGTAATAAGTAGCTATATAATAGTAGCTATATATAAATGACTACAGCTGCTAACAAATAACTACACTTAGTCGCAAATAGCTAAACAAATATTAAAAGCAAAAAAGCTTTCGTTTTTTATTTTTATTAGCTATACAATAGAACCTTTAGTGCTTAAATCAAATAGTTTCAATATTTTAAGCTTATATAAAAAATCCTAAACAATATAAGTAACAAGTAGCTATATAATAATAATTAGTTGCAAATAACTATAGCTAATAATAAGTTGTTATAATTAGTAATAAATAGCTATATAATAACAAGTGACTATATAATAACATTTGATTATAAAAGACTATATAAAAGTAAATAGTTATATAATAATAAATAGCTATATAATAATAAGTAGCTATATAATAGTACTTAGTTATAACTAAATATAACTATTAGTAAATAGCTATAGCTAGTTACAATAGCTTTAAAATAGTAGCATATTAAAAATATAGTGCAACAGTTAAATTATATTATTTGCAAAAAAAAATAAACAACAATTACGTTTTTAAATATATGAACTTTGAGGACTATTTGCAAAAAAGAACATATAATAGTTACATTTTTAAATGTATAAATTTAAAGAACCATTTATAAAAAAAAAAAAACAACTATTAAATTTAGTATATTTACAAATAATTTTTTTAATAGTTGATATAAAGTTTTAATATTGTTGTTATATTAATTAAATATATATATAAAGCATTTAGTTAATAGATTTTTTTTATATAATTAATTTTAGTTATTATATTAGCTACTTCAAAATATTATTTATATAACTAAGTAAATATGTAAACAAGCACTTTATAAATAATTTTTAAGCTTTTATATTAATTTTAAAATATATATAATGATTTTAAAGTATAAAGCTTAAATTTAATAACAACAATTATATTTTTAAATGTATAAACTTTAAAAATATAGTTTTTTTAAATTTATGTAAAAAATTCTAAATAATATAAATATAAATGATTATACAATAGTATTTAATTGCAACTAAATATAACTGTTTATAAGTAGCTATAACTAATTGTAATAGCTATAAAATAGTAATATATTAAAAATGTAATATAATAGTTAAATTGTATTATTTATAAAAAAGAATAAACAATAACTATATTTTTAAATATATAAACTTCGAAGATTATTTGCAAAAAAGAACATATAACAGTTACATTTTTAAATATATAAACTTAAAAAACTATTTATAAAGAAAAACAAATAATAACTATATTTTTAAATATATAAACTTAAAAAACTATATATAAAAAAAAACAAATAACAACTATATTTTTAAATATATAATTTTATAAAACTACTTATAAAAAAAAAAATATAATAATTATATTTTTAAATATATAAATTTTAAAAATATAGTTTTGTTATTTGTTTTATTAAAAATTATAAATAAATATATAATTAATTAAGTTTAATAATTTAAAAAAAAACTTATAGCTAATATAGCTGTTTAAAATATTAAATGTTTATATAAAAATTTATATTACTATTTAAATTAATTATATATTTAATTATAATTAATTAAATAGTTTAAAATAATAAATAAATCAATAAATAAATTTAGTAAAATATAGCAGTAAATGTTTTATACTTTATTAACAATTGGCAAAAAAATTAAAAGCGGTATTAATACTAAACTATATAGCTATTTTTACAACTATTTAAAAACTTCACTTTAATTTTTTAAGCTAACTTTGCTGCTATTTAATAATTTTACTTTAATTTTTTAAGTTAACTTTATTGTTATTTAGTAATTTTACTTTAATTTTTTTAGCAAATTTTATTATTATTTAATAACTTTATTTTAATCTTTTTAACAAATTTTACTTTAACTTTTTGTTTTATTGCGCTATTACTTCTTTTAGTTACTTGTGCTTACTTTTTAGCTATAAAAGCATAGTAGCTTAAAAGGTTTACGCCACTTTGGCACAACTTTATGCTTAGTAAAATCAAATAAGAAATAATGTTTAGTTTAAAAGTTTTAAACTTTTTTTATAGTAATAATTAAAATAAAACAAGTTTTATTACTTTTTTAATAAATAATAATAAAGCTATAATTAAAAATTTAAATAGTACTATATTTAATAAATTAAATTTGTTTAATTTTAAATTTAATTATTTAATAATTAATAAAACAATATTTAAACTTTAAATTATTATTATTAATAATTACTTTATTAAAAATATTAATGTTTTAAAAAACTTATTATTTATTGCTTAGTTAATAAAAATAACTTTTAATTTAGCTTTTTTATATAATTAATTAAAATAGCAGTTTTTTATTTTTTTAAAACAAAAATATAACTTTATTTAATATTAATTAATAGTAATATATTAAAAAATATATAACTATAATATATTTTTTAGCTAATTTTATTTTTTGTTTTTTTTATTTATTAATTAAGCTGTTTATTGTTTTTAAAAAACTTTTAAAAAACAAAATATTTAATTTAAAAACTTTTAAAAAACAAACTATTTAATTTAAAACTTTTAAAAAACAAAATATTTAATTTAAAAACTTTTAAAAAATAAACTATATAATTTAAAAACTTTAAAAAATAAAATATTTAATTTTTATAAATATTTTATTTTTTAAGCTTTTTTTTTAACTTTTTTTAAGCTTGTTTAATATTTTAGTTATAAACTTTTTTTATATACTTTTATTAAATATATATTAAAAATAGCATTAATAGCTATATTAAACTATAATAAATATAAAAAAAGCAATATTTTGTTTTAATTAATTAAATATATTACTAATAATAACTTAGTTATATTTAATAATATTTTAATAAATAACAATTTAATAAATAAAACAATATTTTAAAAAAAGTTAATATATTAAAAAATATTATTTTAACATTTACTATTAAATTATAACAAGCTTAAACTTTTGTTTTAATTAATTAAAATTTTTTTTTTTATATTGTAAATATAACTTTTAATTAAAAAAAATTACAATATTAAAAGTTATATTATTTAGCTTTAGTTTTTAAAAGTGTTTTTAAAGCATATATTTTATTTATTTTATATTTTTTTTTTTTATATTATATTGTTACAAAACTTATATTATATTTTTTAGTTTGTTATATTTTATATAATATATAATATATAATTTAATATTTATAATATTAGTAAATTTAACTATATATATTTACTTTTTTTAAATATATTATTTATTTTTAAGCAATATATTATTTATTTATTTTTTAATATATAGTTTTTATTTGTTAACAATTATATATTATTAACATTTAAATATTTTTATTTATATATTGTTATAAACTAATATTTTATATTGTTTATTTAAATATAAACAAAAACTAATATATTATAAATTAAAGTTTAAGCTTATATATAAAAGCGCTAAATTTATTTATAATATTATATATTATATAAATATATTATTAAGTTTTAAAAATATTTAAAACAATTATATAATAAATATAAATTATATTATTTTATTAGTTCAATTATTATTTTATAAAAATATAATATAAAAAATATTACTGCAAATAATATTTTAAAAAAAACAATTTGTAACTTTTATTGCAAATATTTATTAATTATTAATTTTAATCTATTAAATTTTAAAACAATTTAAATAAATTTTAAGTTTTATAATATATTATATATTATTAAATTTAAAAACTAAGTTAATATTTTAGTTTTATTATTTATATTATTTTATAAATTAAAATATTTAATTTATATAAAATAAATAATTAACTATATATTTAAAAAGTTTATAATATATTTATATTTATAAAATTTGTTTTAAAATGTAAATTTATTAAATATAATAAAAAAGTTTGTTAAAAAGCTTTTTTTATTATATTAATTAAAAACTTATAATATTTATAAACAGTATTTTTAAACATTAAACAAAAACTAGCTTTTGTTTAATATATTATAATTTAAATTGTTTATATTAAGCTTTAATTTTATATAAACTTTTTATTATTTTTAAATTAATATATTTATTTTTAAACAGCTTATAAATATAAAATATATTTTTTAAACTTTTTAAAACTATAAAAACTAGCTATATATTTTATTATTTTTTATACTGTTGTAAATACTGCTGTTTAATTATAGCTTTTGTTACAAATATTACATTTTATAGTTATATTTTACAGTTGTTAATTTTTAACAGCTTATGTTTATATAAATATATTAGCTGTTTATTTTAACAAATTATACAAAATATAACTTTTGTTTTTTTATTTTAATTAAAAATTTTAACACTTTAGTATTAATATATACTATTTGTTTTATTAAATTTATTAAAAAATTTGTTATATTTGCTTTATTTAATATTAATTTATTTATTAATTAGTTTTTAACAAAATTATATACTAAATATTTATATATTAATTAATTATTTTTAAGTTTGTTTTAGTTTATTTATATTAGTAGTATACTTTTTTAATACTTTTAAATATAAAAACAAAAGTTTAATATTTGTTTTTTTAATAAACAAAAATAACAATACTATAAACTTAAAATTAAAAACATTATATATAAATATAATATAATATAGTTATTAAATAATATATTTTAATAATATATATTTTAATTTAATAATATTATTTTAAATAAAATATATTTATTGTTTTTAAAACTATTTTATAGCAATAAATAGCTATATTTATAAAGTACTATATAAAACATTATTAAAACTAATGTTTTATTTAAAATTATATTATAAATAAATATAGCACAAATATTAATATATATAATATTATTTAAATAGTATAATAAAGCATATAAGTTATATAATAAAATATATAAACTAATATTATAAACTATTATTTATATATATAACTTTAATTTTTTTAAAGTTTATAAAAAGTTATTTAAACAACTAAACTTTTTTAATACTGCTATTAAAACTACTTTATATAAAAATTTATTAAATTTTAATAATAGTTATTTTTATGTTTTTATATTTTTCGATTTATATAAACTTTATATTAAAATATTTTTAGTACTAAAAAAAAAAAAGTTATTGTTTTATTTAAAAAAAGCAATATATTATTTAATAATAATATATTATTACTATTTATTTTAACACAGTAATAGCAGTTTAAAATAAACATAACTAATAACAAATTTAATAAATATAAGTATTACTTTTAATTATTATATATATAGTTAATATTAAACAGTTAAATTAAAATTATAGCTTAAAAAACTAAAACTTTTGTTTATTAATATATTAAAGTTTAAACTATTTAAAATATTATATTTAATTATTAAAACTTTTACTATATATTATAAAATAATTAAACTAATTATTATAAAACTTATATTAAAACTTATATTTTTATTATATTTAATTTTAAATATATAAAGTTTTTATATTTATAATTGTTAAAATATAATAACAATTAACAATTTAACTTTTTTAACATTTTTTATTATTGCTTTAGCTTTTTAATTTATTATATAAAAAATTATTTAAATTATAATATATTAACTTTTTTAAACTAAATATTTTTGTTTATAGTAGTTATTTATTTATTATTAACTAAAAACTAGTTTAAATTGCAAATATTTAATATATGTTTTATAATATATTAATATTATATTATTTAGTAAATAATACTATATAAATTTAAAAAGTACACTAGTTTTACTGTTTTATTAAAATATTAAATAGTAAAAAGTTGTAATAATAACTTTTATATATATTTTAAACAGCTTTTTATATTTTTAATAAGTTGCTTTGTTTTATATAAAAGCTAATTATATTACTGCTTTAATATATATTTCTATACTATAAAACTGCTGTTTTTATTTATTGACATATTTATATAGCTTAACTTATTAAATATAATTATGAACTAATTAATATATATTGTAAGTATAAACAATAAATATAGTTTTAATATAGTTATAAATTTTATAAAAAAATAAAAAAAGCTTTTTTTAAAGCTTACTAAATAAAAAAAATATATTAAATAATATAATATAAAAAGCAAAAATAATATTAGTTTTATATTAATTACTAATAATATTAATTATATTAATAATAATAACTATATTAATAATATTAATAATATTAATAATATTAATAATTATTTACTTTTAAAATAAATAAACTTTTTTAAAACTTATAATAAAAAAAAATTAAAATATAGTTTTGTTTTTATTTATAATATAGTTTTAATTTAATATAATAGTTATATTATTTAAATTTTAAAAAAAGTTATAAAATATAGCTAGTTTTTAAAAACTGACTTTTTTATATTAACTAACTAAATAAACTTTTAAAAAACAAAATATATAATTAATTTAAATATTTTATTTTTTAAACTAGCTTTAAACAATTAACTTTTTTATTTTATTTAGTTATATAAACTTTTATAAAATAAAATATATAATTAATTTTATATATTTTATTTTTTAAGCTAGCTTTTAAATAAACATTTAAATTTATAATATTTAACTATTTTAATTTTTATTATTATTTAACTTAGCTATAAAAATCTAAATTTAATTAATTTTATAAACTATAACTTTTTTTTTTTTTTTGTTTAATATTTTTATAAAAACTATTTTAAAAATATTGTTTTTAAAAAAGTGTTTTTTTTAGTACTTTTTTTTAAAACTAGAACTTTTGTTAAAACAAATAAAACATTAGCTAAAAACATTTATTTTTAAACTTTTAGCAAAATAACTAAAATATTAATTAAAAACATTTGTTTTATTTAAAAACTTTCTTTTAAAAAACTTGTTAATATTATATAATTTATAATATATTTATTTACTTTTATTTATTATATATTATTTTTAATAATTTAATTATATATTATTAACAATATAAAATTTTTATTTATTTTTATTAATTATATATTTAGTTTAATAATTTAATTATATATTGTTAATATAATAAAATTTTTATTTATTTTTATTAGTTATATATTTAATTTAATAATTTAATTATATATTATTAATATAATAAAATTTTTATTTATATTTATAAATTTTATATTTAATTTAATAATTTAATTATTTTTTATTAATATTATAAAATTTTTATTAATATTTATTAAATTTATATTTTATTTAATAATTTAATTATTTTTTATTAATATTATAAAATATTTATTAATATTTATTAAATTTATACTTAGTTTAATAATTTAGCTATATTTTTTTAATAGTATAAAATTTTCTTTAATATTTTTTTTAATATTTTTTTTATTATTTATTAAATTATTTATATTATATATTTAAACTTTTAACTATAATTTATTATTTATTAAATTTTTATTTAAATTAATAATTTAATTTTTAATTTTTTTATAATAGTTGTTATTTTTATATTTAAAGTTTTTTTGTTTTAAAAATGTTTTATTTTAAACTTTATATTAATTTTTATTATATTTGTTTTAGTTTTAGTTTGTTAATTATTTTTAAAATATTTAAGTAAATATAATTTTATTATTAATTTAAATTTAAACTATTAAAAGAAATAGCAGCGATTTAATAAAAATTAATTAATTTATTAGCTATTTAAATATTTATTAATTATATAACTTTATATTAAAAATATTAAATTTTTTATAATTAATATATATTACAAATAATAATAAATTAATATTTAATATTTAATTAAAATTTTTTTATTTAATAAACTTGTTATTTAATATTATATTAATATATAAAAAATAATTTAATATAAAATTAATACTAATAATTATATAATAATAATAACTGTTTAAAAAAATATTTTATATAACTTAAAAATATAAATTTATTATTATATTTAAAATATTTTTTATTTTAATAATAAATTTTAAATAAACAAAAAAAATATTATAACTTTATAATATATTTTTATAATATAACTAAATTATATAGCTATAATTAATATTGTTTAAAGTATTAATAATAATAAAAAAATCTTAATAAATTTTAAAATTTAAAGTTTTATTATTAAAACTAAATATAATATAAAATAACAGATTTAAAAAATCTAAAAAATTAAAAAAAATATTATAATAATATAAAGTTTTTTTTTATAACAAAAGTTAGTTAAAATAAATAATATTTATAATAATAATTTTAATAATAATATAAAATTAATTAAAATTTAATATATATATATTAATGTTTTTTTAATAAATATTAAAATAAATATTATAAATAAATAAATTAATTATATTAAAAATATAAACTATATATTTTATAAATAAAAGTTAATATATTATAAATAAAAAAAAAAAGCGAAAAAAAAAAATTAAAAAATGGAATATTTATAACTAATAAATATTTTATTTTTTAAAAGCTAAAAAAAAAAATATTTACAACTTATAAATATTTTATTTTTTAAAAACTAAAACTATATATAAAATGTTATTTATTATTAAATATAAAAAAAAAATATTAATATAATATAATATATAATTTTTTTTTTTAGTTTATTATTAATAAATAAAATATATAAAAATTTATTTAATTTAATAAATTAATTAAATAAAAAATATAAATAATTATAGTTAAAAATTAATAATTAAATATATTTATTAATATAAAAAATATTAAAAAAAAATAAAATATTAATATTATTATATTTATAAAATAGTTTTTTAATTATTATAGTTTTAATAAATAAACTTTTAAATTTAATAATTTTATTATTAAATTTTTATAGTTTTAATAATTTAAATAGTTTAATATTTATATTTGCAATAAATATAATTTATATTATAATATAATTATAAAAAAGCAATATTTTATTATTTATATTAATTACTATATTAAAATATTTTTATAAAATATTATTTAATTATTATAAATATTTATATAAATTAGTTTTATTAAATTTAAAATTTAAACAATATATAACAAAAAATATAGTTTATATTTTTTTAAAATAATATATTATATTTATAAAATTTAATATTTAAGTTTTATTTATAATAATATTATTTATTTTTAATTTAAAGTTTTTTTTTAAATTAATATTAGTTTAATTTATAAATATTAGTTTAAAACTAATAATTTTTTTATTTATTAAATTTAATATTTATTAAATAATATTATTTAATAATAATATTATAATTAAATTTTAAATATATAATATAAAATTTATTGTTTTTATAAATTTTTTATAAAAGTTAAAATTTTTTTTATATTTTTTATATATTAATTTATAATTTTTAATAGTTATATTAAAAAATTTAAATATATTTATAACTATTTATATTTATAATAAAACTAAATTTTATATATTTTAAATTTTTTAATATATTTTTATATTTAATAAAATTAATTTATATTTTAGCTTTATATTAATAGTTTTTTAAAATAAAAAGCTTATTTCAAAAAAAATATATTTTATATTAATAGTTTAAAAGCAAATAAATATTAAATAAATATATAATATTTAGTTTTAATTTTTTATTAAATATTTAAAAATAAAAACTAAATTATAAAATAATATTTTATAAACTGTTTTATTAAATTATTAAAAATTTACTTTTATAAATATATAAAATATTATAATTAATATTATTATATATTAAAAAGTTAAATTTTTAATATTAATAAAAACAATATTTACTTTTAATTTTTAAATAAATATATTATTTTTAATATTTATAAAAAATATAATAATTATAAAAACTGTTTTAATTTAAAAAATATAAATAAGCTATTTTTTAGTTTTAATAAACTTTGTTAAAACTTTGTTATAAAAAAATCTATATATTAGTTTTAAAAAATTAACAGTTATTAATATATTAATAAAATATTTAGTTATAAATAAAACTTTAAAAAATAAAATATTTATTAGTTTAAATATTTTATTTTTTAAAAGTATTATATTTGTTTTTTAATTTAAATTATTTATTATTTATATAAAAGTAATATTTATAATATTTTATAATAACAAAATATATATATATTGCTTTAATATTTAAATTGTTTTTTAATTAATTAAAAAATAAAAAATATTAAAAATATAAATAGTTTTTTTTATAAAGCTTGTTTTATTATTATTGTTTTTATTAATATAATTTAATAGTACTTTATAAATAATTATTTTTTTAAGTTTATAAAATTAATCGAAAATATTAAAACTTTTTTTTTTAATAATATTATAAAAGTTTTATTTATTATAGTTATTTTGTTTATTTAAATAATATTATATTTTTTAAATAATAAAATTTTAATATTTTTTATTATATTTTTTTTTAAAAGTTTTTTTATTTATAATAAATATTATATTAATAAATATATAAAAAATTTATATAATTAAAACAAAAAAATAAAATTTAAAAATAAAATATTTAAAAAAAAAATATTAAAGTAAAAAAACTAAAATAAATAGCAAAAAATATAACTTTTAAAAAAAAGTTATAAAAAAAATAAAAAAAATAGTTATATAAAAGTTATAAAAAAAATAAAAAAAATAATTATATAAAAGTTATAAAAAAAATAAAAAAAATAGTTATAAAAAAGTTATAAAAAAATTAAAAAAAGTAGTTATAAAAAAGTTATAAAAAAATTAAAAGAAATAGTTATAAAAAAGTAGTAAAAAAAATAAAAAAAAAAGTTATAAAAAAAACTAAAAAAATAATATATATATTTTATTTTTTAAATAAATAATAAAAAATATATTTATATATATAAAAAAAAAATATAAACTATAATATATTTAAAATATAATTTATATTAATTTAATTTTTTAAAAATTAATTATAATTTTTAAAATATTATATTTTAATATAATTTTATTAAAATATTAATATTACTAGTTATTATTAATAAATTTATTATAATTTTATTTATATTTTTTGTTTTAGCTTTTTTAACTATAAGCTTTTTTACAACATTTTTTTTTTATTTATAAAATATTTTAGTAAAAAATATAATAAAGTTTATTATAAAAATATCTTTTTATATAAAAAATATGTTTTTTTTTTTTTATATTATTTTAATTTTAAACTTAAATATATTAATAAATTAACTAAAATTATAAAAAAATAAACTTATTTATATATTATTTATAATAGTTATATTTTATATATTAATAATTAATTTTAAATTTAATATTAAATTAAAATATTTTATTAAAATATTAATATTTATAAAATTAATATTTAAATTAAAAATTAAAATATTTTTATTAAAATGTTTTAATAAAATTTCTAGCTTTATAAAAAATATATTTATTTTAAATATTATTTTATTATTATTTTTATTTTTTTTATTTAATACTTTAAATAAAAATATAAATATAATAATAGTTTTATTTATTTTTTTTTTTAATTGTTTTTTTTTTATTTTGTTAATTTTATTAATTTTAATTATTTTAATATTTATTAAAAATATTATATTAAAAACTAATATAAAAAAAACTATATTTAAAAAATTGTTATTAATTATAAAAATTTAATAGTTTTAAATATTGTTTATTTTATAATTTATTGTTTTATTTTTAAATAATAAATTTAATAGTTTTTTAAAACTTATATTTATTATTTATTAAAATATAATATATAGCTAAAAAATTAATATTTATAATTAAATTAAATATTTATATATAAAATATAATTTAAAAAAAAATTTATTTTAAGTTTAATTAATTTATAATATATTATATAATTTAAAATGCTAAATTGCTATAATAATAAATATGTTAAAAAAACAAACAAGTTTTTAAACAATAATATTTATTACTTTAAAACTATATAAAAATACTAATATAAAAAAAACTAATAATAAATATAAATTAATATAAATAATATAAATATAAAATAAAATCTAAAGTTATAATTTTAATAATAAAATATTATATAATATTATAAATAACAAATTAATAAAAATAAAATAAAAAAAAAAAAAAATAAATATAAACTTTATTTATATATTAATTTTAATAATTTTATTTTATATAAATTTAAAATTAAATATTTATTTAAAAATAAAATTAAAGTTATTTTTTTAATAAAAAATATTTTAAATATATTAATTTAAAAAAAAACTAAAAAAAAAATTAAAATAAATATTAAAATAATTAATTTAAAAAATTAATAAAATAAATATTAACTAAACAAAAAAACTATAATATTTAATAAATATATATTTTTTTATAATATAGTTATATATAATATTTAAAAAATTTAAAATATTTTAAATAATTGATTTAAAAAAAAATTTAAAAAAAATATTATAATAACAAGTTTATTTTTAAAACATATATTATATAAAATATAATAATTTATTAATATTATATTATTTTTTAGTTTTAATAAATATATAATATATATTAAAATATTTAAAATTAAAAAGTTATTAAAATTAAATAAAAGCTTAATATATTAGCTTAATTTTTTTTGTTAATATTAAAAAATATAATATAATTTATTAAAATATTTTTTTATAATAAAAAAAATAAATTTTTAATAAAAAAATATAAATTTTTAATAAATAATAATAATAAAATATTTAAAAGTTATATTTTAAACTATTTTAATTAATTATATATTAAAACTTGTTTTTTTTTTATTTTTTAAAAAAATATAATTATATAATTTAATTTAAATAAATTTTTATAATAAAAAAAATAAATTTTTAATAAAAAAATATAAATTTTTAGTAAATAATAATAATAAAATATTTAAAAGCTATATTTTAAACTGTTTTAATTAATTATATATTAAAACTTAGTTTTTTTTTATTTTTTAAAAAAATATAATTATATAATTAAATTTAAATAAATTTTTATAACAAAAAAAATAAATTTTTAATAAAAAAATATAAATTTTTAATAAATAATAATAATAAAATATTTAAAAGTTATATTTTAAATTATTTTAACTAGTTATATATTAAAACTTGTTTTTTTTTTATTTTTTAAATAAATATAATTATATAGTTAAATTTAAATAAATTTTTATAACAAAAAAAATAAATTTTTAATAAAAAAATATAATTTTTAATAAATAATAATAATAAAATATTTAAAAGTTATATTTTAAACTATTTTAATTAATTATATATTAAAACTTATTTTTTTTTTATTTTTTAAAAAAGTATAATTATATAGTTAAATTTAAATAAATTTTTATATTAAAATTTAACTTTTATATATTAATTAAGTTTTTATAAACTTATAAATGCTTTATTAAATAAATAAAAGTTATTATAAAAAAGCAAATTGTTATATATTTTATAAAGTTGTTTTTTTTTATTTAAATATTATTAGTAATTAATATATTATATATTTTAAATATATTTATATATTTTTTAATATATATAATTAAAATTTAGTTATATTAAAAATATAATAATATATTATATAATTATTTAAATTTATTTTTTATTAAAAAATAAAAATTATTTTAGTTAAAATAATATTATTTTTTATTTAACTTTTATTAAACTTTTATTTATAAATAAAGCAAATTATTTAAACTTTTTTTTTTTTTTTTTTTTTTTTAGTTATAACTATTTGTTTAGTTTTTTTTTTAGCTTTTTTAGCAGCTTTTTTTTTTATTTTTACTTTTGCTTTTTTTTTAGCTTTTTTTGTTTTTGTTTTAGCTTTTTTTTTAGTTTTTTTAATTTTAGCGTTTGTTTTTTTTTATATTAGTTTTATTTTTTTGATTTTTTTTTTTTTAAAGTTTATATTTTTTTCAAATTTAATTTTTGCTTTTTAAATAATAATAAAAACTTTTATTAATACTTTTTTAAACTTATAATTATTTAAGTTTTATTTAAAACAATTTATTAAAAAAACTAGTTTTAAAATTATAATAAACAATATAAAATTAAAATTATTAAAGTTAATAATAAATTATATAATATTTATAATAAAATTAAATTTATTATAATTATTTAAATAGTAATAATTTATTAAATTATTAAATATAACACAAATTATAAAAAATAATATATTAATAATTTTAATTATATATTTTTTATTAATAAAAACTAAAAAAATAAAAACTTTTAAAATATAATAAATAATAAATTAATTATAAAAATAACAAATAATTTTATATATAATTAAAATATTTATTTTTTTATAAATTTTTTTGTTAATTTTGCTTTTTATAATAAATTAGCAAAAAAGTTTTTATTATATAATTATTTTATATTGTTTAAATATAGTTTTAAATATAATAATAATTATTTAATTTATAAAATATTTCTGTTTAATTTTAGTAAATTTATTTAAAATCTAGTTTAAATTATTTATATTTTATAAAATTAAAAAAACAAAACTATAATAACAACAAAAATATAAATTAATGTTTATTTTTATAATATATATATTATAAATTAAAATATTTATAATTAATATAAAATTATTAAATATAAATATAATATTAATTTGTTTTTTAGTTATATAATAAAATATAATTATAAAAATATTTAAATTAAATAAATTAAATAAAATATATAATTTTTTATTATTAAATAGTTAATATTATTAAATAAATAAAATAACTTATATAATAAATATTAAAACTAAATAAAACTTTTATTAAAAAATCAAATATATAATTAAATAATATATTTTATTTTTTAATTTTGTAATTATAATATATTTATTTATTTAGTTTAAAAATAAAATATTTAAATATATTAAATATTTTATTTTTTAGTTATATAGCTATAATATATTTACTTTTTTAGTTAAAAAATAAAATATTTAAATATATTAAATATTTTATTTTTAATTTTTTTTTTAATATATTATAACAAAATAAAATATAATAAAAAATAACTTACTGTTATAATTATAGCAAATTTATTATAACAACTGTTTAAAGTAATAAATTTTTTTTATTTTTAAATTTATATATATAATTAAAAATTTAAATAATAAAATAAGCTATAAATAAACTTTATTTAATTATATATTAAAATTAACTAATATAGTTAATAAAAAAAGCAATATAATAATTTTTTTTTGTTTTTTTAAAAATATAATTAATACTATTGTTATTAATATTTATAATTAGTTTATAAATTTTTTAAATATTTATTATAATAAAAAGTAATATTAATTGCTTTTTTTTATTAAAATCGCTATTTTTATTAAATATATTGTTTTTATTGTTTTTACTGTTTTTATTACTTTTGTTATTTTTGCTGTTTTTGTTATTTTAGTTATTATTGTTTTTGTTATAACTACTATTTTATAAAAAAGTTTTATATTTTTGCTTTTTTTTTTTTTTTAAATATAAAGCTTAATTATTTTTAAAATATAATGTTTTTTTATTATTTAAATTTAAAACTAAAATATTAAGCTTTTTTTAAACTTTAAAATTAAATATAATAAAATTTTTTTTATTTTAAATATAATTTTGTTTTTTTTTTTTATAGATTTTTTATTTATAAAATTTTAAAACATTATATATAAACATTTTTAATAATATTTAAATTAAAAATTATATATATTTTATTTAATAGTATTTAAAACAACTTATATTATAATAAATTTTATATTAAAAATATTATTATTAAAAAAAATCTAGTTTTTATTAAAGTTTATAATTTTTATATTTATATTTTAATATAAAAAAACTTATTAATAAATAATATTTATTATAATATAATAAAAATCGAAGTTTTAATTATATTATTTTATAGTTATTTAAAAAAATATAAATAAAAATATTTATTAGTAATAACTGTTTTTAAAATAAATTAAAATAAGTTTAAGTTTAAATAATAAAATATTAAAATTTTTTAGTTTTTTAAAAAAAAACTTATAAAAAAATTATATAAATAAATATTTAATACTATTTATATTAATATATAAAATATAATTAAACAAATTATAAAAGTTTAATATATTTTTATATAGTTTTAATTTATTATAATAAAACAATAAATATAAAATTTTTAATAGTTTTAAAAATTTTAAACAAAAATATTTTAATATATTATAAAAATAATTTATTAATAATATTATTAAATAAAATAAAATAGTATTATAATAAATAAAAATAACTATTTAATATATAATATTTTAAAAGTTTTTAGTTATATAAGCTTTATTAATAACTAATAAATTAAAGCAATATTATTTCAAAATAAAAATAATATCGATTTTATTTTTTTTTTTTAGTTTTATTTACTTTTTAATATTTTTTTTTATTAAAATTTGCTTTATTAAATTTATTTTAAGTTTAAATTTAATAAAATTATTATTATTAAATAAACTAAATTTTTTTCGCTTTAATTAAATAAAGTTTTTAATAAGCTATAAAGTTTTTATAATATAATAATTACAAAAAGTTTATATAAATATTATAATAATTATTTAGCTAATTAATAAATAGTTAATATAAATAAATTTAATAAAAATATTAAAAATAAAATATTTATAAATATAAATAAAATATTTCGTTTTTAAAAAAAATTGTTTATTTTATAATTTTTTTTATTAATAATTATTATTATTTTTTTTAAATTTTATTAATTTAAAATTTAACTTTTTTTTATATAGTTATATTTAGTTTTGTTTTTTTTATATATAAAAAAAATTTTAAATATATTTTTAAAAAACTTTTATAAATATTAAAAAGTTTAAACTGTTATAAAAAATATAGTAAAAACTAAATAAAAATAATATTTTAATAAACTTTTTATTTATTTAATTTTTATTTTTAAAATATAATAAATTATTGTTTTAATATAAATAATAGTTTTATTAGTTTTATATTTATTTATAAAAAAAATAAAATATAAAAATATTAATATTTTATTTAAAAGCTTTGCTATATTTATTAAAAAAAAAAAGTTAATAATAAACTATAAAATTAAAAAATAAAATATATTTAAATAGTTAAATATTTTATTTTTTAAATAAAATAAAACTATATTTATTAATAAGTTAATAAAGTTAATAAATAGTTTTATTATTTAAAGTTATTTTTATATTTTTTTAGTTAATTTTAAAATAATAAACAATATTTTAAACTAAAAGCGACTTTTTTATAAAACTATTAATTATTAATTAATTAATAGTAATATATTTTTATTTTTAAGTTTTTATTTTTTTAATTATTTTTATAACTAAAGCAGTATTATTATTATTAGCTTTATTTTTAAACTTATTTTTTATAATTTTAAAAGTTTATTAAATTATATTTTATTTAATTAAATTTTTTAGTTTATTTTTATTATTAATAAAAACAATTGTTTTAATTTTAGCGCTTTTTTTATTTTATATTAATAATTTAAAATTACTAATAATATTTTAACTAGTTAAAGTTTTTACTTAGTTATAAATATATTTATAATTTATAATATTTAAATATAATATTTTTTATAAATTTTTTATTATAAACAATAATAGTATTTATTTTTAAATAACAAATAGTTAAAACAAAATTTTTTGTTTTTTTAAAAAACTTTAAAACTTATAAAAATTAATAAAAATATTATTTATTAGTTTTTTTAAATAGTTTATTATATAATATTTTTTATAGCTTTTTTATTTTATATATTATAATTTAATAGCTATATTTATTTTAGTTATAAATTTAAAACTAGCTAATATATTTTTAGCTATATTATTAATAGTAAATTTATTAATATTTATTTTAAAAATAATATATATAACTTTGTTAATAATAATAAAAAAAGTAATAATATTTTTATTTATATATTACTGTTTATAATAAAAATTACTGTTTAATTTATATTAATAAAACTAATAATAAATTATTATAGCTAATACTTAATATTAGTTTTTAATAGTAAAGCTAAAAATTATAAAGCAGCTATTATTGCTATAAATATAAAAATAATTAAAAAATATAAAAAGTAAATTTTTTGCTACTATTATTATTATATAGTTAATAATAAATAATAAATAATTTTTATTAATTAGTTTAATATTTATATTAAAAAAACCAAATATATTATTTATTGTTTATTAAGTTACTATATTATAAATTTTGCTAATATTTATTAATAGTTATAATTTATTATTTATAAAATTTAAAAGTATAACAACTTTAAATGTTTTTATATTTATATAAATATTATAATAGTTATAATATAGTTTTAATATAGTTAATATTATAAAAAAATTAAAAACAAAAAATAGTAATAATTAAAAAACAAAATATATAAAAAATTAAATATTTTATTTTTTAATTTTATATAAATAAAACATATAAAAAAAAATTATATATTATATATATTAATAAAAAAATAAAACATATTTATATTTATAAAATAAAATTAATAAATAAAAAATTTATTTTATAATTTATAATAAATTATATTATAAACTTTAATATTATATATTTATATATTTTTTATTTTATTATAGTTATAAATAATTTATATTTATATTATTTTTATAATTAATAATATTTTAATTAATAAAACTTTAGTTTTGTTATAAAAAAAATATTAAATTAATTAAAAGTTATTTAAATAAGCAATAAAAAACTTTTATATATTTTTATTATAAAAAAAGTTTTTTTTTTTATAAAAAATTAATAATAATTTAGCTATTTTATAAATATATTAATATATATATATAGCAAAAAATAAAACATATAGTAAAAAAAAATTTAAAAAATAAAATATTTAAAAAAATAAGCAAATATTTTTAATAAAAAAAAAAAAAAAAAAAAGTAAATATTTTTAAAAAAAAAAGTTATAAAAAATAAAAAAATAAAAAAAAATAAAATAAAAAAATAAATAAATATAAAATATTTCGTTTTTTAATTTTTTAGTTAAAGCTAAAAATATTTAAATATTAAAATAACTATATATTAAATATTTTATTTTTTAATAAATTATTTAAGTAATAAAATAATTATATATTAAATATTTTATTTTTAATATATATAATTAAATATAAAAAAATAAAAAATAATAACAAATAATAGTTATTAATAATTAATTAAATATTAATTATTAGTGTTATAAATTTATAATATATTTTAAAAAAATTTAATAATTTATTTAATTAAATATAAAAGCTGTTATAATTGAAAATTTATATATATATAATAAATTTAATATATATAAATAAATAAATTTATAACTATTTATTATTTAATAATATATTAGTTTATTATTATAAATATATAATTATATTATTAAATAGTAACTAGTTTATATATTAAATATATTGTTTAATATTTAATTAAATAAATAATAAAAAAATAAAAAAAAGTAAAAAATATAATATAATATTTATTGTTTTTATTAAGTATATAGTTAAAAAATAAAAAAACACAAAAAATATAATATTAAATCTGTTGTTTTTATTAAATATATAATCAAAAAATAAAAAAAAGCAAAAAATATAATATTAAATCTGTTGTTTTTATTAAATATATAATTAAAAAATAAAAAAAAACAGAAAATATAATATAATATTTAATGTTTTTATTAAATATATAGTAAAAAAGTAAAAAAATGTAAAAAATATAACATAATATTTAATGTTTTAATTAAATATATATAGTTAATATAAAAAAAATAAAACAAAATTTTAACTAAATTAAATAAATATTTAAAATTAACTTTAATTTATAACTTGTTATAATATATTTATTTTAAAATAAATTTAAAATATAAAAAATATTATATTAATTTTAATTATAAAAATACTATTAAATTAAAAAAAAAAAAAAGTTATTTTTTTTTTAATTAAATTATAAAAAAATAAATTGAAAAATTTTTTAATACTTTATAAAAATAGCAAAAAATATATTAGTTTTAAAATAAGTTTAATTTATAAAAAGTATTATAGTAATTATAACTATAAAAATATTATTAAATTAAAAAAAAAAAAAAGTTATTTTTGTTTTAATTAAATTATAAAAAAATAAATTAAAAAATTTTTTAATATTTTATAAAAGTAGTAAAAAATATATTAATTTTAAAACAAGTTTAAATTATAAAAAATATTATAATAACTATAACTATAAAAATATTATTAAATTAAAAATTTTTCAAAATTGTAAAATTAACTATAATATAAAAAATAAATATTTTTTTAATTAAATTATATAGTTTAAACAAATAAAAAAAGCTAATTTAAATAATATAAATAGTTATATAAAATAAACTAGAAACTATTTTTAATATTAAAATAAAATAAAATTTTAAAAAATATTAATATATATTAATTTATAAATAAATTTAACATTTTAAATTTTTAAATTAATAAATTAAACTTTATATTAATAAAAAAAAAAAAAAAAAAAAATAATAATATAAATAGTTAAAAAGATTTTTAAAAAATTATATTATATATATTAAAATTTAAAAAAAAAAAAAAAATAAATAAATTAAATTTATAAACTAATTAAATAAATAAAATTAATAAGTTATAATAGTTATAACAAAATATTATTTTAAAATTTATTAAAATAAAATTTAAATAAAACTATTAATAGCTTTATTTTAATTAGTTTTAATAAAATTAAAAATTTATTTATTTAAATTAAATTATTTAAAAAAAAAAAAAGTAAAATTTTATAAGTTTTTAAAATAAACAAAAATAAAAAATAATAATAAAATTAATAGAAAATATAAAATAAAACTATATAAAAAATATATAAAAAAGTTTAATTTTAAAAACTTAAATTTAAAAGAAAAATTTAATAGAAAAATTTAATAGATTTATTAGTAAATAATATAATAAATTATATATAATTTTTAATAGTAACTAAATATAAAAAAACTAATATATATAAAAAAAAAAAAAAAAAAAATAAATTAAAAAATATAAAAAATAAAATAAAAAAAAAATATAAAAATAATAAATATATTTAATACTTTTAATATAAAATATATAATAAATAATATATTTTTTAATACTTTATAAAAATAGCAAAAAATATATTAGTTTTAAAATAAATTTAAAATATAGAAAATATTATATTAACTTTAATTATAAAAATATTAGTAAATTAAAAAAAAAAAAAAGTTATTTTTATTTTAATTAAATTATAAAAAAATAAATTGAAAAATTTTTTAATATTTTATAAAAATAGCAAAAAATATATTAGTTTTAAAATAAATTTAATTTATAAAAAGTATTATAATAACTATAATTATAAAAATATTATTAAATTAAAAATTTTTTAAAATTATAAAATTAACTATAGTATAAAAAATAAATATTTTTTTAATTAAATTATATAGTTTAAACAAATAAAAAAAGCTAATTTAAATAATATAAATAGTTATATAAAATAAATTAAAAACTATTTTTAATATTAAAATAAAATAAAATTTTAAAAAATATTAATATATATTAACTTATAAATAAATTTAATATTTTAAGTTTTTAAATTAATAAATTAAACTTTATATTAATAAAAAAAAATAAAAAAAATAAAAAAAATAAAAATAATAATATAAATAGTTAAAAAGATTTTTAAAAAATTATATTATATATATTAAAATTTAAAAAAAAAAAAAAAAAAATTAAATCGAATTTATAAATAAATTAAATAAATAAAATTAATAAATTATAATAGTTATAACAAAATATTATTTTAAAATTTATTAAAATAAAATTTAAATAAAGCTATTAATAATTTTGTTTTAATTAATTTTAATAAAGTTAAAAATTTATTTATTTAAATTAAATTATTTAAAAAAAAAAAAATAAAACTTTGTAAATTTTTAAAATAAACAAAAACAAAAAATAGTAATAAAATTAACAAAAAATATAAAATAAAACTATATAAAAAATATATAAAAAAGTTTAATTTTAAAAACTTAAATTTAAAAAAAAAATTTAATAAAAAAATTTAATAAATTTATTAGTAAATATTATAATAAATTATATATAATTTTTAATAATAATTAAATATAAAAAAATTAATATATATAAAAAAAAAAAAAAAAAAAAATAAACTAATAAATATAAAAAATAAAATAAAAAAAAATATAAAAATAATAAATATATTTAATATTTTTAATATAAAATATATAATAAATAATATATTTTTTAATATTTTATAAAAGTAATAAAAAATATATTAGTTTTAAAATAAATGAAAAATATAAAAAGTATTATATTAATTTTAATTATAAAAATATTATTAAATTAAAAAAAAAAAAGTTATTTTTATTTTAATTAAATTATAAAAAAATAAATTAAAAATTTTTTTAATATTTTATAAAAGTAGTAAAAAATATATTAGTTTTAAAATAAGTTTAATTTATAAAAAGTATTATAATAACTATAACTATAAAAATATTATTAAATTAAAAAAAAAAAAAAGTTATTTTTGTTTTAATTAAATTATAAAAAAATAAATTAAAAAATTCTTTAATATTTTATAAAAATAATAAAAAATATATTAATTTTAAAATAAATTTAATTTATAAAAAACATTATAGTAATTATAACTATAAAAATATTATTAAATTAAAAATTTTTCAAAATTATAAAATTAATTATAATATAAAAAATAAATATTTTTTTAATTAAATAATATAATTTAAATAAATAAAAAAACCAAATTTAAATAATATAAATAATTATATAAAATAAATTAAAAACTACTTTTAATATTAAAATAAAATAAAATTTTAAAAAATATTAATATATATTAATTTATAAATAAATTTAATATTTTAAGTTTTTAAATTAATAAATTAAATTTTATATTAATAAAAAAAAAAAAAAAAAAAAATAATAGTATAAATAGTTAAAAAGATTTTTAAAAAATTATATTATATATATTAAAATTTTAAAAAAAAAAAAAAAAAAATAAATTAAATTTATAAATAAATTAAATAAATAAAATTAATAAATTATAATAGTTATAATAAAATATTATTTTAAAATTTATTAAAATAAAATTTAAATAAAATTATTAATAATTTTATTTTAATTAGTTTTAATAAAATTAAAAACTTATTTATTTAAATTAAATTATTTAAAAAAAAAAAAAAAAAAAAAAACTTTATAAATTTTTAAAATAAATAAAAACAAAAAGTAATAATAAAATTAATAAAAAATATAAAATAAAACTATATAAAAAATATATCAAAAAGTTTAATTTTAAAAATTTAAATTTAAAAGAAAAATTTAATAAAAAAATTTAATAAATTTATTAATAAATATTATAATAAATTATATATAATTTTTAATAATAATTAAATATAAAAAAACTAATATATATAAAAAAAAAAAAAAAAAATAAACTAAAAAATATAAAAAATAAAATAAAAAAAAATATAAAAATAATAAATATATTTAGTATTTTTAATATAAAATATATTAGTTTTAAAATAAATTTAAAATATAAAAAATATTATATTAATTTTAACTATAAAAATATTATTAAATTTAACTGCTTTGTTTTTTTTTTAATTAAAATATTTTTTATTAAAATAAAACATTTTTTATTTAATATTAATAAATTTATAATATATAAATTTTTGCTATATTTTTTATTTTATTAATTTATTAAATTAGTTTTTTTTAAAAATAAGTTTTTAATTAATTAGTTAATATAAAATTTTAATAAATTAATTGATTTTAATATATTTTTATAAAATTTTTTTTTTTTATTTTTTTTATAACTTTTTTTTTTTAAAATTAATAAATTTTAGCTAAATAAGTTTTTAATTATTATATTTAAAAAAGTTTTTATTTTTAAATAATTTTTATTAATATATATTTAGTAATTATTATTAATTTATATATATAAATATAGCTATTTACTACTTTTTAAATTTTTATTTTTAAAAAGTAAATAAGTTTTAAATTTTAAAATTTAAAAAAGTTTTTGTTTTTAAGTAATTTTTATTAATATTTATTTAATAATTACTATTTATTTATATATATAGTTATAACTAGTTGCTGTTTTTTTTAATTAAAATTTTTGTTTTTAAAAGTATTTATTAATAATTATATTTAATTTATATAATATTTATTTAAATTTATTTAATTATTTATTTTTTTAATAATTTTAAACTATTTATAGTTTAGTTATTATTTTATTAATTTATAAAAAAAACTATATATAATAAATATAATACTAGCAATAAGTTCAAAAACTAAATAATACTATATATTTTAAAAAAAAAACTAAAGTTAAAAAAACTAAAAAACAAATCTAATCTTTTTAGTTAAATTAATACACTTATATAAGTGTTTTTTTATTTACTACTTTTATTTTTTTATATTTATTATTTTATTTAATTTTTAATAGATCTATTATTTTAAACAAACAATAGGATTTATTTAGCTACTTTAGCTACTTATTAGCTATACTGTATATATTAACTACTTTTGGGATTTATTTGTTTAAATACAAGTGTAATTTGTAATAACTCCCTTTGTACAAAAAAAGCTCGACTTGAGTTTTTGCTGCAGCAAACACTCAAACTGCAAATTTTTTATAAATTAATACTTTTAAGCAGTAAAAAAATACTTTTAATATATACAATTAGTTTATATATAAAAGCTTTTAATTTTTACTACTTTTTTATTATATTAACAGTTAATTCAATAAAATTATTGTTTTTTATATAACATTATATATATACTTATAAACTTTTTTACTTTTTATATATACGATATTTTTTTTTTGCATTAACTTTGTTATTGTTAAAATGTTTTTTTGTAAACGTTTTTTTTTGCGCTGCTTTTTTTTACTCTAGTAATTTTATTAGAAAACTTTTTATATTAAAGTTTTAATTATAAAATTTCTATATATATATTAAAAAGTTCTTTAAAATATTTATTAAATATTACTAGTTATTATGATTTTATTTTTTTTAAGCTACTTTATAATAAAACTTGTTCGATTTAATATATAATAACAAAACTTTTTCGACTTTTTATTTTTTTTTATTACGTTTAAAGTTTACAACTTTTTTTTTTAAACGTTTAAAATTTTGTTTTAAAAGTAGGTTTTTTAAATATTTACATAATTGATTTATATAAAACTATCAAGATTTTCTTTAAAAATTTAATAAATAAAGTTTAAAAGTATTTTTACTGTTATTGTTAATAATTTTATAATATGTTTTTGTTATTAAATAGTTTAGCTTATTGCTAAGCTAGTTAGTTTGTTTTTTTTTTTTTTATAAAATATATACTCGACTTTTTACTAAAAAGTCCAAGTTTTATTAATACTTGTTAATTTAATTGATTATTTTTTATTAAGCTTAAAATATTTGCTGTTTTATTATTGCTATATATTTATATACTTTAGTTATAAAATTTTATGTTTTTTTACAATTTAGCTTTTTTTTTACTAGTTTAGACACTAATTTTTTTGTTCTAGCTTTTTAATTAAACGTTATTTTTATAGCTCAACTAATTAATATTTTATATAAAAATAAGCTTTTTAATAATTTATGCAGCAAAAATGCTTATATTGTATTTAATGCTAGCAATACTTTAAACTAATTTTTTTAGAAATAGTTAACAAAAAGCTATAACTTTTGGTTTATTTATTAATGTATAATTTTTACTTATCCGACAGTTTATTTGTAGCTAATAGAAAAAAAATTCAGCTTTATTTTATAGATTCGAAACAGCTTATTTGTAAATTTAGCTATAAACTAGAAACTGCAATCGCTAATAAAGCTTTTTGGCTAACCGTACACTTTGTACAGCTTATTATAGTATATTTCTGCAGCTTATTTCGCAGTTACTGTGTTTTTACAAGCTATAGTTTATATAAATTTAAACAGTTTATTAATTATATAAAAAGTTATATTGTTTCTATTGTTATTAAAAAAAAAGTACTTAAAGTTTATTACTACATATTGTTATATATAGTTTAATATATTTAAAAGCTTTAATTTCTCTAATATTTTATTTCTTAGGACTTTAGCTACTTTATATAAACAATTTGCTATATATTAATTTATTTTTTTATAAACTTTGAACTACTAGTACTTTTAAGTTACTAAAGCTTTTATTTTACTTTTTTTTAAATATATTATAATTAACTAAATATATACTTCTTTAATTAACTTAATATATAAATAATTAGTATTTAATATTATTAAACGCTTTTTATATAGTATTAAATTATTTAATATTATTTAATTTAAATTTTAATTAATACAAGCTTTTTTTTTATATTCGATTAAGCTTTTATTAATTTTGTTAACTTTTAAAACTAGATCAATTAACAATATTTTAAAAATTAATAAAAATACAATATTATTTTTTAGCGTATATATTATTATAAACTTTTGTAGAATTTTATTAGAAGAAATTATTAGTTTAAATAGAACTATTGTTTTTTGCTCGTCTTTTTTTTTTTTTTGTATTTTTATACTTTTTAAAAGTTTTAAAAAAATATTAGCAATAATGTTTTTTAAACTCAGACAATATATAATTATAAAGTAGTAGTAGCTTATAAGTTCTGCTTATTCTACTTACTAAAAGTTTAGTACTTTTTTTATACTGAAATATTTTAAAGCTATATAATTTATTAAAACTATAAAAAAACGCTATATATTTGTAAATTCTGCTTTTTAATATAAAAGCTTTTTTATAATTGCTAGTATTTTTTTATTATATATTTTGTAGTTGAGTTTTATACTATAAAGTATTTCTAAAAAAAAAGCTACTAGCTTTTATAGATTTTCTAAGCTATTTTTTTGAAATAGCACGCCCGACGTTACACTGTCAAAAAAGTCAATTTTTATTATAATTTCAGCGTTATAAAAAAAGTAGCACAAAACAAGCACGCTTGTTAAAACTGTTTATAAAGCTTTAAATACTTTTTAATACTTTAAAATTTACTGAAACATTATATTAGCATATATAAAATTAATAAATAGTTTTATAATTTATTTATACTTTTTTATGAATTTTTTATAAAAGTTACAAAAGCTTAAAAATAACTGTACTTTTTTAAAATATACTTTTTTTTTCTTGTTATAAAGTAGATTTTAATAATATACGATTTTTATTTTATTAAAATTAACTTTTATTTTATATATTTTTACAATAAACTTTAAAAACTTAGTTTTTATTATATAAAATTTGCACTTTTTAAAGTTAGCTTATAACTTAATTTCTTTTAAACAAATTAATACTTTATTAATATAGTATTTATATTTTAGTTTATTGTTAAAATAAATCAATATATTATTAATATATACTATATAAAAAATATTTAAATAGTTTTTTAATATATTATTTATATAGCATTAAAACATTGTAAATTTATTCGTTAATTCAAATAAAAGTACTTTAAACTAGTAAGTTTTATATTTTATTTAAAAAACTATTAATAATTTATTTTTTTCAAATATTCGAATATAGTAAAAAACTTACTAAATGTTTATTTTTATATAAATTTTAACTTGAAATATTTTAACTAAAGTTTTATTAATTAAAAGTAAAAAATATTTATTTTTTTAAATAATCGAATTTAGTTTTTTATAGTTTATATACAGTTGTAAAAAACCGTTTTTTTTTTTTGTAAATAAAACTAGTGCTACTTATAGCGCTATTATTAGTTCAATAAAGTTTTTTGCTAAGTTATTACTGATATACTTTCGATATATTTCCGCTTTTTTTAATAACATTTTATATAGCGCACTATATTTTAAAAAAGCTTTAAAAAGTTTATTAACAATAATTCAGTAGTTAATATTTAAACAATATAAAAAAAAATCGTTTAAAGCTACTTTATTAAATATATCGAAATATTTATAATATTTTTTTAGTACTAAATATAATACTGCTTTTATTAATTCTTTTTCGTTTTTTATTAATTTTTTATACTTTTTTTAAAAAATTACCTAATTTAATTTATATAGTAAAGTTATACTATATAAAACAGTATTTTTTTGTTTTATTGTTATATCGAATTTAATTGTATTAATAGTATTAATTTAAACTAATTAATATTTGTACTATTTAATTGCGTTTTTTTGTAACTAGTACAAGCTATACTAGTTGTGTTTTATTTTCGGCTTATAGTTTTTATGCTTTTTTTTTACAGAAATATATAAGTTTAAGTCGTTTTTATAAGTTTCTTTTTGTAATATACGCTTTATATGTTATACTTTTTGTTATAAATAGTTTTTGCTTATATTAAAACTAGCTTGTAAAAAACGCAAAATTGAAATAAGCGATCAAAAAGTAACTAAAAGTTCTTTTTTTTATATAATTTCCGTTTGTTTTTTTTAATATTTAAATTTATTAATATAAAAGCAAACTTTTTTAAGTTTAATTTCTATATCTTTTTTGTTTTACTTTTTTTTTTAACATATTTAGTTTATTTACTCGTTTTTTTTTTTTTTGTTTTTTATATTTATTAATTTCTGTTAATAATTTATATTTCGTTAATAATCAAAGTTAACAATTAAATCTTCTATATTATTTATTGAAATTTTAAAAACTTAATATTCTAGTTTTCAATTATTAAAAAACAATAGTTTTTTTTTTTTACTATTTATTAAAATGTTATAGTAATTTAAGTACTTCTTTTTTATAATAATATTATGTTTTATATTTATTATTAATAAAAATATATTCAAAATTATTCTGCTTTATATATAAAAGTATACTTTTAAAACAATATTAATAGTTTATATAGCTTTTCTGTTATAATTCGCTATTTAAAATAGTACAAATTTTGTAATTGTTTTAAGTTTTAAATATTTTAGAATTTTTATAGCAAAGTTTAATTTAATTAATAAATATATATTTGTTTTTATATTAGCTAATACTTTTGTTAATAAAATAAATTTATTATTTACTATTATATAATTTATAAAAAAAGAGTTTTTTTTTAATAGCTTTTATAAAAAATCAAATAATATTTTTTTATATTTATTTATATTTAATGCTAATATATAAGTTTGCTTAAAATAAAAGTTTAGTTATTTTAAGTAGTATTTTTTAGCTTTTTTTTTAATATAGTTTGCACTTGTTTAAACTTTATAGTTTAAGCAAAAATAATACTAATACAAGTTATATTAAGTCGCTTAAAGTTAAATTTACAAAAATATTCGCTGTTTCTATATTTTTAATTATAGCATATAAAATATTATTTTTGTAAAATTAAAACTTTTGCTTAGTTAAATAAAGCTTTGACATAAATGTAATAACTATTTAAAGCTGTACTTAAAATCGGAATATTTAAGTGTTTTATGCTACTACTTTAGTATAAATTTGATCTTGCAGGTTTTTTTCTTTTTTTAAGTTTTAGGTTTTTTTTTTGTTCGGTTGTTTTTAGAAAGTCCTTTTCTTATTGTGCTTTTTAAGCAATAAAGTTTTTATACTATTAGTAATTGTATATTTAAACATAATTACAAAAGTTAGCAAATATTACTTGTTTATTATATAGTTTTTTAATATATAGCTTATTAATTTACTTTAGTAGCTTGTTATATAAATTTTTTTTAAAGTTTATAGAGTTAATTCGAGCTGCTTTAGTTTATTTAACAAACTTTATATTAAATTGTATAAACTTATTAAAGTTTTATATTTTGAAGTTTTAATATTTGATCTATATTTTTTTATATTTATTGAAGTTATAATAATAAACAAACAAATAATTCAAAACTTTAGCATTAATTTTTAAAATAAATTCTTTTTTATAGTTGTTTATAATAAACGCTATAATATTTTTAAAAATAAAACTTTCTATTCAATTAGCAATATAGTTAATTTTTTCCAAGTTTTAATTATAATAATTAATATTTTTAGTTAGCTTGTTTTTTAGCAGTATAAACTAATATTTAAACCGAATTTTAGTTTTGTTTTTTACTAGCTTATTATTAGTAAATATAAATAAGTTAGCTATTTTTGTTAAAAGTTTAGTTTTTTTTTTTGTAACTATAAAAGCTTTGTTAATAGTTTTAAAACTAGAAGTATTTTTGCGTTCTTGTTTTCGTTGCTAAGTTATATTAACAAAGACCGAGTTAGTAGCAGAAATAACTAGTACAAACTTTAAAGCTGCAGCTGCTATAATTATAATTTAGTTTTAAAAAACTTCGATTTGACTTTTTAAATCTATAATCTTTTTTTTATAAGTGTTTGTAGTTTCGTAAAATATAACATTTTTAAAATCAGCTTTTTAATAAATTATGTTTGCTTTTTACTATTTAGTTTTTTTTTTTAGTTTAACTACTTAAGTATATAAAAAGTAAACACTTTGTTTAAAAAAATTCGTTATATTTTTAAACTTTTTTGCAGTTTTTTAAACAGCGTTTAACTACAAAGTGCAATATTTGAATTTTTAATATATTGCTTTTTTATAAATATTTATTATCGCTTAAAATTGTTCAAAAGTTATTAGCTTATTATATTTAAGCTATGCTTTTTTTTTGTTTTTAATAAAAAGAACAAAAACTATTTAAGAAGTTTTATTTTAAGCAGCAAAATATTTAGCATTAATTATTATTTTTTCGATTATATTGTTATATATAGTTTCGTTAATAACTATATATTATTATTACTTGTTATATTTTTCGGAGTTTTTATAAATAAACTTGAACTTTTTGTAAATATTAAAAAAAGAAAGTTTTTTATTGTTAAAAGTGTCGTAATAAAACTTATTGTTATTATTTATAATATATTCTGTAATATAAGTACGTTTTATATAATCTTTAAACAAGCTTCAGAAGTTTTAAAATTGTTGGCACAACTTGTTTTATTTATAGTTTATTTGTATTTATAAAATAAGCTTCGCTAGTTCACTTTTAATAAACTATATTTGTTGTTTAGCTTTTTTGTAATTAGTAATAAGTGCACTATTACTAAAAGTCGGTTGTATTATTTTAGTATATCAGAATCAATCAATTCGTTTAAAAGTTCTTAAAAATTTATTGTTTTTTTAAACAGTTAAAATAAACTTTAGTTTTGTAATAAGTGCAATACTAGCAATAAGTTCAAAAACCAAATAATACTATATATTCTAAAAAGAAAACTAAAGTTAAAAAAACTAAGAAACAAACTTAACTCTTTCGGTTAGGTCGACGTACTTATATAAGTGCTTTTTTATTTACTACTTCTACTTTTTTGTATTTACTACCCCATTTAACCTCTAGTGGGTCCATTGTTCCAAGCAAACAATAAGATCTACCTAGCTACTTTAGCTACTTACTAGCTATACTGCGTGCACTAACCACTTCTAGGATTCATTTGTTCAAATACAAGTGTAGTCCGTAACACTATATATTATTTTTTAAATAACTATATTAATTAAAAAAGCTTTTTTTTATATAAGTTTAGTTGGAATATATAGCAAAATATTAGTTATAATATTATACTATTATTATAAACTTGTTTTTAAAAGCTTTTATAACTATTTAAAGCAATAAAATAAAATAAAATATTAACTTTTTAATTTTTAAACTTAATATATTATATAATATATATATATATAATTAAAAAATATAGTTATTAGTAATAAAAACTATATTATTTAATTTTTTTAATATTAATAAAAAATTTGCTTTAAAACTTATTAGATTTTTTTTTTATAATTATAAAACAAATATAACAATATAGAAAAAAAGCCAAACTTTATATTATTAATATATATAAATAAAAAAGCTATAATTATTTAATATAATTTATTTATAACAAAAATTAAAATAGCAGCAAGTTATAATATATATAAATAAAACATAATAATTACAATATATTATTTAATATATATTTATTTTAATAATATATTAAGTATTTTTTTATAAATATTAAAATATTATATTTAAAAAATTTATATAATAAAAAATAATAAACAAGCTATAGCAATTTGTTATTTATTTAATTTATACAATAAATGCAATAAATAAAATAAACAAAATAAATAAAATAAACTAAAAAAACAAAGTAAAAATATTAAATAAAATAAAAGTAATAAAATTTTAATTGTTATTTAATAAATAAAACAGCAAAAATAAAAATAAAAACAACTATATAAAGTATTAAAATAGTTTGATATTTTTTAAATTGTTATAACATTTAATACAAATATAATAATAATAAAAAAAATTTAGTAATAATAAAAAAAGCTTTTTAATAATAGAAATAATTGCACTAAAATATAAAATAACTTAAAAACTATTTTTAATTTATATAAAAAATATATTAGTTTGTTTTTTATTAAATAAAACAGCAAATTTATTTTAAAATAAATTATATTATATTTAATATAACATAATATTTAATCTATTTTTTAAAGCTATATTATATTATATTATAAAATATAATATAATTTTTAATATAATTATAGTATTAATAAATAGTTTTATTATTTTATAAAAAGTTTTATTTGTTAATATATAAAGTTTAATATAATTATATAATTATATAATTAAAAAAAAAGTTAGTTATATTTAAAACTTATTTATTTTTAAAAAATAATTTAATAGTTTATTATTTTAATAGTTATAAAATATATTATTGTTTTATTTTTTAAAACTGCAGTAATTAAATAATATTTTTTTTTTTTATAAAGTAAATTTTATATTTATATTGTTATATTTTTATATTTATTTAACTGGTTTTTTTTTTTGTTTTTAATATATTTTGTTATAAAATAAAAAGTTAGTAAAGTTAATATTTAAATGTTTATAATATTTAAATATTTATTATATTTTATTTTTTATTTGTTTGTTTTTTGTTAATTTTAATTAAAAATATAACATTTTTATAATTAATATTTATATATTTATAATATATAAATATTTATTATATTTTATTTTTTATTTATTTTATTATTATTAGTTTTTTTTAAAAATAAAAACTATATATTGTTAAATTGTTATATATTTACAAATGTTTTTTTTTTATTTTTATTTTTTTTATTTTTTTTATATTTTGTTTTTTTTTTGTTAAAATGTTTATATTATTAGCAACGTTTTACTAAATATATATTTAATCGCTCGATTTAAAAAAAAATTTATTTTTAAATAAAGCTTATTAATATTTGTTTAATATTACAAACTATTTTTATATTTTATTATAGCTATTTATTTATTAATTTTAATTAAAGTTTTTATTTTTAAATATATTTATTAACAATTATATTTAAACTATATAATATTTATTTAAATTTATTTAATTATTTGTTTTTATTTATAATTTTTAACTATTTATAATTTTATTACTGTTTTATTAATTTATAAAAAAAATTATATACTATTTTTTAAATAATTATATTAATCGAAAAAACAGCTATTTATATAAATAAAAATAAAATAAATAGCAAAAAAAAATTTATTATACTATATTATTACTATAGATTTATTTGTTATAGTTTTTATAACTATTTTAAGTTATAATATAAAATTAAATATTAATTTTTAAATTGCTAAATTTAGCAAATTATATAATATTTATATATACTATTAAAAAATATAGTTGCTATTAATATAAATTATATTATCTAAGTTTTTTAATATTAATAAAAAATTTACTATAAATTTTATAAAATTATATTTCTGTAAATATTAAATAAAACTAACTAAATTAATAAAAAGCTAGACTTTTTTTTACAAAAATATAAAAATAAAAAAATTATTATTATATAATATAGTTTAATAGTTAAAAAGTTTAATATAATAACAACTTATAATATGTATAAATAAAATATAATAGTAATAATATATTATATAAAATATAATTATTTTAAAAATATATAAAATATTTTGTTATAAATATTAAAATATTATATTTAAAAGCTTAAAAATGCAAACAATAGTAAATAAACAATAATATTTCATTGTAAAAAGTATTTAAGTAATAAATGTAATAAATATAGCAAAAACTATATAAACAAAAAAATTTAAATTGTTTTATAATAAATTAAACAGTAAAAATAACAATAAAAACAACTATATAAAAAATTAAATTAATTTAATATTATTTAAGTTGTTATAATAATTAATATAAACTTAGTAATAATAAAAAAAGCTTTTTAATAGCAAAAATTGTTTATATTTTAAAAAAAAAAACATAAAAGTTTATTTTAATTTATATTTAAATTAATTTAGTTTTAGTTTTATTAAATAAAAAAATAAGCTTAATTTAAAAAAAATAACATTATATTTATTATAACATAATATTTAATTTATTTTTTAAAATTATATTATATTATATTATATAATATAATATAACTTTTAATATAGTTATATAGTTATAAAATAATTTATTTTATTTTTATAAGTTTTAATATAGTTTTATAATTATAAAGTTATAAAATAAATTGTTTATATATAAAGCTTATTAATTTTTAAAATATAATTAATACTTTTATTATTATTATTATAATATATACTTTTTTTAATTTTTTAAAGTTTTAATAGCTAGCTATTAGTTTGTTTTTTTTTGTAGTATAAGCTTCGCTTTTATATTGTTATAGTTTTATATTTATATAGCTGTTTTATTTTTTTTTCTTTTTTAATAGCTTATATTAAATTAAAATGTTTGCTTTAGTTAATATTTATATATTTGTTATATTTAGTTATTATTTATGTTTTATTTTCTATTTGTTTTTTATTAAGTTTTATTTAAAAACAAAATTTTAATAAATCGATTGATTTTTTTTTATAAAATCTGCTTTTTTTATTCTTTTTACAACTTTTTTTTTTTAAAATTAACAGATTTTAACTAAATAAGTTTTTAATTTTTATATTTAAAAAAGTTTTTATTTTTAAATAACTTTTATTAATACTTATTTAATAATTATTATTAATTTATATATATAATTATAACTATTTGCTGCTTTTTAAATTTTTGTTTTTAAAAAACAAATAAGTTTTAAATTTTTAAATTTAAAAAAATTTTTATTTTTAAACAATTTTTATTAATACTTATTTAGCAATTACTATTAATTTATATTTATATTTATAACTATTTGTTACTTTTTATATTTTTTTTTTTAAAAAGCGAGTGTTAAAAATTACAAATTAACTAAATAATATTAGCTTTTATGTATATTGAAATATTCGATTTTTTTGTTTTTTTTTAAAAATTTTTAAATTGCAGAATTTTTCTATTATTTTACTACACTATAAAAAAAAACTACATATTATAATTGCAATAATTTCATTAATTTAAAAACTTATTTTTTATATAAATTTAATTGGAATATTTACTACAGTATAAGTAGTTTTATAATATTACTAATATAGATTTATTTATATAAATTTTTATAATTATTTGTTAAAAAATAATATAAATAATTAATTTTTGATTTTATAAATTATTTAACCTATATAATATTATAACTATATTTAAAAAATATAAATTATAATATTATATAAACTAGTTTTTTTTTGCTTTTTCTTTTTAAAAAAGTTATATTAATAAATTAAATAATAAATAGCTTTACTATTTAATTTATATATTTTAAATTTTAAATTATTTCTAAATAATTAATATTAAAAATTACTAGATTATTTTTTTTATAAATCTATTTAAAAAATATTTAAATATTATAAATATATAATTTTTTATTAACAAAATATAAAAAAAAAACATTAATAATTCTATAATATAATATAAAAATAAAAAAATTTATTTAAAGTAATAAGTTTAATATTATAAATAATAACAAAATTATAACAATATATTATATAATATATTATTTCTTTTGTTTTATATTTAGCACTTTAATTTAAACAATAAACTATTATTTTATTAAGTTTTAAAATATTAATAATAATTAATAAATATTATTAATTTGTTTTTATTTTATTTAAGTTAATATAATAGTTAAAAGTACTAATATAATTAAAAATAAAAAAGTTTAATTTATATTTTTATAAATAATAAAATAACAAAAATAAAAACTAAAATAATTTAATGTTATAATTTTAATATAATAATACAATATTTTTTAATAGCAAAAGTTATTATAACAAAAAAGCTTAAATATAACAATTTATTTAAATAGTTTAATTTATATATAAATTTAATTAGTTTAACTTTTATTAAATAAAATAGTATAAGTATTAAATTTAATTAAATTAATATTATATTTATTATAATAACTACTTTAATATTTTATTAAAAAGTATATTATTTTATATTAAATAATATAATATAACTTTTAAAATAATTATATAATTAAAAAATAAATTCGATATATTTTAAATAATTTTGTTTTTAATATATTAGCTTTTTGTTTATTTTTTTTTTATATTAATTTAGCTATATTAACTATATAATATTATAACTTTATATATAATAAATAAAAATATTAAAAAAAAGCGATATAAAATATATATAAGTAAAAATTAATAATAAGTTATATAATTATAAATAAAAAAACATTAATATAAAATATTTTTATTAATTAATATCTTAAAATTATTTGCTTTTTTTTTTTAGTTATTAATATTACTATTAATAAAAATATTGTTTATATTAATATTATTTAAACTAATATTTATATTAGTTATATTATTGCTATTAATTTTGTTTTGTTTTATTTAGTTTTTTTATATAATAAACTTTAAAAATAGTTTTTGTTACTTTTATAAATAGCAATAAACAGTAGTAAACATTTATTTGTTAACAGCTACTAAAATTAAATAATTTACTATAATATTAAAAAAATTGAACTATATAAATAAATCAATTAATAAAAAAAAAATGTCTATAGTATAAAACTATATATTAAAGCAATAAATCTAGTTTTTAAAATAAAAAACAAAACTATATATAAATATTAATAAAAGTTATTTAAAATAAATATATGTTTTACTATTTAAAAATAATTAAATAAAATATTATATAAGTAGTTTAAACTTTAAATAAATATTATATATATAAACAATATTTTTTAAAAGTTTATAGCTATAATATATTATATAATATATTTAAATTATTTTTAATTTAAACTAAGCGTTAACAAACAAAATAAATATAAATATAACAAATAATAAAGCTTTGTTAAATAGTTAAATTACTATTATATATTATACCGATTGTTATTATAGCAAATTTTTTAAAAAGCTTAAATAGTAATATATAAAACTAAATAAAAAAACTTAAGTTTAATATAATAAAATAACTATATAAATAAAAACTTAATATATTCAAAGTTTAATATAATAAAAATATATATTTTTATATAAATTTAATAATAATTAACTTAATTATTTAATAATATATTATATAGTTTTTATTTTATATATAGTTTTTTTTAATAAGTTTAAACTTTTATATATTAACAAATAAAAGTTTTAACTAATTATAATAATACACTTTTTAAACTATTAAATATTAAATAAATATATATTAATTAAAAATAAATATTATTTTTACTAAAGTTTTTTATAATATATTTTTTTTTAAAACAGCGCTGCTAAGTTATAATAAATATAAACAATATATTGTTTTTAAATAACATTTTACTATTTGTTAAAAATGTTTTAATTTTAAACTTTTTTAATATTAAAAAGATTTTAATATATAATTTATATATATTTATTACTATTAAAATATAAAAATAACTATTGTTTAAATTTAGCTATTTTTTATATAATATATTGTTAATAGTATTAATAAATAAGCTAGTTTTAATAATATAAAGCTTATAAACTTTAAAAAAGTTAAAATTATAAATATAAATAATTGTTTATAAAATAAATTTAAAAGTTTTGTTATATAGTTTTTGCGCTTTGTTTTAACAGTTATATAACTTTATATAGTTTTATATTTAAATAATATTAATTTATAATATTATTTTAAATAATATATTTGTTTTTATAGCACTTTATAATATATTTTAATATAACTATTTACTATTAACATATAATTAAAAAAAAAATAAATATATTTAAATTAAAACTATATTTATAAAATATAATATTTACTATTTTATAATATTATTAAATATCGATATTATGTTATATTTACAAACTATATTTTTAAAGCTAAAGCTATAAGTTTTTTTTTTTTGTTTATTTTTTATATAGTAGCTAAACTTCGTTTTTTATATTTAAAATTATAAAAAAAGCATATTATTTTTATATATAAGCTAAAAAAATTCAATAAACAATTAGTTTATATATAAATACTTTAAATATTAATTAGCTTAAAATTGCTTATAAAAAAACACAGTATTAAACAAAGCAAATATAGCAAACTTTTTAATAAGTTTAATAAGTTAAATAATATATATAAACAAAAAAGTATTAAAATAATATATTAAAACAACAAAAAATAAGTTATATATAATATAATTTATAAATAAAAAAAATCGCATTATTTATAATAACAAAAGCTAGTTTAAATCAATAGTTATAAAATATAACTATAAAACATAATATTTGCAGCGAACACTATAATAAAATGTAATATTTTATATTAAAACTTTTAATATACTATATAGTTATTTTTTTTAGTTGTAAAAAGTTTAAAAAAAATACTTAATGTTTATAAATTATTTATATATAAATATATTTGTTTAAATTTAATAAAATGTTTTTATAAAATTAAAACTAAAAGCAAATAGCTCGAACTAAAATATATCGAATAAAACTAAATATTTATTAAATATACAAAAATGCTGCTAATATATATTATATGCTTTAATTTAATATAACGTAAATATAATTAACTACAAATTAATTAGCTTTTTAACTAAGTTTAAAAAGCTAATATTTTTAAACAAGTTTTAAAAATAGCAGCATAAAGCAAATTTTTTAAAAGTGCTATTATTTTTACAAACTATATAGCTTAAATAATTAAATTTATATAATAATATAAGCAATAATTTAATTATACAAACTTTATTTTTAAATTTAATTATATATAATAAATTTTAAAAACTAAAGTTTATTTAAATAATATTTAAATTAATTAAATCAAAGTTTATAACAAATATATATTTATAGTAAAATTTTAATATAGCTGCTTTTAAAATATTGCTAGCAATTATATTTTTAATGTTATATTTTTATATAAAAAAAATAAAACTTAAAAAATAGTTTAACTTATATTTATTATATAACTTTTTTAAATATTGCTAAAAACTACTAATATATTTATATAAAATATAATATTATATATAAATATAAACATTAGTATTTTTAGTTTTAACTTTAGTTTAAAAATTGCTAGTTTTAACTTTTATTTATATAAACATTATAAAATATTAGTTAATAATAATAATTAAACAAAAATAATTAAATATTAATAATATATAATTATTTATAAAAAATGCTTATATATTAAAAAAAATATATATAATATAATATTTTAATATAAAAATAAAATATAAAAATATTAAATATATAGTATTAAATTTATTTAAATCAAATATTTTAAGCTTAATATTATATATTATATAAAATATAATTGATTAAAAAATATAATATATATTTTATAATATTAAACTAAAAAAAAATAATATATAAAACAAATAAAAAGTATAATTAAATAAAACGCTAAAAAACTAAAGTTAAATAATATAACTGTTAATATTATATATTTATATAATTAATAGCTGTTACTACACTTTAAACAAATATTTTTTAATAAATTAAAACAATAGTTTAAGCTTTTAATTATTAAATAATAATTATTAATATAGTATTTTTAAATTTTATAGCTGCAGATATAATATAGTTACATTTTATATATTTTTTATAAAAAGTGTTTTATTATAAATGTTAAGATTTTTATTTGTTATATAATTTATTATTTCAATTAAAGTATTGCTGCTTTTATATTAGTTTTTTTTTACAAATATTAGTTAAATATAAAAATAGCTATAAATATATAAATATATATTAGCTAAATTAGCAATTTTATATAGTAATAACAATTGAAATAGATAGTTAAAAAGTTATATAGTTATATAATATAATATAATTAAATTAAAAAAAAAAGTTAAAAAATAAAAACTGTTTAAATAAATTAAACTTGTTTTTTAACTATTGTATTTATAACATATTATTAAATAAATAAAAAATAAAATTTTATATTATAAATTTTATTATTTTAAACTTTTATATAAATAATTTATTGCTAATATTATATTAAAAAATAAAATATATTATAGTTATAAACTAAGTTATATATTTTATTAATTTAAAACTATATTTTATTAAAATTATATTTAATAAAATAAAAAAATTACTATTAAAACTATAAATATTAAAAAAGTTTTTATAGCTTAATAATAAATAAAATATATAAAATAGTTTTGTAAATAATAATAGCTAAATTTAATATAATAAAACAAAATAAATAAATAAAAAAAAAAGTTGCTTTAAAAAAAAAAGCTTAAAAGTATTTAATAACAAATAAATATTATTATATAACATTGTTAATATAAAACAAAGCTTATAATTGATTTAAATTAAAAATATTTATATTAAAGTTTAATTAATTAGTTTTAATATTAAAAAAAAAATATTTTTAAATAAATTAATATATTTTTAATTAATATTATTTCTGTTGTTATTTAATTAATTACTATTAAAAATATATTAAAAAAAGTTATTATTATTAATAAAGCTTAAATTATTAATATTTTTAAAACAAAAGCTATTATTTATATTTTAAACTGATATATTTATTTCGTTAAATAGTTTTTATAGTTTTAAGTTTTATATAACTTTGAAAATAAAAATAACAGAACTAATAAAATAAAAAAAAGTTATATTATTAAAAATAAAACATAAAATTATAATATTAACTTTATTTTATAAAAAGTTGATTTAAAAATTAATAAACTATATTAATAACTTTATATTATTTAATAATAAAAATAAATAAAACTAGTTAATAATAAATCTATTTATATATTAATAATATAATTAAATAATAAAATTAAAAAAAAGTAAAATTAATAGTAAAAAATAAAATAAAAATTATTATAATATTAAAAAAAATTAAAATAAATAAAAAAGTATATAAATTTCATTATTTAATTATAAAGTTTTATATTATTTTATAATTAATTGTTATTATTGCGTTTTATCTTTTTTATTATAGCTATATTTAATATTAAAAAAATATATTATATTTAAAAAAAATAAACTATAATTATAATAAATAATATTAAAATATATTAAAATAAAACTAAAATAAATTAAATATTTTTAAGTTTATAATATAATTATATAGTTATAATATATTTTTAAAAAATATTTATATATAAAGTTTAATTATATAAATATATAAATAAAACAGTATTAAAAATAAAACTTTAAAAATAATATAAAACTTATTTTTTATTAAATATATAAAAAAAAATAAATAAAAAATGTTTAATTTAATAATATAAAATATTTATATATAAATTTTAATTATATAAATATATAAATAAAATAGTATTAAAAATAAAACTTTAAAAATAATATAAAACTTGTTTTTTATTAAATATATTAAAAGAAATAAATAAAAAGCAGAAATAACAATATATTATTTAATATTTTTATTAAATATATTAAAAGAAATAAATAAAAAATAAAAATAGCAATATATTATTTAATATTTTTATTAAATATATTAAAAAAAGTAAATAAAAAGCAGAAATAATAATATATTATTTGATATTTTTCTTAAATATATTAAAAAAAGTAAATAAAAAACAGAAATAGTAATATATTATTTAGTGTTTTAATTAAATGTTTTAATTTATAGTATAAAAGTTGAAAATTATTTCTTTAAATTAAAATAATATTTTGCTATATATTTTAATTTATAAATAAATAAAATTTATTTTTTAAACTAGTTTTAAATAACTAATTTTTTTATTTTATTTAATTATATAAGTTTTTATAAAATAAAATATATAATTAATTTTATATATTTTATTTTTTAAGCTAGTTTTTAAATAAATATTTAAATTTATAATATTTAATTGTTTTAATTTTTATTATTATTTAATTTAACTATAAAAATTTAAATTTAATTAATTTTATAAATTATAACTTTTTTTTTTTTTATTTAATATTTTTATAAAAACTATTTTAAAAGTATTATTTTTAAAAAAATGTTTTTTTTTAATACTTTTTTTTAAAACTAAAACTTTTGTTAAAATAAATAAAATATTAACTAAAAATATTTATTTTTAAACTTTTAATAAAATAGCTAAAATATTAGTTAAAAATTTTTGTTTTATTTAAAAGTTTTTTTTTAAAAAGTTTGTTAATATTATATAATTTATAATATATTTATTTATTTTTATTTATTATATACTACTGTTAATAGTTTAATTATTTATTATTAACAATATAAAATTTTTATTTATTTTTATTAATTATATATTTAATTTAATAATTTAATTATATATTGTTAATATAATAAAATTTTTATTTATATTTATAAGTTTTATATTTGATTTAATAATTTAATTATTTTTTATTAATATTATAAAATTTTTGTTAATATTTATTAAATTTATATTTTATTTAATAATTTAACTATTTTTTGCTAATATTATAAAATTTTTGTTAATATTTATTAAATTTATATTTAGTTTAATAATTTAATTATGTTTTTTTAATAGTATAGAATTTTTTTTAATATTTTTTTTAATATTTTTTTTATTATTTATTAAATTATTTATATTATATATTTAAAGTTTTAACTATAGTTTATTATTTATTAAATTTTTGTTTAAGTTAATAATTTAACTTTTAATTTTTTTATAATAACTGTTATTTTTATATTTAAAGTTTTTTTATTTTAAAAATATTTTATTTAAAGTTTTATATTAATTTTTATTATATTTGTTTTAGTTTTAATTTATTAATTATTTTTTAAATATTTAATTAAATATAATTTTATTATTAGTTTAAATTTAAACTATTAAAAAAAATAACAACGATTTAATAAAGTTTAATTAATTTATTAATTATTTAAATATTTATTAATTATATAATTTAATATTAAAAATATTAAACTTTTTATAATTAATATATATTATAAACAATAATAAATTAATATTTAATATTTAATTAAAGCTTTTTTATTTAATAAATTTATTATTTAATATTATATTAATATATAAAAAATAATTTAATATAAAATTAATATTAATAATTATATAATAGTAATAATTATTTAAAAAAATATTTTATATAAATTAAAAATATAAATTTATTATTATATTTAAAGTGTTTTTTATTTTAATAATAAATTTTAAATAAATAAAAAAAATATTATAACTTTATAACATATTTTTATAATATAATTAAATTATATAGTTATAATTAATATTATTTAAAATATTAACAGTAATAAAAAAATTTTAATAAATTTTAAAATTTAAAGTTTTATTATTAAAGTTAAATATAATATAAAATAGCAAATTTAAAAAATTTAAAAAACTAAAAAAAATTTTATAATAATATAAAGTTTTTTTTTATAATAAAAATTAATTAAAATAAACAATATTTATAATAATAATTTTAATAATAATATAAAATTAATTAAAATTTAATATATATATATTAATGTTTTTTTAATAAATATTAAAATAAATATTATAAATAAACAAATTAGTTATATTAAAAATATAAACTATATATTTTATAAATAAAAATCAATATATTATAAATAAAAAAAAAAAGTAAAAAAAAAAAAAATTAAAAAATAAAATATTTATAACTAGTAAATATTTTGTTTTTTAAAAATTAAAAAAAAAATATTTATAATTTGTAAATATTTTATTTTTTAAAAATTAAAAAATAAAATATTTATAATTTATAAATATTTCATTTTTTAAAAGTTAAAACTATATATAAAATATTATTTATTATTAAATAAAAAAAAAAATTATTATTATAATATAATATATAACTTTTTTTTTTAGTTTATTATTAATAAATAAAATATATAAAAATTTGTTTAATATAATAAATTAATTAAATAAAAAATATAAATAATTATAATAAAAAATTAATAATTAAATATATTTATTAATATAAAAAATATTAAAAAAAAATAAAGTATTAATATTATTATATTTATAAAATAATTTTTTAATTATTATAATTTTAATAAATAAACTTTTAAATTTAATAATTTTATAATTAAATTTTTATAGCTTTAATAATTTAAATAGTTTAATATTTATATTTATAATAAATATAATTTATATTATAATATAGTTATAAAAAAATAATGTTTTATTGTTTATATTAATTGTTATATTAAAATATTTTTATAAAATATTATTTAATTATTATAAATATTTATATAAATTAGTTTTATTAAATTTAAAATTTAAATAATATATAATAAAAAATATAGTTTATATTTTTTTAAAATAATATATTATATTTATAAAATTTAATATTTAAATTTTATTTATAACAATATTATTTATTTTTAATTTAAAATTAATAACTTTTTTATTTATTAAATTTAATATTTATTAAATAATATTATTTAATAGTAATATTATAATTAAATTTAAAATATATAATATAAAATTTATTATTTTTATAAATCTTTTATAAAAATTAAAGTTTTTTTTATATTTTTTATATATTAATTTATAATTTTTAATAATTATATTAAAAAATTTAAATATATTTATAATTATTTATATTTATAATAAAACTAAATTTTATATATTTTAAATTTTTTAATATATTTTTATATTTAATAAAATTAATTTATATTTTAGTTTTATATTAATAGCTTTTTAAAATAAAAAATTTATTTTAAAAAAAATATATTTTATATTAATAGCTTAAAAACAAATAAATATTAAATAAATATATAATATTTAATTTTAGTTTTTTATTAAATATTTAAAAATTTAAATTAATTTATAAAGTAATATTTTATAAACTGTTTTATTAAATTATTAAAAGTTTATTTTTATAAATATATAAAATATTATAATTAATATTATTATATATTAAAAAGTTAAATTTTTAATATTAATAAAAATAATATTTGTTTTTAATTTTTAAATAAATATATTATTTTTAATATTTATAAAAAATATAATAATTACAAAAACTGTTTTAATTTAAAAAATATAAATAAGCTATTTTTTAATTTTAATAAATTTTATTAAAGCTTTATTAAAAAAAAATTTATATATTAACTTTAAAAAATTAATAGTTATTAATATATTAATAAAACATTTAATTATAAATAAAGTTTAAAAAAATAAAATATTTATTAATTTAAATATTTTATTTTTTAAAAATATTATATTTATTTTTTAGTTTAAATTATTTATTATTTATATAAAAATAATATTTATAATATTTTATAATAATAAAATATATATATATTGTTTTAATATTTAAATTATTTTTTTAATTAATTAAAAAATAAAAAATGTTAAAAATATAAACAGTTTTTTTTATAAAGTTTATTTTATTGTTATTGTTTTTATTAATATAATTTAATAATATTTTATAAATAATTATTTTTTTAAATTTATAAAACTAATTAAAAATATTAAAACTTTTTTTTTTAATAATATTATTAAAGTTTTATTTATTATAATTATTTTATTTATTTAAATAATATTATATTTTTTAAATAATAAAATTTTAATATTTTTTATTATATTATTTTTTAAAAGTTTTTTTATTTATAATAAATAATATATTAATAAATATATAAAAAACTTATATAATTAAAACAAAAAAATAAAATTTAAATATAAAATATTTAAAAAAAAAAACATTAAAGCAAAAAAGTTAAAATAAATAATAAAAAATGCAATTTTTAAAAAAAAGTTATAAAAAAAATAAAAAAAATAGTTATAAAAAAATAATAAAAAAAATAAAAAAAAAAATTATAAATAAAACTAAAAAAGTAATATATATATTTTATTTTTTAAATAAATAATAAAAAATATATTTAAATATATAAAAAAAAATATAAATTATAATTTATTTAAAATATAATTTATATTAATTTAATATTTTAAAAATTAGTTATAGTTTTTAAAATATTATATTTAAATATAATTTTATTAAAATATTAATATTATTAATTATTATTAATAAATTTGTTATAATTTTATTTATATTTTTTATTTTAGTTTTTTTAACTATAAATTTTTTTACAATATATTTTTTTTGTTTATAAAATAATTTAGTAAAAAATATAATAAAATTTATTATAAAAATGTTTTTTTATATAAAAAATATGTTTTTTTTTTTTATATTGTTTTAATTTTAAGCTTAAATATATTAATAAATTAACTAAAATTATAAAAAAAAAAAATTATTAATATATTATTTATAATAGTTATATATTATATATTAATAGTTAATTTTAAATTTAATATTAAATTAAAATGTTTTATTAAAATATTAATATTTATAAAATTAATATTTAAATTAAAAGCTAAAATATTTTTATTAAAATGTTTTAACAAAATTTTTAATTTTATAAAAAATATATTTGTTTTAAATATTATTTTATTGCTATTTTTATTTTTATTATTTAGTACTTTAAATAAAAATATAAATATAATAATAATTTTATTTGTTTTTTTTTTTAATTGTTTTTTTTTATTTTATTAATTTTATTAACTTTAGCTATTTTAATATTTATTAAAAATATTATATTAAAAACTAATATAAATAAAATTATATTTAAAAAATTATTATTAATTATAAAAATTTAATAATTTTAAATATTATTTATTTTATAATTTATTGTTTTATTTTTAAATAATAAATTTAATAATTTTTTAAAAGTTATATTTATTATTTATTAAAATATAATATATAATTAAAAAATTAATATTTATAATTAAATTAAATATTTATATATAAAATATAATTTAAAAAAAAATCTATTTTAAAATTAATTAGTTTATAATATATTATATAATTTAAAATATTAAATTATTAAAATAATAAATATATTAAAAAAGTAAATAAACTTTTAAATAATAATATTTATTGTTTTAAAATTATATAAAAATATTAGTGCAAAAAAAATTAATAATAAATATAAATATAAAATAAAATTTAAAATTATAATTTTAATAATAAAATATTATATAATATTATAAATAATAAATTAATAAAAATAAAAAAAAATAAAAAATAAAACAAATATAAATTTTATTTATATATTAATTTTAATAATTTTATTTTATATAAATTTAAAATTAAATATTTATTTAAAAATAAAATTAAAATTGTTTTTTTAATAAAAAACATTTTAAATATATTAATTTAAAAAAAAAATTAAAAAAAAAGTTAAAATAAATATTAAAATAATTAGTTTAAAAAATTAACAAAATAAATATTAATTAAATAAAAAAACTATAATATTTAATAAATATATATTTTTTTATAATATAATTATATATAATGTTTAAAATATTTAAAATATTTTAAATAATTAATTTAAAAAAAGTTTTAAAAAAAATATTATAACAAAAAGTTTATTTTTAAAAAATATATTATATAAAATATAGCAATTTATTAATATTATATTATTTTTTAATTTTAATAAATATATAATATATATTAAAATATTTAAAATTAAAAAAATTATTAAAGTTAAATTAAAATTTAATATATTAATTTAATTTTTTTTATTAATATTAAAAAATATAATATAATTTATTAAAATATTTTTTTATAACAAAAAAAATAAATTTTTAATAAAAAAATATAAATTTTTAGTAAATAATAATAATAAAATATTTAAAAACTATATTTTAAATAGTTTTAATTAATTATATATTAAAATTTTTTTTTTTTTTATTTTTTAAAAAAATATAATTATATAATTAAATTTAAATAAGTTTTTATAATAAAAAAAATAAATTTTTAAAAAAAAATATAAATTTTTAATAAATAATAATAATAAAATATTTAAAAGTTATATTTTAAACTGTTTTAATTAATTATATATTAAAACTTGTTTTTTTTTTTATTTTTTAAATAAATATAATTATATAATTAAATTTAAATAAATTTTTATAATAAAAAAAATAAATTTTTAATAAAAAAATATAATTTTTAATAAATAATAATAATAAAATATTTAAAAGTTATATTTTAAACTGTTTTAATTAATTATATATTAAAATTTGTTTTTTTTTTTATTTTTTAAATAAATATAATTATATAATTAAATTTAAATAATTTTTTATAATAAAAAAAATAAGTTTTTAATAAAAAAATATAATTTTTAATAAATAATAATAACAAAATATTTAAAAATTATATTTTAAACTATTTTAATTATTTATATATTAAAATTTATTTTTTTTTTATTTTTTAAAAAAATATAATTATATAATTAAATTTAAATAAGTTTTTATATTAAAATTTATTTTTTATATATTAATTAAATTTTTATAAATTTATAAATATTTTATTAAATAAATAAAAATTATTATAACAAAATAAATTATTATATATTTTATTAAATTGTTTTTTTTTATTTAAATATTATTAATAATTAATATATTATATATTTTAAATATATTTATATATTTTTTAATATATATAATTAAAATTTAATTATATTAAAAATATAATAATATATTATATAATCATTTAAATTTATTTTTTATTAAAAATTAAAAACTGTTTTAGTTAAAATAATACTATTTTTTGTTTAATTTTTATTAAATTTTTATTTGTAAATAAAATAAATTATTTAAACTTTTGTTTTTTTTTTTTTTTTTTAGCTATAGCTGTTTATTTAGTTTTTTTTTTAGCTTTTTTAGCAGTTTTTTTTTTATTTTTACTTTTGTTTTTTTTTTTAACTTTTTTTATTTTTGTTTTAATTTTTTTTTTAGCTTTTTTAAATTTAATGTTTACTTTTTTTTATATTAGTTTTATTTTTTCGATTTTTTTTTTTTTAAAGTTTATATTTTTTTTAAATTTAGTTTTTATTTTTTAAATAATAATAAAAACTTTTGTTAATATTTTTTTAAACTTATAATTATTTAAATTTTATTTAAAATAATTTATTAAAAAAGCTAGTTTTAAAATAATAATAAATAATATAAAATTAAAATTATTAAAATTAATAACAAATTATATAATATTTATAATAAAATTAAATTTATTATAATTATTTAAATAATAATAATTTATTAAATTATTAAATATAAAATAAATTATAAAAAATAATATATTAATAATTTTAATTATATATTTTTTATTAATAAAAACTAAAAAAATAAAAGTTTTTAAAATATAATAAATAATAAATTAATTATAAAAATAATTAAATTTTTATATATAATTAAAATGTTTATTTTTTTATATATTTTTTTGTTAATTTTATTTTTTATAATAAATTAATAAAAAAGCTTTTATTATATAATTATTTTATATTATTTAAATATAATTTTAAATATAACAATAATTATTTAGTTTATAAAATATTTTTATTTAATTTTAATAAATTTATTTAAAATTTAATTTAAATTATTTATATTTTATAAAATTAAAAAAATAAAATTATAATAATAATAAAAATATAAATTAATATTTATTTTAATAATATATATATTATAAATTAAAATATTTATAGTTAATATAAAATTATTAAATATAAATATAATATTAATTTTTTTTTTAATTATATAATAAAATATATTTGTAAAAATATTTAAATTAAATAAATTAAACAAAATATATAATTTTTTATTATTAAATAATTAATATTATTAAATAAATAAAGTAATTTATATAATAAATATTAAAACTAAATAAAACTTTTATTAAAAAATAAAATATATAATTAAATAATATATTTTATTTTTTAGTTTTATAACTATAATATATTTGTTTATTTAATTTAAAACTAAAATATTTAAATATATTAAATATTTTATTTTTTAATTATATAGTTATAATATATTTGCTTTTTTAATTAAAAAATAAAATATTTAAATATATTAAATATTTTATTTTTAAATTTTTTTTTAATATATTATAATAAAATAAAATATAATAAAAAATAACTTATTGTTATAATTACAATAAATTTATTATAATAATTATTTAAAACAATAAATTTTTTTTATTTTTAAGTTTATATATATAATTAAAAATTTAAATAATAAAATAAGCTATAAATAAGTTTTATTTAATTATATATTAAAATTAACTAATATAATTAATAAAAAAAACAATATAGTAATTTTTTTTTATTTTTTTAAAAATATAATTAATATTACTATTATTAATATTTATAATTAATTTATAAACTTTTTAAATATTTATTATAATAAAAAGCAATATTAATTACTTTTTTTTATTAAAATTGTTATTTTTATTAAATATATTATTTTTATTACTTTTATTATTTTTATTATTTTTGTTATTTTTGCTATTTTTATTATTTTAATTATTATTGTTTTTATTATAATTACTGTTTTATAAAAAAGTTTTACATTTTTATTTTTATTTTTTTTTTTAAATATAAAGCTTAATTGTTTTTAAAATGCAATATTTTTTTATTATTTAAATTTAAAACTAAAATATTAAACTTTTTTTAAATTTTAAAATTAAATATAATAAAATTTTTTTTATTTTAAATATAGTTTTGTTTTTTTTTTTTTATAAATTTTTTATTTATAAAATTTTTAAACATTATATATAAACATTTTTAATAATATTTAAACTAAAAATTATATATATTTTATTTAATAATATTTAAAACAATTTATATTATAATAAATTTTATATTAAAAATATTATTATTAAAAAAAATTTAGTTTTTATTAAAATTTATAATTTTTATATTTATATTTTAATATAAAAAAACTTATTAATAAATAATATTTATTATAATATAATAAAAATTGAAGTTTTAATTATATTATTTTATAATTATTTAAAAAAATATAAACAAAAATATTTATTAATAATAGTTATTTTTAAAATAAATTAAAATAAGTTTAAATTTAAATAATAAAATATTAAAATTGTTTAATTTTTTAAAAAAAAGTTTGTAAAAAAGTTATATAAATAAATATTTAATATTATTTATATTAATATATAAAACAATATTAAACAAATTATAAAAATTTAATATATTTTTATATAGTTTTAATTTATTATAATAAAACAATAAATATAAAATTTTTAATAGTTTTAAAAACTTTAAATAAAAATATTTTAATATATTATAAAAGTAATTTATTAATAATATTATTAAATAAAATAAAATAATATTATATTAAATAAAAATAATTATTTAATATATAATATTTTAAAAGTTTTTAGTTATATAAATTTTATTAATAACTAATAAATTAAAACAGTACTATTTTAAAATAAAAATAATATTGATTTTTTTTTTTTTTTTTTAGTTTTATTTATTTTTTAAAACTTTTTTTTATTAAAATTTACTTTATTAAACTTATTTTAAATTTAAGTTTAATAAAATTATTATTATTAAATAAATTAAATTTTTTTTGTTTTAATTAAATAAAATTTTTAATAAGCTATAAAGTTTTTATAATATAATAATTAAAAAAAGTTTATATAAATATTATAATAACTATTTAATTAATTTAAAAGTAATTAATATAAATAAATTTAATAAAAATATTAAAAATAAAATATTTATAAATATAAATAAAATATTTAATTTTTAAAAAAAATTGTTTATTTTATAATTTTTTTTATTAATAATTATTATTAATTTTTTTAAATTTTGTTAGTTTAAAATTTTACTTTTTTTTATATAATTATATTTAGTTTTGCTTTTTTTATATATAAAAAAAATTTCAAATATATTTTTAAAAAATTTTTATAAATATTAAAAAGTTTAAATTATTATAAAAAATATAATAAAAACTAAATAAAAATAATATTTTAATAAACTTTTTATTTGTTTAATTTTTATTTTTAAAATATAATAAGTTATTATTTTATTATAAATAATAGTTTTATTAGTTTTATATTTATTTATAAAAAAAATAAAATATAAAAATATTAATATTTTATTTAAAAGTTTTGTTATATTTACTAAAAAAAAAAAGTTAATAATAAGCTATAAAATTAAAAAATAAAATATATTTAAATAACTAAATATTTTATTTTTTAAATAAAATAAAACTATATTTATTAATAAATTAATAAAATTAATAAATAGCTTTATTATTTAAAACTATTTTTATATTTTTTTAATTAATTTTAAAATAATAAATAATATTATAAATTAAAAATAACTTTTTTATAAAACTATTAATTATTAATTAATTAATAGTAATATATTTTTATTTTTAAGTTTTTTTTTTTTTAATTATTTTTATAATTAAAGTAATATTATTATTACTAGTTTTATTTTTAAGCTTATTTTTTATAACTTTAAAAATTTATTAAATTATATTTTATTTAATTAAATTTTTTAGTTTATTTTTATTATTAATAAAAACAATCGTTTTAATTTTAAAACTTTTTTTATTTTATATTAATAATTTAAAATTGCTAATAATATTTTAGCTAGTTAAAACTTTTATTTAATTATAAATATATTTATAATTTATAATATTTAAATATAATAATTTTTATAAATTTTTTATTATAAATAATAATAATATTTACTTTTAAATAATAAATAATTAAAATAAAATCTTTTATTTTTTTAAAAAACTTTAAAATTTATAAAAATTAATAAAAATATTGTTCATTAATTTTTTTAAATAATTTATTATATAATATTTTTTATAGCTTTTTTGTTTTATATATTATAATTTAATAGCTATATTTGTTTTAGTTATAAATTTAAAATTAGCTAATATATTTTTAGCTATATTATTAATAGTAAATTTATTAATGTTTATTTTAAAAATAATATATATAACTTTGTTAATAATAATAAAAAAAATAATAATATTTTTATTTATATATTATTATTTATAATAAAAATTATTATTTAGTTTATATTAACAAAACTAGTAATAAGTTATTATAGTTAATATTTAATATTAATTTTTTATAATAAAGCTAAAAATTATAAAATAACTATTATTATTATAAATATAAAAATAATTAAAAAATATAAAAAATAAATTTTTTATTGCTATTATTATTATATAATTAATAATAAATAATAAATAATTTTTATTAATTAGTTTAATATATATATTAAAAAAGTTAAATATATTGTTTATTATTTATTAAATTATTATATTATAAATTTTATTATAATTTATTAATAGCTATAGTTTATTATTTATAAAGTTTAAAAATATAATAACTTTAAATATTTTTATATTTATATAAATATTATAATAATTATAATATAATTTTAATATAATTAATATTATAAAAAAATTAAAAATAAAAAACTATAACAATTAAAAAATAAAATATATAAAAAACTAAATATTTTATTTTTTAACTTTATATAAATAAAATATATAAAAAAAAATTATATATTATATATATTAATAAAAAAATAAAATATATTTATATTTATAAAATAAAATTAATAAATAAAAAATCTATTTTATAATTTATAACAAATTATATTATAAACTTTAATATTATATATTTATATATTTTTTATTTTATTATAGTTATAAATAATTTATATTTATATTATTTTTATAATTAATAATATTTTAACTAATAAAACTTTAGCTTTATTATAAAAAAAATATTAAATTAATTAAAAATTATTTAAATAAATAATAAAAAACTTTTATATATTTTTATTTTAAAAGAAGTTTTTTTTTTTATAAAAAATTAATAATAACTTAGTTATTTTATAAATATATTAATATATATATATAGCAAAAAATAAAATATATAATAAATAAAAACTTAAAAAATAAAATATTTAAAAAAACAAGCAAATATTTTTAATAAAAAAAATATAAAAAAAAAAAAATAAATATTTTTAAAAAAAAAAGTTATAAAAAATAAAAAAATAAAAAAAAAATAAAATAAAAAAAAATAAAATAAAAAAATAAATAAATATAAAATATTTTATTTTTTAATTTTTTAATTAAAGCTAAAAATATTTAAATATTAAAATAACTATATATTAAATATTTTATTTTTTAATAAATTATTTAAATAATAAAATAATTATATATTAAATATTTTGTTTTTAATATATATAATTAAATATAAAAAAATAAAAAATAATAATAAATAATAATTATTAATAATTAATTAAATATTAACTATTAATATTATAAATTTATAATATATTTTAAAAAAATTTAACAATTTATTTAATTAAATATAAAAGCTATTATAATTAAAAATTTATATATATATAATAAATTTAATATATATAAATAAATAAATTTATAACTATTTATTATTTAATAATATATTAATTTATTTTTATAAATATATAATTATATTATTAAATAATAATTAATTTATATATTAAATATATTATTTAATATTTAATTAAATAAATAATAAAAAAGTAAAAAAAAACAAAAAATATAATATAATATTTAATATTTTTATTAAATATATAATTAAAAAATAAAAAAATATAAAAAATATAACATTAAATCTATTGTTTTTATTAAATATATAATTAAAAAATAAAAAAAAGCAAAAAATATAATATAATATTTAATATTTTTATTAAATATATAATTAAAAAGTAAAAAAAAGCAGAAAATATAATATAATATTTAATGTTTTTATTAAATATATAATAAAAAAATAAAAAAACGTAAAAAATATAATATAATATTTAATGTTTTAATTAAATATATATAGTTAATATAAAAAAAATAAAACAAAATTTTAATTAAATTAAATAAATATTTAAAGTTAACTTTAACTTATAACTTGTTATAATATTTTTAATTAAAAAAAGCTAAAAACTATATATATATTAATTTATATAGCTAATTTTTTAAATAATAAAACAAAAAAACTATATTAAATAAATTATTTATTAAATAAAAAAACAAATAATTTATAAACTATAAAGTTTTATATATATAATAAATTTATAACTTAGTTTATATTTTTACTATTATATTTTAGCTACTTTAAAACTTTACTTTAGTTTATTTTACAATTACTTTTAAAAACTTTTTTATATAACTTTATATAGCTAGCACTAATAGCAATTTGTTATATAATAAAGCTTTTAATACTTAAATCAAATAACTTTGATATTTTAAACTTATATAAAAAATCTTAAATAACACCAATAGTAAATAACTATATAATAGCAGTTATATATAAATAACTACAGCTATTAATAAATAATTACACCTAGTTATAAATAGCTAAACAAATATTAAAAATAAAAAAGCTTTTGTTTTTTATTTTTATTAGCTATATAATAAAACCTTTAATACTTAAATCAAATAGCTTTAATATTTTAAACTTATATAAAAAATCTTAAATAATATAAATAATAAATAATTATATAATAACAGCTAATAATAAATAATTATAACTAATAGTAAATCGTTATAGCTAATAACAAATAGCTATACAATAACAAATAATTATATAATAATACTTAGTTATAAAAAACTATATAAAAACAAATAGTTATATAATAATAAATAGCTATATAATAATAAATAGCTATATAATAGCACTTAATTATAACTAAATATAATTATTAGTAAATAATTATAATTAATTATAATAGTTTTAAAATAATAATATATTAAAAATATAATATAACAATTAAATTATACTATTTATAAAAAAAAACAAATAATAACTATATTTTTAAATATATAAACTTTAAAAACTATTTATAAAAAAAAACATATAATAGTTATATTTTTAAATATATAAACTTAAAAAACCACTTATAAAAAAAAATAAACAATAACTACATTTTTAAATATATAAACTTCAAAAACCACTTATAAAAAAAAACACATAATAGTTACATTTTTAAATATATAAACTTAAAAAACTACTTATAAAAAAAAACAAACAACTATTAAATTTAATATATTTATAAATAATTTTTTCAATAATTAATATAAAGCTTTAATATTACTGTTATATTAATTAAATATATATATAAAACATTTAGTTAATAAATTTTTTTTATATAACTAATTTCAATTATTATATTAACTACTTTAAATTATTATTTATATAATTAAATAAACATATAAATAAACATTTTATAAATAATTTTTAAACTTTTATATTAATTTTAAAATATATATAATAATTTTAAAATATAAAACTTAAATTTAATAACAATAATTATATTTTTAAATATATAAACTTTAAAAATACAGTTTTTTTAAATTTATATAAAAAATTTTAAACAATATAAATATAAATAACTATATAATAATATTTAGTTATAATTAAATATAATTGTTTATAAATAGCTATAACTAGTTATAATAGTTATAAAATAACAATATATTAAAAATATAATATAATAGTTAAATTATACTATTTATAAAAAAAAACAAACAACAATTATATTTTTAAATATATAAACTTCAAAAACTATTTATAAAAAAAAATATATAATAATTATATTTTTAAATATATAAACTTAAAAAACTATTTATAAAAAAAAACATATAATAATTACATTTTTAAATATATAAACTTAAAAAACTATTTATAAAAAAAAACAAATAATAACTATATTTTTAAATATATAAATTTAAAAAACTATATATAAAAAAAAATAAACAATAATTACATTTTTAAATATATAATTTTATAAAAAAACTTATAAAAAAAAATATACAATAATTATATTTTTAAATATATAAACTTTAAAAATATAATTTTATTAATTATTTTATTAAAAATTATAAATAAATATATAGTTAATTAAGTTTAATAATTTAAAAAAAAACTTATAACTAATATAGTTATTTAAAATATTAAATATTTATATAAAAATTTATATTATTACTTAAATTAATTATATATTTAATTATAATTAATTAAATAATTTAAAATAATAAATAAATTAATAAATAAATTTAATAAAATATAGCAATAAATATTTTATATTTTATTAATAATTAATAAAAAAATTAAAAATAATATTAATATTAAACTATATAATTATTTTTATAGCTATTTAAAAACTTCATTTTAACTTTTTAAACTAACTTTGCTACTACTTAGTAACTTTATTTTAATCCTTTAAGTTAACTTTGTGTTAAATTTAAACCCTGTGCCCTAAGGCGATATATAAGCCTAAGGATTACTTGTAAAATGCTCACTTATGCATTTATTTAGTTATATAAATAGTGGCTTAAAGTGGCTAGTGCAGTGGCTAAAATCGGCTATATAAAAGGAATCTATTAACTAAATGCTTTATATATACACTTAAAAAAAAAAACAACAATATTAAAGCTTTACAACTATATTAAAGCTTTTTACTTACTATTGAAAAAATCGTTAAAGTAATACTATTAAAATTATTAAATTTAACAATTAAAAGTTTTATTAATTTTTATATTCTACTGCAAATCTTATAAACTTGTTATATATGCTTTTAGAGATTTTTATACTTTGATTTTTTACAATTTATTATTTATATTTATAAGCTTTAAACTGTAAAACTTTAAGATTTTGCGCTTTCGATTTTTTAACTATAGGCTATTAAGCTTATTTATGTTTTTAAAGCTTACGTTTTCGAGTTTATATTTGTAAATTTTATGCTTTTGATTTTTTAACTGTAAGTTATTAAGTTTGTTATAATAACAACTTTTATTACTACTTTCAACTTTTTCAACGACTTTTTTATATAAAAAAAGGAGTTTAAAACAGCAGTTTATAGCCGCGATTTATAAGTTTATATAAACTTTAATAAATAATTTTTCTGACTTATTAAACTGAGTATTTTTTAAATAGCCGACTTTTTAATAAATGCAAACAAAAACTTTAATACAGTTACAATTTTTAAGCTTATTACTGCTAGTAAAGCTTTATATTTCTAAGCTATCCAAAGTTATAATCGAGCTTTTAAACGATATAACAAGCACTTTACCAAAGCTGCAGAGTTTTTTAAATAAATGTATAAATTAGTTAAGTTTAACTACTAATTAACTTATATAAAAGCTAGCGATATAATCAATTAATAATATTTAAATTTAAAAAAGTTTAATGCTGCTTTATAACTAGCTTTTAAATTTAAATATATAGCAGAATATAAAGCGTTTATTAATGCTATAGCAAAAAAGAAAAAAAAACGATAAAATTGTTTAAGCTAATTATTGACTTAAATCGAGCTCTTTGATATATATACTACTTTTTTTAAAGTGCTACTTTTAGAAGCAACAATAGCGAAGCTATTGTAAATAACTTATTAACTTATTAAACAATTGCTTCAAGCTTAAAGCTAAAAGCTGTTAATATAAATAATATAAAAGCTCTTTTTATAAAGCTTTTACAAAAGAGCAATCAAGAAGCTTTAAAAGGCTTCTACGTTTAAAAAACTGCAGATAAGCTTTCTGCTAGTTCTAAAAAAGCGTTCTTTTTTAGCAAAAATAAAAAAGTAGATTATATTAACAGGTTTTTTAAACACTTTAAAGCTAATATAGTTTCAAATAGTTTTAAAAAGAAAAAGCGATTTTAAATAACAATTACTTCATTAGTAATAGACGCGCTTACTAACCTTTTTAACTTTTTCTTATTTAAAAAGATAGTACTTTAGCTATTTAAAGAAATAGTGTTTTCGCTACTTAAAAAAATGGCTTTTTAGCTATAAAAAACAATAACAAGCTTTTTTTTCTGCATTAACAAGATTTATATATAAGTAGTTAAAACATTACAATCAAGATTATAAAAAAAAAAAAGCTTCTAAGCTAGCTTTTAAACATTTACTATATATATACTTATAACATTTTATTGCTAGTATTAAAATATAGTTAAAAGCTTTACTAATAAAAAAAAAAAAGCTTTTAAGCTAGCATTTAAGCACTTACATTTTCTGCAACTTATTACTAGTGTTAAATATAATAGAAAGCTTTGTTTAAAAAATCATAGAAATATTTATAAAAAAAGAAAAGCTTTTTTAAAGCTTATTAAATATTGCAGCAAAAATTGTAAAAAAAGAAAAGCTTTTTTAAAGCTTACTTATATAATAAATTTTTTTTAAACATATTAACTGCTATTTGTATATTTACTTTATTTAACTTATAATTTAAAATAAAGATAACTTTATAAAAGCATACAAACTTTTTAAAAAAAAATAAATAAATTGTTTAAACAATTTATAACTTATTAAACAAAGCTTTTTAAGCTAACATAAGCAATTAAGCAACTTATAACCTAGCTATTTCTTTACAATTTTTTTAGTTATTTCAAATACGCTTTTATTTCAAGCTTCAAATTTAAGCTAATATAAAAAGTGCTACTAAAAGTAGCTCTTTTTAAAAAAGTATATTAAATTTAAACCCTGTGCCTTAAAGCGATATATAAGCTTAAAAATCACTTGTAGAGTGCTTGCTTATATATTCACTTAGTTATATAAATAGTAGCTTAAAGTGGCTAGTGCAGTGGCTAAAATCGGCTATATAAGAGAAATCTGTTAATTAAATGCCTCATATATACACTTAAAAAAAAAAAAAAACAATATTGAAGCTTTATAACTATATTAAAGCTTTCCGCTTACTATTGAAGAGATCGCTAAAGCAATACTACCAAAATCACCAAATCTGACATTACTACCTAGTAACTTCACTTTAACCCCCTTAGCAAACCTCGCCGCTACTTAATAACCTCACCCTAACCCCTCTAGCAAACTTTACTTTAACTTTTCGCTCTACCGCACCGCTACCCCCTTTAGTTACCCACGCTTACCCCTTAGCCACAAAAATACAATAGCTCAAAAAGTTTATACCACTTTAGCACAACTTTATATTTAATAAAATCAAATAAAAAATAATATTTAATTAAAATTAACTATATAATTAATTAATAAAACAATTTTATTTTATATAAAATATTTATATTATTATTAAAAAATAAAATATTTATATAGTAAATAAAATAAAGTTAAAATAAATTATATAAAATATAAACTATTAAAAGATTTAATATTATTATTAATATAATTAATAAATTTATAAAATTTTAATATATATAAATTAAGTTTTATTATTATATAATAAAAAATAAAAAATAAAATAATAAAACTAATATATTATTTATTTTAATAAATATTATATAAAAAAAAAAAGCTAACTTAAAAAATTAATATAATTTTTAACTTTTTTTATATAATTAAATTTTATATTTTTTAATTAAAAAAAAAAAAAACTATAAATTAGCTATTAAATTATAAATAAATAATATTATTAATATATTTAAACTTTTTTTTAAAAAGTTTAATATAATAAAAATTAATAAACTATTTATATAAAAAATATTTAAGTTTATAAAATATAACTTTAATAAATATTATAACATTTGAATTTTTAAATTAAAACTTATATAAAAAGTTAAAAATAAAACTATTTAATTATATAAAAAGTTTTAATTAATTATATAAAAATATAATAATTTAAAAAAAAATATTATATTTATATAATTATTAATAATTTAACAAATAAATTAATAATTAATTTTAACTTTTAAATTTATTTTAATTTAAAACTGTAATATAATATATAAACTATAAAATATTATATAAATATATATATAATTAATTAATAAATTTATATAAAAAGTTTATATATATTTATTTATTAAATTTAAAAGTAAATATTTTAAAAAAACTATATTATAAATTATATAACTACTATATAAATTAGCTAAATTAAACTTATATTAATTTAAAATATATTATAAATATTATTATTAAAAATTTAAAATAACTGTTTTTTTATATAATTTTTATTTATTAGTTATTAATAATAGTTTTAAAAAATTTAATATTATTAAATTATAAATAAATAATATTTTTAATTTTATAACTTTAAAGTTTTTAATTAAAAAAAAAACTAAGCTTTATATAATAAAATTTAAAATTAAATTTAAATAAATTTTAAACAAAAATAATTTAATTAAATTTAATAATATTTAAGTTATATTTATAAATAAATATATTATATTGATTTAAAAAAATTAAACTATATAATTAGTTAAAATTAATTTTTATATAAAAAACTTTATATAACAATATATTTTTTAATATATTTAAAATATATATATATAATAAAAGCTTTTAAAAGTTTTAAATAAAAAAGCTTATATAAAAGTAACGCATTTCTAAAGTAAGCTATACTAGTTAGCACTTGTAAAAAAAGTAACATTTGCATACACTTATAAATTAAATAAAGACCTACGAGGACTTATAAAGACTTACAAAGACCCACGCACACACTTAAACCTTAGGTTTTAGAAATTGCTACAGGTTTTTTTTTCCATTTAATTTACATTTCACTTTCTATTACTACTTTACTTAACTACCTTTGATTGCACTTATTAATATAAATAATATTTATTAATTAAAAACTTTATATAATTTATTTATTATTATTTAAATTGTCGACTTTTAAAAAACTAATATAATTATTTTAAATAAACAAATTAAATAATAAATCAATAATTGTAACTATAAACTAATATTTATATTTTTTAATTTATATTATATAAAGCTTTTTATTTTTATAAATAGTTTATTTATAAATAATATAAATATAATATTATAAATTAAATTTTTAATTATATTAGCTATAAAAATTTATATAAAAAATAATATTAACTTAAGATTTAAAATTTTTAATAATATTATTTATTGAAATTTAAACAAATATAAACAAATAACTAAAAATATATTAACTAATAAACTATATAAAATAATTAACAAATTTAATAGTACAATTGTTTTTTATATAACTTTTTAAAAAATTTTAAAAATGTTGAATATATTATAAGTTTTAGCGATTTTATATTCTGATTTAAAGTTGCTATATAACTATTTAATCAAACTTAATATAATATAAAAAAAACGATTTATAATTAATATTATATTGCTGCAAAAGTTATATAAAAAAAAAAAAATCTTTAAAATATGCTAAATTAACAAAAAAAATAACTTAATTAATATATTAATAAAAAAAATACTAAACTAAATATTAAAAACATTAGTTTTAATTAATAAATTATATATATAAATAAAAATATATATAAAAAAAAATTAAAAAATATATATATATAAAAAAAACTATAATTAAAAAAAAAATTTATAACTATTAAAATAGCAATATTAGTTATAATTAATATATATTTAAATATTTTTTATATAATTTATTATTTATTTATTAAATAATTAGTTATATTTTGTTATATATAATATTAATAAATTACTAATAAATTTATATAAACTTATATATATATAGTATATATATAAAAATTCTTTTTTAAATATAAAAACAATAATAATATTATATAATTATAATATTATATTTTACTTTAATTTTGTTATATATAATTGATTATATAAAAGTTAAATTAATAAAAACTTAAAAAACATTTTTTTAATATTTATATATTTATATATATATAAAGTAATTTATATTAAAAGTTTTAATTAAATTGTTTTTATAATAACAATTTAATAATATAAATATATTAAAATTAAATATTTAAAATATTAAAATAATTTAAAGTTTTTTAAATAAATAAAATAAATAAAAAGTTTTATAATATAATATAAAAAATAAAAATTATTTATATAATTATAATTTAAATAAAATATAAATTAAAGCTTTTTTAAAATTATAAAATTAATTAAAATATAAAAAATAAATATTTTTTTAATGAAATTATATAGTTTAAATAAATAAATAAAACTAATTTAAATAATATAAATAGTTATATAAAATAAATTAAAAATTATTTTTACTATTAAAATAAAATAAAATTTTAAAAAATATTAATATAAATTAATTTATAAATAAATTTAATATTTTAAGTTTTTAAATTAATAAATTAAACTTTATATTAAAAAAAAAAAAAAAAAAAAAGTATAAATAGTTAAAAAGATTTTTAAAAAATTATATTATATATATTAAAATTAAAAAAAAAAAAAAAATCGAATTTATAAATAAATTAAATAAATAAAATTAAATAATTATAATAATTATAATAAAATATTATTTTAAAATTTATTAAAATAAAATTTAAATAAAATTATTAATAGTTTTATTTTAATTAGTTTTAATAAAATTAAAAATTTATTTATTTAAATTAAATTATTTAAAAAAAAAAAAAAAAAAACTTTATAAATTTTTAAAATAAACAAAAATAAAAAGTAATAATAAAATTAATAAAAAATATAAAATAAAATTATTTAAAAAATATATAAAAAAATTTAATTTTAAAAACTTAAATTTAAAAAAAAATTAATAAAAAAATTTAATAAATTTATTAATAAATATTATAATAAATTATATATAATTTTTAATAATAATTAAATATAAAAAAACTAATATATATAAAAAAAAAAAAAAAAAAAATTAAAAAATATAAAAAATAAAATTAAAAAAAATATAAAAATAATAAATATATTTAATATTTTATAAAAATATTAAAAAATATATTAATTTTAAAATAAATTTAATTTATAAAAAACATTATAATAATTATAACTATAAAAATATTATTAAATTAAAAAAAAAAAAAGTTATTTTTGTTTTAATTAAATTTTAAAAAAATATATTAAAAGTTTTTTTAATATTTTATAAAAATGTTAAAAAATATATTAATTTTAAAATAAATTTAATTTATATAAAATATTATAATAATTATAACTATAAAAATATTATTAAATTAAAAAAAAAAAACTTATTTTTATTTTAATTAAATTATAAAAAAATAAATTGAAAAACTTTTTAATATTTTATAAAAGTATTAAAAAATATATTAGTTTTAAAAAAAGTTTAATTTATAAAAAACATTATAGTAATTATAATTATAAAAATTTATTAAAATATAAAAAATAAAATAAAAAAAAAATATAAAAATAATAAATATATTTAATATTTTTAATATAAAATATATAATAAATAATATATTTTTTAATATTTTATAAAAATAGTAAAAAATATATTAGTTTTAAAATAAATTTAAAATATAAAAAGCATTATATTAATTTTAATTATAAAAATATTATTAAAATGTTTTAAAAAAATATTTAAATAATTTTTATAATGTTTATATTAATAATATATTTTTTTATTTAAATAATTTAAAAAAATATAAACAATATATAAAAAAAATATTAAAAAAGTTATAAAATATAAATTTATAAATTAACTTAAAAAAATGTAAATTTTATATTATTAAAACTAAATATTTAAAATTTATTATAAAAAAAAACAAAATAAAAATAAATTTTAAAAAAATTATAATAATATAAAATTAAAAATAATTAATAAATATAAAAATAATTTAATTATTTTTAAAATTTTATAATTTTTATTATTAATTTATTTTAAAATATAATTAAAAAGTAAAATTTTTATTTAAATTAATTAAAAAAAATATAATATTTTAATAAAATAAAAATTATAAAATAGTTTTTTTAAAGCTTAAAAACTAATTAATTTTAATATTAATATTAATTTATTATAATTATAATAAAAAAAACTTAAATAAAAATTAATATTTTTAATAAAATAATAATAAAAGTTTTATTATAAAAAAAAAATAGTTTTTAATATTTTATTATATATTATTTAAAAACTTTATATATAAAAAAGCTAAATTATAATATTTTAAATAAAGAAATATTAATAATAATTAAAAAATTTAAATATTAATAATTTAAATTAATAAATATATAAAAAAACAGCTATTTTTAATTATAATTAATTATTAAATTTTTAAATTTTTTAATATTAAATAATAATTAAATTTTTAATAAATTAATTAAATAAATTTAATAATTTAATATTATTTTATTATTATATATTAATTAAAATTAAAAAATATAATAATTAATTTATTATTAAAAAAATAAAAAAACTTATAAATTTAAAAAAATAAAATAAAATATTAATAATATATAACTTTATTTAAATTAATAAATAAAAAAAAAATTTATAAATATAAATTTAATAATTAAATTATTTTATTTAAAATAAAATATAAAAATTAATATATTATTATTTATAATATTATTAATTAATAAAGTTTTAAAATATATTTAGAAATTTTTTAATTTAAAAATATATTAAATTAAAATATAATTTAAAATAATTTAAAAATTAGGTTTTTTATAAAAGTTTAATAATTTAAAAAAAATAATTTATAATTTTATAAATAAATTATTTTTTTATAAAGTTTTTAATAAAAATTTATAATAAAATAACAATAGTTTATTTTAAATATAATAAAACAAAAAAATTAATATTATTATAATATTAATAATTTAAATTAATAATAAATTATAATAAATATATTATTAATTATTTTAAATATTAATTAATAAAAGTATTAAAAAATAAAATTTTAAAATTATTATAATTTATTTTTATATTTTTATAACTGTTTTAATATATAGTTATTAATTTTAAAAAATAATAATAAATAAAAAAAAAACAAGTTTATATTTATAATAATAAATTAATATAATAAATTATTATAATTAATATTTTATAATAAATTAATAATTATATAAAAAATAATATAATTATATTATAAAAGTTTATTTAAAGTTTTTAAATTATTAAAACAAATTAATTTAAATTAAAAACTTTAATTTTTTTTTTTTTATTAATAAATTAATAAAGATATTAAATATTAAATAAATTTTATTATTAATAAAATATTATAAATTTATAAAATAAATTAAAATTGTTATTAAATGTTTAAATTAATAATTATATTTTTTTTATAATTATTATTAAAATAATTAAATAAATATATTGTTAATAATAAATTTTACTGTTATATTATTATTATATAATTTAATAAAATTATAGCTATATAAAATATTATTTAAATTTTTAATATTTAGTTATTATAACTAAAAAAACAAAACATAAAAATTTATAAATTTATTTTTAATTAAATAATTAAATTAAAAATAAACTTAATAAAAAGTTAATATTAATAAATAATATATAAAAATAATACAAATAATATTTAAATAAATTTAAAAAAAAATAATATATTAAAAAAATTAATATAAATAAAAATTTAATTTAAAAATAAATAATTATATATTTATTATAAAAAAGCACTAATTTTAAATTATTAATAAACTTTTTAATAAATTAAATTATTTTTTTATTTAATAATATTTTAAAATTTTTAAATAAATAAATTTTATTATTTTTTAAATAAAAGTTTTAAATAATTAAAAATTAATAAATTTATATTATATTAATTAATTATAAAAGTTTTTAAATAATTTATTATTAAAATAATAAATAAATAAACTTAAAAATAAAGTAATTTTTTTTATAAAAAATAAATAAAAATAAAAAATAAAATAAATATATATTTTATAATTTTATTATAAAAAAACTTTATAATATTAAATTAATTAATAAAAATAAAATTTTAATAATTAATAATATTTTATAAATAATTTTAAAAATTTAATTAAAATATTATTAATATTTTATAAAATAAATTTTAAAATAATAAAACTTTTAAAATAGTTAAAAAAAATAGCTATAAATAATAAACAAAATTTTTTTTTTAAAAATATATAAAAATAATAATATATTAAAAAAAAAATTTATAAAAATAATTAAAAAATTATAAAAAAAAAATATAAATATAAATATAATTATAAATAAAATTATTATAATTTTATAATAATTATTTATAAAAAAATTTTATATATTTTTATAAAATAAAAATTTATAATATAATAATATTAAAATAAATATTTAAAATGATTTTTTTTTTTATTAAAATATAAATAATAAATTTAAGTTTTTAAAATATTAATTTTAAAATAAAGTTTTTTTAATAAAAAAAATAATTATAACTAAATAATTAAATTAAATAATATTTAAAATAATATTTATAATTAAAATAAAACTTTTAATTTATATATATAATTTATTATATATTTATAAATATATATTTATATAAATTAAATTTAAAATAGTTTTTTTTTTATTTTTTTTTTATAATTAATATATAAATAATATTTTATTTATAAACTTTATTTTATTTAAATATATTAATTATAATATATAATAAATTAAAATATAATAAATTTTTTAGTTTTAAAAATTTAAGAAATAAATAAAATTAATAAATTTTTTTATATTAATTTAAATATTTATTATAATTAATTTAAAAAAGTAAATATTAATTTAAAGCTAAAATTATTAAGTTTAAAAAATAAATATTATTAATTAATTATTATAATAAAATAATTAATAAAATAAATTAAATATTAAAAACTATTTTAAAAATTAATAAATTTTATTTTTTTAATTAAAAGTTTAAAATTATTATTATTAATTATTAAATAATAATTAATTTATATTAATTATTAAAATAAAATATTTTAATAAACTATTAATATAAATAATTTATTTAATTTAATAATATTTTTATTTTTATATAATTGTTTTTTATAATTATTTTTTTATTAAAAATTAAAATTAAAAAAACTATTAATTTAAAAATTTAATAAAATATAAATTAATATAATAAAATAATTAAAAAATAATATTATATTTTATAATAAAATAAAATAAATTTAAAAAAAAAATTAAATTAAAAAAAAAAAAATTTTAAAAATTAATATAAAATATTATAAAATAATATATTAATTAATAATATAATTTAAAACTTTAAAATTAAAATTATTAATATAAAAATTATTATTTAATTAAAATAAAATTATATAAACAATTTAAATTAAATTTATTAAACAAAAATTAATATATTTAATAAATTAATTTTAATTTAATATATTATAAAAATATTTAATATTAATTAAATAATTAATATTAATATTTTATATAAAAAATAATAAAAAATTTTAAATAATAAATTAATATTATTTTTATTTAATAAAAATTTAAAATATATTAAATTAATAAAATAATTAATATTTAAAAAATTAATTTATTTAAAAAGATTTTTTTTTAAAATTTAATTAATTAAAATATTATTATTTTAATTTAATTATAATATAGTTTTAAAATTTAATAATAAGTTAAAAAATAATAACTTTTTATAATATTATATATTAATTTAATATATTTCTTTAAAAAAATAAAAAATAAAAAAATTATTAAAATTTATTAAATTAAATATATATTTAAATATAACATTTGTTTTATTTATATTTAAACTTTATTTAATTAATATAAAATTTTATATTAATTTTTAATAAAAGAATTAATTTTTAAAAAATTAAATTATTTAAATTTTTAATATTAAAAATATATTATTTAATTATTATAAATTAAAAATATATTTTAAATTTAATATTATTAAAGTTTTTAATTAATTATTATTAATAATTAAATTTTATTTTTTAATTATATTTTAAATTATATTAAAAACTTTTTATTAAATAATTTTATTATTTAATTTAAAAATAAACTTTATATAATAATAAAATTTTATTAATATTTAATTTTATAATTTATTTAATTAATTTATTAATATATATATTAATAATATTTTAATTTATTTTAATAAAATTTTAAATTATTAAAAGTAATATAAAAAAATAATATATTATTTATATAAAGCTAATTTTTAAAAAAATACTTATAAATTTTATTTTAAAATTATTATAATTAATTATTAAAATATAATTTTAAAAATTAATTAAAAAATTAAAAAAAATTTAAAAAAAATTAAAATAATTTTAAATTAAAAATTTAAAAATTTTAAAACTATAATTTTAATTATTTTTAAAACTTTATAATTTTATAAAAATATTTATATATTATATTAATAATATTTTTAAATTATTTATATAGTTATTAAAAAAAAACTATAAATTAAAATTAAAACTAAAATAATAAAAAATTTTTAAAATAATAAAAAACTAATTATATTAATTTTAATATTAGTTTTTTTTTAATTTAAAGCTTTAATATATATTAAAATTATTAATAAAACTATTTATATATATATATATATAAAAAAATTTAAAATAATTTATAAAATTTAAAATTTATTTTTAAATTTTAAATTTTATATTAATTTATATATATATTTTATAAAAAAACAATATAATTAAAAACATTATATATAAATTATTTATATATATATATATATAAAACTTATAAATTTTATAAATTTTAATAAATTTTTATATTTTTTATTTATTTAATTATTTAATAAAAGTTTTAATTTAAGTTTTAATTATATATATATAATATATATATATAAATTTTATTAAATTATTAATTTAATATTAAAGATTTTTTTTTTTATATAATAACTTTAGTTTTAATATTAACTATTTTTTTATGATTTTTTTTATTATTTAATCGATTTATATATATTTTTATTTATATAATTAATTTATTTATACTAATTAATTTTTTTAATATTTAATTAAATGTTTTTTTTATATAAATATTTATTAAATTATTTTTATTATTGATTTAATATATTTTTATAATTTTATAATTTTTATATATTTTTTAAAATAATATAATATTAATTATAAATTGTTTTTTTTATATAGTTTTTAGTTTAATTAAATATTTATATAAAAATTTAAAATTAATATATATATTTAATAATATAGTTAATAATTTTATTATATAAATAATTTTTTAAAAAATTATATTAAATATAATAATATAGTTAAATTTATTAATTATATTATATAATTTATTTATTAATATATTATATATAATTTATTTATATTTAATTAAATTTTAATAAATAATATTATTTTTAATTATAAAAATATTTTTTATATAATTTTTATTATATATTGTCGATTTATTATTATATTTATATATTTAATATTTTAATATTATTTTTTAATAGTTTTTAAATTTATATATTAATTAATAAATTATATAATATTTTTAATTAATATATTAATATAATATATATATTTTAAATTTATTAAATAATATATTATTAAAAATAATCTTTTATATAAAAGTTAATAATATATAATTATTTAATTTGTTTTTATTAAATAAATAAAAAATTTTATTTATTTATTTAAATTTTATTTTTGTTAAATTTAATAAAATATTTAAATATTAATTTTATTTTTAATTTTATATAAAATAATAGTTTAATTTTTTTTTTATATAAAAACTTTTTAAATATAATATTAAAAATAATATTTATTTAAAGTTTTATAATTATAAATTTATTAGATTTTTTTTTAATATATAATAAATATAAGTTATATATAAATATTTTTATATTTAATTTTTAATAATAATATTTATAATAAATTTTATATTAATATAATTTTAATTTAGCTAATTTATATAATAGTTATATAATTTAAAATATAATATTTGTTAAATATTTATTTTTTAATCTTTTTAATAAATAAATATAAATTTTTTAATTTAATTTATTATATAATTATATATATATTTAAAAAATATTTTATAATTTTATATATATATTATAGTTTTAAATTAATAATAATTTTAAAGTTATAATAAATTATTAATTTATATATCAAATTATTAATATTTATATAAAAATTTAAACTTTATTATTATTTTTATAATTTTATATAATTAATTTAAATTTTTTATATAGTTTAATTATTTTATTTTTAACTTTTTATATAAATTTAATTTAAAAAATTTTTATTTAATTATATTAATTTAAATTATATTATATAAATTAAAATATATTTTAAATTATTAATATATTTATTTTAATTATATTTAATTATTTAAAAAATATATTAAATATAATAATTATATTATTTTGTTTTAATTATATAATTAAAATATAATTGTTAATTTTTTTTAATTTAAAATATTAACTATTAATAGTTATAAATAATTTTTTTAATTTATTTTTATATTAAAGTTATAACTATTTAATAATTTAAAAAAAATTATATAAAAAGTTATTTTTTTTATATAATAAATTAAATATAATTTTTTATTAATAATATAGTTTAATTTATATATAATAAAATTTAGCTAGTTTATTTATTATATTAACTATAATATTATAATTTTTAATTATAAAAATTTTATATAATTTTATTTAGTTTTTTTGTTTTTTTTATATTATAATTTTATTTTAAAAAAATAAAAAAAATACTTTATATAATAATATTAGTTTATTTTTAATTTATATAATTTAATTAATATTAATTTTTATATAAATATTTTTTAATATTTTTATAATGTTTTATATAATTTTTATTTTTTAAATAATTTTTAATAAAAAAAATAAATTATTATTAATTTTAAAATAAACTTTAAAAACTAATAAAATAAATATAAAACTATTTGATTTAATTATATTATTTAAAACTTTTATAACTATTTATAATATTATTTTTTTATTTATATAATAATTAAATTTTTTATATAAAATATCAAATATATAATAAAATAATATATATATTTGTTTAATTTTTTTAAAAGTTTAATATATTTTAATAAATATTTTTTTATATAAAATTTAAATTAATTATATATTATTATAAAATTTTTTAAATAAAAAGTTTATATCGAAATTATATATAATATAATTAAATAACTTTTAATATATTAAAATTTAATATTAATATAATATATTTTAAAAATTATATATATTTAAAAATTTTAAAAATTTAATTATTTAAAATAAAATATTTATATTAATTATATATAAAATTAATTATTTATTAATTTATATAATATTAATAATAATTTTATAATTAAAATTATATTTATTTTTTAATAAAAATTTAAATTTTTTTAAAACTTAATTATATAATTAATAATAGTAATAAAATTTTTTAATTTTTTAAAATATTAAAACATGAATATTATTATATTTAGTTTTTTATAATAATTTTATAAGTTTTTTTATATAAAAATATTTAAATTAATAATATAATTTTTAAAATTTTTATTTTATAAAATAACTTATAATTTTTAATTAATTAATATTAAAAAATAAATATTTTTATTTTTATATAATTAATATTATTATATTATTTTATTATATAATTATATTTTATATATTATTAAAATAAATATATAATTAATTTATATTTTATAATAATAATAAAAATAAAATCGATATATTTAATATATAAAATTTAATTAATTTAATTTATATTAAAATAATTATAATATTTATAGTTTTAAAGTTTTTAATATTAATAAATCAAATTGTTATATTATTTAAAATTTAATTTATTTATATAAAAAAGTTTTTTTATATAAAAATTTTAATTTAAATTTTTTTAATAATTAAAATTTTTGCTATATTAATATTTTATAAAATATTTTAATATTTTATATTATATTAACTATTTAAATAAAAATTATTTAATATTAATATTTAGTTTTAAATATATATATTTTTTTTTATTATATAATAAAAATATATTAAATTTATTAAAAATTAAACTATTTTATTTTTAATTTTAAAATTTAAATTATTATTAAATTTATTAGTATATAAAAAAATTTTATTATTTTTATAGTTTAATATAAATATATTATATTTTTTATATAATAAAACTTTTTATTTTAAAATATTATATATAATAAAATTTTAATTTTTTGTTTTAAATTTTTTTTATTAATTATAATTAATAAATTAATAATTAAATTTTTTATAAATAAAATATTTTTTATTATTTTTATTATTTTTATTATATAATTGCTATAGTTTTTAATAAAAGTTTTTTTTAAAACTATAATTATATAATTATTTTAAATATTTAATATTATATTATTTATTAATAAAATAAATATTTATTATATAATAATAATTTATTTTTTAATTAAAAAAAACTTATAATATTATTTATAAATTAAAAAATAAAGTTTTATATATAAATTTTTAATTAATTAAAATAGATTTAAATTTAAATATATTAAAATATATTTATATAATTATTATATAAAATAATATTTTTTTATAATAATTAAGTTTTAAAATATATTATATAAGCTAAAATTTATTAATTATAGTTTTTAATATTTTAAATATTATTTTTATTAAATTATTTTATTTTATTTATATAAAACTAATAATAGTTTAATTAATTTAATATTAACTATAATTAATTATTATATTAAAATAATTATTAAATATTATATAAATTTTGTTTTATTTATATATTAAATTAATATAATTAAAATAATATTATTTAGCTTTTTTTTTTAATATAAAAAAAAATATTATATAATATTGTTTTTTAATAATTTTAAATTAATAATATATCAAAATAAAAATTTAAACTTTATAATATAATATATTATATAATTTATTGCTATAGTTTTAATTAAATTATTATATTTTAATAAATATAATAAATTAAGCTGTTTTAATTAAACTATTATAAATAATTTAAATAAAAAAAAATTTATATAATTAATTTTTATATATAAATAAAAATATAAAATATATAATAAAAATTTTAAAAGTAAATATAAATTTTTAAGTTTTTATTTATATAAAAAAATTAAATATTTAATTATTTATATTAAATATTAAAATATATATTAATATTATTAATTTTAATATAACTAGTTATAATATTAAATAATTTATTTATATAATTAAAAGTTTTAATATATTTACTAATATAAATATTAAAACTATTTATATAAATATATTATTATTTAAATTTTTATTATTTTTATTTATATATTTTTTAATAATATATAAAAATTTATTTTTAAATAATCTTTTATATATTTTGATATTTTTATTATTTTTAACAATAGTAATAAATTTTTTTTAAAATATATAACTAATATTTATTAACATTAATTTTATTTAATTGTTAAAATTTATTATAAATATTTATATAAATTATTTATTTTTAATTTTTAATTATATATAATTTTGCAAATATTTTATAAAATATATTGTTAATTATAAAAATTTAATAAATTAATTAAAATTAATAGTTATATTTTAATATTTAAAATTAGTTTGTTTTTTTTAAATTTTTATTTAAATATTACTGTTTTTAATTATATTTTTATATATAAATTTATTTTTATTATATAAAATTATTGATTTATTATTTTAAATTTATTTAGTTATTATAGCTATAGCTACTATAGTTATTTTTATTATAAATATTAATATAATTATAAAAAATAATAAAATAAAAAAAATAAAATAAATAAAATAGTCGAAAAAATAAATATATAAAATAGTTTATAGTTTTGTTAATTTTTATATAAAAATAATTAAATTATTATATAAAACTAATTTTAATTTTGTAATAGTTAAGTTTTTTTTGTTTAATAGTTAATTCGATATATTTTTAATTAATCGATATAAATAATAGTTTATTTTTTATATAAAAAAAAAAAAAATAAAACATAAAAGTTACTTTTAATAATAACTAATTTCTGTTTTTTTATTTTATTAATTAATAATTATATTTTATAATTACTAATTAATATTAATAGAACTTTTTATATATATATATATAAAAAAGTTTAAAATAATTTATAAAGTTTAAAGTTTATTTTTAAGTTTTAAAGTTTTATATTAATTTATATATATATTTTATAAAAAAAAAATATAACTAAAAAAGTTATATATAAATTATTTATATATATATATATATAAAATTTAAAAATTTTATAAATTTTAATAAATTTTTATATTTTCTATTTATTTAATTATTTAATAAAAGTCCTAGTTGAAGTTTTAATTATATATATATAATATATATATATAAATTTTATTAAGTTATTAATTTAATAAAAATAAATATTTTATATAATATAATTCAAAGAATTATTTAATAAAAATAAAAAAATAATAAATAAAAACTTATTAATTTTTTTTTAAAAATTATAACTTTATATAAATAAATTTATTTAATTTAAAATTAAAAAATATTAACAATAATATAAATTTTTAAATATTATTATTTTAAATTATTAAATATATAATTTTAAATAATTATTAATTATTAAATATTAATTTATTAATTAATTAAAAAAGCTTTTTTAATAAAATAAATTAAATAAATAAATTTTTTATATAATTTTAATATTATTTTGTAATATAAATAAAAAAAAATAATATTATAATTAATATATTTTTTTAAAAAATAGCTAATTTATTAATAATTAAAATTTAAAAATAAAAAAAAAAACTTTTATATTTATTAAATTAAATATAATTAAAAGTTTTATAATGTTATAAGCTGTATAAACTACTAAGTTTAGCTTGTAAATGTAGTTTTAAACAATTGCTAAAATTGCGCTAGCTGTATATATTAAACTATTTAGCTGCTTTAAAGCACAGCATATATACTAAAAAAACTCTTTTTTTTTTTTTTTTAAACTAAATTATAAACAATATATATTTATAGCTATTAAACTTTAACTTGTTATATATAATTTAGCTTTATTTATTTAAACAGTAAATATATAGTTATTTAGTTACGCAATATTAAAAACTTATAAAAAAACAACTTTTACTATAAAAACAAAAAAGCGAAAATAAAATAAAGCAATTAAACATACAAAATATTACTTTTAAACTGTTTGCTGCTATAAAAAAAGAAATAAAAAAGCAGCTAAACGTTATAAATATATTTTTAAGCTTTTTAATTGCTAATATTTAATACAAACTATATTATTGTTTAAATAGCTTATAAGCAGTAAACAAGCAGTTTAAAACTGAAACTCCAACTTTAATACCGATTTTAACACTAATTTTTAGCTTTTTTTTTTCAACTTTAACAGTAAATATATTTAACGTATTAACTAAACAAAAAAAAAACAGCTTAAATGTAAATAATTATAAAAACATTAAAAAAAAACTTTTTGTTTAGCTAAAAAAGTTTTTAAAAAACTAAATTAAGTTTTTTATATAAAAAGCAGCTATTAAATATAAGCTAAACAAAAATACTAAGTTTATTAGCAATAATTAAAACAAGTTTTATATTATTAATAAACTATTTAATAATATAACAAAAGCAGCAGTAGTATTGTTTTTTATTACAAAAAAATACATTAGCAATTATAACTTAGCAGAGTTTTTAAATTATTTTTATAACTATTATTTTAATATAAACTATTTGAAAAAAACAGCGCAAAAGCTGCTAAAGTTTTGCTAAAAAAAAAAGCAACTTTTTTTAAAGTTTTTTTTTAGCTAAAAAAAAACTTTAACTAATATAAAAAGTATGTTATAAAACAATTTTGCTAAACTAGTTATATTAAAAAGAACTATTTGCTTTTTTTTAATAAATAAGCTAGTATTTGTTTTATTTTTTTTTAATTATACAAACTAAATATACAAAGTTATAATTATTGCTAAAAAGCTAAAAAGTTGCAATTATACTATATATATACAAAACTTTAGCTAAAAAAGCACAAACTTTTATTTAAATATAAAATTAAAAAAAGTAAATATAAAAAAAAACACTTTAATAATAAGTGTAAATAGTACTAGCTTTTAAACTATTAACAAACAATTAAAAGCTTAATAAATATTTTAAAAAAAAAAAAACAAATAAAAAAAAAACAAAAATTATTTGCGCTGTAAAAAAAGCGGCTATTTTATAACTTAGTATTTAATAGCGCTTTTTGTATGCAATATTAACATAAAAGCTGCTAATATACCAAAAAAAATAAAAAAACCTAAAAAAAAAAATTTAAAAAAAAAAAAAAAGTAGCTTTTAATTATAAACGCAGTTAAAAATAAGTTTACAAGTTAATTTTTATAAGCTTTAAAGTAAAAATTTAACAATATATAAACAGTATATTTTTTACAATAAATTTTATTTGCAATAAAACTTTAGTTGTTAAAACTTTAATTAATTAAAGTTGTAAATATATATATATTATAAGCAGCTTTTTTGCTAAATGTTTGCAGCTACTGCACATTTTTATTACTTTTTGTTGTTTAAAAAAAGCAGCAATAAAACATATATAAATTAAAAAAATAGTATATATTAAAACAAATATAAATAAGTTTTAACAAAAAATATTAGCTTATATAATTTTACAACTAAAATATAATATTATTTTAAGCAAACTATAAATAAAAAAGTCGAAAATAATTTATTTTGTTTATAAATATATAATTAACATTAATAAAACAAAAAGTTTTAAAATATAAAAAAACAGCTTTATACTTTAAACTAAAAATACTATATAAATAAAAAAAGTTTAGCAATTAGTTAAAATAACATTTAATACAAAAATATAACAACTATATTACTTAAAAACAAATAAATTTTTAATTTTTGCTATTATATTTATAAATATTACTAAAGCTTTAATACTTTTTACAGTTAATACAATTAAAAGTTAACTTTTTAAAAAATTAATGCTGTAAAAAAACCTATTTAGTAAAAAACAAAAAAACAAGCTATTATTATATTACAAAAAAACAAATTATAAAATACTTTTATTTAAAAATAAAAAAAGCAAAAAACTAATAGCTTTATAAAAGCTTTTTTATAAAATGTTCAAAAACAAACTAATCGTTTTAAAAAAAACACTAACAAAGCTGCTTAATAAAAACTATATTTGTACTAATAGCTTACTAATAAAAGCTTTTGTGCTATTTGTAAAAAAGCTAAAAAATAGTTTGCAATTTTGTATTAATTATAAAATGTTTAACGTTATAACTAAAGCAAATAAATATTTGCTTTTGTTAATAAAAAAAGCTTTAGCAAATTTTTTAAAAATTAAATAGTTTATTAAACTAAATATATAAACTATTTTTTACAAGCTTAAAATTAAAAAAAAAACAAATAAAAAACAGCGTTTTAAACTAAGTTTAAACTTTTTAAATAGCTAGTTATACTATTTAAACTTTTTAAAGCTTTAATAATATTTTAGCGCTATATTAATACTGTTTTATATTAATATTTAAATATTTTTATATTTGTATATATAAACAATATATTTATATAGTTAAATAGTTTAAAAAAAAATTACATAAAAAAAATAAAGCAAATATTTAATTTTTTAAAAGCTGCAAAATTATATTTTAATATTAACAAATATAAATTTGCTGTTATAAAAACTAAATATTTAAGTTTTATTATAAAAGCAAAAAAAAAAATAAAAATAAACTTTAAAAAAGTATATGCTATTTGCAAATAAAAAACTTTTAAATTGCTTAAAAGTATATATAGCTTTTTAAAGTTTGCAAACTTTTATTAGCAGTTTATTAAAAATTATTTAAATTTTACTGCTTTTTTTTTTGTTTTAATAAAAAAAAATATGCTGTTTTAATAAAAAAGCGAAAAAAAAAACACTTTTAAAAAATTTAAAAGCTTTTTTATGTTAAAGCTAATATTAGTTTAGTATAATTTAAATAAAACAACAGTTTTAAAAACAAATTGTTTAAAAGTAATATATAAAAAGTATTTGTTTTAATATAATAAGCAAAAACTTTTTTGCTTAATAGTTTATTATTTGCAAAAACTATTAAAAACTAAAAGCAACTATAAAATTTACAATAAAAAGCTGTTAATAATAGTATATTATATAAAAGTATAAAATAACAAACTATATAATTTAAAAAAGCTGTTTTAAATATTATTTAATTATAAAAACTTTAAATATTTTATAACAACTAAATAGCTTATAAAGTAGCAAGTCAAATAATTAAAGTTTTTAGTTAACTTTTAATTTATGTTTACTTATAAAACAAAAGTTAATAATAAATAGCTAAATGTTTTATTAAAACAAAAGCAAAATTTATTTTTAAAAACAAACAAATAAACTTTAAAAAAAAAGCTTATATTTTTGTGCTATAAATAACTAGCTTTTAAGTTAAAAAAATATTGCAATATTAATACATTAAACAGTATAATAAATAATTTACTGCTTAATTGCTATATTTTTATAAATAGCAACTTACAAGCAGCGTAAAATACTGTTTTAAAAAAAGCTCCAAGCTATAAATTAGCAGTATAAGCAATACAAAAAAACAAAAAAAAGTTTTTGCAAAAACTTAAAATAAACAATAAAACTTTAAACGTTTTTATTATAAAGTACAAATTAAAACTAAACAGAATTTTTTGCTACAAAAAATGCATATAAATATTAAATTAAAAGCTGCTTTAAACTAGCTTAATATAAAACTATTACAATTTTTTGTTAATTAAACATTTAAGCTATAACAATATAATAGCTATATTAAATAAAAGCTATTTTTAGTTTAAAATATATTAAATAGTATGTTGTTTTATAGCAAACTATAATATATATAGTAAAAAAAACGTTTAAAAATAACAAAAAAAAAAGCTTTTTAAGCTTTTATTTGTTTTAAAACAGTTTTAAAACAAGCTTTTAATAAACTTTATAACAAATTTTTCTGCTGCAATTTTTAAAAACTTTTTGTTTATTATAATAATTATTAACAAATTTAGCAAAACAATAATTTTAAAAGTTATAAATTTTATAAGCGCAAAAGTATATATAAAACAGTTTATAAACTACTTTTAGCAATTTTATAAGTTTTTAAAAGCTATAATTAATAATTAAAGCTTAAACTAAATAAAAAGCTTTTAACAACAATTTTATAAATTAACAAGTATTAAATAACAATTAAGCACTATATATTACTTAAAAACAAATAACACAATAAAAAAAGCAAATTAAAAAGTATTAGTATATTTTAAAGCTTTTATAGTTTATATATAGCTTAATTAAACAGTACTATTATTAAAAACAACTTTAACAATTAATAATAAAAACTTATTAATTATTAAATTTAGCTTTTTTTTTGTTTAATATAAATATTATATAAACTTAATAAAACTAATAAAACATTTAAATATATTTATTAAAAAGCTAAAAGTGTTAGCAAAAACATTTGTATAAAAACTAAAAAACATTTAAAGTTTTATACAAACTATTATAGTAGTAATATAATAAAAAATAAAAAAAGCTGCTAATAAAAAGCGTAGTTTTATAAAACACTTTTAAAAAAACAACTAAATATAGCTTAATTTAAAAAATATAAAAACTAATTAATTTTTTTAAAAGTTAGTTTAGCTATACTTAAAATATAAAATAACAAAAATAATAAATTTATATATAGTAAAATTAAATATATTTAAAAAAATATATAGCTGCTTTTATGTCGATTTTTTATAACAAACTATAAAAAACTTTTTATTTTTTTAAATCAACTTAAACTTTAAACTATTAGTTATAATTCCAAATAATAACAAGTTTTAAATAAAAAGTATTTTTTAAATATATATTAAACAAAGCAAAAATAAAAGCAGTTTTAAAAAAAAGCAAGTTTTAATTAAATAAACAAGCTATTTTTAACTGTTATAAAAACTTATAAAAAAATTTTTAAATATAGCAGCGTTAAAATAGTTTAAAAGTAAATATAGCAATATTAAAAAGTATAATAAACTTAGTATTAAATAATAACAATATAAAAAAAAAAAAAAAAAAAAAAAACTGCGCACTTTTTAATAAATTATATATAATAACTTATTATAAATTGTTAATATTAACTAATAATAAAACAAAAAAAAAAACTGCTTTTTTTTTAAAAACAAGTTAACAAAGTTTAAATTAATTATATTAAGTTAATATATATAAATTAAAACTTTTTTTGTTAGTAATAAAATAATTTTTTTGTTTTTTATTTTGATTAATTTTTTTTTATACTGCATTAAAGCTACAAAAAAGCTATAAACTACTTTTTTTATTTTAGCTTTTAACATTTTAACTATTATATAATAAATTTGTATTATTAAAATTAACGCTAAAAAACTTGTTAATTTTGCTAAAGTTTTTATTAAAGCTTTTAATATAAAATAATATATTTTTAACTATTAAATTAATTATATACTTTTTAATATTAACTAAACATTTTTTAACTTTAACTATATAATTTAAAAATAATACAATTAATTATAAACATTTAATTTTGTATTTTTTAATTTTAAACTAATTGTTTAATATAACAAAGTTATATATTGCTTAAAAAGTAGCAAATTAAAAACTTATATTAATTTTATATTACTAAAACAAAAAGTTAGCAGTATTAGCATAAAAAAAAGCAAGTTAAAAGCAGTAAAAAAACTTATTAAGTATAAAGTTTAACAATTAGCATTGTTATATTTTGATATAGTTTTTAATTAAAAAAAGCATATATTAATTATTAACTGCTAAAAAAAAAACAGAAATAAAGCAAAAAAAAAACAAAAAACAAACTTACTAAATTAAGCTAAATTATAAGCTTTTATAGCAAAAACAAGCTTTTAATATATTTTAATTATTTGTACTATATGTTAAAGCTATATAAAAGTAGCAAATAAACAAAAATAAAACAAAAAAAAAAAAAAAAAAAACAGCTACTTATAAGCAAATAAATATAACTAAATCTACTTGTAAAATTTATGTATAAAAAACAACGTTTGCTAATTTTTGCATAAAATATAAGCAGTATATAAACGCAAAATAAACAAGCGCAAAAAAAAAAAAAAAAAAAACTTACTTTTTATATTTATATAAAAGTTATAAGAATTTTTAACTAAACAAAAAATATACTGTTATTGTTAGCAAAAAAAAAGCAAAAAAAAAGCTATAAATTATTTATTTTAAAATATAAAAAAAGCTAAAAATTAACAAAATTTTATATAATAAAAAAGATTTTATTTATAGCAGTTTATTTTTGTTTAAAAAAACTAAAAAAAAAAAAAAAACGCTAAAGTTAAAAAAAAGCAAAATAAAAATAAAAAAACTAAACATAATATTATTTAATTTAATAAAAAATAAAAATATAAAAAAAAAAAAAAAAAAAAAACAGCTGTATAAAAGCAAAATAAAAACTGTTTATTATAAAGTTAGTACAAATATAACAAAAATAAAAAAAATAACAAGTATAGTTTAAAAAAAAAAGCAGTATAAAAGTAAAAAAAAAGCAAAAAATAAAAAAAAAAAGAAAAAAAAAAAGAAAAAAAAAATCAAACTTATAATTAAGCATAAAAAAAAAAAAAAAAAAAAAAAAAAAAGTTAAAAAAAAAAAAAAAGCATTTTTATATAATATTATTAAAGCAGTAAAAAGTAGTAGTTAAGTTAGCGCTGTTTGCGCTTTAAAACAGTTAAAAAAAGCAGTAACTATAAATAAAACCGAAAAATTGAAAAAAAAAAGCTGCAAAATTAAAAAACATATAAAAAATAAGTTATATATTAACAAAAAAAACATTAAAAAAAAACTAAAAAAAAGCAGCACAAATGTATTAAAAAATAATAAGTTATTTTAAAAAAAAAACACTATAAATAAACAGCTTAAAAACAGTAAAAGTACAATTAAACAAAACTGTTTTTTGCAAACTTTATAATATAATTAAACTTAAACATTATTTATATTGTTTTTAAACAAATATAAAAAAAAAACAAAGCTGCTTTTACAAAGTTTTATATTAAAAATTTAAAAAAAAAAATAATGTTATAAATTATATAAGCTGCTAAATTTAACTTGTAAATATAGTTTTAAACAATTGTTAAAACTGCGCTAGCTATATATATTAAGCTATTTAGCTGCTTTAAAACATAGTATATATACTAAAAAAATTTTTTTTTTTTTTTTTTTAAACTAAATTATAAACAGTATATATTTATAGCTGCTAAACTTTAGCTTATTATATATAATTATTTTTTAATTTTTTAAAATTAAAATATTAATTATAAAAAATATAAATTTAATTAATTTAATTTTTAAAAAAAATATAGTTTAAAATTTAAAAAATTATAATAAAAAAATTATAATATTAAAAATTATTATAAATAAAATAATTTTTTTTTAAACTATTTTATTATAAAAAATATATAAATTAATATTAATAGTTTATTAAAATTAAAATAAATTAATATAAATATTAAAATAAAACTATTATTAGTTTTTTTTTAAAAAAATTTATATTAATATATTAATAATTATTATAAATATAAATATAATAAAAAAACAAAAAAAAAACTTTAATATTATTATATTTAATATTTATATTATAAAATATTTAAAAATATATAATAATAAATAATAAAAATATATTTTTAAACTAATATAAATATAATTATATTTAAATATTTATTAATAAATTTAATAAAATTATTATTATTTTATTTAATTAAAAAATAAATAATATAAAAAAGTTAATATTAAAATATTATTATTTATTATATTATATTTTTAATATATTAAAAATTTAATTTTTTAATAATAGTAAATTATTTATTTTAAAATTTATAAAAATATTAAATTTATTAATAAATATTAAATATAAATAAAATAATATTTATTATTTATAAATATAAAATATTATAAAAAAAAAAATTATAATTTAAATTAAAAATTATATTTTTATATAAATAAATATTAAAATTATTAAAATATATATTTATTAATTTTAAACTTTATTTATAATTTTTTATAATATTTAATAATTAATATAATATTTTTAAAAATAATATTTAAAATTAAATTTTAAAATTATTTAATTTTTATATTTAAAAAAAAAACTTTATAAATAAATAAATTAAATAAATATAAAAATTAATTAATTAAATATAATAAATTTAAAAATTTATATATAAAACTATTAAAACTATATAAAAAAAAATAAAAAGTTTAAATTAATAAAAAATAAAAATTTATTAATTTTTTTAAATATAATTAAATATTTTTATATAAACAAAGTTTTTTAATATATATTTTAATAATTTATTTTAATTTATAATATTTTAAACTATTTAAAATTTTTAAATAAAAAAATATAATTATAAATTAAATATATTAAATTTATATAAAAAAAAAACTTGTTTTATATAAATAAATTAAAAAAAATAAATAATAATTTATTATTATATTAATTATAAATTTTATTATTAATTAAAAAAATTAATAATAAATTAAAATTTAAAATAAATTAAATATTAAAATTAAAAATGTTTAATAAAATTAAAAAAACTATAATATTAAGTTTTATAAAAAAATTATAATTTTAATAATATTTAATATTTTATAAAAAATTTTAAAAATATATTTATTATATTAAATTATTATTATTTAAATAAATTAATTAAATTATAATATTAAATAAAAATAATAATTATAAATAAATTTATAAAAAATTATAAAAACAATAATAAAATATTTAATTTAAATATTAAAACTAAGTTTAAATATTATATTTAATTAATTTTAATTTAATTTATATTAAATTTTTAATTTTTAAAAAAAATAATATAACAATTTATATAAATTATTAATTTTTATATTTATTTTATTAATTATAAACTAAGATTTATATATTTTATTATAATATAACTTTGTAATTTTTATTAATTTATAAAAACTATAATTTTTAAAATAATTTATTTTAAAAAATTTATTTTAAAAAACTTACTTTAAAAAAACTTTAATTAAACTTTATAATTTTATTTATAACTTTATTTATAATTTTATATATTTATATATTTTATATAATATATATATATAATTTAGCTTTTTTTTTTTTTTTTTTTTATTTTAAAGTTTTTAATTAATAAAATCATTTAATTAACTTTTATACTTTTTACAATTATAACATTTAGCTTTTTTTTCTTATTAATAAAATTTATATTTTTTTATTTAATAATTATATAGCAAAAATCAAGTTTATATTTAAATTAAATATATATAATATTTATATAAAAGTTATTTTAATATATTTATTTTTTATTATATATTATTTTATAAAATTTTTTATTTTAATAATTAATATTTAAATATTATTTATTTTTTTAATAGTAATTTTATTAAAAGTAAATATTTTATAATTAATTAATTTATTTTTGTTTTATATAATATATTAATTATATTTTAAATTAAATCTTTAAACTTGTTATAATAAATGATTTATTATATAATATATTAAATATATTAGTTTAAAGTAAATTAATTTAAAATAAATTAGCTTAAATTAAAAAATCAAGCTTAAAAGTTTAATTATATAAAATTATTTATTATTTTGCAATTTTAATATATTATATTAACTTATAACTTAAATTATTTTTGCTATATTGCTATTGCTATTTTTTAATTTTAAATATAATATTAGCAATGTTTTTTTTTTTTTTTGCTGTTTTTTTTTCTTTTTTCTTTTTTTTAAAAGCTTTTTTTAAAACTTTAAATATAATAGCTAATAATTTAACTTAATATAGCTTATTTTATTATAATATTTACATTTTTGCTTTATTATTATAATTATTTTAGTTTTATTATTAAGTAAAATATTTATTAATATTTGTTTTCTTTTTTGTTTAATATTAGTTTTAATAACTATAGCAGCAACATTATTAACAAATAATTAATCTATTTACTTTATATATATTTTTTCAGCTTTTATAGTTTAAACTATGTTTACTAATAATAAAATCTTGTTTTTTATTAAAATTTAAAAAACTTATATTTAAACTTTAAAATTTTTTTTAAAACTATAAATAAAATAAATTATAAAATAACTATTAAATAACTTATATTTTTGCTTAACTTTAACATACTTTTTTTAAATCGTTTTAATTTTATTTATAAACTTTTATATTATTAAAAAGTTTTTAATAATAGCTGTATTAAATTATATAAATAGTTATAAAAAAAATATAACTTTTTTTTAATTATATTTTTTATTTATTTAAACAAATATTTTATTTATTATTATTATATAATTTAATAACTAATTTTATATTATTAAAAAACTGTTTTTTATTAATAATATATTATATTTTTATATAATTAGCTATTTTACTTTTATTTAAATAAAAACTTAGTTTTTTATTTTTAATACTTTATTTATAATTAGTTCGTAAATGTTATATATATTTAAAACTGTTATTATATTTAAATATTACTTATAAAAATTTGATTATTTTTTAAGCTTTTTAAATAAGTCAAGTTTTATTATTTTTATATTAATATTTAAAACTTCGATAATATTTTTTTCTGCTATATTAATTATATTTACTATATTTTACTTTAAAGCTATATTTATAATATATAAACTAAAAAAGTATAATAATAAAAGTTGTTAATGTTATAATAAAATAACTAATAAAATATCTGTTAAAAATAACTTTAAAAGTTAATTTTGTTTAAAGTTTCGTTTTAATATTTATATAAAAAAGCTTTTAAAAAAAATATCAAAAAATTCAATAAAATCTAACATAAAATTAGATTTCTTTTAATTTAAATTTATATTTAATTATTATTAACTTTATAATATATATATTTAATAATTAAAATAATTTATATTATTAAATATAAATGATATATTAACGTTATTAAAAGTTAACTAGTAATTATTAATTAAATCTAATAAATTAATATATAAGTTATTTTTTCTTTTATTAATTTATAAATTATAATAACTCTACTATAATATTATTTTTTTTATTAAATATAAAAAATTCTTAACATTAAAATAACATTAAATAATAACAAGTAAAATTTTTTGTTTATTATTTAATTGTTATATATTTATTAACTTTTTATTTATTATATTATATTTTAATAATAAAATATTTATATAATATATAATAATAAAAATAATATAAAAAAAAAAAAGAATTTTAATTTTAATTTAGCTTTATAACAGTTTTTTTACTTTAGATTTTTTAATAAATAGTTAAATTTAAAGTTATTTTAATATTAAAATTTTATAATATAATTAAACTTATTTTAATAATTAACTTTGAAATATTTAAGTAAAAAAACTTGCTAAACTTATAACTTAATAAAATAAAGTAGTATATAAATATACTATTTAGCTTATTAACTATAACAGAAAGATAAAAAAACCTGCTTATATATACGAACAAGATACCTAAGCCCCTTTTTCTATACAGTATATGAAGTGACTCTTTGACCTAGCATACTTTTAACAAGACTATAGCATTTAGCAGCACTAGCTAGCATCGATGAAGTTCGGGCTATAGAGCAAGTCTATTAACATACCATAAGTGGTAATATGGCCAGATTAATACTTAAACTAAACCCCTCTGCATATACTAATCCAGCTGCGTTATAGTTTGATGGGACGGGCGAGATTATTGCAGTGGCAAATACTGGATTTGACACTGGCAGTGCGGACAACGTTCACGAGGCTTTTTTAGCAGGAAATTAACAGAGCCGAGTTAACCAGGTGTATCCTATGCCGTTCAAAAATGGACTTTGCGAAACAAAAGACAGCTTAGGACACGGTACCCATGTCTCTGGATTAGTGCTCGGAGACAGACGCCATTGTAATGATCCAAAATCCCTAAGCGCTGCCCCAGGGGCAAGACTTGTCTTTTTTAGCCTCCATAGAGATTTTCGTGGCATTTTAGAGAACCTAAACAACTTATTCAACATTGCTTATGAAGCAAATGCACGAGTTTAGAACAATTCTTGAAACACAAGGGGGGGAACACAAGTGAGGTACGAGAGCGCAGGATATAAGGTCGATAAGTTTGTTTGGAAGCATTTTGACATGGTTATTTGCTTTTCCGCCGGAAACGAAAAAGCTCAAAAATTCGATAGCCAAATTGGAGCGGAAGCATCAGCGAAAAACTGCATTACTGTTGGGTGCACGATGAACTATGAACCACGATCTTATAAGGTTGACTTATGTAGTAGTCGCGGGCTAACTAGCTCTAAAAGAATTAAGCCGGATGTTGTTGCCCCGGGCATATGTGTTGAATCCGCCGAATCGAAAGCGAGGGAGCCTGACGATCCTTGTCAACAAGCGACGTATTGTTACGACTCAGGCACAAGTATGGCCTGTCCGCTTGTTGCGGGCTGCGCAGCTAATATTCACCAGGCTCTAAGAAAAAATGGGGATAAAGCAAGTCTTAGCGCCGCCCTCATTAAGGCAATTTTAATCAATGGCGCAGAACTAATAGACCCGACGGCCACTAGTCCTAGTAGTAAGTGGGGGTTTGGTCAGGTAAACTTTGCGAATAGCCTGCTATGCGCTCTTCGGCAAAATTATGCGAAGTTCGCAGAAAGATCGTTTATTGATGCTGAAGAAGTTAAACCTTGGACAATGACGGTTGGCGATAACAACAGGCTAAAAGATCTAGTGTGTACTTTTGTATGGTCAGATAAGCAGGGAGCCGAATTGCAGAGCAAGCTGAATCTTGTTGTTAAGATATCAAGAAACAATGAACGTTGCGGGAATCGGTTCTTTAAAAGATACACGAGCGACGGAAATGATTCTCAGGACTTCGATAATCATAATAACGTTGAGCAGGTCTGGGAAAAGAAGGTTGGTCAAGTTACTATCCAAGTCATGAAAAGATGGACAGTTGTACAATCAGTGTCATTTGCGTGTGCGTGGAGGTTGATGGAATAAATCAGAAAGGACAATTCCGGTTTTGTGCAATATATAGCAAATACTTATGAGATAGTATAATGAAAAAGATTGTGACAAATGCCTTCGTTTTTAACGAAGGTTACTTATTGGTTGTAAAAAATTTCTAGCAGAATTCTATAACCGAAATAGGTAATTTTGCTTTCTTATTTGGAAGTAGTAAGTTACTTAGTAGCCGAAAAATTTCCAGAACAATTTCTTAACCCAAATAGAAAATTCCTTCTGCTTATTTGGATATAGTTCGTTTAATTTAGCTTTAATTGCATACATATAGCTATAATTAGCTAAACCGGCTTTAAGTAAATAAGTGGCTAACTAACTTAGTTACTTATTAAGTGACCTACTTGTTAAGTGACCTATTTATTTGCTGCTTTTCTCCGGACGGTCGACTGGTTGCCTCAACCTCCGATGACCGCTGCGTACAGTTGTTGGATGTCGAGACGGGCAAGCTGCAGAAGATGCTCAAAGGCTTCGGTGGCTACGTCTACCGCATAGTCTTGTCAAACACGTCACCCGACGGCTTTCCTGTGCTGGCTGCCTTTGAATATGATCTCATCCAACTATGGGCGGGCACTACGTGCACGATAATACAAGAGATCCGTGGAGCCCCACAGGTAGATGTCAGTAAGATACGTGAATGAGACTGTGCAGGATATCAGCACCACAACAGCTGGGGATAGGTTGGCAGCAGCCATTGGCAAGGGCGTCACGGTATGGGATGTTCCTGATACCGACCAGGTCACCGTGTGGCTGGACGAGGAAACGGATCGTGTCGTAAGCCGGGTTCTCTTCTCACCTAATGGGGACTTGCTAGCTTCAACGGCAGGACCAGGGATAACCATTTAGGATCTAAAGACTGGCCGTCCGCATCACAGGCTGCCAGAACGAAAGATGCCGCCAGAGGAGTCACCTGAGGAGGACTTGCAGGCCGAAGAGAAACCGGGTCACAGATCTGACATTGATGGGCTCGCCTTTTCACCCGATAGCAAATTCGTCGCGTCGGGCTCCGACGACAGGACTGCTCGAATTTGGGATGTGAAAGGGGGTGAGGCGGTAGCATTGTTGGCTTTTCATGAAAGACATGTTAACGGTGACTCTTTTTCTGCTGACGGCACTCGCTTCGCTACGGCATCTACAGACAAAAGCATCGGCATCTAGAACCAGCGGCTAGGGGACTGGGGTAGCGAAAGAGTACGTAGGCAGCCAGATCAAGTTCTGTACAGGCACGCAGAGGCGGTCTAGTCGGTTGCCTTTGCTCCCTACAGCGGTCTCCTAGCGTCGGCGTCTCAACATAGCTCACTCGGGCTCTAGGACACGGGCCAAGCCGGAGAGCTAATGAGTGAAGAAGATCCGCATCAGGCGAGGCCGAACAGCTTTTCTACCGGATCTGGGCCTGGCGCCGGACACCAGGCCGCCGTTAGCTGCGTGGCTGTGTCCCCAGACAAGAAGATTATTGCATCAGCGTCGGACGATGGCACCATATGCCTCTGGGATGGCATGACGGGCGCCCGACGGCGCACCTTAAATACGGAGCATAGCTGCCAGGTAACAGAGCTAGTTTTCTCCCTCTTGGCCAGGTACCTAGTCTCGGCATTCACTAACCGCTAAGCCTTCGTCTGTCATCTTTTGTCTACTGAGCGAGAAATGGCGCCCAGGCACCGGCTAGCCGGGCATAGGAACTGGTTGCGGGACGCAGCCATCTTTCCGGATGAAAGCCTCGTGGCGACGGCGTGTGATGACGAGACGGTCCGACTCTGGAACATCACTGCCGCTGCTAACGGCGACGACGTGCCGGTCAGCATATTCAAAAGCCATACCGACTACGTCTACAGTGTCGCATTCTCTCCTGATGGAACTCGCCTAGTGTCGGGGGAGCGACGATTGCCACGTTATGGTGTGGAATCTAACCGCTGATATCAGCAACGGTAAGCCACAAGGGGACAAGGCAGCGCCTAACATGGACTCACGGGTACGGGAATTCATTCGCAATGTGGTTTTCTCACCTGACCGCATATTGGTGTTTTCGGTCAGCTTTAACGGTACCGTTGCCATGTGGCGGGCCGACGCCCCTGCAGGGAAGCAGTGCCCCTTGGTCGTTAAGCGCGATGGCACCAGTGTTTTCAGGTTGATGTACTTTAACTTGCAACGCTCCGATGTGCTGCTCACCGAGCTCGGCGTTTGTGAGTACAACGTTAGTAAAGAGGCTATGGGGAAGGCTGAAGCTGAGGCTGCCGCCGCTGCGGACAGGGACGCGGACACCGATACAGACGTGCCGGTCGACAGCGACTCGGAGTATAAGCACGAGTCCACGTCTACCCCCTCGAGGGTATTGACGCGGCGCAAGGCTCTGCTTAAGTGGGCTCTTCTCGGTATGGGCGAAGGTAATCGGTGGATTACGTGGAACAACAGGAACGTTATCTCGCTGCCGAAGGACGTCCGTCCAGGAAGGGCCTGTCGCGTGCAAGGTCGCAGCGTGGTCCTTGGCTGTCGCACCGGCCAAATGCTGCTGTTTCAGCTCTCCGAGGAATGTATGCCACTAGCCAGAATTAAAACAAAATGTGAAAAAAGTTAATAAAGAAAAATATAATATTATAACTTAAAAACTAAATGAGTAAATAAAATTTAAAAAAATCTAAGCCACATCTTTATAGCTATTTAAAAGTGCAATATCTATAGCTAGCAAAAGAGGAGATAAAACTATGGCAATAGAACAATAGTTGTTGCAAAAGAGAGGCATTTACCCATTGATCCGCTGCGCACATCAATAGTTCCTGGCAGATAAAAATTTATGTATATAATTAAAACTTAAGTTTTGGAATTGCTGTAGGTTTTTTCTATTCAATAAACTTTTACTTTTTATTACTACTTTACTTAATTACTTTTAACTGCAGTTATTATTATATATGCGAGTCTGCTATAGTAACTGTTGGCCGCCCCTTTATAGATGCTTTGGTTTATATTTGATAGCTTTTAATATATAATGGACAGAGGAAAAACTAAGGTAAAATTCTATCTGAACTACATTTCTGATCGACGTATTCATGCCTAAAATATCCAATTGACCAAGTGTAACAACACCCAAGCTGAGCGCTGCTCCTTTTTTCTTCTGAATGTTCACAGTACTTACAACCTGCGGCAGCGATGATAGAGTAATGTACTTTAACAAAGTCTTAGCTACGCTGCGGGGGCACTTCGATATTGGAATTACATCTCGTTGACTACCTAAAAGCAGCCCTGGCGCAGCCACCCGTTCTAAATTGTCAGCTTTGGTTTATTTTTATGTTGCTCCAGTGCTACCACTACTAAGTAGGAAGACTATTGGTTATAAATTACGCCACAAGTATGTTGATTTTTAGAGTTAGGAAAATAAGGGGGTAGACAGACATCCCACACTATCAACCTAGCTGTTCTCACTCCCATACTTATCTCCATTCTGCTTATGTCCATTTTCCATTTTCATGCCCTTCTCTACCTTCTGCCTTTCGTTTTGACCCATGTACTATTATGTGATCTCCCCTTAAAAATTCGAGAGACGCTCAGGCCGCTGCCTATTTCATTGCCACCGTCTAGAGCAATGGCTCAAGGCTCTGATTGTGGATTCGTCGGCGGTTATACATTACGAGATCCTGATTCCTGCCCATCAGATGCGCCAATAACGTGTGGCATGGGTATTCAACCCCGATGCTGCCCGAGGGGTTTTGCTTGTGTTCCTGATACCACGACTAACGCAACATACTGCTGCGAAGACGGTAAGATTCAACCAGTGTCGTTGGCGATACCGATGCCGACCTTGCTGACGGGAAACTTGAAGGTACCAATTGCATAGCAGAGACAACTTCTCACCCGCAGGTACAGGATATCACTACCCGCCTCGAAACGGTTTCTTTCCGCTTTCTGACCTCCCTTTCATCCTTAGTGTCCAGTGTCGAATTGGAACGTCTGGGCCTATGACAGCGATGGGAGTCGAGGATGGTGTTGTGAGCCCAATTATTACGGCTTTGCTACTCTAGCAAACGACGCTGTAGGGTGCCAGCCTATCGGCAACACTATAGATACGGATACATATCACACTGTCACACAGTTTTTTACATCTTCGGTGTTTTGCACGTCGTCCTCAACGACTTCAAGCTCAACCGCGACCCCAACAACATCGATTTCGACAATATTGACTTCGACAACGCCCTCTCCCAGCGAAAGCGCTCTCAGCAAACCTGCCAGCCACATGTCAGGTCTTAGTACAGGTGGTATTGTAGGTGTAGCGATTGGAGCTGTCGCGGGGGTGGCTCTCATTGCTGTAGCGACCTGGCTGTTGAAACGTCGACGATTGACGCAGAAGGGGCCGCCGGCAACATCACATATTTTACAATTACAGGAACCGTCGAAGCCCTCGGGATATTACGCGCCAGCTCCTACCTATGAGGCCCCAGCAAATTCTGTGGCACGTTATGAAATGTCAGGACTCAGCATACACGAGTGAAGGTCACGAGCCAAACTATTGTCAAGCATAGCCCATTTGAATGCGCGATCAAGTCTCCTACAACAGGTGGCGCGGGGAAGGTACGAGGCATAGTGTATTTCTATGACCCCGCACGGCTAATGCTGGGTCTTTTCTCCCAAACCTCTACAATAGGTAATTACCATTCTTACTTATATATCGACAAGAATTCTTCTTTTTCCAAGCTTTAGTCTTATATAGTATTTACACCTAACATATCTGCTCTATATACTACTTCTTACATTCTACCTGAGCTATAGCCTTTCCCACTCCGTGACATTTTATTTACATTTCTTTTTCAGCTGCTTACTCTGTAGTTATTTTTAGTTTTAGTTCCACTTTTTTTATACACAACACGGGGATTACAGTAATCTTTGGGGTTTTAGCTCCCCGCAAGCTGAAGTATTGCTTTTTCCCCATCAATTTGCCCTTTATACAAACAACAACGATTGGCGGCCGAGCTCACCATGCGTAACTCTAACAAGAACGGTCCCCCTATGCGCTATTACTCCCAGAAGCTCGGCCTCTTTATACTCAAATATGGCGTCGGATATCCCATCATGGGTGTTCTCTGGGTGTTCACTATGTTGTGCTTCACTGGTCGTCCGCCATTTAGTGATGGGTATTGCGGTACCGGCAGGAGGCAAGCTAGGCTGCGAAAGATAATCCACACTAGAATGCAGCTAAATTTGCCGCGTCCACTCTATCGGCATCGGGTCCAGAACCACGGCTCCAGCTCACGCTACGCGTTTGATCAAGCAGCGCTGAACAGAAGACGTCGACTATCTCTTGGGGCTGATAACGAAGGACAGACCAAGAAACTACAGGGACTACTTCGGCGTGCAAGGCGGGCTGTTTTGCCACATCGCGGGTGGCATAAACCACCGCTAGAGCGCAGCCGTCTGCTAGAGCTTCCCACAGAGCTCAGAGCTCTCATTTGGAAGTACGCTCTTGGGAACCGTACAATTCACATCTTCTACGGCATGCCCATCAAGCGCCAACCTTACGTCTTCCCGCTCAAACCGAGTCTTTTCCCGCTGCGGATCCGGCGTGTGAGAAAGGACGATAAGCTCATCCGAAGGCTATGCTTTGTAGAATGTGTTCACAGACCGAGTCCGAATGGCTGGGAGAATCGACAGCCCTTAGACAATGGCTGTCTAGACTGCGGTGTGCTATGGAATCTCTTTGGCGAATGTACTGGCAAGGTGCAGTGGGAAGATACGCCAGATGCCGGTTGGAGCACGTGTCCACCGGCGGATGAGATGGGTAAACCTAATATCGTAGCCGTGGAAAGAGAGTGGAAGCCTTTGGCGTTGCTCAGCACTTGTCGACAGATGTAAGTCTATGTTTGCCGCATTGTGCTCTAAGAACACAATATTTCTAACGGTTAAGAAAGCTACACCGAAGCTATCGACCTCTTATACAGCGACAATACCTTCCACTTTCCACTCCCACATGCCCATTCCCACTACTCACTTTCACAGAAGCATCCCGAGCCAATTCGCGACTTCTCAAGCACAATTCTAGCCCAGCGGTTGAATCGTATCACGCGCATCGCCACAACCATATTAGTCAACTCTCCGCATCTTGAAGGTCTCTCCAATATATTAGCTCAAGAGCTACCAAACCTCCAATACCTAGAGCTGCAAGCAATTATGGCGGAAGAAACCGATTGGGTCTTCCCACCTGCAAATATAGAGGCCCTCTCAAAGGTCGTTAGGGAGATGAACAATAGGGTAGCAGGTGCAAGAGTCATATTAAGAGCTGATCTGGATAGTAAAGTCCTCTCCCTACTCGATATTCCGCTGCCAAATGGACTGCAAGTCATCAAAGTACCCGATGAAGTGCGGGAAAGTAGGGCAATAATCCGTGAGAGGTTCCAGAGCCTTCGCCGGACTTTGCCCATAGAATATTACCTCGGAGGATATACATGGCGGTATTTGTAGTGTGGAAAACATGATTTTTAGCGAACAGGCAAGTTGCTAACAGTGTTAAGCAGAGAGAAGTTATGAACAGCTTAACAGGTGGGGGTGATATACTAGCCACCCAAGGTTAGAAGTATATGAGGTGCATCTTCTTTTTTTTTAATTCGAAATTTGGAAGATCTTCATTTTCCCAGCTTGGGTTAAAGGTGTATTGAATATCACTTTTGAGCATTCGAGATGCTTCCTTTTCTAACGGGCATGGCTAGCTAAAAGCATCTTTCGGCCGCACTAGGTAATACCTGCCTCGAAACTTGTTACCGTCGTAACGCAACCTAGGCCTTTTTTCATCGACATGTCCGTTACCTATAGACGTAAATCTTAGGCCTTGGCTAAACTTTAATACAAGGTGGGGCACGTAAAGGACGGCCGGCGGCTGAATCGTGGCCAAGATCTATCTTTTCTACCAGCCGAACAGCGAATAAGATCAAGTAGCAGGTCATTAATAATATCTTGGATTCGGAAGTGCGCTATCCGCTACACGGCTTTTGAAACAATTCTACACCTTCAGAGGCAGTTTAAGAGGGCGATAGCCGCCACTTGCAAATCTGATTGTAAAATGGGATCTATTTATCAGGCGACCTGGTACCCGTATAGAGCGAGTCACAGTGAAAATGATTTTTAAATTGGTTAAGTTTATTTATTTGCTTGCCTTCTGGGCAGGCAGTGTACACTCTGAGGAGCAAACGGCAAAGAAGCGGCCTATTATGCTCGATCGTTCGGGCGGGTTCAATGTCGCCGGTAAAGTCATCCAAAATCCTAGAAACCCTAACATGACGCTCTCATGCGATCATGGCTATATGGAATATTTCATTCCCTGGAGACCACGAAAAACAAGCCTTGTTATGTGGCACAGTTCGAGCACACAGACGTGGCAAAATCGATTTGACGGCGGCGAGGGCTTCAAAGACATGTTCTTAAGGCGAGACTACCCCGTGTACCTCTGGGATGCACCACGGCTGGGGCGTGCCAACTGGGCCTGCGAGCCGACCGTCTATGTCCCCGACTATCGAGACCAGGGGAACTTCGTGGCTTGGAATTTCGGGCCCTCTTATCCCAACTTCTGGCCGGACTCGCAATTTCCAGCGTCTAACGAGACGGCCTGGCAGCAGGCAACCAGTGGTCGGTACGTCGAATACGATACAGTCGCTAATATCTACCTCCAAGCGAATGCCGCCGCTGTCGCCGCCGATTCATACAAGATAGGCGACAGTGTTGTGTATCTTACAAACTCGGCGGCTGGGCTCCGTGCGCAGCTAGCTGTGACGTTGAGCAACACGACCAACACCAAGGCAATCGTCGCGTACGAGAGCTTTGGCTACGTGTTCCCGGATAACCTCAACATCACCGCGGGTGCACCCTTCGGGCCAATGGTCATCCCTCTCGAACAGTTCAAGAAGCTTGCCAAGTTGCCAGCTATACAATACATCTTTAGTGACCATCGCTCCGAGAACTTTACCTTCTTAGCACAGGCGAGACTCTCTGCCAAAATCATCAACATGTATGGAGGCAATGCACAAGTGTTTCTACTGGGGAAAGATGCGGGCTTGAAGGGAAGCACGCATATCGCATTTGCCGACATGGACAATGATAAGGTGGCAGATCTCTTGGACGAATTTTTGGAGGAGAACCTCCTAGACGGCTACGTGGATTAGCAAGTTCTATCTAGCTTTGGGGTAGCGCCCTGTGCCCTCTTCCTCTCATAGCTTTCCTACCAGTCCCAGGTTGTGGGCTAAGAGAGTGGTTTTACCGTGCGACGACGCACCGGATTTTGTCACGCGATAATTGATCAGTTTCATAGCCCCGGCATAGGTTGGTGTTACATGACAAGGCCACTCCCATAGCCTACAGGCACCTTTGTGTCGCACCTCGCTTCTTCCCTAGCCAGTATCGTGACATCCCTAGATTCATGTGAGACCCCCTAAGGCTGTAGCCAAGGCTATTGGAGGACGAGGGCTATGAGCCCCCCCGGAAAGTCTCACAATGACTCATCCAAGGCCGATTATTCTTATCCCTTCGAAATGTGCAAACACGATTCCTCTTGTATAAATAAGTCACATTTTCCTGTTCTTAGCGAAGGTTTACGTCCTCCACACCATATACACATTTATCCTACATCATCAAACCTACGTTGCACTATACACATTCAAGTCCTTTTCAAGCTTTTATCTATCATTCTCATTATACGCTTGCGTTACAAAGCAGTCAGTAGGTTAGTTAGTCAGTCAAACTCAAGTCCCAAGGAAAGATGTCACACGAAAGTGGGCATGAATCCGCGTCGCCGACTACAACCAGTGCTTGCAACATTCGGTCGCTCTGCAACCAAGATCGTTATAAAAGGAACCGACTTCTACCCATTGAGTGCGCTCTCTGGAAGAACCGGGGTTTTGGGGAAGGTCTCCTCGTCTTGCCGTGTCTCGTGTTGTCTTGGTTACTGCTAGTATAAGACTCACATTCGAAAGCGGTTTGTCGTTAATCGGGCGTTGAGAACGCGGTGCGACAAGACGAGGAGACACTCGTCTGCAAGTACTGAGATTGTTCGCAACTGGATAATAGGTCGTGGTGGCGGGGATCATGACTATGACATGACTACGAGTAGTCCTCACTTTTCCTCGACGCTTCGCTAGACTTCGGCTTCTCTCTATTGAGAATGATAATGCACAGTTGGCCCAGCTGAAATTCAGTTGAAAGATTGAGTCTTCTGCCCTCCCTTTGCCAATCTCTGGCCTCGCTCTTTTTTGCAAACTCGTACTACCAGACACTGATAAGGCTCTCATAGGTTCCTTTACTATCAACTGGACGTTTCGATGGCCTCAGCGCCGGACTCAGGCGCAAACGAAGCCCTCTCCGTCCAATCCGTGGACGACAATGTACATATTAGAAAAGCACCAGCTTTTGTAGTGTGGCGAGACTCGAATGGCGAGACTCGCTCTCTATCCGACTTCAGTGTCTCCCTACTCCACACCTCCACCCCTCGTAAAAATAAGGCCCTAGTCCAGTTTCAAGCGACTATGAGACTAAAGAAAGGGTCCGAGAAACCCCCCATACACCTCTTCATTAAGCCAGACCAAATATGCAGGTTGGACTATATTGAAGGCCGTAGTGATTTAGATAGTGGTGACAAAGGGCTACACCAACAAGCGCGAGAAAAGCTAGGAACGAGCACCCATCTCTTGCGCTTCGAGCTACGAAGCCCCGCCACTTTTGTCGTCCCAAATGAAACCCCATTCGAGTTCTTCAGAGCCGGATCACAGGCTGTTTGGAAGTCCTTGATGGACTTTGCCAGGGATTCACATTGCTTCTTTCTTCACTTTCCCACGAACACCTGGTCAAAAGAGCGGTTGCTCTTCTTCTGCGAGGCTGCGTCAAGTCGCGGTACTCTCAGACCAATCTGCGACAACGTTCTTAGTCTCTATGGGGGCAAAGGTGGCAAGATAGTTAATCCTCACACTAATGACGGAAATGAATCCACTCAAATCAGGGCGAGGGTTGGGGTCCTAAATGACACTACTCCCCCAGCCTACGAGGATCGCACTACTACCGGGTCCAGCCTCTCTCCGATAGGGCCTCCTCTCTGCCTGTCTCCGGGTAAGCAAGCGCACATTCTCACCACCTTTGTTGATCCCTAAGAGGAGGGTCTAATTAATACCGACCATATAGGCCCCGACGCACGGCGACTTGGAAAGCGGCGTCGCAGTAGTAGTGATTGTGGAGAGATGGCCAGTTATGACAAGGGCAGGAAGGCCAGCGACAGGATCTTAGATGCGATTTCCGGGCTACAGCGGACTATAGACGAGGTAAAGGTCAAGGTGGAAGAAATAGAAGGGCGGGTGAAACAGTTGGAGGAGGATCAACAAAACTTAGCAGACGAGGTAAGGGCGCACATGGAGCCACTTTGGGACGAGATGGATGCGCGACTTCAAAGCCAGGAGGACCGGGAACACGGGTACATCAAAGATGTTGTTGAAGAGTTCCTCAACGAGAATATGCAAGAGAAGGTGACCGAAGCAATTGATGAGTATTTTGACAATGATGACGAAGGTCAGGAATTAATTCACAAAATCATTAGCGAAAGAGTACCCGAGGCAACAAGGAACTATCTCCAGGGCCAGCATTTCGCGGGACATTTCACCTTCAGCGAAGAAACATACTCAATATAATCAAAAGTCAAAGTGTACGCTTCGAGAGGCATGAAGAATGAGTTGGGCGCAAGTTGTTTTCGCCTGTGACTTTATTTGTAGATTTTCCATTGCTGTGTCGGCTGCGTTGTAGTTCGTAGCCCGAGCATGGTCAACGGTTAATAAAATGGACAGCAATTACCAAGAAAATGATTCAATGCGACAGCTTTTCCCTAATTCAACTAATTACCGGAGCGTGTTGTGCTTAAGCACAGCCCCTTTGCCTATATAACGTAGAGTAGTTAAGCAATGAAGGATACTGTGTAGGCGCCTTGACTAATGAACATGTACTAAGGACCTGATTTATGATCATAAATGGGTACCTACCGCGAACTCAGCGATTCGTCATCTGCTAACAGCAAACAGTGCGGGAATTCGGGGATGGCAGTTCGTTCCCTCAATATAACGACTACCTAAATTACAAAAATCGGATAATAACAACTTTTCCTGTAGGGCCGCCAATTGCAACCATAGACCCAAAGCTTGCCACCTGCATCATCACCCCTGGCCGGTAGTCTATTGGTAACCACAGTAGGTTTTTGCTGTTTAAGGTTATCCATGAAAAAGAAGGCTCTATTGTAAATGCTGAACGGGAAAAATCACTCCTTTGACACTCCTTACCGGTTATCACATTCCAAAACTGAAATCCATTTCTGCTAGAGTACGACCTAAGAGTCGTACCAATATCTGAGAACACCACGGAACCAAGCGCACCGTAGTAGCTCCCACTCTCTCCGTCTCCCACTAATACCGATCCAGGAATTTTACCGTCTGGTGATGTAGCCGTTATATCCCAGAGTCGGACCGTACAGTCCTCCGAAGCCGATGCAAGCAGCGCTACCCACAGGTAAAGTAATACTTTGACTGACTGTCAATTAATTGACCCAATCCAGTCCAAATAATCGGGTTAAAATTGATTGCAGGTAAAGTAATAATTCTTTACCTGACTTGTTACTTGTCAATTACTTCCAATTAATTTTCCTATTTTTTTAAATTATTTTTGTTGTTTTTTCTGGTAAAAAAGAAGCCTTCTTTCCTAGGTAGGCTAGGTGGCACCCTGTTTTTAAACCCACTTATTCAGCCACATACACAGCCACATAACTAGCCACATAACTAGCCACTTACCTAGCCACTGACTTAGCCACTTAAATCTTACCTAGCCTACATTCTACCACCTTACCTACCAACCACCATACCAACCATCCTACCTACCACCCTACCTACTTACCTACCTACTTACCTACCTACACCTACCTACACCTACCTACCTACCTTTGCTTTCTACAATCTGTACGCTTTATATACATTGCTTGAGTTACTTGGTCAATTAACTTGATCAATCAAGTCAATAGATTCAGGCAAGTCAGTCAAACAAGCGTTTTTTGCGATCAATTCAGGTAAAACAAGTCAAGAGGCTATTATTTGACTGACTTTACCTGTGGGTAGCGCTGGATGCAAGGAGTCTACTATCGGGCGAGAACGCTATATTGTTAATGTAACCAGTATGCCCTTCCAGCCTTTGACCATTTAGCAAAGTAGCCGTTGTATCCCAAATCCGCATAGTGTTATCGTAAGAGGAAGATGCAAGCAGTTTACCGTCAGGCGAGAACATTACTTTGTTAACCAAGTCGCTATGCCTTTCTAATTTTTCACTGTTTAGCGAAGTAGCTGTTACGTCCCATAGCCGGGCCGTACAGTCTATAGAAGCTGATGCAAGTAGCCTACCGTCCGGCGAGAACGCTACTCCAGTGATCCAATCACTATGCCCTTCCAACATTTGACTATTTAGTGCGGTGGCTGCTATGTCCCAGAGCCGGACCGTACGGTCGTAAGAAGCCGATGCAAGTAGTCTACCGTCCGGCGAGAACGCTACTCCGGTGATCCAACGACTATGCCCTTTGAGCGTTCGTCGGTGGACACCTGTTGCTGCATCCCAAAGCTGAATTGTTTTATCATTAGAAGCCGATGCAAGTAGTCTACCGTCCGGCGAGAACGCTGCTCCGGTGATCCGATCATTATACCCTTTGAGCGTTTGTCGGTGGACACCTGCTGCTACATCCCGAAGCCAAATTGTTTCATCATTAGAAGCCGATGCGAGTGTCTTATGGTCTGGCGAGAAGGCTACTGCGCAGGCCTCATTATCATGCCTTAGAAGCTCCTGCCGGCATATACCTGTCGTCGCATCCCATAGCCTGATAGCTTTATCGTGTGAAGCTGATGCAAGTATTTTATCGTCAAAGGAGAACGCTACTGCTAAAACACAGCCATTGTGCCCTCGGAGAGTTTGCTTGTGCATGCCGGTAGACGCATCCCAGAGCCGGACTGTTCTATCATCAGAAGCCGATGCAAGTGTTTTACAGTCGAGCGAAAAGGCTAATGCACAGACCGCATTGCAATGCCCTGTAAGCCTCTGTCGGAATACACCCGTCGTCGCATCCCATAGCCCAACAGTTTTATCTTCTGAGGCTGACGCAAGTGTTTTGCCATCCGGTGAGAACGCTATTGCATAAACATAATGGTCGTGTCCTCGAAGCCTCTGCCGGCGTGTACCGGTGGCAGCATCCCATAGCCAGATTGTCGTATCGCGTGAAGCTGAGGCGAGAGTCTTGCTGTCCGGCGAGAATGCTACTGCGTTTACCCAATCGCTGTGCTCTTCGAGCGTCTGCTGGGACGCGCCCCAGTGGTCTTCAGCACCTAGGATTATTTCGGCCAATGGTAGCCTTTGGTCCCAAAACTGATTTCTAACCCTGCTCGTGGTTGGGCTAAACACGAGTGCAGAACCATACGTCTGTAATGGGGCCAGTTCGATAAGTGATCTATGCCTAAGGAAAAACTTGTTTGCATCGCTTAAGAATTCAACGAGATCGGGGTCTACGTCGGGTTGCAACTAACAACATTTAGTAAATGGGCGGTATTATAGAGTTCAATACGTACCTGGACAAGATGCACAAGTTTCTGCATCGACAGCAGTCCATCGTCCAGTTTGTCGAGGAGAGACAAACTCTCAAGCCAACGAAGGAAGCTTGTCTTTAAAAACACCAATAATTGGTCCCTCCCAGCTTTCAAGTACTCACTTTTTTTATCGTCCAAAGAGCACACATGGTCAACCCAGAAAACGCAGGAGTATCGTAGTGGAGCTAACGGGTCCGGATCAGGGGGTGCCATATCCTCTGGTTTGGCGCCAAGGTCAAGCTTGTACATGTTCCGTTCTAGCGAGGATATTGCCTTGAAAGAGCGCTCGAGTATGTGAAAGTGTCCTCGCGTCACCCCAGCCGGGTCAAGCACAGTGGCGTAGTTATTTTGAAGAAAATCCTTGGCCGACTGGTGGATTAGGTTGACTGTTGTTCCGGTTATTGTGACAAAAGAACCACATTCTTGAACCACATCTTCCGTGAAGTTGGAGTCCAGCCCGGTAACTAAAGAGAGCTCAGAGATGCAAAGTGGGCGGAATGCAATAAATGCGGCTTTCAATACCTTCTTGCAGTCTTCTGGCTCCACTCTCCCGCTTTTCTCAATCCTGGTAATCATATGCTGGTATAAGGCTGATAACCCAGGGGGCATCTTTGAGATAAGATCAACAGCGTACGCCCCATGCTTTTCCCCTAACATTTTGAATACAAGAGCCACCCACAGGAAAGTATTGCCGGCTCGTTGGTGGACTTTGTCAGAAATCTCTTTCAAGATTACATCGTTATAGCCTTTCTTACCCTCAAGGACTTTAAGTTTGTGGTCGATGTATGCCTTGACGGGACCTCCTAGACGCTGAGTATCCAACTCGACTAAGGTGTTGGAAATCTTGAGTTCAGCAGCAAGGTCAACTTCCGGACGGCTAGAGAGCAGCCACTTCACCTTCTTGGAGAGAGTAAGAGTAGTTGAAATGAGTTTGACAAGGCCCGCCCGGTCTTCGAAACATTCATCAAGTGCATCGACCGCGAAGTAGACAGGCGATAATCGAGTGTCTTTCAGCATATTTTGAAACATTTCGGATACGGCGTAATAGCTGTTTTGGTCCGTGAAGACTTCAGGACCTGAATCGTTGTACCTTTGGAGCAAATGGGATATAAGATATGGTTGTTGAAAAAGAAGAAGCCACATCAAGGAACGAAGGACGGCCGTAGCGTTGCTCAATTTGGCATCTGTGCCTTGACAAAAGAAAAAGGAAAGCCCTGGTGCTAGGGCGGCAGATTGGTGCGAGAGCCGGCGGATGAGCCCGATCATTAACATCGTTTTCCCCGTGCCAGCGTGCCCCTTCAACCAAAGGACCTGGCGCTGCAGTGATTCTGCCCCGTCATTTTTATTTTCCCACTTGCTGAAGGCCGCATATTCGGGTGTGTCAAATATCCACATGTATGCGTCATTAAGCAGCCCTTCCTTGTCACCTTCGATCCGCTTCATATCGTCTTCAGGGTCTACCAGGCGGAGAGCTTTGCGGCATTCTGACTCGGTCTTATCTCTACTAGCGGCCTTCTGTTGCGAGATAAAGCTCCGAATATCCTGCTGGATATCACCAAGCAGCGTGGTCAGCTTCGAGGCGTGGTTAACAAGCTCGCCCAGAGACGCTTTCGTGTTTTCTTGGTAGTACAGGTCTACGTCGCTCCGAAAAGTGGATTCAATGTCCTTAATGAGGTTGATATCCCCTTCCCAATTATCCAAATTAACGATATCTCGAAGAAACTGTATGCCTAGGTTGCGATAATACGAACAAACGCTCTTTATCTGGTATGAGAGAAGAGCTTTGTAAAGTTCGATTATCCTTTTCTTCACATGGCAGAAGACTGCCTGAAAATCGGTACCTTCAGCCATGTTGTGGTTGTTTAGAAGAAGTTCGGTTAAGGCGCAGTACCAATCCATTCTAGAGATGACGTGGGCAATGCCGTCAAGATTAGATTTCGTCGCTTGGGCAGGATTGCGAAGTATCTAGACAGGTTGTCTGTTAGCAGAGTTGGAGAAATAAGCGATCAATATTAAGATTTGCTTACTTCTAGCCCAAGACAAACACCGGCCCATGGAAGGGCGGCTGGGGCAGCTTGTGGTACACTCTGAAGGGTTAGGTTGACTATTCCCTTAGATTTCAAGATGTAATCTGCGATTTCGCCTACTTTAGTCGTCATCTTAGATACATTTGATATTCTCCTCTGTCCGTTTTGAATCAATTCCCTCATGTTTTTTTGTCGCTGCAGTGGATCTTTCATCTCAGCCACGAGGTCGGAAGTGGAGGGTTCACCAGACTCGCCTCCAAGAACTTCCTTGAGGATTTTGACGTACGACCTAACCAGCTCCCCTTCGGTCGCTTCGAGATCGTCGTAGGCAGTGTTCCATATTTCCTCAGACACAGAAACGGTGGGGTTTGGTCGTGCAAGGGGTTCCACCTGGGCTGGGCGTTCGGAGGATATAGCTAGGCATGCGACCTGTGATGTTGAGGCAGCCTGGAAGTCTGCTAGTCTCGGCTCAACGCTTGGTCGGGCTATCTGAGGATCGGGAGAAGGCCGGGAGGGTAATCCATGTGACTTTGAGTTGGTAACTGATGACGTTTCTGTTTCATTCGTCAAGTCTTCTTGCACGACTGAATGACATTCTGCTTGAAATCTCAGTTATGACTGAGCCTATGCTACGGCTGCTGCTGAGGTACAACATACTGATCAACGGTGTGGTAGACGTAGCCGCCGAGGCAGTGCGGCGAGGTGGGAAGAGTTTGCGGTACCGCTTCTTCAATCCCCGCCTTAGATTGTATTTCTGAGCCATACTGTAGATTCGACGATTGTGGCAAATGAGAACTACAGCCAGGTCATAATCAGTACATCACGTCTGCCTGCAGCAAGAGGGCAAGTTGTTTTCGAATGTTTTTTTGGATGCCTGTTTATATTCCTCTTACTGGGACTGGGACTGGGACAATGAGAGCAAGTATGCGAGATCTGGTTTGGTGTGATACCCACCTTGAATCTATCGTCTTACGGTGCCACGGCAGGGACAGCTACAGGGTTTGTAGCCATTCAAATACTGCCAAGGAGGGTACAGGAGACGTACTTACTGACACTTACTGCATGTCCTCTATTATCTTCCTTCAAGGCGTAAATAGGGGCATCGTAGATAGGTATTACCAATTGAAAAGATGCAGTTTAATTGGCACGTAAAGTACATGAATGGGCCGTGCCGAAATCTCTCTATAAAACCTGTACTCAAGCTACAATCCATCCCGTCGGGCTAGATAAGTATCATGGCTGAGTGCGCTTAACGGCCATACCCATACATAGGTGCAGCTTATCTCACGCCGCAGTCGTCCGTGTGGCCGTCCGAAACCACTGCTATTATGAGAGGTTACGTAGGACTTTACACTCCGCGATAACAGCTATACTCTTGCCAAGAATTCTGACGACCAGGGGGTGTAAACCTGAGGCTACAGGCAGAAGGTCAAGATCGAGCATATGTAGTAGTTCCACAGAGGAGAGCTATTATATTGCCTGAGCAGTATTTATGACACTATTTGTATCTGAAGCCCAAGTTTTTTAGTTTTTTTTTTAGAGTAGGTACCTATAGCTAGAGGTAAAGTTATTAGGTAGGTTGGATATCGCGGGCTAAACCAGGTACGCTAACTAGCCTACAGCGGCCCGAGCCACTGCATGGCAAAAGCTTAGCTTAGCTTCCTATTTGACTATTATACTGGGGACTACGAATTATATAAATCCTTAAGCAATGTCGTAATAATACAACGAAAATAGCTATGGGTATGATGGCTTAACATACAGTGAGGACATTGTTTGCTATTGTACTTATTGCGAACCTTACCATAGTATTTTCTCTTAACTCTTGTTCCACTTACCATTATTATTATTCCCTCCCTGAATCTTCCGTCTACAAGCAGCGCAAGCTTTCATTTGGCAGTTGGGACACTGCAAGGCAAACTTCCCCAAAGTCTCGGAGCAGACGGAGCAGACTGTGCGGCCAGGGATCCGATTCCACCACCCAACATGGAGGCAAGCGTTCTGGGGGCCATCTGTGGGCTTCGGAGGTCGCTTTTGCTGCCTAGTCGTCACTTTTTTGCCATCAGAGCTGCTTTTCTGCTGCTCTCTACGTTCTCTTTCCTTTCTTTTCTGCTCCGAGCTTTCCCAGGCTTGTCTCAATTCCCTTTGAACACGTTCTACGCGCTCTCGTTCTTTTCGGCGCCGCTCCTCCTGTTCTTGTTCTACGCGTTCCCGGTCTTTTCGTCGCAGCTCCTCCTGTTCTCGCTCCACGCGCTCTCTTTCTTTCCGCTGGCGTTCTTTCCATTCTCGTTCCTGCTCCTCTCGCTCCTTGCGCTCTCGTTCTGCCTCTGCCTCGGCTTCTCGCCTGCGTCGAAGTATTTCCTCCCATCTCTGGCGCTGCGCTTCTGCCGCCCTCTCGGCTTCTTGCCTCTGTTCCTCCATCCGGATCTGTTGCTTCAGTTTGTCAATCGCTATCGTCGTGCTCTGTGCCGCAGACTCGAGAGCAGATACTGTCTTCGTTTTGCTCAATAGCATCGTGCTCTTTATTCTTATAACAGCACTTCGATTAAGACGTTTTCGCTCCCTCTCTTCCTTTACATCCTTGGACTCTTGGGCAGTGGCACCGAATATGAAGGACGACACATTCTTCCACCAACCAGTCTGATTTGCGTTCAGGCGTCCCTCCGCGGCATCTTCTTCTTGAAGACGAGTGATCTCAGCCTCCAGCTCTCTCACAGCCCGTCTAGCTTCCCAGATATCCATGTGCTGCTTAGTTCGCTGAGCCAGTAATTTCTCGAGCACCCGTGCCTGTGCGGATCTTTCGGCTTCTTGTGAAGCTTGCTCTGCTGCTGTCCTGCCATAGCCTTGTTGTGGGGTCGTTCCGAACGGAAACGGCTGGGAGTAGGTGGAAGATTTTGGTCGCGAGAAATCGTATTGCATACGTTTCGTAGCATCGCTGAGTGTCTCGTACGCTGCTTGAAGCTGTATTTTGTTAAATCTCCATTACAAAGGTATGTAGTACAGGGGCTGAAGGAGTAACACTATTGAACCTCGTCTTCTCTAATAGATAAACCCAAATACAACAGCGAACGGTACCAGGGTATACGAAAACCATAGCGCGGAACAGCAAGGATTGATTAGGAATCAGACACGCCATAAACTTAAGACGGGAATACAAACCCGCTGAAACTGTTCTTTACCATCTGGGCTTGGGTTTTTGTCTGGGTGTGTGACCCTTGCTAGCCTACGATAGGCAGCTCTGATAGAGTGAGTATCAGCCGTTACCACCACCCCTAACACTGCGTAATAGTCATCGGTGACTGGTGCGGGGGCCATTTTCGTCTCATGCCGCTATTCTACTGGGTATTATGATAAAGCTCCTTGATATATCTTCATATGGTGATGTTCGTTGCAATGGAAAAGAAAAGGAGTGATGCAAAATATCACAACTGAGTAAAGGTGATGCTACGTAGTCCATGGAGCATAAATCCATCTTCGGCTTAGGAGGGGTAGCAGCAAACTATGCTTCACATTGGTCCAGATGGCACCGCTGATAGCCACTTGATTTTGAGGTAGCACTTTGCAAGAAGCAACGGCCTTATACACTGCCTCAAGTGGCTAGTAGTGAAAATAAAATTACTATGCTTGGCTTCAAGCGAATATAGTTTTTAATACGACTTCACCATTGTCCGATAAGCCGCAGTTAAGTATTAAAGGAGACGGAAGGCGATATATAATAAATGCGAAGTATTCATCATAAGTGTATACACTTATAACATCAGCTTAATCTCTAGACTTGTTTACATCCCGTGCAAGCTGTAGTGACATAGAGACGTATAATTCAGGCTTATATTCAGGTTTATATTTATTAAAGCTACGTGAACGTACCCAGATTAATTATTCCCGTAGAAACTGCATAATTAAAATGCGACGGGAGATCTGATTCAGCACCTAACGAAGTTGCCATTGTTCTATTATGGTAGGCGTCTCAAATTCAATGATCTCGCAACATCTCAGAGTAGAAGGTTAGTTTCCTTCGACTAAGCTACTAGATCGTAAGCTGACGGAGTTAGACAACAAAGTACATCTCAACTTTAAAGATCATTAGATATTACAAGCTAAGCGAGGGAGATTTTTTGTCTATTTTCACGATAAACCTATAACATACAAGCTTAAACCCCACAAGAGCCGCAACCAGCTTTCTAAGAGAATAGCACCGAATACCTAGGTACTTCTGAGAGACTGACGCTGCACCCTCTTAAAGCGATAAAGTCACCGACAGGACACAGGTAATGCTGTATTTGTTATATATCTATTATTTTAGCTATATAATATAACCTGCTGGTCCTTAAGAGCACCGATCAGGGAGGTGGTGACATAGCCCAGAAATCTAGATGAAAATCGTAGATAATTGTCTCGATCTTAATTAGGAGTTCCTCATACAGCAATACAGACAAGCAACCCCCTAACCTAAACCTAACACCTTCGCAATAAGGGGGTGGTAAAGCATGTTCCAGATGGTTTCCATGTCGTCTAACTCGGTAATCTTGCTCAGGCTACCCAACGCCTATCTATGTGCATGCCTGATCATAGCACCCAAGTTCATAACTGATAACCTGGGCGCTTCTAGCTAGCTGATTTAATATTAACATACAGCGCATCAACCCAGTTACAACTACACTAAAGCCCTGAAGTCTAGCAACACGTAGATTTAAACAACACTTCACAATGAATTACTTTCGCCCTTACGTCTCTCATCATAAGAAAACTATAACCGACTGCGCAGCTAACTGTACAGCTAAACCAACAGACCTAATAAGTAACGCAATTTGTTTTATCTCATACCAATGAGTCACGATGATACACCATAGTCTCGCAATAAAACTCTTTCAATAGAGTTTGAGCCGAGCCAAGTCATCCCACTCGTAAACCATTCAACAGCATCTATTGTCAGAGGAGGTCCTAAGTCCTCCTTCAAGAATAGGGGAGGACTCTACTCCTTATATAATAGCAGTAATTGATACAGATACCCCTAGAGGTCCTACAGCGACCTAGCTGCGACTTTATCGCCTAACATGTATGGTAGTAAAACAATAAAAACAATAGTCAGAGTCATCGCGTCTATCAATGGGTATGTCAGGAAGTAAGTGCCGAAATAACAGCAGCGAGCTCTCGTAGATTTACCCCTAATTAGAAGCTAGCATCTTATCCCTTTACCACGTGCTCTCAACATCTACCCATGCTCAACGATGAACTTTCTCAGCGTCCCCAACATTACCATCCGGCTAAGCTTCCACCATATTTAACAAATATCATAGACACAGCATCACTTAACTCCACTCAAATCGCGTCTCAGAATATATCATTTCATGATCTACCAAACCAAGGCGCCGGGACAAAAACTAAGTACAACCCCAGCTGTGACAGTTTGACCGAAAACATGATGAGAACAGGGGGGTATTATGAATTCACACCGACGCCGTAAAATGCAAACTCCCGACTCTACCAAATCCCACGTCGCCTGCCAGCGGATATGGTTAGGCGGCATCTACATAATCACGACAGCCTCCTCCAACGCCGATATGCCCATTGGAGAGAATAGAATACCCTTCTATCGCCACTCGCCGTCGTCGTCATCATCATCATGTCTAATTTCACGGTCGGTTGAACCCTTGCTTTGCCTAGAGAAAGGAGGTTAGTGACCGAAATGGCGAGGGGGGGGGGGGTTCTGATGCGCTTAGCCTACCTTCATTTGTTCTATCCTGGCTTTCAGTTGACTGGTGACCTCTGCCGCCCTTTTCCAGCTTTCCACGCCATTGCTAGCGGATGCTGGCATGCCTGAGGCTCCATGTGCCGTCTCATCCGCATTAGCGCTCCTGTAGCCTCGTGCAGGACTACCGCGTCCGCTCGAGCCGCTGGCGTATCGCATGTCCGGGCTGAGCTTGCTGCGAGGGTAGCTGTGTAGCACATCACCGTTCTCCTTCTCCTCAGACAACGTGCTCGTGAAGCTCATCCTATTGGACCGAACACCGGCACTGTTCGAATGGTCGCGGTAGATGCCCACGTCCTCGTGTGTCGGACTGGTGACCGTAGGGCTCCCCATGCCGCCCGAAACGCCAAGCCCCTCGGCCCTACTAAGCGCACGCTTGAGGCGTTCCAGCTCTCGGCGAAGTCTTTCGTTGACCTGCTCGGCTGCTTCGGCGTCACTGCGTGCGCGGACGAGCTGCGTTTCCTTAGCCTTGATACTTAGAACATCCCGTGTGTGGTCCTCGATAAGCCCGGCGTTCTGATTCTTCAACTCTTGTACCTCGGAGGACAGTTTGCTCTTCTCCTGCCGCAACTCATCCACCTGTCGCAAGAACCGCTCATTCGCCGCCCGAAGCTCCTCAAGCTCGGCTCTTTCTATAGCTGTGAGTCCGCTCGAAGGGGGCGGCGACGACTCTACAGGGACGGGTGCTGAGGCGGCTATCGGCTTGACCAAAGACCGGCCCGCCAGTCCACCACGGCCTAGTCCGATGCGTGGTCTAGGTGGGGGCGAGGCGGGTGTGGGCTCCTCTTCTACAGGGGCTGGCGGTGGCGGCGCCACCGCTCTTCGCGGAGATGCGGTACCTGGAGCAGCGAGACGTCGTTGTGGCGCTTTCAGACCGGTGGGGCCTCCAGGTTTAGGCATTCCTAACTTACTAGGCCCGGCGGCCTTGGGAGCGGGTGCGGGCTCTACTGCCGGTGGTGCACTGGCGGCGGGAACTGCCTTCTTCACAGCGCCTGGTCCTTTCTTGAGCCCTCCTCCCACAATTTTCTTGGGTCCCCCCGCTGGGGCTCTCGCCGCCGGGGCCGGCGCAGGCTTAGGCTTCGGCTTATCCTTGGCCTTGACCTCTGCCTTTTCGAAGAATTCCTTGATCTTTGTTTTTCGAATATCGTCTAGTCCTTCAATATGAGGGTTCATAGCACGCTCTCCAAGAATCTTCATGACAGTGCCGAGCACCTCAGCACCACCGGATCGAAGGCCTTCGCTTGACTCGGAAAGCAGCTTCTTGGCGGCTTCGACGATACTAGTGACTTCTTGTTTGCTGGGAACGTCTCGCGTCGTTCGAAGACAGCGGACTAGGAACTTCATGGTGCCTTCTTTCACTTGGGGGTTTTTGTGGTTCAAGAAGGCAAAGATGTCCTCCAAGCACTCAGTGAGGCCGGTGGCGAGAAATACTTGGTCCAGTGCGGCGCCTAGAGCGTCGGCCACCGACTGCTTCTTTTCTTTTAAGCGCTCCATGATGGGGCCCATAACGGTCGCTCTGTGTTTGCCGTACGCCTTTCGCAAGCCTTTGGCCAACACCTCTATACACTGGGCGGCCTGGGTCACCACAGCAATGTTGGCATCCTTCATGCTCTTGGCCAAGCCCCGGTTGATCTCGTTGAAGTCGCCATCTTTGATTCTCGGCACGTTCACGGCAGCAAAAAGAGCCTCGAGCGCCTCCTTGCGGTCCTTCCACTTAGAGGAAGCGAGGTTCTCGTGAAAGTTGGCTGGCACCTTGGACAACACATCCTGGGGCTCTGCCAGATCGAATACGTCCATCTCGGCAGGCTCCTCGGCGCCATCGTCGTCGTATGCGTCATCGCCGTCAGCGCCGGGTGGCGGGGCCCTCGCTATGGCCTCCTGCTGAGATCGTAGAAGTCGCTCTTGCTTGGGCGCTGGTTCAGCCTTGATCTTCTCGAACTGGGCCTCGAGGTCGGTCTGTTGGGTGGGCTTCAAATCGCCCCAAAACATGGGCTTCATGGCCTCGCGCAGCCAGCGGTAGAACTCGACAGCTAGGTTGGTAGCCTCGGCTCGGACATTCTTGTCGGCGTGGCCAAAGGCCTTGGGGAGGATCTTGAGGACGGGTTTGGGGTCGGCGACCTTGCAGCCGTAGTTGTGGAAGACGGTGGTGAGGGCGGCGAGGGCGGCGGCAATAACTTTGGGCTGCTTCGCGGATATGGCGGGCAGGATGTCCTCGACGACGGGGCCGGCGACATCGAGTTCGATCAGAAGTAAAAGGGCTTCGATGGAGGAGGCCTTGGTCGCCGGACGGGTAGAAACGAGGCCCTTCTCGACAATAGATGTAATAGCGTGGCCCCGCGAGCGCACGCAGCCCTCACGGCCACCAAACTTGAGAAAGGCGCAGTAGGCGGCAATACCGTCGGACTGGGCGGCGACGTTGGAGTCGGCAACGGCGCCCTTCCACAGACTGGGATCCTGGTTGAAGGGACGAAAGGCGGGATCATGGTCGTCGGGGGTGACCTCGAACTGCTTGGCAGCATCTTCGTAGGCCTGCTTGCGAACCTTCCAGACCTACAGAAAAGGGGGCCGAGGGCCGCGTGTAAGTATAGATGACTACTTACTTGACGACGAGTAACAAAGAATGGGAGAGTGAGGTGAAGGGGAACAAGAGGGAGACCGAGAGCATATTACCTTGTGTACCCATCGATCTATCAGCGGTAGAGAGCTGTAGTCTGGCTCTCCGTCGGCCATGGCGGCGGGTTGATACTGACGACGAGGGTCCTCCGCGTCGGTACGTGGTGAACGAGGAAGCTCGGCGGGGTCCCAAACGTCTTCGTGCTGGGGATAGTCGGTATGATCCCAGCGGGCACCGGACGGATATTTCGAGAGGGGAAAGACACCGTCTTGATCCTTGGTGCCGTCGTCGTTGCCGTTGAGTGTGTTGACGATGAGGTCGGCGGCTCGGGGTTCACGGGGTTCAGAAGGCTCGTTGTTGTTGCCGCCCTTTTCCTTTTCCTTCCTCTCTTTTCCCTTCTTCTTTCTGCGCTTCGTTGGTAGAGCGGAGGCTATCTTTTGTATTAGCTTAGGTACAAAGGACAAGGACGAGGTCGAGGTCGAGGCCGAGGTGTTAGTTTTGGTCATAGAGTGTTGGCTAGGCATCCTGTCTCTGTTCCTGTCCCGCTTCTGTTCTCCTTCTTCTTCTTCTTCTTCTTCCTTTTCTTCTTTTTCGCCGGTGTCTGAGGATAGAGGCAAGCTCCTGTGCGCGAGAGCCGCAGGGAGGGGGTCATCTGCCGTGACAGGATACACCAAGTATGTACAGATACATGTAGAGGCTTCTCTCGAGTGGATATACTAGTATACAAGGAATTGAGATGGAACGTAGACATCTGTTTCTACTTCTGCATCGTGCACTTGCGCTTGCAGCTGCATTGCATTGCATCCCAGGCACACGCCCAGACAGGTAGCGATGGATGTAGTTGTGCTAGAGCTTGGCTTTGATGTCGCGAGGGTGAAGTTTGAGTGCAGGAGAGCAAGGAGAGGGGGAGAAATGAGCGGAAGAGGCAGAGGAGGTAAAGCAGGCAAGGGAGGGAAAGAAAGAGGCTGCAAGTCGAGCAAGACGCACCTTACACAGACATATACCGCAAACACCACAAATACATGTGCGCAGGCAAGCAAGTACACACAGACACACACACAGACAGAGGATGTCTGCAAAAGAATCGCCGTCTAGTCTAGCTCGATAAGCCAAGGGTTTGCTGCTGTTGCTGCTGTAGCTGTTGCGTCGATGGTGTTAGCTGTTGTTATTGTTGTATGTTTGTATTTGCTCATAGATAGATAGGTAGGTCTGCGTAGACGCGGGCGTGGCGGTGGGAGGAACAAGTAGGATGACGGAATACCTGGATAATAGGACGTCGCTAAGAAGTAGGGATGTAGTGGGGATGGATGTGAATTAGCATCTACAATTTCTTCACGGACAGGTTGAAATAAAGCATAGAAAGCTCAATGCGCAGGTCAAGGTTTGGTATTGTAGCAAATGCCCTAGGTAATGTTGTGATAAGGTTTCTTGGTTGGCATGTCAATGCTTGGTGTTTACCAGGGACGTAGGTATGTGTGTACTTCCCTGGTTTGTCGACGTAGAGGTCTATGTAAAATTGTTTACTTACCTAATCTGGAAAGATCAATTAAACCCTGTAACCCTGTAGATACACCGCATCGACAACAAGGGCTTGTGGCCAAAACTTGTGGGGTTCTTTCTACCTAGGAACAAAATGTACTTCAGGCACTTATGTAACTTTTTGTTCACAGCTTAATTGTATTGAGCATATATCTTAAAAAAAGGTAGGCTACCTACAGCTACCTAGTCTGCGCATTCAGAAATCATGATATCCTGGATCACTTACACATGCATGCAGTAGACAAGGCAAGAATACATTTATCGATGTAAGTGAGATGCGAGGGAAAAGTACTTCATAGGATAAGGTACCTAGGTACCTACCTATGTACCAGGCATGGAGGGGAAAAGGGAGAGGGGCCATCTGTCAGTTGTTCATAGTCGGAGGAGCAACCAGCACACCTTATGTACATACCTCCTAGGGCACTTACAGTAAGTACCTGAGGCACCCCCAGATTGATCTGATAGCTAGGTACATACCAGGTATAGGATAGCCCCATATCCCAGGCCACCTCTTAGGTAAGTGGTACCTATGAATGTATGTATTAGATTACGCCTAGTCCCAAAATGGGGATACTGCTTGTATCATTTGAGTCGGTCGACCAGAAGCCTCTATCCAAACAACAAATGACAACAATCATATCTACCTACGACTTACAAGAGACTGCTCCTATCCTGTCCTCTGTCAAAACCAAGCGCGTGCACTCTGGTCCCTCCATTTTCGCTTTCTGTTGAACGGCTTTTCCAACATCTGGTCATTGTGAAAAGGTACATTACATCTCGATTCGGTACTTGGACATCGATCGTGGTTTGAAACCTCCAGGGGTTTTTTTTTATAGCCAACCGATCGTGACCGGATGAATGAATGAACGGAGTCAAAGTTCAACACGTGAAAGGCCAAAACTCTTAACATTTGACCACACCAACCAACCCTGATACTATCTATACCTACGTCTCACATATCCCATCTCCCACCCTACCCGGCCCTCTCTCTCTGTCTCCCTCTCTCGCTCGGGTACACCACTACCGAGCTTTCTTTCCCCTTGTCCTCTTCTCCCCTGTCGTGTGCCATCCATCCCAACAGGTACTTCTCTCTCTCTGCTTTACCTGCGTCCAAGCACCCTGCGATAGGTAACCCTAGACACTTCCCTACGCATACATCATCAGACCACCTGTCTCGGCTTCTTTGTGAATACCCACCCAGCTCTAACAACACTTGGCAAGCCAGCAAGCAGCGCACTCGGAACGCGCTACTATATATGCACCGTTGATTTGTGCACTGGTGTGCGAGCCTGGGTATTCTAGTTGAGCTGGGCTGAGCTGGGCTCCTCATCGTCAACGTCCTTGTGTGAGCGCATTGCGCATGTCTATGAATCTATGAATACGACATTCGGTTCAAGATGACACAGATATTAACCCCACGGCAAGCTGAAGAGCTGTATGGCTTCCCTTTTTATCACTCCTCTCCCTTTCTTGCAACATGCTGTCATTGCCCTTGCCACCATTCCTGCTAACTCTGAACAATACTGCTCACAGACACAAGGCCATTATTGCCTACTTGGTCTCCAACAATCTGCCCGATACCGCTACGGCATTGCGTAGTGAGCTGAACCTTGGCGACACCTTCGACGATAACACATCGAAAAAGTATGAAGGTCTACTCGAGAAGAAATGGACAAGCGTTGTCAGATTACAGAAAAAGGTACCTGCCATCCCATCCCATCCCATCCCTCTATGCGCTTCCACTTGTCTCTCTCTCTACTTATGCCGGTTCTTGCCTGGCTAACTGGTCTCGGCTTGCCTTCGTTGGTCATGTAGATCATGGACCTAGAATCCAGAAACACATCTCTACAATCAGAACTAGACAGTGCCACGCCGACATCCCTCTCTCGCCGGAACCAAGATCCCACGAGCTGGCTTCCTAGATCACCTGCTCGTCATACCCTTCAATCCCACCGAGAACCCGTTACTTGCGTCGCATTCCACCCCGTCTTCTCCTCGCTCGCCTCCGGCTCCGAGGATTACACCATCAAGATCTGGGACTGGGAGCTGGGCGAGCTCGAGCGCACCATTAAAGGTCATACCAAGGCTGTGTTAGATGTGGACTTCGGTGGTCCCCGAGGCGGTACCCTGTTGGCCTCTTGCTCGAGCGATTTGACCATCAAGCTTTGGGACCCCTCCGACGAGTACAAGAACATCCGGACTCTGCCTGGACATGATCACAGCGTTAGTGCCGTTCGGTTCATCCCCTCCGGTGCCGCCGGCGCCCCGAGTTCTGGAAATCTCCTTGTATCCGCGTCGAGAGACAAGACGCTGCGTGTGTGGGACGTGTCCACGGGCTATTGCGTCAAGACCATCCGTGGCCATGCAGATTGGGTTAGAGATGTGTGTCCATCACCCGACGGACGGTACTTGTTGTCGGCCGGGAATGACCAGACCGCTCGGCTCTGGGATATATCGCTGGCCAATCCTGAAGGGAAGCTCACGCTCGTCGGCCATGAGCACACGATTGAATGCTGCACACTCGCCCCTCCCGCTGCATATCCTCATCTCGCGCCACTTGCCGGCCTCAAGAAACCACCGCCTGCGTCGAGTGCTGCCGAATTCATGGCCACAGGTTCCCGAGATAAGTCCATACGGATATGGGATGGCAGAGGGAACTGTATCAAGACGTTGAACGGACACGACAATTGGGTACGGGCTTTGGTCTTTCATCCCGGGGGCAAATACCTCCTGAGTGTCGCCGATGACAAAACGCTGCGGTGCTGGGATTTGACCCAAGAAGGAAAGTGTGTTAAGGTACTCTCCGATGTTCATGGCCATTTCGTCTCCTGCCTACGGTGGGCGCCGGGCATCGTGCGCGAGCCGGTGGCCAACGGCAACTCGGACGGCACGAACGGCACCATCAACGGCATGTCGAAACCAGGCGCCACCGTCTCTGATGTACAGGTCAGGTGTGTCATTGCAACCGGGAGTGTTGATCTAAATGTCCGCGTATTTGCGAATTGAAAGGATCCTAGTCACATTCTCCCCTAGAAGAAACAAGGTTTTCTCATCACCCATCTTTTTGTCGTCGCCCATATCCTAGCTATGCCCACAGAGAACAGGAGTACGGCCAATCAGTATCTTCTAAGCCTTGAGGCCTAGAAAGTATGACGCTTCTGGAGTCTATACGGGTCATATGCGCGGGACTGGGACACCTATTGGAAGTTGACAGTCGGAAAGCGAGATTGGACAACACGATCCTACTCGCCATTTTTTCAGAGCGGCGCGGAGGGCTAGATGGCATATCTCGCCCACCAGGGAACATATATGGTCATGTTACCTGCCTGAAAGGTTTGCCTCATCCTTCACGACTGCCTTTTTTTTCGATGCTACAGGGGCTAACTGCGGACCACAGGAGTGATATCGCGAGAGATAATAGTAGATACCCCTTCAATGCCAGTTGGCATTGTTTCAATTCACTCACATACAACTTTGTATTTTCGATGCAGACTATGATTGACCTCGCCTCTCTCCACTCTACAGGCTGCTTGTCGGTTTCATCGGAAGTGACATGTAGCATACCTAATATAACGAATTATAATAATCTCTCCTGGACAAACCCTTATGTGATTGTGAAGCTGTTTTAGTCTGTTATACCAAATTCGACAAGTAACTGGCTGATCAATGGTCTTATATCGTGGACTCGATAACGGGAGACCAACTGGTGGTAGAACAAGCCAGCCTTTACCAACCAGCAACTTCATCCTGTAAGGTCAGTTTCTCACTCTCGGGCTGGGGCTATAAATGACGATTTAACACTAGATAGGCTTCCCGTTACGTTACATTGATCAACCTCTCACCGTCTATTGTAGGACAGGAAGGGATTGATTGTCTTGGGGGTGGGGACATGGTGGGGGAGATTGCTTGTATCATCATGTACTTTGTTTATTCAGGAACAGATGAAGTATATATGCTGCGTTCTTCGATCAGTAGCTTCACCACTTCTTTCCTACCTCTGTATAGGTACGTGAATACAGCTCAGCGCCATGTATACGCGATTCTTACTTCTTCTACTTAGAGTGGCTGCGGCAACATCACTTCAGCTCCTCCCTCCCGCCCAGCTTTCCCCTCATAATGAGACAGCAGCGGGCTTCTCGCTCGATGGGACTCCAACAACAGTATATATTACTGAGAATCTGGCATCTCATCGCGACATAGACGGCCTCACCCTAATCCCTCCATCAGGCCTAGAGTTTGCCCGGGTGTTTATCGACGACTTGAGCCAGGCGTCGGGAAACCAGTGGACGCTTGACATCGTTCCTGTACTCCCAACAAACGTTACGGGCATTGTCCTTGATCACCTTCATGCCACTGCACCGTCACTCGCATATGAAGATGGAAGCCCGACGGAAGAAGGATACGTTTTAGACATTAGAGACAACCGCGCTGTGATTAGAGGTTCCGGGGCGCGTGGGATGTGGTGGGGGACCCGGACACTACTCCAGCAGCTGCTCCTATCGAACTGGACCTCGTTACCAGCATCGCACATGACCGATGCCCCGGCCTACGCGACTCGGGGCTTCATGCTCGATGCCGGCAGGAAATGGTACGCGCCATCCTTTCTAAAAGAGCTATGCACGTATGCTTCCTTCTTCAAGATGTCCGAGTTCCACTACCACACCAGCGACAACTACCCCCTGAGTCGCGGCCACAACGACACCTGGAACGAGGTGTATTCACAGTTCTCTCTGCGTCCGGAAGCCGAGGACTTGCAGGGCCTCATCCAGCGGCGGAACGAGACCCTGACGCGTGCCGACTTCGAGGACCTGCAGCAACACTGCGCCAGCAGGGGCATCACGATCGTGCCCGAGATCGAGGCACCAGGCCATTGCCTCAGCATCACCAAATGGAAGCCCGAGCTCGCCCTAGAGATGAAGGATCTGCTAAACCTAACCCACCCAGACAGCATCCCCACGGTGAAGCGGATATGGGAGGAGTTCCTCCCGTGGTTTCAGACCAAGGAGGTGCACATCGGCGCCGACGAGTACGACCCCACGCTCGCCAACGACTACATCAGCTTCGTGAACACACTATCGACCTTCATAAACACCACATCCAACAAGCGAGTGCGAATCTGGGGGACCTACGAGCCCTCCACCACCCAAGCCCTGGACCCGACCATCACCATCCAGCACTGGCAATACGGGCAATCCGACCCTCTAGCCCTCCACGCCTCGGGCTACCCGCTCATCAACACGGCCGACACCTGGGCCTACATCACCCTCAAGAACGACCACAGCCCCGTGCTGCCGGCCCCGTACCCGCAATCCCTGAACTTCTCCCGCCTGCTGGATTTCGGGGGCGTGGCAGGCTGGCAGTGGGAGCCGGCGCTCTTCAACCCCGTCAACCTGACGGAGCAGCTCCCCGCGGGCGCGAGGGGGAACCAGGGCGCGATCATGGCGGCGTGGAACGACGACGGGCCGGACGCGTCGACGCAGCTCGAGGCGTATTATGCGGTTCGCCGCGGGGTCCCGCTCGTCGCGGCAAGGGCGTGGAGCGGGAGGCGGGGTGTGAGGGTTGATACGAGCACGCTCGACGCATCGATCGAGTTCTTGGCCGCGAGGGCGCCGGGGCAGAATCTTGACCGGCGGGTGCCGGCCAAGCCATTCGGACCACAGCAGGCAGGTAAGCTTGTCTCGTGGACGCGGAAGAACGGTAATGAGGAAGATGAGGTGGAGCTGGGATACGGGAGCAAGGGCGTGGACTATACGCTGGAAATGTCGGCGACGGGGCCGTTCGAGCTCTCGTCGGCGGATGTGACGCTTTCGCTGTCGGCGGATGGGATTTTGGCGTTTGTGGCGGATGGGTATGTGTATCCTCTGCGCGAGGTCGCTGAAGGGGATGGGTTTGAGGTTGGGGCGGTGGGGAGGATTTGGGCTAATGTTACTTCTGTGAGTTTTTTCTTCTTATTTATTATTGCTTTGGTTTTGAGCACATCCTATTCCGAATCTACACTATACACACTACACACTCTTTACTTTACACTATCGTGATATCACCCTATCATTACACGAATACTTCCTCAAGTCAGGCAGCTCTTTCTCCCCCTATCTCTTTTTATATATATCTCTAGAGATAGTATATACAGACCTTCATAACAATCCCCCTTCCCCTTCCCCCTCCCCCTTCTCCCCTCCCAACCCACCAACAACCACCCATCGCAACCACAAACTAACACCCCATAGTCCACCCACATCCCCATAACCGTCTCCACCCCCGCCAACATCACCATAGCGACCTCAGTGCCAGGCGGCAGCCGCGTGTGGGTAGACGGGGCGTTCGCGGGGCGGTTCGAGGTGTTCGTGTTCGGCGGGCGCAACACGGTGTTCAGCTGGAGCCAGATGGCCTTCGTGGCGCCCGTCGACGTGTTGCGGGGATGCGGGATCCGCGAGCTCGTGCTGTGGGACGGCGTTCGTCCGCCGCCGCCGGCTGGGGAGCTTTTTTGAGGAAGGGGGGTGGGTTTTGTTTTATAGGGGCTGGAGCCGGATGGCGGAAAGGTAGGCTATGAATGTCTGTTGGTATATCTATATACTACTATTTACTCTCGCATCTAGGATAATACTAAAGGTCTAGGCAATAATAAAAAGAAAGAAAAAGCCATAATCCTATTGTGTCATTTGACTACCTACCTACCCATTGTACACCTGTAAGAATGCCTCCTTCGGACTTAAACTCGCTAATGTTGCTACCATGTGCAAATTAGGGAAGTATTTATAAAAAACTCATCTTCCCGGAAAACCTTCGACCAAGGATTTATCTAAACAATAATGTCTATCTATAATTGAACAGGTCAACGTATGTATATGCCTTGAACTTCATATTCTCCGTAGCCAGGTACAGACATGTGGGTGCCTTTCGCTATGTACATGGATACCTAGCGAATGTACTTCTCGACTTGCACATGTGATTGTCTCATCAGTTCCACATGAGTTTCCAATGACATAGGCACCGGTTGATGCAAAATTAGGTACCCCTCAGAACCTTGTGCCTACCTCCTAAGCCCCCCACGTGCACCAACCCTATCTAAAAGGAGGTACCTACCTAGGTAACAGCAGGTATCTAACCATACGTATTGATACCTAACTTACCTTGCAAAAAAAAAACCTTGTCTATGTCACGGAGTTGAAAAGGCACCCAAAGGAATACAGAGTACTAAAGAACCCATATGGCATATGGGCAGCACATGGCTTTTACGGAGAGGGAGGTACTGTAGTGTACATGCTTATCATCAGATTAAACCGCATTAGCTACGGTACCAGACCTTACCCCATTGTACAATAGTATACCTAAATCAGTGCTTGGTTGCTCCTCTGTTAGCAGGATACCCCCTTCTGCCCCCTCTTCTAGCGGTAATCCAATAAGCCCCTTCGTTCGCTGCCCGACTTTGTTAATAGGTTGTGTGCTACCTACCTAAGGTTCCTACGGTATCTAAGGTACCTAGAGATGCATACCATACCTGCCAAGGCAAGTATTGACCTAGCTAGTCGACAGCAGCAGCCAACTTTCACTTCAACCTGGTCTACCTGCCAATATTTCTGGCTGAACCGACCGACCAGGTATTCTCCGAACCTCAACGAGTTGGATAATAGAAGTGCAACTGTAACACAAGTCTTTAGATCCGAAGCTATCTATCTAGTCTGCAGACTACCTACCTAGCTCACTTCTGCCTTTTGGGTTTTTAGGATAGTCTACCTACCTAACCTGACGACAGAATACCTTGTACCCTGTTAGAAATCTCGATGCAGCAGCCACCAAAAACCAAGGGTGACGAATACAAGAACAACAATACAGACAACAATACCTCCACCGCCTACTATTACCTCTACTAATAAAACCATTACTATCACCACTGGGCAGCGACAGCGGCAGCGGCAGCAGTAACACAACCACGGCATACGAATTTCCTTGCGTGCGTATACATAGATATATATATATACACAACTTCCATCACACCGGCAAGAAGCAGCAGACTAGCTAGCCCACTTGACCTCTTCTACCTCTCCTTAATCCACTTCGTCCTCCCCCACACTCACACTCATACTCGCACTCGCAGCCACCCTCGACAACCCAACCACTTACCTTAGAGAGAGATTACTGATCTAATGACACGAGATAGATAGCGAGGCGTGTATGCCAGTGAAGACCCGACCGACCGACCGCTCACCTGATCGACGGCTTCTCTATTCGGTTGCTACCAGATAGATACCCCTAGCAGGGCATAATCATAGGCATAGACTTATACATATATACAAGGCACGCAACATACTACGAGCCACGATACGCAACCCCTCGCATGCTGTCGTTTAGACACCGCTTGTGTCTCCCGCCCTCTACCTCCCGGTACCACGCCTATCCCGCCGACTCTGACATCTATCGCACTCGTCGCCCTCATCATCCTACGTTGCCCGTGGCGTCTCTACCATGTTTTGGAGGTTTGGCGGCTACGCCAACATCTCCACCATCGATACCATCCTCGACAAGCCCGACTTCCTACTTGAAGACTTATTAGACGAGAGTGACCTAATCCAGGAGCTGAAGCAGCACAACACGAAGCTTCTCGAGTACCTACGCCAGGACCGTGTCCTTGCCAAGCTTCTCGACTATGTCGTCGCCCCTAAGCTCGAGCCCATAGAACAACCCTCTGCAGACGATGCTCAGGCCCAGACCCAGGCCCAGGCCCATGACGACGATGCCGCTAAGAAGGGCAGGTCGCTAGGCTTGCCCTTCGGCCGTCCTCGCGCCTCGTCGAGGGCCACCAGCGACGGCAACGACGAGGACGAGGCGGAGAAGAAGCGCAACCGCTATGCCTACGTCGCCGCCGAGGTCTTGTCGTCCGACAACTGGTCCATCTACGAGTCGCTCATGGAGAACCGCGCCCTGCTGGCCAGCTTCTGGTCGTTCCTCTCGCTTCCCGCGCCCCTCGATCCCCTCCAAGCTAGTTACTTCACCAAGGTCAACGAGTCCCTCTTCGACAAGAAGACGCACGACATGCTGCATCTGCTCAAATCCCTCGACGATGCCGTGCCGAACATGCTCCGCCACGTAGACTGCCCTATGATTATGGATCTTCTGCTCAAGATCATCAGTCTCGAGAGGACCGAAGATGGCCAGGGCATAGTCGAGGTACAAGATGCTCTACCCCAACCCGCCCCAGTCAATTCCACCCTGGATTTATCTCTTTCGTTCTCTCTGTGTTCTCCAGTAGCTGACATGTGTCCGTGACCATCCTGTAGTGGCTCTATACGAAAGACGTCATTCCCGCGCTTCTTTCCTTCCTCGGGCCCGAGCACAGCTGGGCTACGCAGACCGCCGCCGGAGACTTCATCAAGGCCATCATTACCGTCTCTGCCAACGCTTCCCAGAACGAGCAGGCTTGCATCGGTCCCAACGAACTCACTCGGCAGCTCGTGTCGCGACCCTGCGTCGAAAAGATCATCGGCTACATGCTGGGCGGCGGGAATCCTCTGACCGTCGGCGTCGGTATCATTATCGAGGTCATTCGAAAGAACAACTCCGACTATGACCCCGACGTGGGCGGCGATGCGAATGCTCAGCCGTCGAGTCGCGATCCTATCTACCTCGGCACTCTCCTGCGTCTCTTCGGCGAACATGTCCCTGACTTCATGTCCCTGGTCCTCAACGCGCCCGCGCAGCGGCAGCGGCTCGATTCTACTTCCGGTGATAAGATTGAACCCTTGGGCTTCGACCGATTCAAGACCTGTGAGCTCATGGCTGAGCTGTTGCATTGCAGCAACATGGCCCTTCTCAACGAAGTCGGCGCCGAGCAGGTCATCTCACGCCGAGACGAGGAGCGACGCCGTCTACGCCTCGACGGATCCCTCACGGCCTCGCGGGGCGAGGAGGCGCATTCTCCAGAAGACCTAACCATGCGTAGCCGCCATTCCTCGCCCGACGACAGTCGCCGGCTCGAGGTGACCAATGCATCCGATGACGACGGCTTCGAGGAAGTGACGCCCTCTGGCGAGATGACCGAGGATACCTCCCACGAGTTTGTGAAGGCCGAGGATGAAATTCCCGTTGCTGCGTCGGCATCCTTCCTGGATAAGGAGGATGATGAATTCGTGGATGAGCCTCTTAGCTCGCCGCGTCTCCATGTCCAGGATGGCATTATGGACGAACATCACTTTGAGATTCCTGAGCTCGTAGTCGCTCCCCTGTCGCCTAAGAAATCGATAAAACGGGAGTTGGCGTCATCGCCAGCAGAGACAGGCCCAAGCTCCACGTCTGAAAATTCTGCGCCGATCGAGGTAGCGGCGAGCTCAGCCGCGGCATCCGACGAGGCAACTCATATTACCAGAGAAGGTAGCTCAGTGCCCGATAGCGACGGTGTGCAAACCAGCGTCACTGAAGTCCCTCCGGAAGAGCCAGTCGCATCGTCCAATATCACCCTCTCTACGGAAGAGACTCCGGCTGCTGAACCGACCCAGGCTGCCCCAGGATCCGGCTCCGAGAAGCTAGGCGCAGACGTATTGCAGACTGCCCAACCTCTGTCTGTGGCCCAGGACACAGAGACACAATCTTCGCCTCGCAACGACCAATCCATGGTCGATGATCAAACACCCCGGTTGGGTCCTGAAGTCGTTATGGCAGAGCAAGCTGAGCCAGTCGTTGGGGATTTCTTGAAGACGCAGTTTGTGAAGAACAACGTTGTTCCCACCATATTGGTATTATTTCTCTCTCTCTCCCTTTCTGTGCCTTTCGTTCTCTGAAACATGGTTTAACAAGCGTTCTAGTCTTTTTTCTTCCGATATCCTTGGAATAATTTTTTACATAACGTCGTCTACGACATCGTCCAGCAAGTGTTCAATGGGCCAATGGATCGTGGCTTCAATCCTACTCTCGCCATCTCCCTATTCGAGGCTGCAGACATCACCAACGCCATCATCGCAGGGCAAACATCTAGCGAGAAATCACAGGCCCAGAGCAAGACGCGCATGGGTTTCATGGGACATCTAACCTTAATTGCCGAGGAAGTCGTCAAGTTCACGGAGCGTAACCCTCCCGAACTTCTGTCCGAGCTGGTCGTTGACCGCGTGATGAGCCAAGATTGGATTAACTACGTCGAAGGCGCACTAGCGGAGACACGGGAGAGGGACAACGCTATCCTCGGCGGCGTGAGACCCGAAGTAGCTCTCAGTAACAGATCGCAGATGGGTGGCAATATTGGGGGCATGGGTCTCCCTAGCCTCGGACTTGGTGGTGGTCAAGGTGGCGGATCCAACGCCCTCGCCGAAGCTGGCCTGACCGGGGGCGGTGGTGGTGTTGGTGGTGCTGCCGGCAATACGATAGACTTGGCAGACCATGGCAGCGGTAGCAGTCTCGGCCCCTTTAGTATAAGCTCGGGACTCCTTTCGGGCTCCGGATTCGGAAGTTCTAGTGACGAGGACGAGGACGAAGCTGAAGATAACGAAGAGGATGTGAACAATGAGGTTAGTGGCTCCTTTTATCATATTTTACGCGGCACGCGTAGTGCTGGTAATCCTGCCGGGTAACGTTGTGAGCCGCGGTTCCGAGGTGTCTCTCTACCTGACCCCTCTCCCACCATTCTTCTTTTTACTCTTTCTTGGGGTCTCGTGGGCCGGTTATTTGAGGTAGACATTTCACTAGGATAGAGATGTAGCCTTCGTCTATACCTCTGCCTATGGTGTTCCTCTGTTGGTGATGGCAGCTTCTTTATTCATAGTTGTGTGTGTTATCACCAGGATACAATAGCCGAGTGGTCACTAGCTTAGCTCTACCCTGTCATGTGCCTTTTGTCTCTATCTAGTCATGGATAGAGGATAGAGCATCAAGACTTAATGGGTAGTAGTAAAGCCGCTGGGAATTCGGCCACACCAGATGCCGAGGCTAGCTGCTACTCTTTTCTTGCTCCCTCACTATGCCGTACACCCTTTCCAAATTTTGTAACTAATGCCGCCATAGTTTCGTGCCTATACAGAACCTCTGAATGCGTCGTCGACATCTACTGATCCATCTTCCATGCCGCCGCCTCTTGCGCCACCGCCGCCACTGAACGTTCCTCCTTCCCGCGCTCGGTTGCAGCTGGCTGCACGGCTTGCCATGCACCAGAAAAGTACGATGGCCGCCTCGGCACAGTCTGCTGGCATTGAGAATGACGAAGACCGAGATGAAGCAGGAAGGGGCCGATCGCCGGATAGAGTTCTTCGGAACCCCTTCGAAGATGACGGCGAAGACGAGGTCGACGATGATAGCGATGACGGTATAGGCGAGGACAGAGCCAACACAGACCACTGGGACGCGATGAACTCGCGTGGCGGTTGGTGGCGCAGCACACTGCACAGAAGCCGCGAGAGGTTTGGCGACGGCCGGGACGATTCCGACTCGGATAAAGAGGACCGGGCCGAAGCGGAGGACGACGATGAAGACGACGAGTTCGGCGACTTTGCCATGCCCGAAACAGACAACAGGGAGGACGAGCCAAGCGGGGCGGGCGTGATTGTCAAGCCCCTACCGGTGCACCCGCCACCTCATAATCCTAAGAGCTCGGCCTTTACGAGCCTCTGGCCCTTTAGTTCCAAGGAGAGGGAGAAGGAGAAGCAGAAAGGCGAAGAATCCGCGGCCATGTCGACGGCGATCACTGCGATCACGGCGGCGGCGACGGCAACGGGGGCACCGGGAGCAGAGCCGGTGGGCGAGGTGGATGCCCAGGATCACGACACGAAGATTAAGACGACGCACGAGGCGGCGCGCCGGACGAGCATCGAAGACCCCGACGAAGAAGACGAGGTGGTCCTCTAGGAGCGGACCACGGACGAAACGATGGACGTCGACGAGCGCTTTGTTCACATACGCCGCCGCAGCAGGTCATACAGGCGATGACGCGCTGCTCCTTTTTCGCACGCTACCTACGACTACGCACACTACGATTATGAGGAAGGGCAATGAAGGGAAGGTCAAGAGAAAAGGGAAGAGGGACGGAAGGCAAGGGAAGGGTTGTGTGCTTTGTACTATATAGGATGGAAGGGCTTGGACGTTGTCTGTCATCTGCCGTCGGCACGGCTCGATGACGGTCATGATATGTACTATACTACTACGTAGCCTACAATGCGGGATACAGTGCCATAAATCTATCTCGGCGGCTAGCTAGTTGTTTATTCTCTGTGACTATTTATAATAAAAACAACGCGCTGACAGCACTGACGAGGCCGGGATGAGTATTGCAATGAGGTTTTCTAGCTGCCTTAGTTGTGCCCTCTTATATAAGTTAGGTACTTAGTTGGGGGTTAAAGAGCATGGCTGTTAAATGTTGTCATGCGCTGGATTATAGGTATGTATATATTGTTCCACGCTGTGGAGTGGAAGCTTAATAATTAGTGCGTTGTGTAAGGATAGTTATATCAAGTACTAAAAATGATGTATGAATATGTAATATATATATTTTATCGATATAAATATTATCACTTTGGTCAAAATACACCTATTTAAAGAGGTGTTTATAGCCAGGGAGGCATGGCGGATTAGGGCCTACCTGTATATAGGTAGGTAGGTACCTAGGTACCTATCTACAATCAATGTATTGCTTTCATGCATTCATGGGTGGGCTTGTCCCCTACGTCGACCACTCCATAATACTGGACCCCTACTTTTTTTTTCTTCTCACAATCGCCGTACCTAATGTTACCTACGCAATCATACGTAATCACCTCCTTACCATAATTTCTTTTTCTATCGGTTTGAGCTTCCAAATCCGAAATTATGAGACGAGCAGGGACGAGTAGAGAGACAGGTTATACGACTTCTGGGACACTGAAATTTCTTCCTGCTTCCTTCCTGTCTCTCCTCCGAGACATCGGATTGCTGCTAGCACAGAGACAACAGTGCCGCCGTTGGCGCTGGGGACGTTTCATCATGGTTTTTAGTGACCGTTGGTTTTGCTGCGCCTCAAGTTTCGACCCTTCTACCTACCTACCTAACTGCGTATTATGTGCAGTCTGACTGACCTGCGCCTATAGGTATGCGAGTGCACCTATACCACCTACCTATACTATGTACCCGCCTATGCTTATATTACCTGCCTGCCTACTGTAGGTACAGATAGGTAGGTCAGCATGGCGTGGTAAGTGGTCCCCCTGGTGTACATATAGCATGGGCAAAGCCGCATGGGCACTGTACCCCTACGATGCTACGCTGCAAAGTACTGCGCAGTTGCGGCTGTATCTCCATGAATGTAGGGTAACCTCGAATAGGTATTCTACTATAACTACGCAGCACACGCTGAGCAGCAGCGTGGTACAGAGAGGTATAGCAGGTATTATACTGTCCAGGCAGTATAAATGAAATATCAATCAATAGTACATGCTTCTAGCTGCACAAGCGCTGACACGACCTCCACCAAGCTATTGAGTATATATGTACCTACATACATACATACCTCCCTAGGGAGGTTACCTTGGTATGTGTTCACAGCAGTTTGGGGGCGAGGGAGGCATCGCGCATTGGCATCTCATTGGCCTGTCAGCAGTCTTGGCTAGCATATTGGCCATCTCCGAGACCCAAAAAACTAGAACCCTCCCCTGCCTGGGCATTCTACCCTATGCCGACTGCGCATGACGATCCAGCACCCATTCTGGTGTCCGCGGCCGGCCCGCCTTCGAGTGGTTCCATCGATCTAATAGGCAACGCCTATTGCACTTCTTAGTCCACTGGGGTCTCGGTAGTGGTTTATGCCCAGCTGAGGGTTGGTGGAGGTAAGACGGAGGTACCTGTGTTTTGGTACATATCCGCAGCAAATACAGAGTAAGTAGGTAGGTAAGTATTCTCTGCGTATACCTACAGTGTACGGTCCGTGGGTAGGTTGGTAGGTTGGTAGGTAGAGAAAACACGGCCCGTGAAGCTTTTCATAGTCGTCTTCACAACCATCTCCACTACTTGTAGATAGGTATTTCGAATGTATGATTATTGGGCACATCGCACTCACACCCGTTCGATGAATACGACTACCGTATCGCCCTCGAACCGCAACGAATCACTCACTCACGCACTCACCCGCGCCTTCAGCTCCCCCACCTCTCGCCCCCCCTTTCCCGCTTGTTGATCGACTCGGACTCGCGCAAGAGCCTCTCGTAAGCGACATACCTACCTAGGCTGTGTAGGTCCAGGCGTGCCGAGAGTGGGAGGAGAGCCCCGTCAGCTCGACCGACCAACTTTGTACATCCAATCCATCTTTGCCTTTGACATGTCATGCGCTGTAGGGGCCACCGAGTAGACCACCTCGCATGTGAAGTATGCCAGCCACCCTTTGGCAGAGCCTTTGCCAGAGTCTGTTGACTTCTTGTATGTAGACTATAGCCTCGCTACGTCACTATGGCTAGCCCGGGATGGTCTACCCTTTCAGCCTTACCTCGACTCGATACTTCCAACTATGGCCTCCGAGAGGGCTCGCAGCAGCAGCAGCAACAACAATATGAAGACACGCGCGAAACTAGATCGGCCGTAGAAGCCAGACAGCTGCCTCGAAAACCCAGCAGCAGCTTCTTCTCGTCGGCGGCGAATTCCCCGTTAGCGACGAGAACAGATAGAGGGAGCACCCCCGATTTATTCAGGTCCGTTGCCGACGCGCTCGGCGTCCCCACGCACGAGCTTCCCGAACCATTCTATGGCGTTCCTTGGGCCCACGAGGACGAAGACGAGGACGAGGATGACTATGATGACGGCGAGGAGAGGTATGAGAACGGTGGCACGCACGGTGGCGTCCATGAGACATCGTCAACCTTTATACGTCGCCAGCCAGCCGCTATCCCTAATATTCCCAGCCGTCGCGACCGTAACGATTCGACAACCTCCGCATCGCACTCGCTCTATTCACAACCATACCATCCCATGACGTACGGACGCGAAGCTATCGCCACCGAGACCGCCAGGCCTTCGAACGGTGTCCCGGTGAGACCGTCCGCCGAGCTATATGGCAACACACCCCGCCCATATCCAAACCAAAACCCAAACCAAAATCCAAATCATTTGTTCGTAGAATCCAGTTGGCAGCCCGTAGGAGCCAAGGATGTCATGGTAGGTCGCGACTCTCGTGCTGTTCCTCTGGCACACGGGGAAGATGGCAATGCTAGTAAGATGTTTATCGAACGAGAGGCTATGACGCCGCTGAGCCCATTTGCTCCCTCGAGCCGTCCCAGACTAGCATCGACTGTCAGTCCTCTAGAGCCGAGCTCCCCAGAAAGCAGCGTCAAGAGCCCGAGGTATCAGGGATCGGTGTATAGTAGCCCTCCAGCCATCCCGCCCAAGGCGCCACGTAGGCTACGTAATGATGCTGAGCAAACCCTCGCTTCGGATAGTGGTGTATCTAAAGCTATTGTGGTGAGGCCGAAAGCCGGGCTCTTTGAGGGACACCTCGTCGCCTTACTCACGCTGTCGGATCGCAGGCCCGGCAGCTCGGATCGCAGCGCCAACGATGGCGGTGAGATCAAATTGCAGAATGCCTACTATACTAGAAACCTGCCGTCCATCCGGCGCGCTGTGGAATCTCAACTTGCGCCCGAATATGTTCCGAGCGTCTGGATCGCCTTGGAGAAAATGCCTCTGGATGACGAGGGCCAGATTCATCGCAGGAAACTACAGACATGGATACAAAACGCCAATGACGATCTATATCGGCGCATTATGTCTATTGAATCAAAGGGAGAGTTGAGGAAGCCGTCGACAACATGGGAAAGGCGCCTCTCCAGAGCCGTGAGCAAAGTCCTTCGTGTCGAGCAGGACGAGATCGGCATGAATTTGTCTTTTGCTAGTCTCGGAGGGGACACCCGCACAGCAGAAGCTCTCGCCGTGCGCTTCCAGTCACAAGGTATATCCATCGAGGCTCGAGATGTCATGGAGGCCTCGAGTTTGACTGAACTGGCGGCGCTCGCCAACCCTGAAGTGACGCACTCATTTGAGCCAGAGGAATCCGTAACGGAGATGTACGACCTATCCCCGATGCAACATCTCTACTTCCATACGCCCATGGGGAAAGACACGGCACAGCGGAAGTCTAACAACAGTGATTATCGGTTTAACCAGAGCATACTGTTGCGGCTAAAGCAGAGTATCGGTATAGAAGACTTACGAACGGCCATCGAGGCCGTCGTAACTCATCATAAGATGCTAAGAACGCGTTTCCATTTTGCCAACGGCTCTTGGTGGCAACTCACTGAGCCGGTCGTCTCCACGTCATACCAGTTCGCGCACCATCTCATCGACACCGACGCCGAGCTCGAGTCGATCGCTACGGCCGCTCAGTCGGCCATCAACATTGAGCAGGGCCCCGTGTTTGCGGCTCGCCACTTTCACACCAACGACGGCTATCAGTTGCTCTACCTAGTCGCACACCATCTCGTCGTGGATCTCAAGTCGTGGCAGGTGGTCGCCAACGATTTGGAGAGGCTGCTCACCGATGGGCATCTCGTCTCCAGGCACTCTCTCAGCTTCAAAGAATGGACCTTGCATCAGAAGCACCGGGTCCAGACCACCACCGACGTCACCGGGCTTGCGTTCGAGCTACCCGCGCGCAACTGGGAGTACTGGGGCGTCAAGGATACGCTGAATACGTACGGGAGCACCGTCGCCTTCGGCTTCACCCTCGAGTCCGAAGTCACGGCCGTGCTCGAAGCGGCCAACAAGGAGCTCAAGACCGACTCCTGCGACATCTTCATGTCGGCTCTCCTCCTCTCCTTCGCACAGACCTTCCGAGATCGATCCGCGCCGATTCTCTGGAACCAGGAGCACGAGCGGACCGCCCTAGACCACGATCGCGACATATCCGCGACGGTGGGCTGGTTCACGTACCTGTGTCCCTTGGTCGTCAACGTGTCCCCGACAGACGACGTCTTCACCATCTCAAGCCTCGTCAAAGACGCGCGCCGTGCCGCCGCGAAGACCAGCCTGTCACACTTCACCGCTAACCTGATCGACGCCTCGTCGGCCGAGTCCTTCGCCTTCTCACACTGCCCCCTCGAGCTCATCTTCACCTACGCGGGCACGCTTGGGCGCGTGCGAAGCCAGAACGCCGTCTTCGAGGAGCTCAGCATCCCCGGCAAAGCCATGGGCTCGGACACCGCCGACGTGGGGCGGTCGGTGGGCCGCATCGCCATCTTCGAGGTGTCGGTCTGGATGGAGGAGGGCGAGGCCAAGCTCAAGTTCCTGCACCACGGCGAGTCCAAGCACACGGAGCAGATCCAGGCCTGGATCCGCACCTACGAGCGCGTGCTGCGCCAGTCCATCGCGCGACTAAAGGACTACGCGCCGGGCCTCTCCATGTCCGACGTGCCGTACCTCGGCGTCACGCCCGAGGGCTTGAACCAGCTCAACCGAGACGTCCTGCCGCGCCTGGGGCTCAACACGAGTAATGTCGAGGACGTGTTCCCAGCCACAGGCTGCCAGCAGTGCATTCTCGTCCACCAGTCGCTGCTGCCCGGCAGCTCGCTCGCGCAGGCGACGTACGAGCTGAGCACGGGTGTGGATGGCAGCGGTCCGCTGGACACGTCGCGGATCTGCGGCGCGTGGTACCAGGTCACGGCGCAGCACCCGTCCATGCGTACGCTGTTCTCGCCGAGCGTGCTGAGGGAGGGACTGTACGATCAGGTTGTGTTGAGGAACCACTCGCCCAACATGCTGTTCATCGAGAGCGAGGAGGTCGAGGAGGGCGCCCTGGCAGCGATTAGCAAGGTCCCGCCGCTGCAGCTCAAGGAGGGGATTCCGTGGCATCGGCTTATTGTGTGCCAGACAGTTGGGAAGGCATATCTCAAGCTGGAGATTAGCCAGGCTATTTGCGATGTAAGTAGAGCTCTGTCTTTTCAGTTCTGGCGTTAGTGTTGTTTCTCTGTGTTTCCGGGGCTTGCTGGCTCCTCTTTAATTTTTCTCGTCATTTTTCATTTTTCACTCCAGCCTAACCAATCAACCAGGTTCCAAGCATCGCTATCCTCTTCAGCGAGCTCGAGCAAGTTTATTGCGAAGGACAAATGGCCACCGCGAATAGCCTCTCGTTTCCAGAGTACTATGAGCGCCTCAAGCTTTCATCAGCGAGTGTGCAATTCTGGAAAGAAAAGTTGTTCGATGTTCAGCCCTGCCATTTTCCTCGGCTATTCCCAGGAGAAATTACGACAGTCGAATGGCAGACGACGCCCATTCATCTACAGATCCCTTTCCAGCGGCTACATGATTTCGCCCGGTTCTACAAGGTCGATAAGTCGACCATACTTCGAGTCGCGTGGGGGATTTTACTACGGACATTTCTCGGGGTGCAAGACGTGTGCTTCGGGTACCGTACTTCTGGTAGGGACCTCCCTATCACGGGACTCGAGAGCGCGATTGGGCCCTTTTCGAGGGTTCTAGTCGGCAGAACGCGTGCGCTTGCTAACCAGAAGATCGAAACCCTCCTCCGAGAGGCCCAGCAAGAGCATCAGAAAGCTCTACAACATCAGCATGTCCCCATGAGCATGATCGAGCACCAGCTTGGCACAAAGGGCAAACGGCTATTCAACACGTGCATCACATTCGGCTACGAGGACATTTCTTGTCTAAGTCATCCGAACAGCAAATTCACCCACAACAGCTCCACTCAGGCTTCCGAGTACGACATTAATGTAGATTCTAGAATCTACGACGGTAACCTGACCATCGTCGTCGGACATCGCATCCTCTCCTACCAACAGGCCGTCACCATCGGTCACGTTTTCGGCAAGGCGGTCGAGACCATCCTAGAAAGCCCCAGCGCTACGGTGAAAGAGTCGGACTTGTTCACCGTGCATGACCACAACCAAATATCAGCATGGAACAGCATGCCCCAGATCGATGTACAGAACCAACATCTCGCCCTGCTGATCGCTGCCCAGGCGCACCGGAACAGCGATATCCAGGCCGTATGTGGCTATGATGGGGCATTGACCTATGCCGAACTCTGTAAACTTGCTAGGGGCCTTGCCCAGTACATGCTGAACCTCGGCGTCAGACCCCAGATGCCTCTTCCCGTCGTCGTTGACAAGAGTCGATGGGCCATAGTGGCCATGTTGGCTGTTCTGATGTGAGTACCAGGTACACTAGATGTGGCAGCGAAAATGTGTTATTCTCTTGAGCTGACTTCTTCTTTCGTAGGGTGGGTGGTATTCTTATCCCTATTGATGCCGAGGCTACGGACATGTTCCCCTGGGTCGTCCAGGTCATTCATCGAGGCTTCATTTTGGCCTCGGATAGCGTACGAGGGTACTTCGAAAGCTCCGGATGCCCTACCATCGCCGTCAACCAACAGACAATCACGTATGTACAAGCCGTTGAACTACCGGCGCTAGTGCCGACAAGACCGCACGACATAGCCTGTATCCTATTAGCGCTTACCAGTCCCAAGAGCTGCAAGGCTGTATCCTATAGTCATGGGGCCTTGGCAACGTCGTGTGCCGGCCAAGGCCCTACGCTCCGAATCAATCCATCGAGTCGGGTGATGCAGCTCTCTTCTTACGGCGTTGACGTGTCATTGGCCGAAATCTTCACGACTCTCGTGAATGGGGGCTGTGTCTGCATTCCCTCTTCCGCCGAGAGGATCTCCGACTTCACCGCAGCTGCGCAGCGCATGAGAGTGAACTGGACCTATCTCACGCCGCCGCTCTCGCGGAAGCTCCATCCCGATAGCTTGCCGGACATGGCCGTGGTCTGCTTTCGCGCAACGCATCTCGACCCCGAGATTTACTCGCAGTGGGCCGGGAAGGCCAAAGTGGTTCTCGTCTATGGCTCGGCAGAAGCCTGCCCGCTCGGTCTTTCGGCGACGGAGATGACAGCGCCTCTCATGACACCGGCCTTCGGCAACCCCTTCTGCGGAAACTTCTGGATCGTGAGCCCAGAGGATCACAACCGACTCATGCCTGTTGGCGCAGTCGGAGAGCTCGTGATCGGAGGAGCTACCCTGTCCAGCGCCAACTCGCTCGATATGGAAAACCTAGATTTCGATGTGCTCGTCCGAAAGAGCGTCACTCGAGCCCAGTCATTGCTCGAGCAATCCGGTAGCCGCCTTCTCAAGACAGGCCGCTTTGTGCGTTACCGAGAAAGGGGGGAGATCGAATTCCTCACATCCGAGGGCGAGAGAGACGAGGTCAGGGGAAAGTCGTTCCGCGGGTCCAAGATCGAGTCGCAGATTCGACGATGTATTGGTGGGGGCGTGGACGTCGTAGTCGAGACAGTTGCCTTTAAGGATACAAGTTCGACACCGGTTCTCACTGTTTTCATCGAACTTGACCACAGGCTGCTCGATGGAAGGGAAGATCTCACAAATCTAGACGACGCAACGCGACAGCAACTATTTTATTACAGACAAACTGTCAACTCGACTCTCCGAGACACAATCCCACTCCCGTTAGCTTATGTCCCCGTCCGACAACTACCCCTAACGCCCTCATTAAGGGTAGATAGGCGAGGTCTTCAAAAGCTTATTGCGGGCCTATCGCGGCAACAACTACTAGCCTTAGCCGATGTCGAAGATCCGCATGGTATGCAGTCCACGGACCTCCAGCCATGGCCTTTGACACAGGCGGAGCAGCAGATGCGGGCTCTCTGGGCTAAAGTTTTGAGCATCGAGGACCAAACATCCATCACGGCAAATGATGGGTTCATGACGCTCGGCGGCGACATTGTGACGGCCCACAGTTTGGTTGTCATGTGTCGCCAACGGGGCATAGACATCTCCATCGTTCATGTTCTACAAAACGGCACCCTCTCCGAACTATGCAAAGGACTCACCAACTTCCAGGTGCCTACGGTTGCGCCGGGTCAGGGAGACCCTGCCGGTGCATCAAACGCCTCGTCACAATCAACGGCGACAAAGCTCGGCTCCGACAGAAGCGTTATTGAAGACGTGGCAGAGGCATCTTCCCTACAGACCATGTTCGTCGAGTCTGCGATGCTGCAAGCACGAGGCAACGTGTCCTACTTCATGCTCAATGCCACGGGGTACCTAGATTGGCACAAACTCGAAAACGCGTGCTTCATGTTAACAAAGGCTCATCCCATACTACGCACGGCGTTCGTGTCCCACAGCCGCCAGGTTTACCAGACTGTTCTCCGGTCTTACCGACCCGAGTTTCTGCGGTACCAGTGCCAGAACTGGCGCTTGAACAATCTCGCCGTGAAGCTTGTCAAGAGAGACCAACCACTCCCCATCGACTTCCGCCGCCCTGTCACCAAATTCTCCTTCCTCGACGCGGGCAAGAGCTCCATCCTAGTGATGCGGCTCTCTCGCGCCCAATACGACGATCTCTCCATCCCCATCTTAGTGCGCGACCTTGGCCGGTTCTATCGACAGACGGGCCCCGTCACGCAGAGCACCGGCTTCTGCGAGGTCATCAGAGCTGTGCGTTCCACATACGCCAGTGGGGCTACGGGCTATTGGCGCTCCCTTCTCGAAGGCGCGTCTATCACGCAGGTCGTTTCGCAGCCCTCGCTTCCCATCGCTAATTCGAGCCCGAAGACGCTCCAGCAGAAGATCCCCATCGGATCCTTACAGGACTTCGACGTACCTTTTGAATCTATCCTCAAAGGTGCGTGGTCCATCGTCCTGTCGAACCTATCTGGCACCGACGACGTCGTGTTTGGCCATATGGTCGAGGGCAGACATCTAAGCCTCGCCAACGGCCAGACTATCTCGAGCGTAGTCGGGCCTAAAGGCAACGTAATACCCGTACGGACACGCATACCGGATTTTCCCGTTGCCCCCCTCGAATATTTTAGAAACATACAAAGTCAATACGTCGCTAGCATTCCTTACGAAAACCTCCAAACGGCCGACGTCATCCATAACTGCACCGCCTGGCCATCCTGGACTCGCTTCAGCACCGTCGTCCACCACCAGAAACAGTCGGAGCGCTACAAGTTCCTCAACTTCACCATCGGCGAGGCCGCCTGCACGCTCGACCGGATGGGCCTGAGCCACGAGGACTCGGATGTCTTCGTGCAGACCATCATGGCGGGGTCGAAGCAGGTCGAGGTGTCGGTGACGTTCTGCGAGAAGAAGATCCAGCCTTCCTTCGCCGACGACGTCCTACGGATGCTCTGCTCGACCATCTCCACCCTCACGCGCCCCGACTTCGTCATGGTGCCCGTGGTGCTCAAGGGCCTCGGCGACAGCTACACGACGCCGCGCATCCCTCTCGCAGCGCCCAAGCGCGAGAGCAGCGTCCTATCCCCCGTGCTCTCCGTAGACCCGGACCACGCGCGCGCGGCCCACAGTGTCATCGCAACGGCCTGGGACGCCGTCCTCGGCACACAGGGCGTGCAGGTGGCGGACATCCGCTCGGTGCCCTTCTACGAGATCTGGGGCGCACATATGCCGGCGGCCGAGCTCGCGCGCTACTACACGCAGAAGGTGCCGCGGATCCCGGGGCTCGAGCAGAACGTGTACACGACCGAGGAGATCATCGACCACCCCACCATGAACCAACAGTACGAGCTCATCATCGCCAAACAACAGGAGACCCAGCTGCGGCGCGGCCGCAGCTTCCTCAAGCGCACGCCTTCGCGCAACCCCTCGTCCTCCACCTGGGGGAAGAACCTGAGGAAGCTGACTGTTGGCACAGGCGCCGCCGCGCTGAATGACCCCGCGGCGAACAGCCTCTCGGCGCCCCCGCGGCTTCACGCGCATCGCGGCCTCACGCCCCACGGGAAGGACTCGCTGGAGTCGCTCTCGACGTTTAGCAGTACGATTGATGATCGCGAGGGCCTCACGCCGCCTACGTCTGCCGACGGGGCGCATAAGAAGGCCTTTTATTAGGGAGTGCGATGGATTATAATTTGGGGGTTTTTTTAACAAGCTAAAAGGCAGAGAGTAGCGAAGGTTTTTTTTTTTACTGCTTCCATCCCCGTTCAAAGGGTTTATGGTAGCCAATGTTTTGCTTTCTTCTCACGATATACCTAGACACAACGACTCATGGAAACGAACTCGCAAAGCATATTTAGGTTGATATGGATTCCGGAACGCATAGAAGCAAGGCGAAAAAGGGGGGCTGCAGGTTTTTGTTTCTGTTCGGGTTTGCTTGTTAGCGGTCGGTTGTTGGTCTATTCTACTCAAAACTTTAAAAGCAGAGCCCCCGCCCGCAAAACCTTAGTTTGGTCGGGGATTTGGTTCCTTCCCGCTATTCCTTCACTTCTATGATACCCGTTAGCTCGTTGGCTTAAATAGATAGATGTCGTGGGCCGCTCGGTGAGGCGGAGTTTGTGTGCGTCATGGTGCATCGGGAGTAATATCATTTTTTGAATAGATAGATCTACGAAGAAGCAAATTTACAATTATCTGTCTTTCGTCCATGCTCCTTGCTATAACAAGCATTTTCTAGTGAACGAGACGGATATAAGAGAGGTCCTCGCCACTCTTAGTAGAGAAGGACTAGACTACCTACCTTGGCAGCTAGGGCAACAGAACGACGGGGCCTCATTAGGAATATGTGCTGTGTCTCAACCGGAACAAGGACTTCGTATTTTATTCCAGCTGGAACTAACTAGACGCTACATTTTTATACTTAGATTATAGGGAGTAGATACCGATAAGTCGACACCCGCAATGTTCCCTACACAACGAAAGGAGAGGCAAAGCTCAGTAGTTGGAGATATCTATATCATCTAATTTCCATCAGAGACTAGATATATAGGACGTGTTGTATTGATGCCGGGCTGTAATTAACATGGGGGCAATAACTAAGTCTTCTTCCTCAACCTTCTTGCCATTGTTCTGCCGAATTTCGGCCTCCCTAACAAGCTGTTCGCTGCGGACTTTCTTCCGCATTTGTAAGTCTTGACTATGATGTGAGAAATAAAACACTCTGTTAGCATGTCCCACCCTCCCCAGATGAAAGAGAGAAGAAATAAGGGTAGGTGATGGGTTCTGTTCTTTCATTTGGAAATATTAAAATTTACTTACTTACCGATAAGAAGCCAATAAAGCTGACATGCGTCCCTTGTCTTTGACATGGAGACACAGAGGCCTCGAACGATAGATGTTCCGCTGACACTCCTCCTCGGCTTTCTGGCAAGCTTTGCACTCGGCGCAATTATCGTCGGTTTCGATCACGTAGCCATCTACATGCTCCATCGCGCAGGGCATTCCTGCCAGGCTTGCGCGACAGGGGACGATGTAGACTTTGCGATCGAATTCTCGGGAGCAAACGTAGCAGTGATGAAACCCGACTTTCGACCAACACATGGCTCTGCTTGTTTGCTGGTAATTGTGTCAAGGTGGATAGCTCGGGTATAGTGGCGTTAGCTTTCCTTCCGCTTATATGTATATGGATCGTATTCCTATCGAAAACCCTAAAAGGCGAAAGACTCGGAGTGCGTAATCGACAGGTGCAAAATACAGGGTCCTAAACAACGTAGGCGAGGTATTTGATCGGATCAAATCTGCCCTGGCCCTTAAAAGACGTAGTTAATACAATCTCCAATCTACCTGACCAGTGTTGAGTGCCATTAGGCGGGCGCGGCTAGTTTTTATTCTACGCGAATCTTCTTTGTTTCTTTGAAGCTATTGTGTTTCATAAAAACAAGGGGAGTTCTAATTGTTCAAACAGGACCAAAGGAATAGAAGTGATCGAACTATATGATTTGTTGGTTCGTTATTTATCTTTTACCGTAGACAACAATGACATTATTTGTTGTTTTTGTATTTGATGTTTGATCACGACAATCAGTAGCGGTGCAAATCGGATGTGTAGGTATCTATGCTTACCTGTCTAGTTCAACATAAGTAATTAAATTCATTGAGACCGCCTCTCGTTGTAGAGAGGCTTTACTCTGTAATTGCCCCTTTTCCTGGGGAAAAATACTCGATCCGCAGTTTTGAAGGGTCTCAAGGCAGTGTTTCTGAGTTGAGCCGGGTGCTTTGATGGTCCTGATGCTGCCTAATAGAACAGAAAAATATGAGGGTAGATAAACAGATAAAATGGATCTGAAGAGAAGTTAGATGTACATCATGGCAAAGATTTCTAGGTGCGATTTTGCAATTCTTTGGAGCGTGCCATCAGTATTTACAACTAGAGAATGAAGAATAATATTTCGTGAAAACAAAGAGGATAAGGTATACCTAGATTTCATTTCCCATCACGACATAGTATCGCCATTTATCTTTGCTTCTGAGTCTATAGTAGTATAACAAAGTATTAATAATCTATGTAAGCTTATCTAACAGGCGTCTTAACTCTAGAGCCCTTAAACTTGAGAAAATAAGACGACTACTAGCTAGAAGAGCTGGGTCGTGAGCGACGCATTACGGTGCATAGATTTCTTTATCGACGGCATGTTGTTATTAGCTAGTGTAGCTTTGGACCGCTTTGTCCCAAGATGGTGTTAATGAACACCGACTCCTCCCCACGCTTCATTAAGAAACGCCCCTCATAGGATTTCTCTGTAATTAGAGACGCCTCCAGAAATTGAACATCACCTCTCGTGCCCGGATTGTAGATAGACATGTCAGTCATCGTTGTGAAGGACTCTAATCCACGATGAGTATACGTCATACTTCTCAAGAGGCCGCTTCGCGCTCGGTAGTACCTGATATTACTATTAGTTCCTTTGGAGCGGCGGACGGCATCGAGTCCTCCCGCCCTAGGTTCTCATATGGCGTGCAACTAGGCCGCGCGAGCCCCGACGTAGACGAACATGAAGATGCCAATTCTGCTGAAGCCGCGGACTGGTTGATGGAAGCCACGGTCGATCTTGGCCAAGACTTAGACACGTCGAAGAAGGAACTGGATCTCATCAAATTCATCCTCGAGGAAATGGAGCTACGGCCAAGGCCCGGGCGTAGGTCTCACCGCAGCCGAGAAGGGCAGGTTAAGCTCATGAGGGCGTGCCGGGAGTATTCCAGCTCCCGTTGCCATATGCTGCGAGAACGGCTCCGCCAAGTGCAGTTCTGGGCTCATGGGAGGATGATGGGACACCAAGTGCCGGAAAAGGCGCCAGACGAGGTCAGTTGCTTGTTTGCTCGGCGTATCATAACATTTTGAACAATTCTCCTGCATCCAGAAAAGAGGCTCAAGCATCACAGCTAATGCTAACTGTGCTCTGAAAGTGGCGATCGGTAGATATTCAATGGCGAACGTGGCTAAACGAGCATGCAAGCAGCCATGTTAGCGGCAGCCGAGTACCACCTCTCGAGAGCTCGTCGGACCCATCGGACGTGGCTGGGGGAATTTGGGGCCCGTTACCTCATATTCTTAGTGCTGATGTCTGGTTGAAGGATCTATGAAGTGAGCAAGGTACATAGGATGATGATGAGGCCATAGAGTAGATGTATTAGCTTCTAAAAGCTGTATGACTATATTCTAATATAACGTGGTGGCGTTTGAGATCTTCAAGAACTACCTATGTAGATCGACCAGCTGAGGTAGTCTACTTTCGTGTTGCATAACCCTGCTATGGTAGAGATAATAAAAGGCAAGCCGTAATAGTAACAATAGCCTTCCTTCCTTCCTCCCTCAACGGAAATGGTGAGGCTTAATGGCTGAACAACCCCGAAAGATTTAGCATATTCGATATAAAAAAAAGACTAGATGGTGAGCCAGAATTCAGTCAATACAATCAGCATAGTGAGTCGTCCTCACCTGCCCACGGCCCCAAGGCTTATGCAAGCGGTGATCTAGCGTCCTCACAACAAGTGCCGCAAGATGCAAAAGAATTCATTCCAACAGCTAACGATGGGAAGAGTATAGGTAGTGCGCCTACAGTACCTGCGCGCATCCCTTCGTCGGCGGCGCCGCCGTTGGTAGTCAAGGACCGATGCATCGGGTAGTTTCGCCGCACGTACAAGTTAGTGCAATCATGCGTTTAAGTCTTGAAGCAAGGTACGCACAGTGGCTTAAGAGGGCTCTGGCATTCCCGGGCTTGAAGCATTTGATTCGCTAATATCCCGTATGCTGTGCCGCATGCCATGATACACAACATGATATTATCAAATAGAATTACCCACTAGGATTCTAAGTATTCGGCGGCTCGGTGGTGCCCGCGGACTAGTGCATAGTGCTGGCAGTCTACTGCGTACAAGTGTACTTAAGTATCTAGTATGTCTATGTAAGTAAATAATAACATCAGGGTAGCCAGCCTGCCTACATAAACTACCCTTTGAAAATGATAGCTTCATAGAGAATGACAGCCACATATAACATACATACAATGCTGCAGGTGTGATTGTCAAGCTTGCTTGCCTGCCTAGACTTGTTATCGCCAATGCTGACCACAGGGATATCAAGGATACCTTACCTACCTGATCCAGCCGTCTTGGGTATCATGACCAAGACAATAGCCGGACCGACAAGAAACTGGATACATTATAGTACCATCCCATACCTACAAGCTACGAACCCCTGAATTTTTAGGACCTTTACAAAAGTATTTACCAAGATAGCAACAAATTAGTCTAGCAGCCCTACAATAAGGTTTACACATAGGATACTGTAATCAGAGCACTATCTATCTACTAAATCGTGTTAGTACATGTATGCGCTGAATCTCCATTTATATAAATGCATTAACAATAAAATCTCGTGGTCATACGTATGTAGGTAGTAGTTTATATACCTAAAGTACTCTGTATGCTGGTACATATCTGGACCGAGCAGTGCATGGTCTTTTGATGGTCCTAACCAAGGGCCTGGGATGGTGGGTGTCAGCGGCGCCACTATGCACGCGAGCGAGCAACGTCTTTTCTGGAGCTTTTGACAGTTCGAACCGCTCCTCTAACATTTACATAATAAGAGCCTACCCCGCGACGCTTCCAGCAGCACGTCTAGGTGCCCCGTTTGCCTCGGCGAATAATGCTCTGAGCAAACAGCCAGTCTCCTCTCCGCAGTAAGTCAGCTGAGGCACTATTACGTACGAATAACTGGCATTCCCCTTATTCTGGGTAGATTTCGCGGAGTTCGTGGGCCTCATCCCCATTCTGGGGCTCTGCACTAGGTAGCCTAGATATCTATGCGTACAGAACGTCTTGGAAGAAATACACGCTAGCGCTTACTGCGTGATCCTGGCCCAAACGTTCACTTGTGGTGGTTTCTGTCGGTTCACTACCCCGAAATGTTTACCGGGCTTTTGCACTACGGAACACATGCCATATAAACACACATACTTACGTACACACATAGGTAGGTACGTATCCGTCGTTTTACTATGTAGGTCCTTATGTGGCGGGTGTGTTGGTTAGTTTTCATATGATTGGTGTGTAAGGCGGATGTCCCGGGTATCCTGGGCGTATTCTGCACGTACGGATATGTGTTGTGTGTAGGTACAGAGTAGGCATTCAGGAATCAAACCCTGCCCACAGCAGATACTACATACAGTACAGCGTAAGTAGGCACTGCTGTGCCTACGTATCACTACGTATGTGTACAGCAACAAATGCGGTCGCAGCCGTTACACTACGGATGTCCTACCCTGTCCCACTCGACGGCGTTATTGGCTTAGTTATTCACTCTGCCGGATTGCCGGTTACGCCGATGGCCACAGGTCACCCTTCCTCACGACGATAGCTTCGTATGGTCGGGGCTGCTTCGGGTGGTCCACAGCATCTTTCCAGAAGGCTTCCTTGGAATTCCTCCTTTCTGCCTAGTCTGACTATCGGCGTATCTTAGCCCCAAATGGAAGGTGTTTCAGCACCATAGCCGACACGGAGGTGGCACTAGTATCCTTGATGCTGCAAGCCGTGCGGAGAATTTGGAAAGTCTCTAGAAGTTCTCCCGCAGTGGCTTCAGCCAAACTAACCATGTGCCAAGTGCCAAGTTGCTCTATGCGTACTTTATGTGTTATACTGCCGAGACGCTAAAGGGAGTGGTAAAGGCATGTGTAATTTTGAGAAGTTAAAAACGATGTCTTGGATGATTATGTATGCGTAGTAGTGGAAAATGAGAATCAGCTTCGCCGTTCCGCGCAGTGTTTCCTTCACGCCGCCATCACCACACCACCTACAGCTTATTATGCTACCAGATGAGAGCTGAGCCTTGCTAGCACATTAGCGTCCATAGCTATGCTACCAGAGATCATCATTCACGGCTGCGCCATCGTGTAGCACTGTGTCCATCTCTATGTACGTACTTACGCATACATAGCCATGTGCAGCCTGACTACCTCTGTCGCCACGTGCAAGGCATGCAATCTTGGTTCTGCGTATGTCATCACGATTTAACCTCGAGCGACTACGCATATATAGGATGCCTGCATTGTATGTCTACATAGAGAATACATGGTATGGACGCAAGCGTCGTCAGCTTCGCAGTCAACGTTGGATGTTGCTGCGAATGGGGCGCCGCATGCCCCAACATATGATGCTGTAAAACGACCGGCGTTCATGATCGCGGATGATCAGTTACGATAGGTATCAGTGCACTTTCAGCAGGCTACACTACATACAGGTAGCTTGTCTAACTGTCATTCTTCTCTTATCTGTCGCTGTGGAACTAGTTAGTACAACATATGTGTCTGCTCACAGACACTAAGAGAACCAAACCACTGCCCAATTAAGAAACAATCTACCCACAGTAGACGTTGTTTTGGTTTGCGTCGTGGTGCTACTAGACTAACTCGCTGCCAACTTGCACTAGGTGTATAACGATGTCTTAACAGACCCTTGGCTATGGTCTTGGAAGCGCCACGGCGTACGTGCCCAAGCCTTCGGAGTTGAGTTGATTAGTGGCCATACTACTCCCTCTTCTCCGGGAAGCCCCGAGACAATACTCTATGCGTATACCTATTGGGTATTCTGTAGTTAATTATAAAACTAGGTGGTTGTAAGACCTACATAGTATTGTTAGCATGCTGTATGCTGTATATTCCACTAAATATCCTTTATGGTTTACTGTAGCTTTACACTAAAGTATCTTGCTATAAGCACCCAGATCCATCCCAAGCCTCTACATTTATGTAGTTGCTTGTAGTATCTCTGTAGTATTTGGTAGTTATTGCTGACATGTAGCTAACCCGAAAGGATGGACTCCAATGATGGAGCTTCCCTGATACCTACAGTATTCTACCGTAGGTGTATGTACAAGTATGTAGTGTCGAGTCCTCCTCCGAACCGATTCGGTGATGATCGGCATTGCAATCACACGACCCTAGCTTTACAGTATTAGCTTACCAGCACTGCCAAGCTTGGTCTCGCCACTCCTTGCATGCTCTACCCATTCAGAGCCCTCAGTGAGCGGGATCGCTGATCCCCCACCTCGCATTTGCTCCCTGTCCTTGCCCAACAGAATGGGGCGGTACAGTATGATCCTCCCGAGATGCACGGTATCGACCGTTGCTCACTCACTCACTTATCTCGCTACTCTGTACTTGCATGCCTGTACAGTACCGTAGGCAGGTAGATGGGATAAAAGGGTGTCGCATGCGCTCCCCTCGCGCATTGTTCGTTGCTTGTCTTGGATTACTTTTTTTATCCCTTCGTTTCCCATTCTTACGCTGCGGGGTGTCGAGTCTGTTTGACTGGACTCTACGAATCCCCTGAAAGGGCCAGCAGCCAACAATCTCTTTATAGCTTCACTTATTGTCGACCTTGGTCTTTATTTGCCTCCTCTTCATCCCTCCCCGTCTGCTTACAATAATCCCGTCGCCGACCATGTCGAGTAAGGACGAGAAGGAGGGTAACTCCCCTCCGTCCTACAGCGCCGCCGAGGCCAACCAACCCGGCGCTGTACGCGACAATAACTTCTATACCCGAAATGGCTTGAACATGGAGTCGTTCAAGATGCGTGACTATGGCAAGGGAGTCGTCGAGCTTGATCGTAGCATGAAACCCCGACACTTGCACATGATCGCCATTGGAGGTTCCATCGGTGCTGGTTTCTTTGTCGGTTCTGGTAGTGCGTTAAGCACTGGTGTACGTATATACAATAGCTTTATTACACGATCTCGGTCATGTCGAATGCGCCTATTCAGCTATCTGACTTGCGGACGTGAGTTAACGTGAGACTTCTGCTATAGGGCCCTGGTTTTCTCCTGATCGATTTCATTATTATTGGTATCATGATGTTCAACGTCGGTATGTCTTCATCACCTCTTACAGTCCTTCCTCGCTGGTTTGACCCTGACCACGCTGCTCTATGCCCGTGCGCCCGTGATCATCTCGATGCTGACTTGCCTCGATAGTCTATGCCCTTGGTGAACTTGCTGTCATGTACCCTATCTCTGGTGGTTTCTACCTATACGCTTCTCGCTTCATCGACCCTTCGTGGGGTTTCGCCATCGGCTGGAATTACGTTGCGCAGTGGGCTGTCGTTGTACCTCTGGAATTGACAGTGTGCTCCATCTCAATTTCGTATTGGAACGCAGAAATTAGCCCTGCCGTATGGATTACTATCTTCTGGGTCTTTATCATCGGTGTCAACATCTTCGGCACTCTCGGCTACGCTGAGGAGGAGTTCTGGTCAGCATTGATCAAGCTGAGCGCGACAGTTATTTTCATCATCATTTCGTTCGTCTTGGTCCTCGGTGGTGGCCCCTCCACCGGCCGGTACAGCGAATATTATGGCGCACGACTGTGGTATGAGCCTGGTGCATTTGCCAATGGCTTCAAGGGTTTCTGCTCCGTCTTCGTTACTGCCGCCTTCGCCTTCAGTGGAACAGAGCTTGTTGGTCTAGCTGCTGCCGAGGCTACTAATCCCACGAAGTCCTTGCCTAGCGCCATTAAGCAGGTGTTCTGGCGTATCACTTTGTAAGCATCCCCATGCACACGTCTCCCCAGGTTTGTGTGCACATCTAACGAAATGATGGTAACAGGTTCTACATCCTCGGCTTGCTCTTCGTTGGTCTGCTTATTCCTTACAACGATGAGCATCTACTTGGCGCTAGCAACGACGATGTCCATGCCTCGCCCTTCGTGCTAGTCGGACAGTATGCCGGGCTTTATGGTTTTAATCACTTCATGAATGTGGTCATTTTGGTTTCCGTCATCTCTATCAGTGTGTCTGGTGTCTACGGTGGCAGCCGTACCCTGACAGCTTTGGCTCAGGAGGGTTATGCACCCAAGGCCTTCACCTATGTGGACAAGAGTGGCCGACCCCTCTTCTCGGTCATCGCTATCCTGCTCTTCGGTGCTCTCGCCTACGTTGACTTGGCTTCCAGCGGTCAGACTGTCTTCTCCTGGTTACAGGCTCTGTCTGGTCTCGCTGCTTTGTTCACTTGGGGCTCGATCTGCCTTGCCCATATCCGTTTCCGCCACGCGTGGGCTTATCATGGCCACAGTCTCGACGAGATTCCATTCAAGGCTGTCGGAGGTGTTTGGGGATCATACCTCGGCATAATCCTTATTTTCTTGGTCCTACTTGCTCAAGTAAGTCTACTCCTTTCTCCTCGCAGCTAACTAAACTTGCGCCTTACTAACGACCTCTCCTAGTTCTACGTAGCTATTTCGCCCATTGGAAAGAGAGTTGGCGATGCCGAGAGCTTTTTCAATACCTACCTCGCACTTCCTGTTGTTCTCGCGTTCTGGCTTGCCGGTTTGGCGTGGAAGCGAAAGGGCTGGATTCGCACTGCTGATATGGACGTGGATTCTGGTCGCCGTGAACACAACTGGGATGAGATCAATGCTTGGCGCCAGCAGCTTGCCGCGATGCCTGCTTGGAAACGCCTCTACCATACCATATTCTAAGACTATAGTAAGGGGGCTTTAATAGCTTATTAGAAGTAGCGGGCTTAGAAATAATAGATTTTTAGCATTTACGTGTATATCCTTGGTACATCGCCATGTATATTCACTATGCAAACCCTTCATCTCAGGCCTGCTGAATAAAATCTCACCTAATTCAATTAGAGCAAAACGATCACTTCATCTACCTCTCATGTGGCGGGCTGCGTGAACTCTCCGCCTTTGAACATGAAGTCATTCGAGTATGAAGCATTTGGCGAGCTATCGCTACGATTACTAGGATCCTTGAAGAAGCTTAGGACCTACAAGGCTCAATTTATTATTTCGGCACGTTGAGCACTTCTCTCCTCAAGGATGCATAACAAAGGTATTTTCAAGTCCCTGATAAATGTTGGTTCATTTTCTCAATAGCTATCTAGAGGATGCAATTGCATATTCCTTCTAATATGACCGTGATCCTTCACCCCACCCAATTTGGGATTTCTTATCTACCCCAGCATTCGTTTCTCGATCGAGGACGATCACTTCTAGAAGTAGGTAGACTGCATTAACAGCATAGCCAATTGAACTAATTAGATACCTACGCAGTAACTATACAGTATGAAAACATATAATGCATGTCTACAAAGTCCACTAAAAATACGTGCGTAAATCTTATGAACCCATTAAATGTGCCCAGTCCTCGCTGTATTGAGTATAATCTAGAAACAATATTACTAGAGAGATACATACACTGTATCCATGTCCAAGACGTAAAGGAATCACAGCTTGCACCATACTAGAGAAAATACCTTCATTGTTGGCTCTCCATGCTAGTATAAGAGGCCATCAACTACTCATTGTTGAAGTCGGCCGATTGTGGGTCACCACCTATTCTCATCGACGAACTACCTAACGCAGTAAACGAGAGAGGGTGAGTCACACTGGGCTTGAAACTCTAAGTAAAGCCATCTTAGAAGCTATGTCCGCACATAAGCGGCGATGTCCCTTGAGAAACCAACCGAGGATCAAACCTTAGAACAGCCGGGAAGCTCTAAATCACGTAGGCAACCAAGCGATCATTACTCGAAAGCGAGACGGCGAGGCGTTCCCGAGGCTTGAACTATCGACGCCTTTGTGATGAGGCAGATTTGATTGATACCATACAATATCGAGCTGATTCACCCATGGACCATCCGTTCAGCTGATGCTTCCATCATACATGCTTCTTAGGGATATAAGATGTCGTGACTTGTTCTCCATCTACTTAAGCTTGAACGCTTCTACCCACGTACCTACTTAACCTCCGAAACCACTATCAATCTCTCGATAGTTTGCGATTCAAAATGATAAACTCCATTGTACTACTCACGGCTCTTGCTGCGTTAGGCGCCAGTCTTGGAGCGGACAACTCTCCGTATAACACACTACGACAATGCTCATCAAAGGCCTCGACACCTTGCCAATGTCCCGTTGGCACCCAGTACTTGGAGTGTGTTACGGTTGGTGTCATCGGCGCGGACGCATTTGATGTGGGAGATCTTGTGAATGACTGTAAGCTTCTACGCATGTGATTGAGGATGTAAGCTAAAGCTGACTCGGTGCAGTCTACAACATCTCATGGCAGCTGGGTGCAAAGCCGTACAAGACACAGGGGCCCAATAACAAGGTCGGGTCCATTCGTTCTGTACGATACCCACTGGTCCCTTCTGGGAGTAAGTAGGCCACAGGACCATCTTCAGGGGGAATATTTAGTTCCTTTTCGAGCCGTTCTTGTCTCTATATCCTCGTGTCTCTCCGTGGCAACTATGCCTTCCACCTTAAAGGATCATCTCTAACATCGGGTGTTGCAGTTGAGGACGTTGACGAGAGGGTATGTGCATAGAAAATATTTATCCTACCTCCAAAAAGCATTATGCTCATCCTCGTTATGCGTATTACAAGTCGGCTGACCCATGATTGCCCGCCAGTTGGTGGCTCGTAGAGTCGCAAGCGACGGTTCCTTTACTATGGCCTTCGAACAGGTCCAAGCTAGTATTCCTTATCCCAATGGAACGTAAGTAAACCATATAGCTTTATCTTCTCCCCAATACCTTAGTTCTTAGCATCATCACAAAGCCAAAGGCTCTGCCCACTTAAGGCATCTTGCCAGACGCCTCTACATACATACAAGACTCGCTCAAAAATGAGTTATATTGCTAACGCTCAGCTTGATAAAGTGGCGTCTTTGCTGGATGGTGGGGTTCGATCTCAGGAATCGCTGCTACTGGCGACGAAACAATTGTCACATGGACTAACTGGGCATGCGAAACTGCTCATATTCGTAGTAAGTTTCTACCCCATCCCCTCTACTTTGTACTCAAAACGCCATATTGAGAGACTCCTAACTGTGTGTAGATTTCGCCGGGTTTCACGAGATCTCATTCAACAACGCCACCAGCATTCTCACTGCGCAGGGGAAGGTCCGTGGAACCAACGTCAGTCCCTCCTCGGCTCAATCTTTCTGATGGACCGATGCTGTATCGTTAGTACTATTTAGAGTTATATAACTTAAGGTTTGAAAGTAATGTGCTTGTGGTATCGATATTGGTTAGCGATTCTATCTCGCTCAATTGGCCTTGGTTATCGGTTCTGGTATTCAAGTATGGGTACGCGAGTCGCATCGCTCAGGATCGTTAATATTATCTTAGAAATGTTAGAGAACCCTACAAGAGCTAGAGACATTATATGAAGCTATGAGTTCGTGATAACTGTTGTTCTTTTTGTCCCTCTTGGAAGGAGAAGCCATAAGATATTTATCTGGCCTGGGTCACCGAGCGAGTTTATTTTCAAAATGACAGCTGATAGCTAGAAGAAGTATTAAACAGAACGAAATAAAAGTGAAAATACCTAACTGTAGAGGTCACAGCACCTAGAGCAGTAATATAAACGACGGAATTCTCTGCACTAATAAGTACAATTTCTGGGACAGGTAATAAAGTGACTAGACCCTATTACCCCCTTTTACACTTTTCTTCCTAACTGTTTACTAGCCTCCTATTCACTCTGAGACAGAATCCTTGACACTCGGACTGAATATAATAGTGAGCATACCTGTTTATGGCAGAGCTTATGTGTGGTGGAAGGTTTTAAACTTCATATTCTAGCACCTCTTAGTCTATGTCCCACAAGTGAGTCTAATAATATAGTAAAAAGAGCAGCTCAAACGTTGAACTATTTCACAAAGAAATGGGAGAGAAGATACCAACTTTTGACACCGGTAAGCTATTATTATCAAAAACTTACGGGGATGTATTTTGCTTACGCAAAAGATAGTATCTCTATTTCAAAAGGCCTAATCACCTTCGTGTAGGCGTATTAGCTAACTAGCAAGTGGAATAAGATAACAAGCTACTTCGCGTGTTGTTATAATAGCGATTTATATAAGATGTTCCTGATATCAAAGTTATAAATGTCAAGTATACGAGGGCATGCAGAAAAATGGCACCGTATTCTAGACTACTATTTATCATCGTGAGTTTTATCTTTGGACTAACACTGTCGTACACTTAGGTGGTATGCAACAAGATCCTTTTAGATTATCTCTATCTATTAGGCAACTCGCCACTAGGTAGCTATAAAGATAAAAGCAGCTAACATTGTAACTCAATCTTGAAATTTGCCTGACGTTCTAATAGGGGTGTCTTCAATATTACGTCCCTTACAAATACATTTTGGCCCAGCCACATACACAGCAACATCTACCATAGAGATTACATATGCCTTGAACGAGTTTCGACTAGACATACTCAGTACATTTGAATACTGAATAAAATTATTTTCAAGTGTAGAATGCAGTATCCACCAAAGATATCAAATTGAAGATGTGATACCTACATGTACCGACTTTAGTATACCTACGCTAGATAGGCGCGCTGCCGGTAGACCGCTAGCGTCCGGCAAAGGCGTACCCCTGTAAAGCCAGGCTCAGTCCCCTGCGGACCCCCACGGCATGACTGTATCATAAGTCATTTACCGTTACCCGGTAAGAGGTAAGTAACAACATTTGAACATCCAACTACTACTGCAACGCCGAGCGAGAACCAAAAGGAGCTTCTACTGACACTACAATGCTATTATTGCCTTCAGCAGGCATCAGCAAGTTGGTGCTATAAGTTAAACATCTTAAACGCTGCCATATTTGTTTCATAATGGTACCTGTACTGTACGGACAATTACTTGCGTGCGCGCCATCAATTTCTCAAATCTTTGCTCAATGCCAAGCATTTTGCTAAAAAAGATTTAGTCCTTATCAGAGGGCGCAAGGTATTTATCATGCAATATTAACTGGTAAAACATCTCGCAATAATGGGGACTTTTAGGTATGTTAGTTACCAACAGCTAAGATCTCGGCAGAGGCTGAGTTGTCCCTCGGTTGGTGAGCTGAACTGAAAACAGGGTTGAAATTAGGAGTGATTGTTATTCACTCATATACTGTATTGTTCTTAGGTGCTAATAACGAGCCTTCTAGAACTAACGGTACCTCTAAATTAGCAAGTAGTATTCTTAAATCTCTGGTTTCTTAGAGTTGGCCGCTGGGGCTCTGGGTTTCTTATAATTCATACAAAAATACTGGCGCTGTGACCAAGACCGTACGCTAGGCATAAACGGTACAACTAGGCGAATGAGATGACAATAGGTAATGTTAAGGCCGATATGGGTTCTAGGTCACTACTCTCCCGACTGACCCTTAAAAAGGAGAGGGCACATACAGAGTGTGAGACAAGCTTAGGATAGCAGTATACAATTTTAGCAGAAATGAGCGAGCCGAACATTACGGCGCCATACAAAGTGAATCAGATATAATGTTGTGGGGGTGGTCGTTAGAGGAGTGAACTGAGATCTACTCGCATGGAAAGTAAAGGCAACGATGCTCTGCCTAACATATTAGGGCGCGGTGTTAATGCTAGAGGAGATAGAAGGATTGGCGATTGACCTCACTCGAGTAATTAATATCTCAGAGCGAGCAACATAAATGTAAATGCCGAATTAGAGCTGGTGAGCTTGCCGTAGAAATCAACATAGCAGAAAGTATGAAAATCATCAAGCACCTCAGTAGCAGAAGGCAACTCCATCCTATACTAGTTAACCCTCAGTCTCTCTGTACGTACACATATAATTATCTATAGCAACTGTATAAGAGAAGATTCTCGTAGCTGATGTGTGTAAAGCCTCGACTGCAGGTCTATGGCAATAGAACGATCAGAATTCATCTTGATACGCTCCACCCTCTCACAACTTCATATACCGGTGTCATATCAACCAAGTCGAACGCCACACCAGGTTCGCTACTTCTTTCCTGTTTGAACTATTGGCTTGTTGTAATAGCTTACATACATCGACAAGGTAAGATAGTCATTTCCAACTCAGCATGTACACATATCCCCTTACCTCCCCCCAGCCCCCTCCACCTCCTCAAGAAGCGTCGCAAGCAAGGCGCCCCATTCCGCCTTCTCGCTGCGCCGGAACGCGCCATTCGTCTTCCTCGACTCGACAACGAGCGCCTCGTCATCGCCGCCGCGGAAAAACGCCAACACGCCCCCCTTCCCATCCAAGCGCGCCGTGAGCCGGAAGTAGTGCTTGCCCAGCTCGTTCGCCTTGCGCACCGGCATGAAGCGCAGGTCGTTCTCCTGGCACCAATTCTCGACCTCGTCGCGGAATGTCGGCTCCGTGACCTCGATAGGCGGCAGAGGGGGGGCCTTGGGCCGTTTCTCCTCCTCGAGCCTCGCTTTTTCGCGGCGGGACGGGCCTGAGGGGCGTGCGGGGTGTTTCTCGGGGCGGGGCAGCCGGCGCTTCGCGTCGTCGCCGAGCTCGAGCGCCGTTTCAATGAGGGCCGTGCCTCTTTGGAACTCGGCCTTGATGCTTTCCTGCGAGGCTATCTCGGGCGGGAACACTTCGTCGTGCCACCACTCGAACCAGGCGCCGATCTCCTCGTAGTTGGCCTCGTCGCTCGTGAGCCACTGGTGCAGCACATCGTGCCACATAGGAAAAACCTCGGTGACGACGACTTCGGCTATCATGGAGGAGGAGATGACGTCGACCCACTTGACGACGCCTTGTAGCATGGGTAGATATGGCTCCTGGTCCCCCGGATCAACGCGGAAGTGGGTGCGTAGATAACGGCCCATGCTAGGGAGAATGTGATGCATGACAAGAGGTTTCCATTGATCCTGTGCTTTCGAAGGGCGAAATACATCCTGCCACGGTTTTAGTCCGGGAACGACTCCTTTGTCGAACTGCCAAGTATCGATGGTTTGTCGGAATTTCCGCCTGACATCGGAGACTAGGCCTGTGCCTTTGGGTTCTAGATGGTGTGGGGGTAAATGTTGGAGCCAGGGAAATAACCACAGGTGTGGTAATGTGCTTCGCTCCTTTTTGGGCTTCCAGCTAGCGATAGCGTTTTCGAGTCTGCGGACCACTTGCTCTAGCAACTGGGAGCGAACGAATGGAGGGAATAACTCCTCCCATTTATCTAGTATGGTGAGGAGAGGTGTCGCATCGTGGACATGCCAGGTCTGCGATATGGTGGTAGCAAGTTTAGGAAAGACTAGTTTGTATATCATGCTTTCATAGGGTGTAGTCGACTTCACATAAAAACGACTTGAGCCATCTACTTCGCTGTGGCCCCATTTAGAGACGACACCTGCATTTGCCGCCTTGTTCTCTGTACCAAGTAGGTTTTTAATGCTGATGAGATCGTTGGCAAAGTTGCCTAGGTTAGGGTCTTCTAGGGGCTGCCAGCCTTGAACGGCGTTGGCAAGAAATGGGTGAATACTCGCCACGGCAATGCCAGATAATTCCTCGTTATAAGTTGGGGCAGAGGCAGAGGCCTTCTTGAGCCCGGCGATGATAGGATCCCACTGCTGGTCTCGTGCAGCTTGGCAAACCTCATCGAGGACAAGGGAGAAGATTTGGAGCGACGAGAATTCGCTCTCTAGCTCGTCGACCTCTTGTTGGCGCTGATGGGCCTCCATATCTAGCCACGCCTTCCTCTCTTCTAGTGTCTTCCATTCCTCCACGAAGGCGGTAAGATCGCCCTGCGCTCGCCTTGCTAGTTTTCGAGCCTCGGTCTGTTCCACTAGTTCAGTCCCTGCCGTCGGGGTCAGGAGGCCGGAACCAGAGGTGAGCAGCCTCTGGTCACGGCCGGTCATATCCAGGATGGGGGCAAACGCCTCGGGTATGTGGAGTCCCGGCGCCGCTTTCTGGATGTCGCCAACGGTCATATATTTCGGTTTAGAGCGTTTTGGTGTGCTCACAGCGCTCCCCGAACCACTGTCTGCAGCCTTCTTCCTCCTCTCTCGCTTTCCCTTCTTCCGTTCTTCATCGGAATCGGGGACATCCTCCCCTCGCAAACGGGCCTGTCGTTTCTCTTCCTTGATTTCTTGCTGTGATTTCTCCCGCACGGTACCGAGACCGACGTTACCCTGCGGGCGGAGCGTTGCTTCGATGATGCTCGCGCGACCTTGGGCATCGGCACCGAGACCCTGTCCCTCGACGTAGCCCATCTTGGCCATCATGCGCGCGGCGAAAGATTTGGCCTTGGAACCGCCACCGCCGCCGAAAGCACTTGGCTTGTGAACCTGGGGTGCTGAGGATGACTCGTTGTCGGCGATGTTCGGGTCGAGGACGGGCTCCTTCGCCGAGGACGGGACGAAGCCTCTCCCCAAGGGGGTGCTTCCATCGTATTTTGTCTTTATGATATTCGACCTCTTGCTGGGCGTACTCCCAAAAATGTTGGGAGCGGCTTGTGGTTGGGAAGTCTGGCCCCAACCAAGTCCACCAAGCCCCTGCGCCGATGAACCAAAGCCCAAGCCAACTCCAGCCATGTCTTCGTCTTCATCTTCATCCCCCTCGTCCGCGTCCTCTTCTTCGCCTTGTTGTTCTTGCCCATGCCGGGTGGCGCTTCCTCGTTGTGCGCCGAGGCCAACGCGGCTAGTAGACGCGTAGTCGCTATCATCGTCTTCATTGTCCTCGCTTTCGTCCCGGTCTTCGACTGGGTGCTGATCCAGCTTTTCTTGGCCAGCGGAGACGAAGGTGACATTCCTGTGCCGGAGATCCCTCTTCGACTTCCAGCGCCTGTTGGGAGCATCGTCATCGTCGCTATCGTCGCCAAATATGCCCAAGGCAGCACTCTCTTTCGTGTTGCGGCCGGTTTTGCGGCGTTTGCGAGGGTTGAAGTCGGCAAACTCGTCGGCTCGGGGGTCAACAGATGGCTGCGTTAGACCGTCGTTGTCGCTATCATCGCCGTCGGAGGACGAGTAGGCTGCAGCATCGGCCTTCGATATACCGGTATGGTTGAAGGACATGTTGGCATCGGTTACGTTGTCCGCCCGGCGATCGCTAGTCGCGCTGCTCGTGGTCGCGAATTGGCGCCGATACGAATGTTGATTATACTATTAGGGCAACCTCGGTAGGAACGTGAAAAAGGGGCTATATACTGTTATCCATATGAGAAGATGAGCGGCTGTTGCTGCATCGCGTTTGGTGTTGAGTTAGGCAACAGAAGAAAAATAAAAAGTTGCTGAAGCGTCTAGGTATGTAGGTCTATACCTACAGGGTATCTATCTATAGGTACCTAGCGCACTGTATTGCACCCCAGTGGCAGTGGATGGATACTGTGCTAAGGTACCCAAGTTTATAGTGAACAACAATATCTATTAAAAGACGGTGACCAACATCACCACTTAAGTATCACCTTTACTCATAAAATTCCCTCTAGAACATATTAATATTAAATCACCATTACTTGATATTTCATATGCCTTGTGACATGCAATATGAGTACCATGCTTATTAAGAGTGAAAGCGAGGAGACTGGTACACCACCTTGACAAGCCATCTCTTTTTGATTCGGTATGCCAATGTTAGTCCGGCTCAGTTGACTAGGTATTGGCGAGTGAGTCTAACGGCTATTGTATTCTGATGGACGTTTTGGCTGGCCTTAATGCTTCTTGACGCCCTCCATCCATTCCTTGGTCCCTTTAGCACCGTCATGGGCCTTCTTGAACAACCGCCGCTCCCATTCCTCGAGGCCGCGCAGAAATTCCTCTCCTGCGCCGATGCCCACATCTTCGGCAGCTCCCGCCTTGCCGGCGTGTAGAGCAATATCCGCAGCTCTGGTGACAAAGGTGCGTCGTAGGATGGCGCAGATCTCCTTCTCTTCGAACAGATCGAGCATGCGCGTGCTTAGGCCGTAGAAGTTGTGGCACTGGTCGCGCAGCGGCACGGCGCGGGGGTCGGCCTTGAGGGCGGACATGACCTCGTTCGACAGAGGTCGCGGCAGGTTCAGCGACACGAACGACTTGGCGTCTTCCTCGCTGCTGTTGCTAGGGGCTCTGTTGGCGAGGGCGAGCAGCTCGGCAAGCCATAGCGGCAGGCCGATGGTCGTGCCGTTCTTCAGAGGCTGGGCGGGGTTGTTGTCGAGATATCCCAATTCCGCGACGTCGAGCTCGAACTTGCACGGCACTTTCTATTGTGGGGAAGCAAGTCTTGTGTTAGTAGACGAACATGAAGAATGGTAAGAGGCGTAGGGTAGTTGGTACCTCGGCGTCAGTCAGGATGGCATCTATATCGTAGTAAGACATGTTGCCCACACTGTCTCTCTACGGCTCATAGTTGGTCATACCCGTACAACTAGACTCATAACGTACCCGAGGTGGTGGTGGTGTTCCGGGATTGTGGTTGAAAAACTAGGTACGATGTAATGGATGCGCTGCTAAAGTATCTAAGGGAAATGCAGACGCGCCGCGCTCAGGTTAGGTGTCAGAGATAGGTACTCCGTACAGTGCTGTACCTAATGTGCGTGGGGTTGTTCTGGTTGCTGGCGCGGGGCATCTTTATTTGTCTTCTGCGTAATTACAAGTCCGTTGGAGAATTCATATACACCCTAATTGATAATAGCTGTCGGAGCGCTATCGGAACATCCGATAACTGCCGATATCCCCGAAAGTACCTATCTATTCGGGTTACCTAGGTAGCTTAGGTATGTAGCTCTCCATTTATTGACATCATTGTCAGAGCTGCACAGGTACATCCATACACCACCTCCGCCTGCATCTAATTAACTTGCTCTTCACGGCCAATTCCACCTCGAATGTGTTCGTGACAATATACACCAACCATCTGACCAATTCAATTTCATTGGATCCGACAAAAGTCCTCACGATGGCTGCCACCCTCTTTCGCGCCGCTCCGTCTGCCCGCGCAGCACTGCGGGCAAGCTCCATTACGCCCACCGTCGCCGCGCTCGCCAGCACTTCCTTCGTCCGCGGCAAGGCCACACTGCCCGATCTGCCCTGTAAGCGAGAGAAGATACTCTGTACATGGCATCGACGTAGCTGACACGCTTGCCACCGACTATCTTAGATGACTACGGTGCCCTCGAACCCCACATCTCGGGCAAGATCATGGAGCTGCACCACAAGAACCACCATCAGACATACGTCACCGGCCTCAACGCCGCCTTGGAGCGGATCGAGGAAGCCAATTCTAAGGGGGACCAGTCCAAGGCCGCCACCGTCGCGCCGTTGCTCAACTTTCACGGCGGCGGCCACATCAACCACAGCCTTTTCTGGGAGAACCTGGCCCCGGCGAACAAGGACGGCGGAGGCGAGCCCGGCGGTGCTCTCAAGGTACGTTACCCTCTGTTTCTTTAGCCGTGACAATCGATACTCATCAAAGTCTTGCTGCTGACTGGACCTCCGCAATCCACTAGTCCGCCATTGATCGCGACTTCGGGTCCTTCAAGACTCTCCAGAGTCAGATCAACGCTGCTCTAGCCGGCATCCAAGGCAGCGGCTGGGCCTGGCTCGTCAAGGACAAGGCGGCTGGCACTCTCCAGGTCGTCACTCGAGCTAACCAAGACCCCGTCACGGGTGCCTACGTACCCCTCCTGGGTATTGATGCCTGGGAGCATGCCTACTATCTGCAATACCAGAACAGGAAAGCCGAATATTTCAGTGCCATCTGGAACGTCATCAACTGGAAGACTGTTGCTAGTCGCCTAGAGAAGGCATGAAGATGCAGGTTCGTTCCAGCGTAATTGCGCATGTACGTATGCATGTATAGTAAGGGTAGGCAATGAGAGCTCGTGTCGTATCGTTGTTTACATATATAATACTGTACGTCCACAGCCCTGCCATGAATGGCTGTTTCTTATGGTATGTCGAACAATGGCTATAAATGAAATGAAAGAAAGAAAAGGGGGTGTGCAATAAGCACTATCGAATGCAACGAAGCAAATGAGAAATGTCTAAACTATTCGCTAGGTTGGAAAATGCGCCGTGCGTGATTTATGCATATACATAAGAAAGAGAGGCAAGCTAGCCGGTCAAAAGGTAATACAATACCTATGTGAATCGGTCGAACGTTAAAGTCAGACCGGTCAAGGCAGACTAAACCGTAAGCCGTTTACATTACCATATTGCTGACGAAGGAAATATACTTTGTTAGTTGGTCTTAGTAGTCACTCGTACATCATGGCCATCTTGCCCATTGGTACTCTAAGCCAATGCCAGAGTATATAGGTTATCAACAGCAAATTTTCAACCTCGTGCATTTGCATAGAACCTGTCCCTCCTTTCGATGCTACTGTCTCTATGTTGCTACTTGTATAAGAGAGGAGGAGTGCTTTAGGATACATGTTGCTGACAAGACGCTTAGCTGACGAGATAACTAAAGCTAACATGAGATGAGGATAGATAGATAGTTAGGCTAGGCAACGAATGAAGCGAAGGACCTTAGCATCGGCGCTTCGCGTCTGCAAACAAGGAGTGAATCTCAGAAGCGTCAATGTCCTAACCGGCGCATACGGGACGTCCATGGTAAAGAGGTACTCACATAGAATAGAAAGACAAGTATTGCCGAGGTCCGACTACGGAGAACGAACAGACGATCTTCGGGGCGCAAGTAGCGAGCGAGAGGCGAATACTGGGCATACATCATGTGTAGTATAATTCGGATCTATGTAGAACACAACAGAAATGCGAAAGCAGAAGAGTCCACGCCGGCTTCGCTAGCCATCTCTACCCACTTACGCCATAGACTTGTAGCGGCAACAGCGCAGGCATGTAACCAGCTATCGACTCCCGTACGTACATACTTATATGTACTGCACGTAGTGTGTGTGTGTGCCGTACCCGGTGTAAGTGAGGAAACGCCAAGCCGTGGGGAAGCCGCCCGTGTCGAAATGCAGATCCCGATTCAAATACCTACGTGTCGGTAACACTATGACACTCATCAAGCCATCAATCGGCGATCCACTGCTCTTGATAGGACCTACAATAGTGCATACCTAGGTGTAGGCTTGGCGGCCCTCTATGAAGTCTGTCTTAGCAGACAAGTGAGAGCTTCCCGAAGTATCGCTGGGCGAAGACTGAAATCGGATGAATTCCTTGGTAGACGTGGAGCGGACTAGCCGAAGTAGAAACCGGATCGGTACCGTAAAGGCCGGGGTTGTGAATAGTGGGATATGAAGGGGCATATACGGTAGTACCGAGACGAGTAGTTTAGTTTAGTTGATGACTCATCCCGGCTTCATAGAGGTCATCAAAGTCGTCAAGGTACATACTGTACAGATACATAAATCACATCCGAAAGCAGGGCACAAGAGAGAGCCGAAGCGGTGTGCTTGCGTGTTATCCCCACGATTTTCCCAGAAATCCGTTGGTATGAGAATGTCGCCCCCTGCAGAGCTTCAAACACGCCATCTCGGCAATCCGCTGGGTTCCGAAAAATATTTACAGGAATATATGATGAGGTTCGTGCTCCCGTACCGAACCATGTTGCCGATTTCCCTGCTATTTCGATTACCGTGCCCAAGTAATTCTTGCTTGTACCTGGGGCGACAGCAGGACCGTCTCGTGGCTCCTCAGAATTACAGGAAGTCTGGGCGTTTACTGGTATCGAATAGTAGAGTGAGTGTAATGCATGAATTCTATAGCAGGCATATGTAACCGAAGTATGGGTGTAAATGAATGAATATTCGGTAAGCCATCTGATTCGCGGCTATGAAATCGATCGGGCGAACAAATAAGCGCTGCCTGCCAACTCACATCCAAGCGACCTGCTTGTAGGTAGGTAGCTTATGCACATACTTAGGGTACTTAGGTAGGCAACAGAGCCTAAGGCATCTAACTATTTATCAAGCACATAACTGATGAAGAAACTAGACCCTGCATAGGTAGTCGAAACACCATCTGTATGGTGTAGTAGTATCTATCTATTAAGTACCGTAGACTAGACATGTGCTGGCACCATCGTCGCCGCTCCCGTTTCCGCGGTCTGCGGCCGCCTCAGAAACTAGTTTACTGTAGATAGAATAGCAAGTTCGTCAACAAGCTATTCCTTATAGGCGAGCCCCACGATGGGATCCCCCGACCATGATGTATGATCACTCGACTCACACGTCATGCCTATAGCAGCTTAGGCCATCCTTGATCAGACCACAGGACCACATTCGCTACAACAGTGGATAATCGCGTCACTCGCGAGTCGCGGGTGAGAGAGTACCTTGGGTAGGTAGGCAGACGGGCCATGATCACGCCTCAATATAGGTACCGAACCCGGTGACGGACGGGGAGGAGGGGAGGGGGGGACATGGGGGGAGGGATGATCCCTACCATACTATCTAATAGATAGCCGATTGACGAGACTTATATCGATTTGACAGCCGTATAATATGGAATATACACAGACTAAATACCTACTATCTACAGAGTACGCATGTTAAATACGCTATTATAGTACTGTACCACCCTCATGCTTATTTAAGTAGTCTAGCGTATGCCACTATCTACCCATAGTGACTTTTTAACTGCACATAAACATCCACTACAGGTCTACAACATGGTACTTTTGGTGTAGTTTGGTCTCGGTAGTTGGGGGAGGATCTGCAAACATGCAGCGTGCCCAGCCAGAATTACCGACAAACCCTGGTGTGTCTAATCCACATGTTAAACCCATCCAGGCAAGCCGGGGACGCAAACGTACATACTCTGGGTAGATACAGCATAGGCAGCATACATACAGTACATACATACATATACATATGTAGATGGTGCTAGCACGCGACCAACCTGGCTTGGGCGGGCAAAATAAATACCTCTCGTTCGAGGCTCTGTCCTGTCTCGCCTACGCTTACCCCTCGCCATGAGCGCGAGCAGCCGACCAGTTAAGTAGTTTGCCATGCGGTGTTTTCACGACGAGCCGGAGCGCATGCAGACCGCATGAATGAAACTCGTAACCGCTCTCTCTCGCGCTTTGCCTCCGTAGTAGGTTTAGTACACTTTGATTATCCGCCGCCGCCGCCGCCGACTAGATCCTCTTCTTACATGCCCTCTTACATACATGCACACTAAACTAAATAGCTGAGAACTGACGTATCTAACTGTAGTCGAAGATTTCAGTAAACAAACAGAAGTAGCGTAAGCAGGTAAGAAACAGCGCCACGTTGTCTCGATATTGCGCCTCGTCGCGGTACGACCCTACCGCCTAACTTGACGCTTGGCTTCCGCCCTGCATCTGTCGGTATTTTGGCCCCTCTCTATAATTACCCAACGGGTAAAATTACCTAGGCAGGTAGGTAGGTAGCTTACCGTGGGAGTAAAGTAAGTAAGAGAGACAAAAAAAGAAAACAAAAAAGAAAAAAGGGATAGGTCATCATCTCACCGGTAAGCTCAGCATCGTCGTCTTCAGTTTCATTGCAGCCTACCGAAACATCTACACATATGGGCATAGTCGATGCATGATGCCGAGTCAAGTATAGAACAGGACGAAAGAGTGAGCAAGTCGGTATGCAATGTCATCATCATTAGGTAGGTATAGTGATACTACCTTGGTATACCGACTGACTCATGCCACTAGACCACCTACTTAATGTATGTGACATCCCCGGATTGGATTGGGTTGGATTGAATTAGATTAGATTTCTGGCCTGGGCGACTGACCGATTGGGCACAAGGGGAAGTAGTTTCACATCGTAAATATCACCTCCTAGGTATTTCCGACCCTCCTCTGCGACGCTAATGCAACCCTCATGCGGGCGTCTCTCTCTCCCTCTGACTGTTGTCTGTCTGTGTTTTTTTTTCCTTTTTGTCGTTGCTTTTGGTGTTGCCCATTTAAGCTTTTGATCATATTTACTCGGCATAGATCTACGCCACGGGGTCCCATCCGCTTCCATAGAAATACCCTCGCCTCCCCCACGTAGACCCTAGCTCATGTCTCTCCCGAAAGCCATCAAAATTCGACATTTTGAAGCTTGCTCGTTGTTCGGAATCTAATAAGCCTGTTGCGTGCTTCTCTATCCCGGACTTGAAGTTCGCATAGCCGGCCTTTAATAACTCTCTATTCTTCTTTAATTTGCTAGCAAATCATACGCAGCGCAAGCCGCCATTTACGCGTCAAATAAGAATAGCAGGGCCTATTTCGCAAGTATTGCAACTCTGTCTAGTCTCTAGGGTCAGACTTCAGAAGTATCTCGAATACAGCCTATTCACATAACTATCTATCACCATCCAAGATGATCGACGACATCGATGCCATCACGCCCTGTCCCATCGGGTCCGCACCGTCGACAGAGACGATGAGCCCGATCGCCGACCTCCGAACCACCAGATCCGCCTCGCCGAGCTCCTTCCGCTCGTCGGTCGACATCAGCCGGCGCAGGGCCTCGGTCAAGGCGCTGGAGGAGGGGACAAACGGCGACCCGGAGCGGCTCTGGATGCGGATGCTCGCTCTCCAGCGGAAGTTCGGCTGTTATAATTCGGCCCGGATGAGTGCCGCGCTGAGCTCCGGAAACGTGAGCAGATTACGGCGTAAGTCCGCTCCACCCATACACCCGTGGCCCAAAAACAGCTGGCGATGACTGACCGACGATGATGATCACAGCCTCCAAAGCATGCCTAGACTTGCTGAACGAGAACATGGCCGTATTACCTGATTCCGTCATTAATTGGCTGCGGCCGAACTGACGCCGCGCTGTGTGATCGAGGAGATGATTTGGTGCTTTTGGGTGCTCTGGCGTTTGTTCGGCTCATCGGCTTTCTTCAAAAACGGGAGGGTGGGCGAGATTTACGAGGCGACCTTACTAATACCGAGGGGACCGCGTACGCGCTCATGAGTGGACGGGATGACGGCTAGCATGATTATGATACCCCCTAGATTGGAGTTTGGGAATTTGAGTAAAGAGCTCTTGTTCTTGTTCTTCTTCTTTACTTAAGCTGTACCTCATTGTACCTAGTTACTGTATGATCTCGTAGCTTTGCTTGAATCGATGCTTATTTTACGAGCCGGTGAGTTGCAGCGAACTTGTGACGCCGAAGGACCTCGACGATCCACTTCATGGACTGACGCTCGAGAGGCTGGCAAGCGCATGATCCAAGACTTTCTTGCACTGCCCTCTGTAGAGCAGAGCCAGCTCCTGATTGCTGTTTGTCGCCTCGTAAGGCGGATCATGGCACTCGATCTCTTCTAGATCTATAGTGAGCTTTGTTCCTATAGAGTCGATGATTTCCTCCAGGAGCCCTTGGGGAATTCTGCCTTGCATGATCTCCGTCAAATTGACATCACAGGCCTCCCCGTTACGCTGTGTGATGGACTCGTAAAGAGTAGCGATGAGCGAGTCTTGGAAATGGGAAAAGCAAGGAAGACAGGAGAGATGGTCCGGGTCCAACAGTCTCGATCGCCCTACCACCGAACTCGGGTGAGAAAATGGCCGCAGGGACACAATGTGCGACGCATGGAGATCGCTAGCTGCGGGGCTCGCCTTCGTCTTGATGTGCACGTAATCATTGTGGAAGTCTTCGCCTTCCGGGATGATGAAGCCATAACCGAGGAGCAACTCAGCATTGGTCTTCATGCCATAGTTGTTGTAAACCTGCTGCCTCGCGGCATAGGGCTGGCCGGTACGCAACGTGCAGATGCGTGAGTCCTTGTCCGTCACCCAGTCAGTCTTGGCGAGCGGCGAGTGGTTGCCAACATCAAAGAGAGGCAAGAGGATGGAGAAATCATCAGGCTTGCAAGGCAGAGAGAGCGATTCGATATTTGGGATGATAAGCGACGGACGGAAGCTCCTCGTGGTGAAAATGCAGTACGCCCAGTAATAGAGCGGTCGAGTGTACTCGTACTGGAACCTCTGAGGCAAGAACTTCATGGCCTGCTTGTACTCCTTTTTCAGAGATGACCTTATCTCTTGCACGGCCACGTGGGCGTTGGTGCCGCCGAGGAATTCAACGTCGCCTGCAGGCCATACGACTGGTAGCATGCCTGTCATGTGCTCAGGTGGAGGAAGGGTCCTAATGTAAGGCGACCAGGGTGACTTGTCTCGGCGGAGATATTCCTGCATGAGGAAGAATCGACCTATGACATGAGGCGGCACCTTTCCCAGAAACTCGGTTGGGAAGTAGGCATCATCTTCTGGCGCCGGGATGGCGGGAGGCAACGCCGTAGCGATGCTCGGGTGACCGGCTATGGCGTTGAGGAACGAAAGGGAGCAGGCCAACGGCAGGGAGACGATTTCCGCATCCATGTCAAGCGCACCAGTTTCCTTGACTCGAAAAGAACCCTTGGTCACTTCATCGTGATAGATCTCAACAGCAGGATGAAGCTTTCCACCCGCGGCTTCAACCCACCGGACGAGTGCCTGGTATCGCTCTGCTAAGCTCGCCATCTCGGTTGTGCGAGACGAGGGACTAGCTCGTATATGTACCTACGTATATGTTATGATGTGTCCAGCGGATCCTTGGTAGATTTAGCCGTGTCCGTGCATCTACACTAGGTAGCCGAGTAATGTCCGGGGTCCTACAATATTGGCCTAAGTCATAATTTCTTTTCGTCTTGGCTGACCATTTGATTTAGTCGAGGTATTCTGTAGATAGTATGGCTTATCTACAACCTGCAGGTATGTAAGGCGCCGGTGCTAATGTGTGGTGTATCTGTGTGTGTCTGTGGTGGGGACAGCTTTTTTCATGTTACCTACGCGAACCTTCGCGCATTTCCCCATTTCTTTTCGTTTTCCGGGTATGCTATCTCGCTAATGTGTATTACATAAGCGAGTCTAGCACATGCCTTCCCGGCTTGGCTCCGGAGATGTCAACCTGTCTCCGTTACAGTCGAAACTCGATACGGAACGGAGGCAATATTCCCTTCCGGAATCGACAGTTCACCGCCAAGTATCAGACGTTAACCAACAGGATTACAACGTATGCGAGGCCATCACATTCCTCAACCTTGTTTAGACTTCACAACAAGCCATGAATATGAGGAGAGACTCCGGGGACACCCGGCGGCCGTCGCGCTGGCCATCGAGGAGTGAAGGTCTATTGGGGGCTCTTCGGTCTCCGTCCGGATCACTGTGGATTTGGAAGCAGATGCCACGGAGAAAAGCGAGGGGCACGGTTCGCGTAACGCGTCCTTGGTGAAGGGATCGTGATTCAAGCGGAGCGCTAACACATCGAGGCCCACGCAAACTAGCTGACACCTAGCTGACAACACGTGGGATGATGTCCAACATTGGAAACGAAGGCCGAAAAGAAGCGTCTGCTTACTGGTGGTGTGCTTAGCGCCTCTGATTCCACCAGTGTCATTCACAAATCGAGGTCTCGTGGTTGGTGAAAGGGGTTCCTAGCCATCGGTTACCAAATTTCACCACTACCAAGTGAAGTATTCTGTACCATCTAGAAAATAACTTAAATATCACGACGATCTCCATAGTGCTTCGTTGTTTCCTCCAGTACCTTGGCACTGCAGGTCATTTGTTTCCGTGTGCTTCCCGGCCGATCAGTCGAGGTTTACTACTTGTCTTTGATATCTGCTGACGGTCACTACTAATATACGATCCGACCGATCACGATCATGAGCTTCAAGTCGGTCATACTTGCCGCCACGTGCGCTATAGCGGTCCAGGCTCATGGCCTTGTTGATGGTTTCGTAACTGACGGCACCTGGAACCAGGGCTTCATACTCGACTATTATTATCAGGTTGTGAACGGCGGAACACTGCCGAATATCGCCGCTTGGTACGCAGAGAACTTGGACAATGGGTTCATAGAGCCCAACAATTACAATACCTCTGATATCAACTGCCACAAAAACTCCAAACCGGGCAGCCGCACGGTAAGCGTGAAGGCTGGCGGCACTGTCGAATTCCAGTGGACCTTATGGCCACACGACATTGGTCCCGTTCTCACATACGTAGCGGATTGCAAGGGCGACTGTTCTACCGTCGACAAGACGACCTTGCTCTGGGTTAAGATCGACGAGGAGGGCTGGGACCCAACTGCTCAGCTCTGGGCTTCGGGGAAACTAATCGCTGCCAACAGCACGTGGACGACTACCGTGCCATCAGGACTAGCCCCAGGCAATTATGTTTTCCGCCACGAGAGTACGAAAACCTAGCCCCTTTTCCAGTTCGCGCTTCACTGCTCGTTATGGGCAGTTTGATACTATCTCTAGCCCAATCTTGAAAACACTTGGACCTTACGCACCTCCAAATCTTCAATTATTTAAGCTAATTTGTGTCGGCATATACTAACTTGAACTGTTGTAGTTATTGCTTTGCACGGCGGCGCTTCTCCCGGTAAGTGAGCTCCAAGATATTTTTTCTTCTACATTACATGTTTAAGAATCCTCACGACCCTCATCGTACAACCTAGTCATCTACCTACCACTAATCCCTGTTTCTAGACGGCGCACAGAACTACCCGCAATGCTTTAACATCGCTATTACGGGGTCAGGTACTGATAAGCCTGCCGGAACATTGGGTGTCAACCTTTATAAAGCTAATGATCCGTACGTACTACCCGGCGTCGTCTTTACACTTTCGTCTGGACCCAAAAAAAGGCCCCCTAGCTCAGCTATATTCTTGGATATAGAGTTTATGTGATTACAAGCCACTCTCAGGCGTGTTTTTGAAACAACTTAGAATCAACTAATTCCTCTATTATAGTGGTATCCTATTCAACCCATACATTAATTTCTCGACTTACACAATCCCTGGCCCTGCACTCTACACCGGAGGCTCAGGCTCAACTCCCGGATCTTCAACCTCGGCTGCCACCACTTCGACAACTACGGCGAAGTCGTCAACCTCGACGACGTTGACTACAACGACTAAAACGACAGCAACAACTACAACAACTAAAACGACTACAACGACAACTGCATCGCCAACATCCACGGGTGTAGGCGCACCATTATACGGCCAGTGGTAAGTTTCTTTTACGTTAATAAACTCATAGTTGAGAGTGAACTCTCATGATTTAGTTACTGCATCATATTGAGATACAAGATCGCTAATAATTCCTCAGTGGTGGTATTGGCTGGAGCGGCGCAACCACATGTGCGCAAGGAGCTTGCACGGTCCTCAATCCTTACTATTCGCAATGTGTCTAAACCTACGTAATGGTCCCAAATTAGCTCACAAAATGAGAAGTATGTGGGAGTCGCGGAACAGAGGGGATTGTGTTTATGCATTGGGATAGTCTAAAAAGAGGCATAGACTTTAAACCGAACCAAATTACAATTATATACGCGGCTGCTGAGGCTTTTGCATGGTTAGAAGGGAAGACCGTGTGATATGCTCACTAATATCCGTGACCCCTAGCTACATAGCATTGGCTATGTGCAAGACAATACTTATACTACACAGATTAGTAGCTTGATCTCCCAGCAATACCATGATTCATAAAAGTGTCGAGGAGCTTCTGCAGCTTGTAATGAGGCAAGCTAAACAGGGTGCCTGCTGGGCACTCATAAGATGGGTTGTAGAAGGAAGAGAGATACTAGTCGACAGAAGGGAGTTATGTAACCGACCGCATCAAAGTTGGCATGAATTTCAATAAACCCTTGGCTCTCTCTAATTTCTAGTGTTAAGATCCGTTAATGACATGAATGCGAAATGGCCTTAGCGCTGTGGGTCGCCTTTGCTGTTGCTAAGGTAGTTGAGATCAGTGAGCGTGCCAGTTTCATCTCTTAGTTCATGACTACCTACTTAAGAAGACTCGGCTACTAATGAAATGGCCATAAACAATTAAACCTTATACAAGTAGGGAGCTTGCAAGTTTGAAAAGGCATGAAATATGTAAATATACCTAACGCTTCCCTGAAACGTATACTTTTATACATCTACGAACGTATTAGAATTAGACCTCAGAGGTAATTAAGGGATTATAGATAGTCATCTTGAAGCGGATGTCAACAATATATAGATGCTTACTCGAAGCCGTCTGGCCCTCCTATGAATTGATTTAGGGGCGCTATAAACTAAGACGGTCTTGATACATACTATAGCACTATGATCCTAATACCCTGGGTATAACTCAATTCTCTCTTCTAGCCTCGAAGATATTATATGCAAGGCTACGCTCTTTCCGTCTTATCAATTGTCAGAACTCGTTATTTCTTCAGCAGACTGCACCCCACCCGCACTCTCTTTGGCTTTCAAAACCCAACCGCATCTCACAAGCCAGAACGCAGCCATCAGTGGCGTGCACGTTGATCCCACGGCGACGCCGAAGATGGCCTTGAAGACCTGGGGGGCCCAAACGACACCAAAGTACCAATCCGCACCCCTACGCGTTCCAACCAAGGTAAGGAAGCCGATACTCGCGCCGAATACAACCGGGAAGAAGGCAGCAAGCAGAATAAGCGACCTAATAGCATTGCCAAGGATAAGGGCGACCCAGGGTCCGAAGCCTTTCAACTCCTGCGGCTGCTCGTGTTCTAGAAAGAAATACCATCGCATGAACCTGTTCTTCGGTTCACGAAAGAAGCCAATCGGCGGCACCATGCCCTTCCGCAAGTGGAAGCTGACAATAAAACACTCGACGATCCAAGTTATAATGAATTGGGCAAGCAGCGTGAAACCAGCATCCGCGGCAAGCGCATTGGGCAGAATAAAGAGGCGGACTGCATCTTGTGTATGATATGTGCCTGACGTGGAGTCAGCAAAACCGTATTGGGCGCTAAGCAGAGCGGGTAGGGAGAGTTCACGTACCGTAAGCTATGCCGAAATTGATTCCCGCACCGAGGACAGCAGCAACGACGCCGTCGAGGACGAAAATATAGACAGCCTGGCGACGCGTGAGGCGGTCAGTTGGGGCCTTGAATGCCCATTCTTCACTCTTCGGGGTCGTCAAGTCTGGAGTATCCCCGCTGTCGTGCTGGAGCCGGGCCTCGATGTCAGGGGTGGCCTTCTCATTGTGCTCCCCTGGTATGAACAGAGGGTTCCTCGCCCATGTCATGGCAAAGACGATATTTTACTTCTGGTATAAATATGTGTGAAGCGCGTGGCGATACCGACGCGTTCGTTGGGCGGTATAAATCAATGATCTTCCCAAATGAGTCTGCTTATGTAACAAGTATGTCGTAATTAAAGACTTTCAAGCATAGAGACGACCAGCTTCCTAGACCTAAAGCGCGCTCATATATCAGGCCAAAGTACACTAAGGTTTGCTCGCGCTCTAACTACCTAGTAGACATTGTATGTAGGAGGAAGAGGATGTTGACCGCGATCAGCGACGACAAGTGTACAAGAGAACTACCGGGACTTAACGGGTTAGTCTCAATAAGTAATTCCAAATTTGAACGGGATCACCAAATCGGCCCGCCCGGGTACTACTGGAGTAAATATCGCCCCTCAATTCTGCAGCTTGGGATTGTTTACTACAACAACCAATAAAAGGGACCAAAAGTAACAGGCAGGAGGTGAATTCGGAACCCTTGAAGACCTTAAAAAATGTTGAAAATGGTGGACGGGAGGTTATATATGTATTGAAGAATGATATTTTACGCATTCGGCCAATAACAACAATATAGAGTGCTGATAGTACCTATAAACGTCAGCTTGTGATCCTGAAGGAGCTGAATGTGGAATAGCAGCTCTGGAACAAGGAATTTGATTATGGCCCATAAGAGACCGAGCTCCAAGGAACCTTTCTTACATTCATATCCATCTCATAAAGATGGCCCGCTCGCAACGGGCTAATTACGCCATCCTGGGCAGACCTAATCACAACTGATCCAAGTCTGAGCAATCTTGAAAATGCCTGAACAAAAGTGACGGGCGGATAAGTTATGACGAGCTTCAAGATTGACGTGGTATAACAGATGTGATTTGAATGCGCGAGACTAAAATCTCTTGCTAGATAGCACGCTTAGGAGGCTGTAGCATACCATTCCCACTCTAGTAACACTATGTTTCGCTTCAGGCCTCGGTTTCTTCGTTACTGATACCCAGGCCGTCGCGGTCGAATAGCATTCTGGGATCACGGACGACGACAGTCCCATCTGCCGCCATGTCAAAAACGAGAAGCATGGTTTTCGATGTTCCTAAACGCGTTGTACTTATTTAATATACTACAATTTTCTGGGAGAGCGTGGTCCGTAGGTTAGAGTAGGTGTGACATACCCTTCAAAACGATGAGAACGTGATTTGACCCCATTGCTACAGAGCGCAGCAGAGCAGATCTGGCCGTATGAGCGGCTATATCTCACCACAGTATACCCAACCTACATCAAGCCCTCAATATAACTTCATCCTATCCTAGTATCGCTCACCAAGTCGACATTCAGTGGGCGAGCGAGCTTTATTACAAGCCGGAAGAACGGAGACGTGAACATCATAGGTAGATACTTGGAAGCGTATCCCGACGTTTCTCGTAACTTTGAGGCGTGCAGTATGGAAAGCGCCACGAACGACGATAACTGTAGAGTTTGGGTTAACAATCGTGGCTAATAGCGCAGGAGAGAAATAAACAACTTGAGAGCCGTGTCGATGTTAAACATGCCGATTTCTAATTCCTTTATCCGCGACATGTGACCCGCCATCTCCTCCAAGCCTCGATAGGCCCATACGCCCTATTTGATCACAGATCGATATACAATGGTACAAGCTATTCAAAGCAGCACGGGTGGAAGGAAGGAAGGGAGATGGTAATTTGCGCTTTGGGTTTTGCTTTTTCTACTGCTGGTAGGTGTGTAAGGTATTTCTTGTTAGGGCAGTTAGCCGAAGCCTGGTTCGAGCGGCATGGCTGCCACAGCGTGCTTCCAGGCCTTCGGTTAAAGGCTCACGCTCCCCCCAATATGTGCATTCAGTTACTCTGCTGCCGTAAACCTCCTAGTTTGCCCACTGGAGTCGGTAATTACCATAAAGAGCAAGATTTAACTATTGGCTCGGGAGCACACAGGAGCAGCTGTGGTTAAATACTTCCAAAAGGGCATAGAAAAGCCTGTAGAGAACTTACCAGTGAATAAATCAACACAAGCTTAGGCCGGCACGTGACGCCGGGCTTGTGGTGAAGATGGCATCTATCAAGTATCGCTCCTCGTGCGACCTCTGCCTCACCACCAAAATCAAATGTACGCAAGAGAGACCAGCATGCTCCAGATGTGCAGAGCGCGGCCGCCTTTGTGTCTATAGTCATTGTCGTAAGATCGGTCGGCCTTCGTACAAGTCCAGGCTACCTTCTCTCAATGCGAAAAGCCCCAAAGCAGTGCGGATAGCCTCACAGCGACAGACTGCCTTGTCACTGCCGGTGGAACTACCGGCGACACAATCCCAGCAAGGCCTTTTTCCTGGGCCTGCGCCCGGGGCAAAATCGGCTGTTTCCCTGCACAATCTTGCACGTGGGCCGACCCGCGATGACGAGAATCACACCAATCTCGGCACGCCATTCGACGAGCCGTTCGAGGGTAATGACTGGGCCGCTCTGGACAGCATGGTCAATTTGCCGATTGACAATGTCTCTGCTGCCCCAACTCGCAGCCCCTGGGATAGTCAGAACTACCTGATTGATCAACTTCTGGCACAGCCTTTGGCTTTTTCCGGGGTAGCAACACATGACCACGCGCCAACGTACCCGGGTGACTCCTTTTCGATGGCCGAGGTAAGCTGCCCAGGCTCTTCTTCTGGCATCGACACCGAAAGCCCGTTCGAGACTGCCCTCTTTCTCCAGTCGGAATTCGAGCCGTCAACCCAATACGGCGGGTCATCTGATACCGGTCTTCGTACTCGAGGCCTCCCGGCAACCACAGGTTGTACCCTGCAGTGCTACCTCCAACTCACCAGCCAACTAGCTTGCATCAACAAATACCAGGCTGGTAGCAACAGCCTTACGATCGACGTCATTCTCTCCATGGAAGGCCATGTTCAAAGCACCTGGGAGCGCATCGTCCCTTGCCATGCCTGTCTTACCGGGCCCTGGTGCGGACAGACCATATTGCTAGCTACTATGGTGGTTGATAGCTTGTTGGCCACTTTCGAACGTGGGTGTGTCCAAAGAGAGAGCTCTATTCAAAACGGTGACTCTGGCCAGACTTCTTTGGCCAGAGAGCTCGGCGACGACTCTAAAACCTGGTTTGCTTTGCCGATGACTTGCCATCTGACGGTGGGGAGGAAAGGGGTCGATGATCAGATCAAATTTGCTTTTGTCAAACACCTTTCGTACTTGTATCTGAACCGCCGAAGGAAGGTTATAGAAGATATAGAGAAGGCAGTAGATAAAATTCGATGGGAGAGCGACGTGAGTTACAATGTCACGCATCAGCTATTTGCGGATGTAAAAAGGAGGGTAGAGTGTTGCGCAGGGCTCGTGGCCTTGAGTGACAAATCGGGAGTTTGGCGTCATATATGAAATGTCTTCAAACCGTGGAACAGAGATTCTATAGAGCCTGTCACCCAAGCAAGGTTTGAGTGTCAAAAGTTGTGAAATTACCCTCCGGTCGTTTGCACCAAATCTAGAAATAGGTCTACCCACGAAGGCGGCCTAAATATAGCTAACACTTCGTTAGCCCCGAAGCGCCTTCAGTAATAGCTCTGAGGATCTAGATCGCCTTCAGCTGAATCCTTCGAGAAGGGGAACGTGTCAAGGCTCTCTCATGGCTGCCAAACGCCCATCTACAAATACCTAGCAAAGGAACCGTCACCTTGTGCTTGATTATGATCATCTACTACAGAAAACAACCACCCCCTAAGCCTCTCTTCACCGACATATCCACGCGGACCTAGCTGTCATCATGAGATTCCTAATTCCATTCAGCCTCCTCCTACAATCGCTGGTCTCGGGGTCGCCCATAGGAGCCGATCCCCCATCAACGCTTCACAACACCAGCCCCTCTCTCGTCTGGCTCTGCACAGTCAACATCACAACTGCAACTGCGATTCCGGTCGGCGTCGTCAAGACCGATACTATCCTCATGATCCCCCTCACCGGCGGAACATTCTCGGGTCCGAAGCTCAAGGGTAAGATCTTGCCAGTTGGTTTCGACCTGGCTTCTATCTCGGTAGACGGCGTCTTCACGCCCAGAAGGAAGCTGATGCTCCAGACGGACGATGGCAACAACTTCTACGTGGAGGACACGGGGTTTGCGCCAAGCGTTCGCGCGAGCTTTTTGGCGGGACCAGGACCGTATGAGTGGCTCAATGATGTGGTCTCAGTGGGAAAGGTCGAACAGACTAAGATGGGGGCTCTCCTTATTCTTTATCAAGTTTGATGGGTACCCTTTTTGACTATAGAAGACTTGGTACGGATGGCGTGGTAGCTGACGTAGAAATTTCCACAACGGAGGGCATGTTGTGTTGAAAAAGATGGGTTGGGTTATGCTACCGTTTGAAGAGGACCAATAATGCGATGCACATGATACGGGATAGCTACTAAATAGGTATAAGAGAAATCTAAATGCATTAGTTTTGTGTTAAGGCCTTGTCGATTGTGCGTTGGTTACCTAGTTCTCCGTACCACCGTGTCGCGCCCCTGGACTTCTCATGTCAACCCAGCCTCGATTATCATAGTCTATAAGCGAGTCAGAATCTGAAGAGCTCGTGAGTAGCACGGGATAGCTGCTCCTTTTACGACGCGCTGACTATTAGCAGTACAACATTATGGTCACTATACTAGAGCTCAACCAGAAGATTTTAGCTTTATACGGGGTTTACCGAAACTGACGAACGGATTTCTAGGACGTTCTTACATCATAACCTTTACCAGCATGTGACACCAAATGTTTCAGGAATTTTAATGTGACCATAGCCATCAAACCTGTCGATGGCTTCCTTCGTTCACAACGTCAACATCCGATTTCTTCTCTTAGTTAAGATACGATCTAGCCATGTTAGCATTTCCATCATGCTCTGCACGATCGTTTTGCGATGGTACATTTTCGTGGCGAATCAGGCAGCCTTGCGCGGAACAGAGAAATGAGTGGCTTATCGGCTGCTACACCATGTATTCTCGGCCCCTTTCTACCAGTTAGAATGAGAGAAACTGGCCGCGTATGATATACATGGCTTATGATACATTTCAGCTCACTTTTGACGCAGATAGAGACATGATTTGCCATGTTTGGCCGTGAAAATGTAATCACTTGCTGCGAGATTTCAATTTCTGGGCGCGATGAACTTTTATTCTCTTTTCCGTCCTAGTCTCCCATCAATTGCAAGTTACATACTTCCAGGCCAAAGAAAACCTGGCAAGGCATTCTAAAAGAAAATCATGTCACACGACTCTCCCTCCGCAACAGCACTGGACAGGAATTCATCTGAGCATGTGCCGGGCCCGACTGTGGCTGAGAAAGTTGACGATGTATCGGTAGCTGCTGCACCTACGGCTGCGCCGACAGTCAACATCACATATCCAGGACCACTATTGACCGTAGTCATCACCTTCGCGTTGCTCTTGGCGTTATTCCTTGTGGCAATAGACATCGTAAGTTATTGGCCCATCATTCCAGTGGGTTCTCTCTACCTAACCGAGATAGAGCATCATCGCAACCGCCATCCCGACAATCACGGCCGAGTTCCATAGCGTCGAGGACATTGGTTGGTATGGCTCCGCCTTCTTCCTTGGGCTCGCAACGTTTCAGGCCTTCTGGGGCAAGGCATACAAGTACTTCCCGCTCAAGGTCGTCTTCCTGTCGTGCATCGCGGTCTTCGAGCTGGGGAGCCTCATCGCCGCTCTCTCGCCCAACAGCATCGCCTTAATCATCGCCCGCGCCATCCAAGGCCTCGGCGGCGCGGGAGTCACAGGCGGCTGCTACACTATCCTGGCATTCACAACCCGCCCGCAACACTTACCTCTGGTCCTGGGCCTGTCCAGCTCGGTCTGGAGCATCTCCTCGGTCCTCGGCCCGGTGCTAGGCGGCTTCTTCACCCAGTATGTGACGTGGAGGTGGTGTTTCTGGATTAATCTACCCGTGAGTTATCTCGCAAGAACTCTCTCTTCGCTAACGATCCGTATCTTCGGTTCCGAAATGCTAACATATGCCATGATGATCCGGCTCTTAGATTGGCGGCACCACATTCTTCTTACTTCTACTCTTCTTCAAGACCCCCCCTCACTCGCGGACAGCCCACGCGAATGCCCGTGAAGCGTTGTTTCTCTTCGACGTGCCAGGCATGGCCGTCCTAGTTGGGGCGTTGGTATCGATTCTAATTGTACTCCAGGAGGGCGGCGTCACACTTCCGTGGAACCACCGGACAATAATAGGACTTCTTGTCGGGTTCGGTGTCCTGAGTATCTTACTAGTTGTGATCGAATGGTACCAAGGTGAGCGGGCGATGGTGGTCCCCCGAATCATGAAGCGGAGGACAATTCTAGTCCTGGCTCTTTTCAACCTCACTGCGCAGGGCTCTGGGTTTGCTCGGAGTTACAACTTACCCATCTATTTCCAAGCGGCGCAGGGTGTGTCGGCGTCGGAATCGGGTATTCGCACCCTTCCCACCGTATTAACAACATGTAAGCAATGTGACCCCCTGACCCCTTGAACGAGTGCTGGTGTCCCGTTTCTCTGACGCATCAGTGATGATGACTAGCCGTATTCAGCTTCCTCGGTTCCATAGCTTTGGGTCGGCTTGGATACTATCAGGCGTTCCTGATTGTGGGTGCGGTAATCCTGACTGTCGGGTCTGGCTTGATCTACACCCTAGAGCCCAACTCAGGGATAGGGAAATACGTTGGATACCAAGTCATCGCATCCGCCGGGTCTGGTATAGTCATCCAACTCAACATCCTCGTCGCGCAAGCCATATCTCCACGTGCCGACGTAGCCGTCACTACTGGCATGGTACTCTGTACGTCAACATTCTCTAACCCCCTTCGTGTTGAATACCCAGAAATAAGGTGGGAAAATTCCAATCGCTGATCCCGCAACGTGCTATTACAGTCTGGCAATTTATAGGCGGCACAATCGGAGTTTCGGCGGCGCAGAACATCATGAACAACGTCATCATCCAGTCGCTTCCAAAGGGTAGCCCGAACGTTACCGCCGCCAAAGTCTTGGCCGTCGGTGCCAACGATCTGCGGCGTGCCTTTCCGGACCCAGCTGACCTCAATGCTGTTGTGGGCGCGTATATTCGCGGGCTGAAAGCTGCGTGGATATGGGGAATCGTCCTTGCAGGGCTCTCGTTCCTCGTAGCTCTCGGTGCCGAGTGGAAGAGCATTCGCGCTGAGCATGTTAAGAAACGGGCAGAGCGAAAGGCTGCGACACAGGCAACTAGCCCTTGACCGTTTAGTTGAAGAGATGTTGTTAGGAGGGGTTCAATTTTGGGCTCTCTAAATAGTGAGGGTTTTGAGCAGAAGTTGTGAGGCAATAATTGGTTGTTTCTTCTCGGTTCTTGCACTGGGAGTCGCCTGCCTTGGGCTTCTCTTGTTGGAAATTATGATTTTGGTGCCCATAAATTAGATTTATCGGATACATGAGGCTGAAATGGATGTAAAGGCGTTTGGGCTAGGGTATAAACTCAGCGTCACTAGTAATACTGGTAGAGATAATATTTTCTTAACTACAAGGCGTGTTCCGGCTTGCTAGAGAATGGTGTAGAACCTAACGACTTACTCCGATTTCCTTACCATAAGGACACTGTTGTATCTAGAACTAAGCTAATGTCTACACTCACTAGCACGTAGATTCACTTATACTGTGAGAGGTACGCCCATTTATTAGCCGCAAAAAGGACCCAATTGGTTAGATTCTGCAGCTAACACAATAGTGAACGAATAAAACCAGCTTTCTCTTATAAAGCCCCCGAATCTCCTGTCCCAGATGATCTAAGCTTCAGCAGTAAGGCCGGCTGTTTATGTACTCATAGTATATCTCGCCCTACCCTAAATCGCCATACATTGCATAAAGCTAGCTGTCAACATGGCCAGCTCCTCTAGTCTTGTCGCCCTGGCACAAAGGCTTCTCGAGCATGCGGAAGCCCTCGACGCATACAAAGAGCAGCACCTTGACAGAGGTTCACAAGTATCCTATACTAACGCTGACGAGCCATTTGCAAACGCCCCTTTTCACGTGGAAGAAGCTCGCAAGGCGGTCATCGACATATCCCAGGATATTAAACGGCTAGCGCAGGGTCCGCGGGATTTCATGCTGGAGAATCTGAACAAGGTTAGTGATATCAAACGAGCCCCTGAGTTAGGCGACTTCTCTAGGAATACCTTGATTCATCTATCGATCGTGTCCACTTCTGTCGAGCGTTAGTTGCTGTAGTTGTTTGCTAACGCGTAGCCTTCCTCGAGAGCTTAGTTCACGGATCTTGCCAACTTCCACTTCATCTACCATCACAACATCCCGCGCTTCGTGCCGCTTGATGGCCCCGTCTCGTACGCCGAGCTCGCCACCACCGTCGGGGTCGACGAGGTTCTAACGCGCCGTATGCTCCGCGTCGCTATGATGCACGGCCTGTTTGAGGAGACGGGTGATGGGTGTTCGGTACGCCACTCAGCCGCATCTCGGATCCTGCACCGAGAGCCCGACGCTATGGATACATGCGGGTTCCTGTTGGAGGAGATGTTTGTGAGTCAATTTTGTGAGGGATAATATCTGTATTAATGGGTGGCTTCCCGAGGTATCCTGGTGATGATTCACTTGGTTCTTTTTGATCAAATCGTTTCCTGTTATTCATTTATGTGTACTGACGAGTTGACTTCCCACAGCCATCCGCCGCCAAGATGGTGACAGCAATGGAAAAATATCCTTCCTCGGGCGAGCCAAACGAGACGGCCTTCAACATGGCCTATAACACTAGCAGGCCCTTCTATCTAGAGCTCGAGGCTGACAAGGAGCGATCGCGCCGCTTCGGCGCCGCCATGGTGTGGATGTCGCGGGGGGGCCGGTTCTCGAGCGATCACATCGCGCGGGGCTTTGACTGGGCCTCGCGTCTTGGTACTGGGAATCATGGTGCCGTTGTCGTCGACGTCGGGGGCGGACACGGCGCCGTGTCTATCAGCGTCGCCAAACTCACCAGCAAACAAACCCGCTTCGTCGTCCAGGACCTGCCCGAGACGGTGGCAGCCGGGGCCCGGTTACTGGGGCCTGAGCTGCGTGATCGAATCGAGTTTATGCCGCACGACTTCTTCGCCGAGCAGCCCATCCGCGGCGCTGATGTATACTTGCTTCGGTACGTCCTGCACAATTGGTCCGACAAGTACGCGCGCCAGATCTTGGGGGCGCTCGTCCCCGCGCTCAAGGACGGTGCTACTATCTTGTGCTGTGACTTCCTGCCCAGCGACGTCTCGACCACGGCTTGGAGCGATAAGCAGGTCTAGTGAGTTTGAATTTAGTTCTCGTTCTCTCTCCATTTCCTATGCCGAATTGACGTTTGCCCCCAACGTTCTTCCTCTTTGCTGCTGCCTTTCCCGCCCGGCTGACAGAGGCACGCAGTAACATGGACATGATCCAAGCAATCGGATGGAACTCACTCGAGAGGACGACCTCTGATTGGAAGCGGCTCTTCGAGTTGGTCGACAAACGCCTGCATTATGTAGGAACATGCACACCGCCTGGATCTGCCGTTTCCATCATTGAAGCGAGGTTCTGGTTGGGTGATTCGGGCTCTCATGGCACTGCCTGAAAAGGAGGAGAGTGAAAGGTCTTTCTTGTGCTTGACTTATTGCGCCTGTCTAGTTGTATTTAAGAGGTTGAAAGCGGGCGCTCTGGTGCCAATGAAGCCAGAAGTGGTTACGTCAGATATAACAGCAGCTGAATGATGGGATAAATTTTACGAATATGGCCTAGAATAGAGAAAGTATAGAACTTGGGTATGCTTTCGAGTCCGACTCTCTTCAACTGCGTGTAGTGCTTGCGTACCTGATATGATACTGAAACGAAGCGTGCAATATATGCACTACGCCCTCTAGAGGACTGGCCACGGCGATCTAAATCACTGCTAGAGATTTGAGGCAATAAAAAGAGTAATCTAGTAATGCAATCGAGGAATATTGGTGTAGCAAACCCCTACAAGGGCTGCCTAACAGCCTAGTCGGCCGATCCCGAGAGGCATGCCCCCTAATAGAAACTACCTTCTTTTCTAGCTAATAAATAAATAAAAAACGAGAAAACTAGGGTCCTGATGACCGAATCAACACAACCCCCTGTAGCAGTGTCGCATGCACTGTCTCAATACCGACTTGTCTAATGTCCCTCTCAGCTTTACATGCTCGATGCTTGTTTGTATCTAGCATACATCTCCCGTTCAAACAGCTCCGTCATCTCGACCGATCTTTTGTCCCCAATGGGCATCAGCTGCCCGGCGTACAACCCGCAAAGTTCTGCCTTGGGATCGATCCACTAGAGAATAGCACAAACACGACGACAGTTAGCAGTGGTTGAGATAAGGAGAGTGTATCACGGCATAAGGAGAGAGGCCCAAGTATGTGCCATGATTTGCCGGGCGTTATCCATGTACTTACCCAAGTAAGATTCGGCGTGCCACCCCAGGTCATAGTTCCCTTCTGGCGCCAGCCCGGCAAGTCATCCATAACCAACATCCCGCCGAGGCCCCAATCCTTCTTAGTTGCCACAGGCATGCCACCCAGCATAAGATTAAGTTTCGGGATCTCGGATACGGCCTGCAAGGCCTTGCGCCCCGCTTCATTCAGCTGAGGTTCGAGCATAGCCTCGGCAGTCGAGCGACGCAGCAGCTGCGACGAGGGTGCGGGGGTGGCATCGGATGCAGGTCCAGTAGAGGCATCGCCAAGAAGAGCGCGTAAGACTTTGAGGTACTCGGATGGGGTAGCGTAGATCCCGCCGCCGCCGAGACAGTCCTCTAGATCGGGTTCTAATGTCGGCTGACGCTCTGCGTGGACAACTGGTGGGGATGTTCCGGCAACAAGGCTTCCAGGTTCGCGCCAGCACATGGATGCGGCCCTGGACTGCATGTCGGGCCTAGCCGAGAGGAAGAATGTCATCGACTTGATGGCCAAAGGTTCCCATATGTTGCGAGCCATGTAGTCTTGTAAGTCCATGCCACTTAGGCGTTCGACGAGAAGGCCCGCCCAGTCGATCGAGGGACCGTAGGACCAGCTGGTGCCTAAGCCAAGGATTAGTCATACTGCATTAGCTAGGGCAACAATAACCAGCTTAGGAGAGACGAAGACGCTCGAGGAATGACTGACCGGGCTCGTATAAGAGAGGATGCTGGAAACGACCGAGCAGGGTGGCCCTAGAACCTCTCTGATTATCTGGCTGCTGGCGGCGCCACTCTTGAAGCAGCGGTTCATTGAATTCATATGCGAAACCAGATGTGTGTGTCAACAGATGCCTGCAAGGGGTTAGACGGATGTGCATTATAGAGCTATACCTAGCTCAACATGCAGAATGAACGGGAGAAGCATGCCTTAGCGTGATAGGCCGGACGTTTTTAGTAGTCGAGAGTCTCTGACCGGTAGCCGTAGGGTTTATAATGTCAATGTCTCGAAGCTCATGTAAGCAATTCCGGACGTCGTCGTCGAGACCAACCCAGCCGCGTTCGACGCATTGCATGGCGGCAATTGATGTTAAGAGCTTAGTGCACGAAGCAATCCACATCGGACAGTCTTCGTTAAGGGGCTCATCGCCAACGGACTCATGGGCGGATCGGCGACCGAATGCTTTACCATAGTTCCAGCTGCCTATAGGACAATCATCAATGTGAGGCCAAGAAGGTGGTTTATCGGCCAATCTGGGAAGTATGCGTTTACCTGTTCGGTTGGTAGCGAGTAGAACTACCCCGGGAATCTCGCGCGTAAAGCAAGCAGATTCGAAAGTATCTTCTAGCAAAGAATTGGCACGGCGAGGAGAAGATAGTCGTCTTGTGGCGCGATGGGCGCCGAAGATGGCGGCAACTGGAGCTTCCGACTGTACTGCAGCGGAACCGGGCGCGACACGGCGGGACAGGGATACAACACGCCTTGATAACATAGCGGAAGCTAACTACCTACCTAAGGATGACTAAGTCGGACTTAGGTACTCGAATAGAACTCTGATAGAAATACACCAAGCAGAATAACGAGGAATGGACGATGATCTAGATGAAGAGCAAGGGAACGTCGATTGACGGCGCGTTCGATAGTGTGCGTGGCACACTTATTCACATCTTTGATTGCTAAATCAAACGCCACTTCCGATATTACGAAATCAAACGCCACTTTGAGGTCCTTGCATTAAATTATATACGGGTGTGTACAGGTACGTATAGGTATGTAGGCCAAATAGTGATGTGTAAAAACGAAAGGTATGAGGATTAGATACTATAGAACCAGCTTGTTGCATTTAACGCTATGTAATGCCAGCGATCCTGGATTAACCAGCCTACACATGAGAAATATGCTGAACTAAAGGGGGAACTCTTGTAGGGAGGGTCATATGCACATTATCCGACAATCGAATTTTTTTTTTACTTTTTCGTTTTTCGTTTTCAGTTTTCTGTAAACAAACGGATGCGCACCCGATGCTCAACTGTCGGATAATACTGGTATAACCACACTACATGCCAACACCCCTCCTTGCTCTAGCAAGCAAGCGAAACGCCATTGTTTACCAACTGTCATATTAGCAAAGACTATTGCTTTTTTCAGCGAATCGATCTTGCAAACTTGCGCAGAGTGCTTCTAGCATGTAGTGGTCTGTAGTCTCTTATACCGCTGTACTAACCCGATGGGTGCATGTGTACAAACGGATGCGCACCTAATACTCAGCTGTTAAATAATACTGGTATAACCACACTATATGCCAATATAAGCTATTAATATTATTAATAATAATATTTAAATAAATTATATAATTATTATAAAAGTATATAATTTATCTAAACTATTGTGTTAAAAACGCATTAATTTTAGCTTACTTAAGTAGTTGTACGACCTACAAGTGCTACAGTTGCGCTTTGACCACCGAGCAGCAAGATCGCCACTTGCTTTTTTATAATTGACCTAACTAGACTTAACTGATTTATTCGACTTAACTAGACCTGATTAAACTGGTTGATCTAGTTGACCTAACTGACCTAACTGAACTGGTTAATCTAGTTGACTTAACTAGACCTGACTGGACCTAAATAACCTGGTTGACCTGGTTGACCTGGTTGACCTAACTGACCTAACTGATTTGACTGACCTGGTTGATTTAACTGAACTTAACAAGGTTATTCAGGTTACCTAGGTTAACTAAGTCAGTCAGGTTAGTCAGGTTAGTTAGGTCAACTAAATCAACTAGTCCAGTCAAGTTAATTAAGTTAGCTAAGTTTTATTATAAATTTTCAAATAATAAATATATAAGCAGTATTGATTATTTTGTATACCTAATACCTATTTTTTAAAACCAAAAACGGAAAGTGGGGTAAAAAATCGATTGTCGGATAATGACCACCCGACGGGCCAAGACATTATGCCAAGGGATAAATAGCTACGGATGCGGCATCCCTGTTCCGCTTCGTGTTGCTTAACAAGATCAGCAGTCTCGCATCCGGCTGCCCACCGTCTTGAGCTTGGCAGCCCTGTTGTGCCATCTGCTGCAGCAGAGCCGCTAGCTTGTCCATCATGGTGCACACTAGAGAGAGGCCAAGATACCTGCTCTCCCTATCCTGCAGCTCGTACAGACCTAGAGACATGGTCGAATGAAAGCAGATTACCGCATCCGTCTGGTTGGCTTCTCGCACAGGGCCTGGTGGGGGGTCGCGCATGCGGTCTAGGGTCCGGAGCTGAGGTTGTTGTGAGGCGTCATCCGATAGGCGGTATAGCGTCGTAGCGGCTTCGAGGAGAGTGAGGAGCTTTTGACAAATTTGTAGCTGGCTTTCCCATATCTGCGCACTGCATGTGGCTGGATGCTTGGCACAATTACTCCATTTCTGCGAAGAAGTGACGATCTCTTCTGAAACTTCGAGGACGCTTTCTAGACAGACTTGCGTCATAGCTTGGACCTTTTCACGGGCTTTTGTCGATGCTTCGGCACACGGGCAAGAGGATGACGAGGTTGCCATGAGAGGAGAGGATCATCAAGTCGGTCGTGCGGTTTCAAAGACGGGATGGACCCTGGTAGATTGGATTGCTCCCTATTTCTTTAGATTAGCAGTCACACGATTGAGGACACAACCTTGACTTTGTATGACATTCACGGAGCGCAGGAGAGACATTAGAAGCTGTCTAGCCAGCCGCGATAGTTTACACAAGTAACTTTCTTTTTTCTTAATCTCCTTGGATTCCTTGAAACCTCTTGACTATCTTATCATCACCAGGCGCTCTTTGCCACGTTTCCTGCTTGGTACGACCTTGTATTACGAGGGTTAGGTACTCCTGCACAGAGATCTCTTGACAGTATTATCACATTCAAGCTTTTACCCCGGGCCTTGGCTACTTGGCTTCCACGCCAAGTGCATTGGTGTTGGGATGCTAGAATTTGCCTTTGCAATCTTGCTGATTCTGAGTATAATTTTAAACTAGTTGATAAAGTTATATTTACTGCGCTAAATTAATTAAATTTAAACTTATTATATATATTTAATTATACAAATAAAATTATATAACTTTTTTAACCAAGTAATAAATAAATTCATGCTTAACATTTATATCTTGCTAAAGTTGATTCAGACATTAAGCCGTTCACATCTTATAACTTTATCACTCTGAGGCAACTCGCAAAAGCAATATGCCGGAAGACCCTATTAGAGCTTGAGAAAGGAGCCGAGTGGGCTATGTGGCACATTCCTTTAAGCAAACAAGATCTTTCTAGCGACACGCGAGGACTCCCGCACATGTTCCCTAAGAAGGCACAGTTGCTTGGACGCGAGAATGCAGATCCGTCTTTTGTTAGGATATTCTGACCTTAGCTCGCTACTAGATACGACCAAATACTGGAGGAGTAATGATTAGGGCGAATAATTTTATGAATAGTATCAGCTCCCCCATTGCGTAAGACATTGCATTTCTTTCGATAACGATCCGTTTATAAAATGGATGCTGTTCGATCAAACCCCAATATCATCTATTCATGCATGGCGAATGGAGAACGTCATGCTGTCAGTCCGTGTACGACCCTGATTGACTCTACATGCCAATCGCATATCGGTAGAGCACATAACCATGGATAAGACAATCACGATCCCGTGTCCACCCTTTGACGTGCAGCTTTCGCACTGGGACAGACTCTTCCCACCCACGCACTCGAAGCGCATCTTATGCTTCTCCCTCCCCAAAAAGCACAGCAGGGGCCGAATCATCAGCTATCTTCACACCGCTTTTTACCACACAGTCCAGCGTGTGCCTTTCCTCGCGGGCTCCATTGTCCCCTTTCCCCCAGACCAAGGAGGTCGGCCTTGGCTCCGCAACTTGGTTGCCGAGGGCGCTGCGCGTCTGATTATCAAAGACCTTTCCGCCGAGCTTAGCTTTGACGAGCTGGAAAAAGCTAACTTTGCGCAGAACCTCCTTGACACCAACCAGCTGTGCCCGCTACCGAAGACGGCGTACATCCAGGACGAGCCGGTCGACGTCTGCCAGTTCCAGGCCAATTTCATCAAAGGCGGCTTGCTGCTCGTCGTTTCCGTTATCCACATCGCCGCAGATGGTAGGGGTGTTACCGAGATCATCAAGATTTTCGCAGAGCAGCTCCGCAAGGCTCAGTCCGCGGCTGCTACCGTAGAGCCTCTAGCTTCAGGAGATGCATGTGCATATCGCTCGGATCGCACCGCTCTGGTGTCCGGCCATGGCGCGCCTGGAGACATTGAGAACCACGTTGCCTGGACTTCATCTCCGACCAACTGGCATGGTCGGATAGCCGACGTCGCTAATTCATGCCGCACATACCGCATCACGCCCGAAGGCCTTGCGAAACTGAGACAGCTGATCGCTTCATCTTTCTCCGGCTCCAGAGATTGGGCCTCCACGAACGATGCCATCTCAGCCTTCATCTGGCGCAGCGTCATGATGGCCCGTTATAAAGCGGGAATTCTTGCAACAGACGGCACAACCTCACTCGCTCAGCCGGTCGATTGCCGTGATCATCTTAGACTTCCCCAGCCCTACTTCGGCAACGCTGTCTACATGACTAAATCCTCGATCCTGCTCCAGGCGCTGGCAGACCCAGGGAGTGGCCTCGCAAACGCAGCCAGACTGGTCCGAGGTGCAATCAAAGACGTGACCGCAGAGAAGTTCCGTGACTTAGTTGGTTACGCCGAGAGGACGGAACGTGAGGTTCATACACGCATGAATATCCTCGAAGAGTTGCCGACTGGAGGGATTATCATGACCAGTCACTTCAAATTCGACCTTCACAGCGTCGACTTTGGTCCTGCTTTTTCTCGCAACGGCGATGGGCATATGAAAACCCTCCGCCTGCCCGCCGAAGGAACCATGGCGGGTGCCGTCATCGTCATGCCGAAGCTCGCCGACGGTAGTTGCGAGTTCATGGTGACTGAACAGGACAGCACGCTCGCGGCTCTGGAAAGCGATGGCTATTTCAAACAGTTCACGCATCGCGAACATCCAGCACCTGAGAATGATGTACAACAACCAAAACCAATGCTTATGCATACAGTGGATTTGAGATGCTGTGATGAGGGAGGGAAAATGCCCGCCATCAATGTGACCGAGATCTGCCCGACTCCTCTCATCGCCGGCGATACCACTACCGCCACGGGTAGAGAAACATTAACCGTACACGACGTCAAAGCAACACACATGGGAATTATCAGGGTCATCCAACTCAACCGCCCCAAGGCCAAAAACGCAATCTCAACCCAGATGCTCAACGAGCTCGGCGACGAGATCCAGGATATAAACGGTAACACTCCCAGCGACGAGATTAGAGCCCTAGTCTTAGCGAGTACCTCAGACGATGTTTTCAGCGCGGGCGCAGACCTGAAAGAGCGACGAACTATGACTGTGCCGGAAGTGAAGCGATTCTTGGGCTGTATGCGCGATGTGTTCGCCCGCCTGGAGGCGCTCCCGATCCCCACGATCGCGTGTGTCTCAGGCCACGCTCTTGGCGGTGGCCTTGAGCTCGCCCTCTGCTGCCACCTGCGCGTCTTCTCCAGTAACGCCACAGCCGCGCTGCCCGAGACCCGCCTCGGTATCATTCCTGGCGCTGGCGGGACTTACCGGCTGCCCAAGATCGTGGGCTCGGCGCTTGCGTGCGATCTCGTCCTCACAGGCCGCATAATCGGCGCTTCGGAGGCGTACGCGAGGGGACTGTGCACGCGATTTGTGTCCTGCGATTCGGACCCGGACTCGAGTGTGACCGCGGCGGCGGATAAGCGGGCTATGTGTCTTGACACTGGTATCGAGCTGGCGCGTGAGATCACGGCCGGGGGCCCGGTCGCGATCCGCATGGCCATCGGGGCTCTGTCTTGCTCGTCTGAGATCGTTGAGAATGCTTCGTACGAGGTACTTCTTGGGACACGAGACCGTGATGAAGCTGTGTTGGCCTTTGCGGAGAAGAGGTCGCCCGTGTTCACTGGTCAGTAGGTTGTGTCGAGGTTGTCACGGGTCTGAGATGATCCCTACTAGAAAGATCGGGTCAACCATAGTCTAAATGATCCCTGTGTACCCACTCGGCTAGGTGACTTAAAAGTGGAGTAACGGGGTTTCTTGCATATGCTAGATATACCAATAAAATGCTTTCCCGAGCTTAGTATTAATGTCTGATTGGATGTATCTGCTTATGTAAAAACCTCTGTTATTCCATTTTAAGTCACCTAGCCGAGTGGGCGCTTACATAGTAAAGGGATACCTTTCCTTTGTGCTTTCTACAGCACATCACAGGGCATACCGGTTGTAGTATAGTTGGTAGTACTGGTATTGAGGGGAGCGTAAGTTTAAATAAGCTTGCTTTTGAAACAAAGCCGATGCTAGCTTGTAGCTGCTAAATTATAGTTAATCTAAAATTAAAAAAAAATATATTATAAACATTAAATTTATAATAATATAGTTTTAAAAATAAATTTATAAATATTTTATTAATTAGCTATATAAATTAAATAAAAAAAATAAAATAAAATAAAACAAAAAAAATAATATAAATAATAATAAATAAAAAAATAAATAAAATAAATTTATAATATATTTAAATTAAATATATTTAATAATATAATATTATAAAAAAAAATTATATAATAAATTTTTAAATTTTATAAAATTATTTATTTATAATATATTATAAAATATATTAATTATAATATAGTTAATAATATTAATATTAAAAAAAATATAAATTTAAATAAGTTTATTTTTAAAACAAAATTAATATTAATTTATAATTATTAAATTATAATTAATTTAAAACTAAAAAAAAATATATTATAAATATTAAATTTATAAATATTTATATTTATATTTAAATAATATTATTTAATTAATTAAAATTAATTATTAAATTAGTTTTATTTTTTATAAATTAATTTAAAAAATAAGTTTTATTTTTTATTAAAAAATATTGTAATTTAATAAAAATAAGTTTATATTAAAATTTTTATAAATATATAAAAAAAAGTTTTAAATTTTTAAATTTTTTTTTTTTTTTATATATAATATATATATAAATTAAATTTAAATTATTAATTAAATATAATAGCTTTTTTTTATAAATTAATATTTATTTATATATATTATTATTAATATATTAAAATAAATTATTTTTTTTAAAAAAAAACTAATTAATTTTTATTTAATTTTTTTATATAATAAAAATAAAATAATAATATAATAAATTTATATTAAATTTAATATTAATAATTTTTTATAAATTAAAATATTTATTTATTATATTTATTATTTTTGTTATATTATTAAAATAAATTGTTATAAAAATAAATTAAATTTATTATTAATATAATTAAAATTTAAATATTTTTTATATTTATAATATTAAATTTTTTTTTATTAAATATATTTATTATATTATTATTTATAAAAATAATTATATTAATAATTATATTTTAATATATAATTTATTTTTTTTTAAATTAAATTTTTTTTTAATTAAATATAAATTAATATAGCTAATAATAAAATTAAAAAAGTTTAAAAATTATTTATTATTATTTATAAAAAAACTTATTTATATTATATTAATAAAAAAGTTTAAAAATTTTTTAAAAATATTAAAAATAAATAAATTATATATTAAAACTATTTTAAATTTAATATTAATTAAATTAGTTTTTTTATATAAAACAATAAAATAAATTAAAAATTAAAATATTATTATTATTATTATTATTAAAAAAATATAAAAAGTTTAAATAAAAAAGCTTTAAATTTAAATATAATTAAATTTAATAATATTAATATTATTTAAAATTTATATTAAATTTATAAAAATAATAATTAATAAATATTTAAAATAATAAAAATAAATATAAAAATAAATATTTTTAAAACTAATTAAAATAAAATAAATTTATTAATAATTAAATATATATTAATTTAAAAAAAAATTTAATTTAAATTAAATTTTAGTAAATTTAAATTAAATTTTTTAATTTTTAAAATATTTTTTAATTTTTTTTTTTAATTTTTTTTAATTTTATTTAAAAATATATATAAAATAATTTATTTAAAAAAAATAAATTAATAAAATAAAAAAAAATAAAAAATATAATTAAATATTATAATAATAATTTATATTAAAATTATAATAAATTTAATTTATATTTTTAATTTAATTATTAATTTTATAATTAATATAATTAATTAAATATTAAAAGTTATTTTAAAAATAAAATATTTATTAATTTAAAGTTTTTTATTTATAAAAATTTTATAATATTATTTATTATATTAAATATTTAATAATTAAAAAATTTAATATTATTTTTATTTATATTTATATTATAAATATATTATATTATATTTTAATGAAAACTATAATTTAAATATAATAAATATTTTATTAAAATTTATTAAATTTTAAATATTAAAAATATTTTATATATAAATTAAAATAATAATAAAAAAATATAAATATAATAAAGCTTTTTTAATTAATTTAATAATTTATTTATATATATTATAAAATAAAAAAAATTATTAATTATTTTAAAAATAATATTAATATTAAAATAGTTTTTATTTATTTTTATATTATAAAATAATATTTAAAAATATTTTTTAAACTTTATTAATTAAATAAATAATTTTATTAATTTTAATATATTTTATTTATAAAAATTAAATATTTTATTATTTATATAAATAATTTTATTTAAATATAAAAATTTATATTAAATTATTATAAATATATTATATAAATATTTATTAAATAATATTTTAAATAAAATAAAATTAATTAATAATTAATTTAAAATTAATATTTTAAATTAAATATTTTTAAAATAAAAAAATAAATAAATAGTTTTTTATATTAATTTATAAATATAAAAGCTTTTAAAAATTATTAAATTAAAATAAAAATTAATATAAATTTAATATAATATAAATATATATAAATTAAATATTATTTTTTATATTATTTTTTAAAATAAATTAAAATTTTTAATATAAATATAAAAAGTTAAATTAACTTTTAATATAAATTAAAAAAATTAATTATAAAAATTATATTAATTTTTATATATATTAACTATTATATTATAATTTTTATAAATTAAATTTATTAAATTTATATATAATAAATTTATATAATTATTATTATAATAAAAATTATATTTTAATAATTTAGTTAAAAAATATAAAGTGAATTTATTTTTAATAAAAATTATTAATTAAAACAAAAGTTAATAATTATAATAAAATTAATATATAATAAAATATTTATTAAAATATTATTATAAAAAATTATTTAATAAATTTAAAAATAAATATTATAATTTATTATTAAAATAAATATTTTATAAAATAAAATTAAAAAAAATTTTTTTTTTATAAAAATATTTTTAAATTTTATTTAAATAATTATATTATTAATATAAATAATTATTAAATTTAATATTTATATTTTATATTATATATAAAATATAATTTTAATTATTATTATTTTAATTATATTAATATATAATAAAAACTTTTTAAAAAGTTATAACTAGTTATAAATTTGTTATTTTATAATAAAAAATTAAAAATATTAATAATTTAAAACTAAATTATTTTTATATTAAAATTTATTAATATTTATATTTAAAATATTTATAAATAAATAAAAAATTAAATAATTAAATATATTTAAAATAAAAATTTTATTATTATTTTAAATTAAGTTTTATATTTATAAACAAAAATTATAACAATTTTATATTAAAAATAAAAAATATAGTTTAAAAGTTATATAAAAATAAATAATTTAATAAAATTATTAAAAAATAAAATAAAAAATAATTTAAAATATTTTTAATTTTATAATAAAAGAAATATAGTTTTTAAAATATATTTTTTATTAAATAAATAGTTTTAATAATTTTAACATTTAATAATTTAATATATATTATTATTATATTAATTTTAATTTTTAAAATTTTAATATAAATATTTTTGCTATTATTTTTAATATTTAAAATAAAGTTTAATATTTTTAATAATTAATTATATTTTATATATATTAATAAAATATTTTAAATTTAAAGTAATAAAATTATAAAAATAAAATTATTTAAATAATAAATTAAATTAATAAATAATATAAAAGCTTTAAATATTTAATATAATTTTTTTATAAATAAATTAAATAAAAAAAAAGTTATATAAAAATTAAAAAATAAATAATTTTTATAAAAAAATTAAAATTTTTATTTAAATTTAAATAATTATTAATATATAAATATTATAAAAATAAATTAAAAAATATTTTTTAAGTTTTTTTTAATAAAATATATTTTTTTATTAAATATATAAATTATAATAGATATATATTAAATAATTAAATATTATAATATTATATAATTAAATAAAATATAATTATTAATTAATTTAATTTTTAAAAATACAAAATAATATATTTTTTATTAATTTTTATTTAATTTAAATATTAATTTAAAAAAAAAATAAAAAAAGCTTATTATAATAATTTATATAAACTATTAACTTTTATATTTATTTTATTAATTATAAATTAAAACTTATATATTTTGTTATAATATAATTTTATAATTTTTATTAATTTGTTAAAACTATAATTTTTAAAATAATTTATTTTATAAAATTTATTTTATAAAATTTACTTTAAAAAAACTTAAGCTAAATTTTATAATTTTATTTATAATTTTATTTATAGTTTTATATATTTATATATTTTATATAACTTATATATATAATTTAGTTTTTTTTTTTTTTTTTTTTTTTTAAAGATTTTTAGTTAATAAAATTAATAAATTAGCTTTTATATTTTTTACAATTGTAATATTATTTTAAAATCGTTTTTTATTTATTAATAAATATTTAATTTAAATATACAATTATTATTTATTTTATATAATTTATATATAATAAATAAATTATTTTAATTATATATTTAAAATAAAACTATTAATATAATATATTATTTATATTTTTAAAAAAAATATTATTATTTAAAAATTTAAAATTAAACTTAAAAGTTAATTAAGTTTATTTAATTAATCGACTATAATTTTAATTATAATTTTAATTATTATTTTGTTTATTATTTTATTATTTATAAAATTTATTAATAATAAAAATAAATTTTATAAATTAATTTTATATTAATAATTTAAAATAATAAATTAAAATAACAGTAATAACTTTAAATAAAAAAAAAAATTTATTATTAAATAAAATATAATTACTATATAAAAAATTTAAATTGACTTTTTTTGTTAATAAATAATTATATTATAAAAATAACTTAATTTAATTGTATTTTTTAAATATAAATATAAAAATAATATTTTTAAAAAAGTTTGAAATATTATTTTTTAATTTTATAATATAACTATGTAGTTTATATTTAAAAAACTTTTAATTAAATTTAATAATTAATATATTATTTATTAAAATAAAACTAAAGTAAAAATTAAATATTTTAAAAAATTTATTAATAATAAAAACAAGTTTAATATTTAAATTTGTAAATTTATTAATAAATTTAAAAAAAATAAAACTATTTTTTATAATAAAAAAAAATAAATATATTATTTGTTGTTTTAATTTAAAAAGTTTATTTTATAATTAATAAAAATTTATTATTAATTTATTATTTAATTATTTAATAATATAATTAAAATAATTTAAATATTAACTATTATTTATTATAACTTAAATTAAATTATAATAGTTTAATAAATTTTTATTAAATATTATTATAAATTTTTTAAATAAATAAATATTTATTAATTTATTTTTTATTTTAATAGTTTTATTTAAAAAGTAAAAATATTTAAATTAAAATAAATTTAATTTTTATAAAAATATTTAAATATTAATTTTAATAGCAAAATTTTTAAAACTAATATTAATTTAAGCTTTATATATAAAATCTTTTATAATAAAATTATTAAAACTATTTATAATTATTAATAATTATTTAAATAAAATTAAAAAAATTAAATTTTAAATATAACTAATTTTAAAAAAAGCTTTTATTTTAATAATAAATTTAATAAAATTAAAAAAAAAACTAAGTTTTTTTAAAATAATAAATATAAAAAATTAATTAATAATTAAAAAAAAATATATTAAAATAATAATATTTATTTTAGTTATAAAAAAAAAATATATATAATTAAAAAATATTTTAAAAATAATAATATATTAATTATTTAAAAAATAAAAAATTATAATAAATTAAAATTTAATAAATTTTTTAGTTTTAAAAATTTAAAAAATAAATAAAATTAATAAAAGTTTTTATATAAGTTTAAATATTTATTATAATTAATTTAAATAATTTAAATAATTAATTAAGCTTTTTTTGAATTATATAAATATAAATTAATAAAATTAATATTATAATAATTATTTTATATAATATTAAAATTTAAATTAATTTATTAATTAATTAATAATTAATTTAAAAAATTAAATATTAATTTAAAGTTAAAATTATTAAATTATAAAAACTAATATTATTAATTAATTATTATAATAAAATAATTAATAAAATAAACTAAATATTAAAAATTATTTTAAAAATAAATAAATATTGTTTTTTTAATTAAAAGTTTAAAATTATTAATATTAATTATTAAATAATAATTAATTTATATTAATTATTAAAATAAAATATTTTAATAAATTATTAATATAAATAATTTATATAATTTAATAATATTTTTATTTTTATATAATTTTTTTTTATAATTATTATTTTGTTAAAAATTAAAACTAAAAAAATTATCAACTTAAAAATTTAATAAAATATAAATTAATATAATAAAATAATTAAAAAATAATATTATATTTTATAATAAAATAAAATAAATTTTAAATATTGCTATAAAATATTATAAAATAATATATTAATTAATAATATAATTTAAAACTTTAAAATTTAAATTATTAATATAAAAGTTATTGTTTAATTAAAACAAAACTATATAAATAATTTAAATTAAATTTATTAAAAAAAGCTTAATATATTTAATAAATTAATTTTAATTTAATATATTATAAAAATATTTAATATTAATTAAATAATTAATATTAATATTTTATATAAAAAATAATAAAAAACTTTTAATAATAAATTAATATTATTTTTATTTAATAAAAATTTTAAATATATTAAACTAATAAAATAATTAATATTTAAAAAATTAATTTATTTAAAAAGATTTTTTTTTAAAATTTAATTAATTAAAATATTATTATTTTAATTTAGCTATAATATAGTTTTAAAATTTAATAATAAATTTAAAAATAATAGTTTTTTATAATATTATATATTAGTTTAATATATTTTTTTTAAAAATAAAAAAATAAAAAAACTATTAAAATTAAAATTTATTAAATTAAATATAAATTTAAATATAATATTTATTTTATTTATATTTAAATTTTATTTAATTAATAAAAAATTTTATATTAATTTTTAATAAAAAAACTAGTTTTTAAAAAATTAAATTATTTAAACTTTTAATTTTAAAAATATATTATTTAATTATTATAAATTTAAAATATATTTAAACTTTAATATTATTAAAGTTTTTAATTAATTATTATTAATAATTAAATTTTATTTTTTAATTATTTTTTTAATTAAATTAAAAACTTTTTATTAAATAATTTTATTGTTTAATTTAAAAATAAAACTTATATAATAATAAAATTTTATTAATATTTAATTTTATAATTTATTTAATTAATTTATTAATATATATATTAAGAATATTTTAATTTATTTTAATAAAATTTTAAAATATTAAAAATAATATAAAAAAATAATATATTATTTATATAAAGCTAACTTTTAAAAAAATATTTATAAATTTTATTTTAAAATTATTATAATTAATTATTTAAATATAATTTTAAAAACTAATTAAAATATTAAAATAAATTTAAAAATTTTAAAGCTATAATATTGATTTAATTATTTTTAAAATTTTATAACTTTATAAAAATATTTATTTATTATATTAATAATATTTTTAAATTATTTATATAATTATTAAAAAAAAACTATAAATAAAAATTAAAATTAAAATAGTAAATATTATATATTAATATTTATAAAAAATAAAACTATTAATTAAATAATTTAATTATATATTAAAATTTAAATATATAAAAAAAAAAAAAAAAAAAAAAAAAAAAAATCTAGTTAATATAAAGTAATAAAAATAAATAATATATAATTTATTTAAAATAATAAACTTTAGTAATAAATAAATTTTATAAAAAAAATAAAAAAATTGCAATATATAAATAAAATAATTATATAGTTTATATTAGTTATTATATTATAATTATTTTTTTTTTAAAAAAAATAAACTTTTATATAAATAATAATTAAATTAAATATTTTTTAATAAAAAAAAATTATTTTAAATATTTATTTATAAGTTTTATTTTAAACTTTTTATTTATTATATTATTTTATAAATTTTTTTATATTTAATTATTAAATAATAATTTATTAAAATTTATTTTATATAAATTAAATTTTATATATATTTTTTTTTATATAATTATTTAATGTTTTTTTTTAATAGTTTTATTATTATTAAAATATAATTTTATAAATTTATTTTTTTTTGTTTTTATTTTTAGCTATTTTTTTAAATATATTAAAAGTTTTATTATATTTAAATAGTTTTAATAAAATTAATATAAAAATAATATATTATTTTTAAAATTTTTAATTAAATATTATTTATAATTAATATTTTAATTTTATTATATAATTTAATATTAAAATTTTTTATAATATAACTATAAAATTTAAATTTTTTTAATAATAAATCTTTTTTTTTTTTTTAGTTTAATTAATTTTTTAATAAAATTTTTTAACGTTTGTTTAAATAAAAAATTATTAAAATATTTTTATAATTTATTTATATAATATTTATTAATTGTTTTTTAAAAATTTAAAACTTTTAATATATATATATTTTTTTTATATATTAAAATTTTAAAAAATTATTAAATTATTAAAAAGTTTAATTTATTAAAAAGTTTATTTATAATTTATAATTATTGCTTTTTTAAAATAAATATATAGTTATTTATATTAAAATTAAAGTTTTTTTTTTTTTTATTTATTTAATAAATTATTTTTTTTTAAGTTTTTTATATATTTGTTTTTATAATTATAATATAATTTATTATAATTTAAACTTTTTTTTATTTTTATTTTTAAATATATTATTTTTATATAATTATTTTTTTTAATTTTTTAATAATAATTTAATAATTTTAATTAAAATAAAAAAATATAAAAAAATTTATTTTTATTTTATAAAAAAACAACTTTATTAATTTATATAATATAAATATTTAAATATAATTTATAATAAAAATTTAATTTAATTAATTATTTTAAAAATAATTTATATAAAATTATAACTTTTAATTTAAATATTTATTTATAATTTTTATTTAATTTATTATTTTATAATAATTTAATAATATAAAAATATAAATAATTTTTATTAGTTTATTTAATTTATTTATAAAAATTAAAATAAATTAAAATTTTTTATTAATAATTAAAATTATAAATATATTAAATATTTTAAAAAAACTTTTATAATATATTTTTATAATATTTTTTATTATTATTTTTATTATATAAAACATTATTTATATTTTTTTATTTAATTGATTTATTATAATTAATATATTATTATATTTTTTATAATTTTTTAATATTTATTTAAAATTTATAATTAAATATTTTTATATTTAATTTAATATTAATAATAATTATAGTTTTTTAAAGTTTTATTTTTTAATATTTTAATAAATTAATATTTTAAATAATTTAATATATAAATTTAATAATTTTTAAATAATTTAAACTATTAATATTGTTTATATATTAATTATTTTATTTTTTTTATATTTAAATAAATTATAACTATATAATTATAAATTTTAAAAATTAATTAAATATATAAATTTATATAATTAAATATAATTAATTTTTTTTAATAAAATATAAATTTTTTTTTTAAAATTTATAAATTGTTTAATTTTTTATTCTTTATTTTTTAATAATATATTTTTATAATAAAATTAATATAGTTTTATTTAAAAATATAATTAATAAATTAATAATTTATTAATTATTTTAAGTTTTTTTTTAAATTATTTTAAATAATAATAATAACAATAGTTATATTATTTATTATTTATTTTAAATATTTTTTATTAAAAAATATAAATATAATTAAATATTATTATATATTTTTTTTATTTTTTTAAATAACTAAATCTTTTTATTTATAAAATAAAATATTTATAATAATATTTTTTTTATTTAAATAATAAATAATTATAAAATTATATTTAAAAAAAAATATTATTTAATTAATTTATTTTAAATTAAAATATTATTTTTAATTAAAATATTTTAATATTTTATAATTTATAATAATAAAAAATAGCTTTTTTTATTAATTATTTATTAATTTTAGTTTTTATTTTTTTAATATTAATATTAAAATTAAAAAAAATATAAAAACTAGTTTATTAATTTTATTAATTAAAAACTTTAAAATAAAAAAGAAAAAAAAAAAAGCTAAATTATATATATATATTATATAAAATATATAAATATATAAAACTATAAATAAAATTATAAATAAAGTTATAAAATTTAATTAAAGTTTTTTTAAAATAAATTTTACAAAGTAGATTTTTTAAAATAAATCATTTTAAAAATTATAATTTTTATAAATTAATAAAAATTATAAAATTATATTATAATAAAATATATAAATTTTAATTTATAATTAATAAAATAAATATAAAAATTAATTATTTATATAAATTGTTATATTATTTTTTTTAAAAATTAAAAATTTAATATAAATTAAATCAAAGTTAACTAGTTATAATATTTAAGTTTAATTTTAATATTTAAATTAAATATTTTATTATTGTTTTTATAATTTTTTATAAATTTATTTATAGCTATTATTTTTATTTAATTTTATAATTTAATTAATAGTTTTAATTTAATTAATTTATTTAAATAATAATAGTTTAATATAATAAATATATTGTTAAAACTTTTTATAAAATATTAAATATTGTTAAAATTATAACTTTTTTATAAAATTTAATATTATAATTTTTTAGTTTTATTAAAAGTTTTAAATTTTAGTTTATTATTAAATTTTTTTTTATATAAATTTAATATATTTAATTTATAATTATATTTTTTTTATTTAAAAACTTTAAATAATTTAAAATATTATAAATTAAAATAAATTATTAAAATATATATTAAAAAAAATCTTTTATATAAAAATATTTTATTATATATAAAAAAATTAATAAATTTTTATTTTTTATTAATTTAAATTTTTTGTTTTTTTTATATAATTTTAATAACTTTATATATAAATTTTTAAATTTATTATATTTAATTAATTAATTTTTATATTTATTTAATTTATTTATTTATAAAATTTTTTTTTTAAATATAAAAGTTAAATAATTTTAAAGTTTAGTTTTAAATATTATTTTTAAAAATATTATATTAATTATTAAATATTATAAAAAATTATAAATAAAATTTAAAACTAATAAATATATATTTTAATTATTTTAATATTTATTTATATAAAAATATAATTTTTAATTTAAATTATAATTTATTTTTTTTATAATATTTTATATTTATAAATAATAAATATTACTTTATTTATATTTAATATTTATTAATAAATTTAATATTTTTATAAACTTTAAAATAAATAATTTAATATTATTAAAAAACTAAGTTTTTAATATATTAAAAAAAATATAATATAATATATAATAATATTTTAATATTAATTTTTTTATATTATTTATTTTTTAATTAAATAAAATAATAATAATTTTATTAAATTTATTAATAAATATTTAAATATAATTATATTTATATTGATTTAAAAATATATTTTTAAATATTTTATAATATAAATATTAAATATAATAATTTAAAAGCTTTTTTTTTTATTTTTTTATTATATTTATATTTATAACAATTATTAATATATTAATATAAATTTTTTTAAAAAAAAAAATTAATAATAGTTTTATTTTAATATTTATATTAATTTATTTTAGTGTTAATAAATTATTAATATTAATTTATAAACTTTTTATAATAAAATAATTTAAAAAAAAATTGTTTTATTTATAATAGTTTTTAATATTATTATTTTTTTATTAAAGTTTTTTAATTTTTAAATTATATTTTTTTTAAAAATTAAATTAATTAAATTTATATTTTTTATAATCAATATTTTAGTTTTAATAAATTAAAAAGCAGTTATAAAATTTTCAATTATATTTAATTTAATAAATATAAAAGTTTTTTTTTTTATTTTTAAATTTTAATTGTTAATAAATTAGCTATTTTTTAAAAAAATATATTAGCTATAATATTATTATTTTTTTATTTATATTAAAAAGTAATATTAAAATTGTTTAAAAAATTTATTTATTTAATTTATTTTATTAAAAAACTTTTTTTAATTAATTAATAAATTAATATTTAATAATTAATAATTATTTAAAATTATATATTTAATAATTTAAAATAATAATATTTAAAAGTTTATATTATTATTAATATTTTTTAATTTTAAATTAAATAAATTTATTTATATAAAATTATAGTTTTTAAAAAATAATTAATAAACTTTTATTTATTGTTTTTTTATTTTTATTAAATAATTTTTTTAGTTATATTATATAATATATTTATTTTAATATATATTAAAGCTTTAAATTAAAAAAAAGTTAATATTAAAGCTAATATAATTAGTTTTTTTATTATTTTAAAAACTTTTTATTATTTTAGTTTTAATTTTTATTTATAATTTTTTTTAAATAACTATATAAATAGTTTAAAAATATTATTAATATAATAAATAAATATTTTTATAAAATTATGAAATTTTAAAAATAATTAAATTAATATTATAGTTTTAAAGTTTTTAAATTTTTAATTTAAAATTATTTTAATTTTTTTTAAATTTATTTTAATATTTTAATTAGTTTTTAAAATTATATTTAAATAATTAACTATAATAATTTTAAAATAAAATTTACAAATATTTTTTTAAAAATTAGTTTTATATAAATAATATATTATTTTTTTATATTGTTTTTAATATTTTAAAGTTTTATTAAAATAAATTAAAATATTATTAATATATATATTAATAAATTAATTAAATAAATTATAAAATTAAATATTAATAAAATTTTACTATTATATAAGTTTTATTTTTAAATTAAATAATAAAACTATTTAATAAAAAGTTTTTAATTTAATTTAAAATATAATTAAAAAATAAAATTTAATTATTAATAATAATCAATTAAAAATTTTAATAATATTAAATTTTAAATATATTTTTAATTTATAATAATTAAACAATATATTTTTAAAGTTAAAAATTTAAATAATTTAATTTTTTAAAAACTAGTTTTTTTATTAAAAATTAATATAAAACTTTTTATTAATTAAATAAAACTTAAATATAAACAAAATAAATATTATATTTAAATTTATATTTAATTTAATAAATTTTAATTTTAATAGTTTTTTTATTTTTTTTTTTAAAAAAAAAATATATTAAATTAATATATAATATTATAAAAAGCTATTATTTTTAAATTTATTATTAAGTTTTAAAACTATATTATAACTAAATTAAAATAATAATATTTTAATTAATTACATTTTAAAAAAAAATCTTTTTAAATAAATTAGTTTTTTAAATATTAATTATTTTATTAATTTAATATATTTTAAATTTTTATTAAATAAAAATAATATTAATTTATTATTAAAAATTTTTTATTATTTTTTATATAAAATATTAATATTAATTATTTAATTAATATTAAATATTTTTATAATATATTAAATTAAAATTAATTTATTAAATATATTAAGTTTTTTTAATAAATTTAATTTTAATTATTTATATAATTTTATTTTAATTAAATAATAATTTTTATATTAATAATTTAAATTTTAAAATTTTAAATTATATTATTAATTAATATATTATTTTATAATATTTTATAATAATATTTAAAATTACTTTTTTTTAATTTAGTTTTTATTTTTAAATTTGTTTTATTTTATTATAAAATATAATATTATTTTTTAATTATTTTATTATATTAATTTATATTTTATTAAATTTTTAAATTAATAATTTTTTTAATTTTAATTTTTAATAAAATAGTAATTATAAAAAAAAATTATATAAAAATTAAAATATTATTAAGCTATATAAATTATTTATATTAATAATTTATTAAAATATTTTGTTTTAATAGCTAATATAAATTAATTATTATTTAATAATTAATATTAATAATTTTAAATTTTTAATTAAAAAAACAATATTTGTTTATTTTTAAAATAATTTTTAATATTTAGTTTATTTTATTAATTATTTTATTATAATAATTAATTAATAATATCGATTTTTTTAATTTAATAATTTTAGCTTTAAATTAATATTTAATTTTTTTAATTAATTATTAATTAATTAATAAATCAATTTTATTAATAAAACTTTTTATATATATATATATATATAAAGATTTAAAGTAATTTATAAAGTTTAAAGTTTGTTTTTAAGTTTTAAAGTTTTATATTAATTTATATATATATTTTATAAAAAAAAATATAATTAAAAAAGTTATATATAAATTATTTATATATATATATATATAAAATCTATAAGTTTTATAAATTTTAATAAGTTTTTATATTTTTTATTTATTTAGTTATTTAATAAAAGTTTTAATTTAAGTTTTAGTTATATATATTTAATATATATATATAAATTTTATTAAATTATTAGTTTAATATTAAAAATTCTTTTTTTTATATAATAACTTTAATTTTAATAATAACTAATTTTTTATTATTTTTTTTATTATTTAATCGATTTATATATATTTTTATTTATATAACTAGTTTATTTATATTAATTAGTTTTTTTAATATTTAATTAAATGTTTTTTTTATATAAATATTTACTAAATTATTTTTATTATTGATTTAATATATTTTTATAATTTTATAATTTTTATATATTTTTTAAAATAATATAATATTAATTATAAATTGTTTTTTTTATATAGTTTTTAATTTAATTAAATATTTATATAAAAACTTAAAATCAATATATATAATTAATAATATAATTAATAGTTTTATTATATAAATAATTTTTTAAAAAGTTATATTAAATATAATAGTATAATTAAATTTATTAACTATATTATATAATTTATTTGTTAATATATTATATATAACTTGTTTATATTTAATTAAATTTTAATAAATAATATTACTTTTAATTATAAAAGTATTTTTTATATAGCTTTTATTAGCTAATATAATTATAAATTTAATTTAAAAATTTAAATTTTTATTATTTATAAATGTTTTATTAATAAAAATAAAAATTTTTATATAATTAAAATTTAAAAATATATAATATAGTTTTTACTATATATTATTAATTTATTATTATATTTATATATTTAATACTTTAATATTATTTTTTAATAATTTTTAAATTTATATAATAATTAATAAATTATATAATATTTTTAATTAATATATTAATATAATATATATTTTTTAAATTTATTAAGTAATATATTATTAAAAATAATTTTTTATATAAAAATTAATAATATATAATTGTTTAGTTTATTTTTATTAAATAAAAAAAAAATTTTATTTATTTATTTAAATTTTGTTTTTGTTAAATTTAACAGAATATTTAAGTGTTAATTTTATTTTTAGTTTTATATAAAATAATAACTTAGTTTTTTTTTTATATAAAAATTTTTTAAATATAATATTAAAAATATTATTTATTTAAAATTTTATAATTATAAATTTATTAAATTTTTTTTTAATATATAATAAATATAAGTTATATATAAATACTTTTATATTTAATTTTTAATAATAATATTTATAATAAGTTTTATACTAATATAATTTTAACTTAATTAATTTATATAATAATTATATAATTTAAAATATAATATTTATTAAATATTTATTTTTTAGTTTTTTTAACAAATAAATATAAATTTTTCAATTTAATTTATTATATAACTATATATATATTATAATTTTAAATTAATAATAGTTTTAAAGCTATAATAAATTATTAATTTATATATTAAATTGTTAATATTTATATAAAAATTTAAATTTTATTATTATTTTTATAACTTTGTATAATTAATTTAGATTTTTTATATAATTTAATTATTTTATTTTTAACTTTTTATATAAATTTAGTTTAAAAAATTTTTATTTAATTATATTAATTAAAGTTATATTATATAAATTAAAATATATTTTAAATTATTAATATATTTATTTTAACTATATTTAATTATTTAAAAGATATATTAAATATAATAATTATATTATTTTATTTTAATTATATAGTTAAAATATAATCGTTAATTTTTTTTAATATAAAATATTAATTATTAATAGTTATAAATAATTTTTTTAATTTACTTTTATATTAAAATTATAACTATTTAATAGCTTAAAAAAATTATATAAAAAGTTATTTTTTTTATATAATAAATTAAATATAATTTTTTATTAATAATATAATTTGATTTATATATAACAAAATTTAGCTAATTTATTTATTATATTAATTATAATATTATAATTTTTAATTGTAAAAACTTTATATAGTTTTATTTAACTTTTTTGTTTTTTTTATATTATAATTTTATTTTAAAAAAATAAAAAAAATATTTTATATAATAATATTAGTTTATTTTTAATTTATATAACTTAGTTAATATTAACTTTTATATAAATATTTTTTAATATTTTTATAGTTTTTTATATAGTTTTTACTTTTTAAATAATTTTTAATAAAAAAAATAAATTGTTATTAATTTTAAAATAAACTTTAAAAATTAACAAAATAAATATAAAACTATTTAGTTTAGCTATATTATTTAAAACTTTTATAATTATTTATAATATTATTTTTTTATATAAAATATTAAATATATAATAAAATAATATATATATTTATTTAACTTTTTTAATAGTTTAATATATTTTAATAAATATTTTTTTATATAAAGTTTTAATTAGTTATATATTATTATAAAATTTTTTAAACAAAAAATTTATATTAAAATTATATATAATATAATTAAATAGCTTTTAATATATTAAAATCTAATATTAATATAATATATTTTAAATATTATATATATTTAAAAATTTTAAAAATTAAGCTATTTAAAACAAAATATTTATATTAATTATATATAAAATCGATTATTTAATAATTTATATAATATTAATAATAATTTTATAATTAAAATTATATTTATTTTTTAATAAAAACTTAAATTTTTTTAAAACTTAATTATATAATTAATAATAATAATAAAACTTTTTAATTTTTTAAAATATCAAAATATTAATATTATTATATTTAATTTTTTATAATAATTTTATAAATTTTTTTATATAAAAATATCTAAATTAATAATATAATTTTTAATTAGTTAATATTAAAAAATAAATATTTTTATTTTTATATAATTAATATTATTATATTATTTTATTATATAATTATATTTTATATATTATTAAAATAAATATATAATCGATTTATATTTTATAACAATAGTAAAAATAAAATCAGTATATTTAAAATATAAAATTTAATTAATTTAATTAATATTAAAATTATTATAATATTTATAGTTTTAAAACTTTTAATATTACTAAATTAAATTGTTATATTATTTAAAGTTTAATTTATTTATATAAAAAAGTTTTTTTATATAAAAATTTCAGCTTAAGCTTTTTTAATAATTAAAACTTTAGTTATATTAATATTTTATAAAATATTTTAATATTTTATATTATATTAATTATTTAAATAGAAATTATTTAATATTAATATTTAGTTTTAAATATATATATATTTTTTTTATTATATAATAAAAATATATTAAATTTATTAAAAATTAAACTATTTTATTTTTAATTTTAAAATTTAAATCGTTATTAAATTTATTATTATATAAAAAGTTTTTATTATTTTTATAATTTCATATAAATATATTATATTTTTTATATAATAAAACTTTTTATTTTAAAATATTATATATAACAAAATATTGTTTTTTTGTTTTTAATTTTTTTTATTAATTATAATTAATAAATCAATAATTAAATTTTTTATAAATAAAACATTTTTTATTATTTTTATTATTTTTATTATATAATTATTATAGTTTTTAATAAAAGTTTTTTTTAAAGCTATAACTATATAATTATTTTAAATATTTAATATTATATTATTTATTAATAAAATAAATATTTATTATATAATAATAGTTTATTTTTTAATTAAAAAAAACTTATAATATTATTTATAAATTAAAAAATAAAACTTTATATATAAATTTTTAATTAATTAAAACAAGTTTAAATTTAAATATATTAAAATATATTTATATAATTATTATATAAAGTAATATTTTTTTATAATAATTAAATTTTAAAATATATTATATAAATTAAAACTTGTTAATTATAGTTTTTAATATTTTAAATATTATTTTTATTAAATTATTTTGTTTTATTTATATAAAAATAATAATAGTTTAATTAGTTAAATATTAACTATAATTAACTGTTATATTAAAATAATTATTAAATATTATATAAATTTTATTTTATTTATATATTAAACTAATATAGTTAAAATAATATTATTTAGCTTTTTTTTTTAATATAAAAAAAAATATTATATAGTATTATTTTTTAATAATTTTAAATCAATAATATATTAAAATAAAAATTTAAGCTTTATTATATAATATATTATATAATTTATTATTATAATTTTAATTAAATTGTTATATTTTAATAAATATAATAAATTAAACTGTTTTAATTAAATTATTATAAATAATTTAAATAAAAAAAAGTTTATATAATTAATTTTTATATATAAATAAAAATATAAAATATATAGTAAAAATTTTAAAAATAAATATAAATTTTTAAATTTTTATTTATATAAAAAAAATAAATATTTAATTATTAATATTAAATATTATATAATATATTAATATCGCTAGTTTTAATATAGCTAGTTATAATATTAAATAGTTTATTTATATAATTAGAAATTTTAATATATTTGTTAATATAAATATTAAAGTTATTTATATAAATATATTATTATTTGATTTTTTATTATTATTATTATAGCTAAATTTTTTAAATATATATATAAACTTGTTATTATATATATTTTTATATATTTTGATTTTTTTATTATTTGCAGCTATTATAATAAATATATATTTAAATATATAATTAATATTTATAAATATAAATTTTATTTAGCTTTTAAAATTTATTATAAATATTTATATAAATTATTTATTTTTAATTTTTAGTTATATATATTTTTTTAAATATTATATAAAATATATAAATATTTATATTAAAATAATTAAATTGTTTAAATTAATAATAATATTTTAATATTTAAAATTAGTTTTGCTTTTTTATTTAAAAATATTAATACTGCTTTTTTAGTTATATTTTTATATAAAAATAAATATAGTTTTTTATTTGAAAATTTAAAGTAGTTAATTTTAGCTGCTGCAGCTATAGCTGCTATAACTAATTTTGTTGCAAATTTTAATATAATTATAAAAAAAAAAAAAAATAAATATAAAAATAAAAAAATAAATAAATAAATAAAATAATTACAAAATTAAATATATAAAATAATTTATAGTTTTATTAATTTTTATATAAAAATAACTAAATATTATATAAAAAAAATTCTTGATTTTATAATAATTAAACTTTTTTATTTAATAGTTAATTTAATTTTTTTTTTGTTAATTAATATAAATAATAATTTATTTTTTATATAAAAAATAAAAAATTTAATATAAAAGCTACTTTATAGCTAAACTTTGTTTTTTTATTTTGTTAATTTATAATTATATTTTGTAATTATTAATTAATATTAATAAAACTTTTTATATATATATATATAAAAAGATTTAAAATAATTTATAAAGTTTAAAATTTATTTTTAAATTTTAAAATTTTATATTAATTTATATATATATTTTACAAAAAAAAATATAACTAAAAAAATTATATATAGATTATTTATATATATATATATATAAAACTTGTAAATTTTATAAATCTTAGTAAGTTTTTATATTTTTTATTTATTTAATTATTTAATAAAAGTTCTAGTTTAAGTTTTAGTTAAATATATTTAATATATATATATAAATCTTGTTAAATCATTAGTTTAATAGATTTAAATTTTAATATTATATAAAACAATAGTTATAATATTAATTTTATTAATTTATATTTATATAATTTAAAAAAAACTTAATAAATTATTTAAATTATTTAAACTAATTATAATAAATATTTAAATTAATATAAAAACTTCTATTAATTTTATTTATTTTTTAAATTTTTAAAACTAAAAAGTTTATTAAATTTTAATTTATTATAATTTTTTATTTTTTAAACAACTAATATATTATTTTTTTTAAAATATTATTTAATTATATATATTTTTTTTTTATAATTAAAATAAATATTATTATTTTAATATATTTTTTTTTAATTATTAATTAACTTTTTATATTTATTATTTTAAAAAGATTTAATTTTTTTTTTAACTTTATTAAACTTGTTATTAAAATAAAATTTTTTTTTAAAATTAATTATATTTAAAGTTTGATTTTTTTAGTTTTATTTAAATAATTATTAATAATTATAAATAATTTTAATAATTTTATTATAAAACTTTTTATATATAAAATTTAAGTTAATATTAATTTTAAAAATTTTGTTATTAAAATTAATATTTAAATGTTTTAATAAAAACTAAGTTTATTTTAATTTAAATATTTTTATTTTTTAAATAAAACTATTAAAATATAAAATAAATTAATAAATATTTATTTATTTAAAAAATTTATAATAATATTTAATAAAACTTTATTAAAATATTATAATTTAGTTTAAATTATAATAAATAATAATTATTATTTAAATTATTTTAATTATATTAATAAATAATTAAATAATAAATTAATAAAAAATTTTTATTAATTATAAAATAAATTTTTTAAATTGAAAAAATAAATAATATATTTAATTTTTTTTATTATAAAAAATAATTTTGTTTTTTTTAAATTTATTAATAAGTTTATAAATTTAAATATTAAATTTGTTTTTATTATTAATAAACTTTTTAAAATATTTAATTTTTGTTTTAGTTTTATTTTAATAAATAATATATTAACTATTAAATTTAATTAAAAAATTTTTAAATATAAACTATATAATTATATTATAAAATTAAAAAATAATATTTAAAACTTTTTTAAAAATATTATTTTTATATTTATATTTAAAAAATATAATTAAATTAAATCGTTTTTATAATATAGTTATTTATTAATAAAAAAAGTTAATTTAAATCTTTTATATAACAATTATATTTTATTTAATAATAAGCTTTTTTTTTTGTTTAAAATTACTATTATTATTTTAATTTATTATTTTAAATTATTAATATAAAATTAATTTATAAAATTTATTTTTATTGTTAATAAATTTTATAAATAATAAAATAATAAATAAAATAACAATTGAAATTATAATTAATTAATTAATTAAATTTAATTAGTTTTAAAGTTTAATTTTAAGTTTTTAAATAATAATATTTTTTTTAAAAATATAAATAATATATTATATTAATAGTTTTATTTTAAATATATAATTAAAATAATTTATTTATTATATATAAACTATATAAAATAAATAATAATTATATATTTAAATTAAATATTTATTAATAAATAAAAAACAATTTTAAAATAATATTACAATTATAAAAAATATAAAAATTAATTTATTAATTTTATTAATTAAAAACTTTAAATAAAAAAAAAAAAAAAAGCTAAATTATATATATATATTATATAAAATATACAAATATATAAAACTATAAATAAAGTTATAAATAAAGTTATAAAGTTTAATTAAAGTTTTTTTAAAATAAGTTTTATAAAGTAAATTTTTTAAAATAAATTATTTTAAAAATTATAATTTTTATAAATTAATAAAAATTGCAAAATTATATTATAACAAAGTGTATAAATTTTAGTTTATAATTAATAAAATAAATATAAAAGTTAATTATTTATATAAATTGTTATAATTAATATTACTATTAATAATTTTTTGTTATAAATGTTATAATTTAATTTTATATTATATAAAATTTTAAAATAATAAACTATTAAATATTATTTTTTTTTATAAAATTAAAATATTATTTTTATAATTATTTTATTAAAAATATTAGTTTTTATTTTAATAAATAAATTATAATTATAATAGTTTAAAATAAAAAATATAACTAAACTTTTTTTTAAAAACTTAAAAGTTTTTTTATATTAAAAAGTTTATATAAAAAAAGTTTTTTTTTTTATTAATTAATTTAATAATTTAGCTATTTTGTTATAAGTTTTTATAAATTTTTAATAAAAATTATAAAAATTTAAAAAAAACTATATATTTTTAATAATAATAAAAAACTTTTATTTATATATTATTTTAACTTTATTAAAATTTATTTATATTTTATTTTTGTTAATAATATAATTTAAAAATTTAGTTTTAATTATATAAAACTTCGATTTTTTTAAATTAATTTATAAATTAATATTTTTTAATTATTATAGTACTTTTTTATATATATTTTTTATATTTAATTAAATTATTAAAATAAATAAAAATATTATTTATATAAATATTATAAAAATTATTTAAATAATTAAATAAAATATTATTTATATATTTTTAAAATATAAAAAATTTATTAATAAATTTAAAAAATATTATTTTATATTAATAAACTTTATAATAAATCTAAAAAATAATTAAATTTTTTTTGTTTAAATTTATATAAATTTAATAAAATATTTGTTTTATTTTAATTTTTATAAAAATTTTTACTTTAAAAATTTAAAACAATATTTTTTTAATTAATAATAATAAATAACAATTTTTTTTTATAAAAATATTAAACTTTTAATAATTAATATAAAATTATAATTTATTATATAATTTATTTATAAATAAAACAAAAAATATAAATAAAATATTATTTAATTTAATAAATTTTTTTTATACATTATTTATTCAATATTTTTTTATAGTTTTTAATTTATTTATAAATAATATAAAAATAAAATATTAAAATTTATTTTATTAAATATTTAAAATAAATTATAATATTTATTAAAAATAATTTTAAAAACTTTGTATTATAATTTATTATTTTTTTTATAAAAAAATTTTCGACTTTTTTATTAATAATAATTTTATTAATTTTATAAATATTAATAATATAAATATTTTTAAATAGTTTATTTTATTTTATTAAAAATTAAAAAGTTATAATATTTATATTAATTATATTAATATTTAATTATTTTTTATATTATTTAATTTTATTTTTTTATATATAATATAAACTTTAAATATTAATTTTTTATTTTTTTAATATATTAAAATTAGCTTTTTTAATTAATATATATTATTGTTTTTTTTTTTTAATAAAGTTTTTTTTATATAAAAAGTAGTTTTTTTTTAAAAGTATAATTTATTTTTTTTAAATTTTTTTTTTAAAATTTTTTTTATTTTAATATTTATATAAAAACTTTAAGCTTTATATTATTAACTTTAGCTGCTTTTTTTTAAAATTTACATTTTTTTTTATTTTTTTTTAAATTTATATTTTTATATATTATATTTTAGCTATAATTAAAATATTATAACTATATATTAATTTAATTTATATTAATAATATATTTTATATTATAATTAATAAATAAAATAAATAAAAATAAAAACTAATTTTTTTAATAGTTAAAAAAAATATTATATTTATTAATTAGCTATATTATTAAAAAGTACATTATATAAGTTATAGCTATAATATATTAAAAAAAAAATTATAAAATTATTAAAACTAATTAAAAATACTATATTTTATAAGTTTAAGTTTGTAAAAGTTTTAGTTATAATATAAGTTATATAAGTTTATATAAGTTATATATTATATAGTTAATTAAACTGTATATTTATAATACTATTAATTATAAGCTATATATATTATATATATAGTATATATAACTATTAAACTAATATTAGCAACTTTTTATATGTTTTATTTATATATTTTATTTAATTAATTATTTACTAACATTTATTTGTTTATTATATAAATATTTAAATTTATAAAAAAAACTAGATATAACTAAAAAGTTGAAAAAGTTAAAAGTTTAAAAAAATCAAAAATTATTAACAAAGCTTTAAAAAGTTTAAAAAGTTTAAAAGGTTTTAAAAAGTCGAAAATAGTCGAAAAAATAAAAGCGTATAAATAAAATATTTATCCGAAAAGTTCTTTTTATGTAGAAATGCCGGAATAGCTTTTTCTGGCACCGCTGTAAGAAAAAGGTAGTTGTACGGACTGTCCCAGGGACAGTCCTACTCCTTCTAGAAGGTTTTAACCTTGTCGGTCAACCATATAGGTCATACGGCTATATTTGGTGCTTTGTACCGAGGGGGGGGGGGGTCAAGGAGGGTCGAGGACCAAGGGGGGTCAAAGGGGGTCGAAGAATCAAAGGGTCAAAAGGGGTCCCAAAAGGTCCTTTTTCGAAGCCCTGCGAGGCCCTAGGAGGTCAAAGGGGTCCTAGGGGGGTCGAGGGGGTCTAAAAGGGTCTTAGGGGGTCTTTTTAACTGGTCTTCGACCTGGTCGATTAGCTAGTCGCGGACCTGGTCAGGTGACTAGTCCCTAGACTAGTCAGGTGACTAGTCCCTGGACTGGTCAATTGACTAGTCCTAGGTCCAGTTAGGTAACTGGTTAGTCGACTAGCTAGCTAATTGACTGGCCGATTGACTGGTTGATTGACTGGTCTCAACCCTAGTCAGGTGGTTGGTCGACGTGGTAGCTCGTCGACCAAAGAAGAGAGAGAGGGGGAAAAAAGGGATAGAGGTGTCGACATCGGTCTAGGTAATACGTCGACTAAGTCGCGTTTTTCTCGGTTGTACAAAAGTTGATTTTAATATACTACGCTTATTCCAAACTTCAGTATAAAAATTTCAACATATATTAGCTAACTAATATATTGCTTTCATTTTAAATAATATATACTAAGTTTTGACTTTTTTTTTATACGTTAGTTTAAAAATAAAACAAGCTATAAGTAGATATATAAAAGAGTTATTAATATTCGACAGTTTTTTAACTTTGCTTTATAAAGTTGTCGAAAATACAAAAATTACAAAATAGCTCGCCGTTTTGTTGATTAATTGTATAAAATTTAATTTAATATATATGTAGCATCTTATTTCTGTATATATTAAGTTTTATTTGTTCAAATAGCTAATTTAACACTTTTTTTCTTTTTCAACAATAAATATATTTTGTTTATTATTATATAAAAAAGTTAAAAATATAGCGCTAGAAGCTGTTTTTAACAGCAGCTAGTTTCTGTTTTCTTAATTTTGTTAATTTATAGTTGCTAGTAAACTATTAATTAATATTAATTAGTTATATTACTAAAGAATATATTATATAAACTATAGCTACAATATATTAAAAAAAAAAGTTATAAAATTGTTAAAACTAGTTAAAAATACTATATTTTATAAATCTAAGTTTATAAAAGTTTTAGCTATAATACAAGTTATATAAATTTATATAAATTATATACTATATAGTTAATTAAACTATATATTTACAGTATTATTAATTATAAGCTATATATACTATATATACAATATATATAACTATTAAACTAATAATATTTTTAAAACTATAACTTTTTTAAAATAAAGTTATTTTATATATTAATAATATATAAAAATATTTTTTAAAATATATATTTTTTTATTTTTATAATAATTTTAAAAGTTTAATTAATTTTTTATTTGTTTTATTTATTATATTTTATTATATTTTAAAATATAAATTAAATTAAAAATAAATTTAAATATTTTATAATTTATTTAATAAAAATAATATTTATATATATATATATATATTTACTTTTATATTTTTAAAAATATTTTTAATAATTAATAATAATTTATTATAACTTATAATATAAATATATAAAAAAAGCTTTTTTTTTAAATATTTATTTATAATATTTAATTTATTAATAAATTTTAAAAATATTTTTTTTTAAAAAAAAAGTTATTTTTTTTAAAATTAATTTTTTATTTATATAATATTTTATTTAAATATATTATTTTTTTTAACTTTTTGTTTATTTAAATTATTAAAAAAATATTAATTTATAATAATATTAAAATAAACTTTTTTATTAATGCTGTTTTTTTTTTTTAAATTTTTATAAAATTAATATTTAATTTATTTATAATTAAAACATTTTTTTTTATTAATAATTTATATATATTTTTTTTTTTTTTATATTTATATTTAAAATATAAACTATTTATTTAAATAATTATTATTATAAAATTTTTTATTTATATTTATAATTAAAGTTTTATTTTAAAATATAATTATTATTTTTTTATTTTTTATATTAAAAATATATATAATTTATATATAATAATAAATATAAAACTTAAATATTTTATTTAGTTTTAAATATTTAAATATAATATTAATAGTTATATAAATATTAAAATAATTTTTAAAACTATTTTTTTATTAATTTTTTATTAGTTTAGTTTTATTTATAAAACAAATAAAATTATTTTTAAATTTAATAAATTTATTAAAAAAATATTTAATAAAACTATTTTTTATATATAAAATTTTAAATTTTATTTTAAATTTATTAAAAATGTTAATATTGTAATAATATTTATATAAATATATAAATAATATATATAATAAAATTAAAGTTTTAAAATATATATTATTTAAATAAAACTATAAATATTTAACTATTTTTTTATTTAAATAAAATTTAATATTTATTATTTTAATAATATTATTAATAAATTAATTTTTATTAATTATTAAACAATTTTTTATATTATAATATTATATTTTAAATTTTATATTATTTTTATTAAAGTTTTAATTAATTTATAAATTTTTTTTTTAATTTAATTTAATAATATATTAGTTTTATATTTTTTAGTTAATAAATTTATTATTTATTAATTAATTTTATTAATTTAATTTTAAAGCTAAAACTTTTTTAATTTTAAATTTATTAATTTAATAAAAAAATAATTTAATATAATTTAATTAATAAATATAAAATAATTAAAGTTTATAACTAGTATTTTTATTTTTAATTAATTAATAGTTATTAAAGTTTATTTTTTATTAATAAAAAATTTATATTATTTAATTAAGTTTTTAAATTAATTTTTATTTTTTTATAAAAATTTATAAAAGTTATTTATTTGTTAATATATAGCAAAAAGTATAAATAAATAAAACTTAAATTTAATTTATAAAGTTTTAAGTTTTTTAAATAATTATTTAAAATTAATATAATTTATTAATTTATTAAATTAAAAAATAGCTATTTAAGCTTTATTAATAATATTATAATAAAAAAATATAAAATTATTATTTTTTATATATATATTATTAAAATTAATAATTAACTTTTATTAATTTTTTTTAAGTTTATTTATAAAATTTATATATTATTTATTTATAAAACTAAGTTTTTTATATTATTTATAAAATTTATTAATTGTTTTATTAAAAATTTTATATAAATTTTTTTTTTTATTATTTTTTATAATATAAATATAAATTTTTATATTTTTAAAATTAAAGTTAATTAATAAATTATATTAAACTTTATTTTAAAAAGTTTTATTAAATTTAAAAAATAACTTTTTTAAGTTATTTAATTTAAAATAAACTTTTTTATAAACTTAAAACTTATTATTTATATTTTTTATTATAATATTGTTATATTAGTATTTATTTTATAAATTTATAATTTTTTTTTTTTTTTTTTAAAATAAAAATATATTTAAAAACAGTTTTTATGTTTTATATAAATAATACATAAATTATTATACGTTAATATTTACAAAAAACAAAGCTATTAATTAAATGATTTAATTATATATTAAAATTTAAATATAAAAAAAAAATTAAAAAATAAAACATTTAGCTAATATAAAGTAATAAAAATAAATAATATATAAGCTATTTAAAGTAGTAAGCTTTAACAATAAATAAATCTTGCAAAAAAAGCAAAAAGATTACAATATATAAATAAAATAACTATATAGCTTGCATTAGCTACTATATTATAACTATAAAAAACTTTTAAAATGATAAAAAAGCTAATTATATTAGCTTTAATATTAGTTTTTTTTCGATTTAAAATTTTAATATATATTAAAATAAATATATTATATAATATAATTAAAAAAGCTATTTAATAAAAATAAAAAAACAATAAATAAAAATTTATTAATTATTTTTTAAAAATTATAATTTTATATAAACAAATTTATTTAATTTAAAACTAAAAAATATTAACAATAATATAAATTTTTAAATATTATTACTTTAAATTATTAAATATATAATTTTAAATAATTATTAATTATTAAATATTAATTTATTAATTAATTAAAAAAGTTTTTTTAATAAACTAAATTAAATAAATAGATTTTTTAAACAATTTTAATATTATTTTTTAATATAAATAAAAAAAAAAATAATATTATAATTAATAAATTTTTTTAAAAAATAGTTAATTTATTAATAATTAAAATTTAAAAATAAAAAAAAAAAACTTTTATATTTATTAAATTAAATATAATTAAAAATTTTATAATTATTTTTTAATTTATTAAAACTAAAATATTAATTATAAAAAATATAAATTTAATTAATTTAATTTTTAAAAAAAATATAGTTTAAAGTTTAAAAAATTATAACAAAAAAATTATAATATTAAAAATTATTATAAATAAAATAATTTTTTTTTATATATTTTATTATAGAAAATATATAAACTAGTATTAATAATTTATTAAAACTAAAATAAATTAATATAAATATTAAAACAAAACTATTATTAGTTTTTTTTTTAAAAAAACTTATATTAATATATTAATAATTGTTATAAATATAAATATAAAAAAAAAATAAAAAAAAAACTTTTAAATTATTATATTTAATATTTATATTATAAAATATTTAAAAATATATAATAATAAATAGTAAAAATATATTTTTAAATTAATATAAATATAATTATATTTAAATATTTATTATTAAATTTAATAAAATTATTATTATTTTATTTAATTAAAAAATAAATAATATAAAAAAATTAATATTAAAATATTATTATATATTATATTATATTTTTAATATATTAAAAATTTAATTTTTTAATAATATTAAATTATTTATTTTAAAGTTTATAAAAACTTTAAATTTATTAATAAATATTAAATATAAATAAAATAATATTTATTATTTATAAATATAAAATATTATAAAAAAAATAAATTATAATTTAAATTAAAAATTATATTTTTATATAAATAAATATTAAAATAATTAAAGTATATATTTATTAGTTTTAAATTTAATTTATAATTTTTTATAATATTTAATAATTAATATAATATTTTTAAAAATAATATTTAAAATTAAACTTTAAAATTATTTAATTTTTATATTTAAAAAAAAAACTTTTATAAATAAATAAATTAAACAAATATAAAAATTAATTAATTAAATATAATAAATTTAAAAACTTATATATAAAGTTATTAAAATTATATAAAAAAAACAAAAAATTTAAATTAATAAAAAATAAAAATTAGCTAATTTTTTTAAATATAATAAAATATTTTTATATAAAAAAAGTTTTTTAATATATATTTTAATAATTTATTTTAATTTATAATATTTTAAATTATTTAAAATTTTTAAATAAAAAAAATATAACTATAAATTAAATTTATTAAATTTATATAAAAAAAAAACTTATTTTATATAAATAAATTAAAAAAAACAAATAATAATTTATTATTATAATAATTATAAATTTTATTATTAGTTAAAAAAATAAATAATAAATTAAAATTTAAAATAAATTAAATATTAAAATTAAAAATTTTTAATAAAATTAAAAAACTACAATATTAAATTTTATAAAAAAGTTATAACTTTAATAATATTTAATATTTTATAAAAAATTTTAAAAATATATTTATTATATTAAATTATTATTATTTAAATAAATTAATTAAATTAAAATTATTAATTAAGTTATAAAATTAAATAAAAATAATAACTATAAATAAATATATAAAAAATTATAAAAATAATAATAAAATATTTAATTTAAATATTAAAATTAAATTTAAATATTATATTTAATTAATTTTAATTTAATTTATATTAAATTTTTAATTTTTAAAAAAAATAATATAATAATTTATATAAATTATTAATTTTTATATTTATTTTATTAATTATAAATTAAAATTTATATATTTTTTTATAATATAATTTTATAATTTTTATTAATTTATAAAAATTATAATTTTTAAAATAATTTATTTTAAAAAATTTATTTTATAAAATTTATTTTAAAAAAACTTTAATTAAATTTTATAATTTTATTTATAACTTTATTTAAAATTTTATATATTTATATATTTTATATAATTTATATATATAATTTAACTTTTTTTTTATTTTTTTTTTATTTTAAAGTTTTTAATTAATAAAATTAATAAATTAGCTTTTATATTTTTTATAATTATAACATTTATTAGTTTTAATAATTTAATATAATTTAAATTTTAATTATTATATAATTTTTATTTATTAAATATAAATTATTTAAATAATTTAATAAAAATAAATTTATATAATTTAATAAAACTTTATATTATAAAATTTTATAAATTATTAATTTTAAATTATTAAAATAATTTTAAAATAATTTTAATTAATATTTAAAATAAATAAAAATAAATTAGTTAATATTAAATTAAATAAATTAAATATTTAAAAAAAAAAAAATTATATTTATTTCAAATTTTAAAAAAAATATAAAAAAAAATTAAATAATTTTAATAATAAAAAAAATTTTAAAATAAATATAAAGTTTATTAAATTTTATTATAATTTAATTTTTAAATTTTAATTAAATTTTATATTATATATAAATATTTTATATATTTTATTATAATATTTATATATATATTTTTAAAAATATTTAATTAATTTATATTTAAAAAATTTTTAATAATTATAAAATTTTTTATAAGTTGTTTTTTTTAATTATTAAAAATAAATTTTATATAAATTGTTATTATAATTATTTTAAAATATAAATTTTAAAATATTTAAAAATAAATAGTTATATTTTTATTTATAATTCTATTTTAAATTTATAAATTATATTAAATTTATATATAATATAAATAAAATTTTCTATTATAAATATAATATATAATTATATTTTAAATAAATAAAAATAAATTATAATAAAAATTAAAAAATAATATATTTATATAATAATTTTAATTTTATATATTTTTAATTTTATTATTATTATTTATATTATAATATTATTTATTTAATTTATATATAATATAATTATTATATATAAAATATAATTAATTTTAATTTAAAATTTAATTAAATTTATTAATTTAAATTTATTTTTAATTAATATTAAAAAATTAATTAATAATAATTTATATAATAAAAAATAATTTATAAATAATTTAAATTAAATATAAAATATATTTTAAATTAAAAATAATATTATTTTTTTTTTTTTTATTGTTATAAAGTAAAAGAAACTATAAATCAAGTATAATATAATAAATAGTATATAGCTAGTAATATATATTATACAAAACTAAAACTTGAAAAAAAGAAAAATTTCTTTTAAAATATATATAAAATAAATATATATAAATATACTAGTACTTTTTTAAATTTTAGCTTTTAAATCTTAATAATTATTTTTTTTTTTAATTTAAATTATTTTTAACTTAATTATAAAAATTAACTATAAATTAATTAATTTAAATATATAAATTAATTAATTAATTTATTAATTTAATTAATTAAAAATATAAATAATATATAATTATATATAAATATTTAAATATTTTATAAATTGTTAATTTTTAAAAGTGATTTATATTTTTGTTAATATAGCTTTATATATAAACAAAAGTATATAAAACTATAAATTTATTAACTTTTTTTTTTTTTTTTTTTTTTTTTTTTTTTTTTAAATATTATTAATTTTATTAACTTTTATTTAATAAATTTCTTTTTGTTATTTATACTTGTTTTTAAGTTATTTTTATACTTTTTTTTTTTTTTTTTTATATTTTATTTATTATTACTGCTTTTAATATATTTTTTTGCTACTAAATTGTTTATATTTATAACTGCTAATTTAAATATTAAAATAAATTTTAAACTATAGTTGCTTTATTAATATATTATTTTTATTTTAAGCATTTTTATAACTTTTTTTAGTTTAAAAACATTAAACTTTTAAAAATTTATTACTTTTTTAAAAATTTAAAAAATTTTATAAATAATAACTGCTAAAAAAACTATAATATTTATAAACTTATAAATAATTTTATTTTGTTATTAAAAAATTAATTGTTTGTTATAATAGTTTTTAATATAATTTATTTATATAAAATTTTAAAATTTAATATTAATTTATTTAATTTAAAATAAAAAAATAACAATAACTTAAATAATACTATTGTTTATAATAAAAAAAAAAGCTATATTTAATATATTTTAGTTTAGTTTTATTATAAAATTATTAAAGCATAGTTTTATTTTTTAAAGTTTTTTTGTTATATTTTTTTTTTATATTATATTACTTTTTGCTTTATTAACAAAGTTTCTGTTATAAAAATAAGCTGCTTTATTTATATTTGCTATTAATTTTAATATTAATTGCTAATTTTAAAATATTATTATTAAATATTAATTTTTAGTTTATTAATATAAAACTTTAGTTTAATAAACTATTGCTTTTTTTGTTATTAATATTATAAATAAACTGTTTTATTTATTTTTTATTTTTATTTTTAATTTAAATAAAATATTAATTAATATATTTAATACTGTTATATTATTATATTTTATTTGCAACTTTTTAACACTAGTTATATAGTTTAATTTTTAGCTATATATTATTTTATAAAAAAAATAAAAGCAATTTATTATAAAAACAATAATAATATAAAGTATTTTAAAACTTATAAAAAGTTTATAGTATTTTAAAATATTTTCAAATTTGCTTTTTAAGTTTTTTAACAAAATTTTATATATAATTTACTAATAAAATATAAATTATTATTTAAAAAAATAAGTTCGATTTTTATTATATAAACTTTTTTATAAAAGTTTTAATTTATTTTATTTTATTAGTTTTTTTAACAATTTTAAACAATTAATTAAAAAGTTTTTTTAGTAGTTTTAATATATTTTTACTATAATATAATAAGTAGTTTTTTTTATAGCTTTGCTAATTTATTTTTTTTATGTTTTTTTTTTTTTTTTTTAAATTTATAATAGCTTTAGTAGCAAATATATTAATAACTAATATTTATTAATTATATTTAATTAACTAACTTTTTTATTTAATTTTATAATATAAATTTTTTATATAAATATGTTTTTTTATTATATTTTTTATTTTTTATTTTATATTATTGTTTTTTAAATTAAATATAAATAATTTATTTATATTATTAATTTTTTAAAGTTTTAATAATTAAACAAAAAATATATTGTAAAAATAAATATATTATATAAAAAAACAAAAACAATAAATTTACAAACTAATTTTACTAATAATTTTAAATAGTTTAATATATTTAAAAGCTAATTTGTAGTAATATTTTTTAAATTTAAAATATTTAATTAATAAAATAATTAATTAATTTATTTTATAATTTATTAATTTGTGCTTGTTATTATAGTATTTTGTTTAATTTTTAACTATATTTTATTATTATTTTATTAATTTATTTTTAATAGCTTTTAATTTATTTAATTAATTTTATATTATTAATACTTTTTTTAAAATAAAATTGTTTTTAATAAATAATTTAAATTTTAATATATAGCTATATAAAGCTTTAAAAAATAAAATATTAATAATTAAATTAATTGTTAAATTTATAGTAAAAAAAGCTTAAAATAATAATTAAAGTTAATTAATTTGTTTAATAAAAATAAAACATTTTAAATAATATTTAATTATTTAATTTATATATTTTGTTTAACTATTAATTTTAAAATAAAATATAACTAAATTGATAGAAACTTCTAGGGGTTCTAGATAGAAGAGCTTGTATGAAGGTGACGTACTTCTAAGGTGGGCTATACTAGTTGGCACCTGTGGAGAGGGTGGCACCTGCATACACCTGTAGATTAGATAAGGACCCACGGGGACCCATAGGGACCCACAAGGATCTACGCACACACTTAGACTTTAGGTCTTAGGAATTGCTGCGGGTCCTTTCTTCTATTGAATCTACATCTCACTTTCTACTACTACTTTACTTAACTACCCTTGATTGCACTTATTATAAATAATATTTTTTAATTTTAATATAATAATATAAATTAAATTAAAAATTATTAATAAATATAAAACTTTAATTAATAACTATTTTAATAAAACTTTTAAATTTATATTTTATTTTTTAATAAAATAAAATAGCTAGTTATATAGCTGTTATAATAATATAAATAAATAATAAATATATTAATTTAATAAATTAGTTTATAATTATTAATATAAAATTTATATAATTGTTTTTATAAAAAGTTTTTAATAAATTAATTATAAAATTTATAAATAGTTTTTATATAAATTTAATAAATATTAACAAATTATTTAATTTATTATATTTTAATAATATTTTATTTTAAATTTAAAATAAATAATATAGTTTTTTATATAGTTTTATATATTATATTTTAAATTTTATTAATAAAACTTTTTTTAACAAAGTTTTAAAATATATTTTTAATTAAAATAATTTATAAAAAAGTTGTTATAATATAATTTAATTAATTAAAAATAAATTAATTTTTTAAAAAATATATAAACTTTTTTATTATAAAAAACTAAAAAGTTTTAAATTAATTATTAACTTTTTATAACTAAACTATTTTTAATTTATTTGAAAATTTGTTAATATTTAAAATTTTTTTTTTAAATATTTTAAATTAATAATTTAAAACTTTAATTAGTTTTTAAATTTTAAATATTTTTTTTTGCAATAACTATTTATATTTGTATATATATAACTAATTAAATAAAAATTAATTGTTTAAAAAAATAGCGTTTAATATAAACTTTTTTAATTAATATTTTTAAATATTAATTTTTAATATAAAAAAAAAATTTATATTAAAAAATATATTATTTATATAATTAAAATAACATAAAAAAAAATCGGCTTTATTTTATTTTTTTTTTTTATATTTAATAATAAAATTAAAAAAAACTAAATAAATATATTATTAAATTTATTTTTTATTTAGTTTTAATATTTTTATAAAAGCTTAAAAATTATTATAGTTAATTAATACTTTAATAAATAATTTACTTTTTTATAAATAATAATATTAATATTTAAAACTTTTAATAATAGTTAATATTTTTTTATTTAATATATTTTAGTTTAATTTTTAATTAAAAAACTTTTAAAAATAAAATAAAACTAGTTATTATTGCTTTTAATTATTTTTTTATAATAAATTATTTATAAATATAGCTTTAAATATATTAATTTTTACTAATATTTATTTTTTAAAGTTAAAATATATAAAAAAAATAGCTTATTTAAATAAATTTTACAATTATTTAAAAATATACTTTTTTAAATTATTTAAAAAAATTCAACTTTTTTTTATTTTAATTATATTTTTTTTTAAATATTAATATAATAAAATAATAATTAAAAAATACTTTTTAATAAAACAATAATAAAAGTTATAAAATTTTAAAAATTATTATAGTTTATAATAAAAATTAAAAAAAAGCTATTTTTTAATAATATTAATTTATAAAAAGTTTATTTTAATTTTTTTGTTTAAAATAATATAACTTAAAAATTTTAGTTTATATTAATAAAATTAACATTTAAAAAGTTTAATATATAGTTTAACTTTTTAAAGTTTTTTAATAATATTTTAAATATAATTTATATATAAATTTTTATTTAAAAAAAAAACAAATATATTGTTAAAATATATTATATAAAAAGTATTTAAAATATTATTAAATATTTTTTATATATAATTTTAAAAAGTAATAAAAATATTATACAAATTTATAAATATAACTAAAAATTTATAATATTTATAATATATATAAAATGTTATTTTTTATTTATTTTTTTTTTAAATTTATATATAATAATAAATATTTTTAAAATTAATTTTTAAAAATATTTTTATATATATAATTTTATTTAATATTTTTAAAATAAATAAAAAAATAAAGTGATTTTTTTATAAAATTTTATTAAGTTTTTTATAATTAATATAAAAATATAAAGTTTTATTTTTTTTAAATATAAAAAATATTAATACTTTTATAAAACTTTTTAATTTTTTAATTTTTTTATTTTTTATTATTTTTTATAGCTAATTTTTTAGTTTTTATAATTTATTTTAAACTAAAAAATAAATAAAATAATAAAATATTGTTATATTTTTTTATAAATTAATTAATAAGTTATTTTAATAAATATAAAAAAATATATTAATATTAAAAATATTAAAAAATTTAAATAAATTTTAAAACTTTTTTAAAACTAAATTAAAACTTATAAAAATTAACTTTGTTTTTATTTTTTTAAAAATAAAAGTTTAAATAAAATAATAATTATTTAATAATATTTTTTATTTTAATAAATTTATATAAACTTTTAAAATAATAATAATTTAAAATATTTTTATTTAAAATTAAAAAATTATTAATTTAAATTTAAATTTAATATAATTTTTTTACTTTTTAAAATTAATTAAAACAATAATATTATAATATATATATATTAAATTATATAAATAATTTTTTATTAATTAATTAATTTATAAAAAATTTAATAAGTTTTATATATATTTAAATTTTTTTAATTTATAATTTATAAATTATAAAGTTTATAAAAAACTTTTTATAATTTATAATATAAAACAAAAATATAACTAATATAATTATATTTAATATAAAAATTTAAATTAGTATATATTTTTAAAAATAGTTTATTTAAATTAAATATATATATTAAATAAAAAATATAAAAATATTAAAAAAATAAAACAAATAATTAATATTTATTTTTAAACTTTATTATAAAACTTAAGTTTATTTTTTATTTTTTAAATTAAAATTATTATAATTTTTTAAAACAAATTAATAAAAAAAAACAGTTTGTTTTAAATAATAAAAATTATTAAATTTTTTTTTAATAATTTAAATTTTTTAAATAGTTTATTTTTAAAACTATTTATTAAAACATTAATTAATATAATACTTTGTTTTATTATAAAAAAAACAAATAATAAAGTTTTTATTTTTTAATAATTGTTAGTTTAAATTTAAATAATATTTAAGTTTATTTTTTAAAAACTTTTATAACTTTTTAACTTTATATTTATTTTTTAATTTGTTAAATTAATATATTTAATATTTTAAAGTTTAATAATTTGTTAATTTAAATCGAAAATTTTAATATTAAAAGTTTTATAACTTTTTAAAATAATAGTTTTTATAATAATTTTTATTAACTATATATAAATTTTATAATTATAAAAAGTTATAATAAAAATAATAATATTATAAAAGTTTTATATAAAATTTATAATAACTTTAATTATAATTTATATATAAATTTAATTATTGCTATATTTTTTTTTAACTTTTATTTATTAATTTTTATTAATATATTGTTATATTAACTATATTTTTTTAAATAATAAATAAAAAGTTATAAAAATTTATTATTTTTTTTTTTAAAAAATCAAATAGTTTTTAATAAAAAAATATAGCTTTTTTATTATTAGTTTTTTTTATTTTTTATTTTTTAATTTAAATTAAATAATAATTAAATTGTTTAAAATATTAATTTAAAAATTAATAAATATGTTTTAATTATATACTTATATTTATTTTTAAATATATTAATTGTTATATAAAAGTTTTTGTTTATTTTAAAAATATATTTTAATTGTATTAATATTAAAGCTGTTTTATTTTTGAAAATTTTTTAAATAAATTTTAATATTTATTTTTATAATTTTGATTTATTTTATTAATTATATATATAATTTTGCTTATTAAATAACTAAATTTATATTTAAAACTATTAAATATAAACTTTAACTTTTTAATTAATTTAATTTATTTATTATATATAAAGTTTAAAATTAATAATTTATATTTAAATTTAATTAATTAATTAAAGTTTATATTATTGTTATAATTTAATTTAAATTTATTATATTTTTATTAATAATTTATATATATAATAAATTTAATTATATTATTATTATTAAAAAATATAAAAATAATATTATAATTATATTATTAATATATTTTAAAAATTAAACATTAATAAAAAAAAACCGATTGTTTAAAGTTTTACTATTTTTTACAGTTAATAAAATCATTAGTTTTTTTTTTTTTTTTTTTTAAAAGTTGTTTTTAATATAGTTTTAAATTAAAAATTATATAATTTAACAATATATTAATTTTGTTTATTTTATTTAAATTTTAATTAATAATTTTTTATTTATATTTTTATAAAAACTTTTTATAAAATTAATATATTAATTAATAATTTAAAAGTAGCAGCAAAAGTAAAAAATTAAACTTTTTTAAAAAAAATTTAAAATTAAAACTAATTTAAAATATTTTTATTATTATTTTAACTAATATTTAATTTTATTATATTTATAAATATAATAAACTTTTTAAAATATTAAAATATTATTTTATATTATAAATAACTTTAAATAAAAACTTTAAAATTATTATAAAATAAAAAAAACTATAAATTAAATATAATATAATAAATAATATATAACTAGTAATATATATTATATAAAACTAAAGTTTAAAAAAAAAAAAATCTTTTTTAAAATATATATAAAATAAATATATATAAATATATTAATACTTTTTTAAATTTTAGCTTTTAAATTTTAATATTTATATTTTAAATATTATAATTAAAAATATAATTTATAAATTACAATTTTATTTTTAAAAAAAAAAAATATATATATTAATTATATTAATTTATTATTATTTTTTTAATAATAAAATTATAATAATTTTATTTTTAAATTAAAATAAAATTAAATTAAAAATTATTATTATATTTTTTTTAATAAATTAAATTAATAATTTAATAAAAATTTTAAATAAATAAATTATAAATTTTATATAAATTATTTTTAAAATATATTTAATTTTATTATATAATATTATTATAAATTAACAAATAAATAAAAAATATAATAATATTTAAAATTATATTTATATCTATTAATAATTTACAATATTTATTAAAAATAAATAAATTTGCAATATATTTAAACCAAGTATGCTTAATAATGTAGTGTTGTAGAAAAGAAGTTGTGCGGTGGGTCCCTGAACTCTGTAGAACTATCTATTAACTTTATGATCTACACACCACGCCACCTGAGGCTGGGACCACCACAGGACCCATGCATAGATTTCCTAGACGACCGCCGTACTTACCTCATCCTAACCATTAATATACATCTACTGTTAGAAATACACCTTTAGAAAAAAGAAAATAATTGACCGGTCACGCCAAACTTTTGGCGCGGTGGTTTTTTCTAACATCTACAGCACACTTTAGTTATGCAGGCAGCCTTATTATTCCACTACTAATGCACCGGAGCCCCGTAAGGCTTGCATACTGCGATAGTAAACATAGTTACGAATGACTACTAGCAACATTGAAAGAAGCAAACAAACGGTCAGAGAGTCGGGGTGATGAAGCTAGATAAGGCTAGCAAGGCTTAGGGGCTAGGTATGTGAGCTTAAGCTACTTTCAACGTATTAAGATAGCAGGTTTATCATCAGCGGTAGAGCTTTCTATTTTAGTGACAGCTTGCCTGGCGCTACAGAGTACTCATTTTGCTTTATTTATTTCTATTTTTGTTTCATGACACGACGTGTTCTCGGAACTAATGTAGCAGTAGAGCTATCCAAGACGCGGTTTAAGACGGTTAATGTGTAGGATCTTAAGCGTAACATTAGGTATATTCTGTATCTCTCTTGCGGAGCTACAGAAGACATTAGATCCATCCTGCACCACGGTAGAGTGGGCACCATGGGCGGTTCTCTCGATCATCGCAGCCTCACCCTCAGCGAAATAAGAAATCAATCGTCCGATATACGTCTTCTTCCAAATCCGAACTTTATCTAATGCATGAAATACGCCGCTAGCGTCTACGCCCTTATACCCCCCACATACTAGTATCGTCTTGCATTCGGCTACTTTCAGAGAACGCTTTAGCCAATCGGTAATTAACGTGGATTCTATTCGCGATGTGTTGGGGGGCCAGAAGGAGGGGAGGGGTTAATATTAGGAGTTATTTTGGCACGGCTGTGCGCCCCGTCTAAGAACCCGCCGACGACTATTCTGTTCAGATACAACGTCATCCATGTAGGTACATGGCTAGACCGAAGACATATCGATTGTGGACTGGCGTCTTAAGAACGTCTTCGGGTCGTTTCCTACTTATCTCCCGGCTTTGAGCCGCCTATAGTGTTACAGTGTTACGTGTTGTGCTGGCCATGGTGACAGTGCTTGTAAGGCACATCTCAGTACATCATGATCAACCTATTTTCGGGACATCGAGAAGGACATTTACTATAGTAAATAGAGGCATAAAGTCTGAATTAGGCACCTAAAGGAGCACCTTGTTAATCACCATTACACCAGATCTCCCCCTCTTTACTTTTCGTAAATCAGATCCATCCGTGAACGAAAATAATAGAACGACAATATGTCCAAGTCAAGCAATAGCAACAATACGTTCAACGTCCCTACAATCGACATATCCCCCTTCCTAGAAGACCCCAGCGCAGCTGAATCGCAGCAAGTCATTACTCTCGCGCGCGAAGCATGCCGGACCACGGGCTTCTTCCAAGTGACCGGGCACGGCCTAACGCACGACCTCCGGTTACGCTTTCTCTCCTCATCGCAGCGCTTCTTCGCCCTACCGAGCGCCGAGAAGAACAAGCTCGACGCTCGTGCCACCCTCGGCCGCCGCGGCTACGATGTTCTCGAATCGCAGTCGTACCACGTGGACAAGCCACCGGACCTGAAAGAAGGTTTCTACGTCGGATTCGACCTGCCCATGGACGAGGCCCGGGTTCGGGCCGCCAGGTTCTTCGAGGGCGTCAATGTATGGCCTAGCACTGAGGTATTAGCCCCCGCCCAGTTCCGCGAGCCAGTCGAGGAGTACTTTTCCGCCATCCACGCCCTCGCGCTCCGGATGCTGGATTTGATTCAGCACACGTTACCTTACGGCCCGGACATCTTCCGTGAGTTCACGGCCGGCGACACCGTGTCCGTGCTGCGCTTGCTGCACTATCCGCCGTCAGCAATGCCAACACCTGGTTCTCCAGGCGGGGAAAGGGGACAAGTTCAGCAGCGCGTTGGCGCCGGGGCGCACACTGACTTCGGGGCTATCACGCTGCTGCTACAGGACGAAAACGCGGGGCTCGAGGTCCTGGACACAGCGACGGGCGAATTTGTACCCATAAATCCAAGGGAGGACGCGCTGGTGTTCAACGTGGGCGACATGCTATCTCTCTGGACGGGCGGCGAGTACAAGAGCAGCGTGCACCGCGTCGTCAATAAGGCGTCCCGGGACCGATACTCGGCTGCTTTCTTCTACGACGGGGCGCTGGACTGTCCGTTGACACCGTGGGGTCGGGAGGGCTCTGGGGTGGATGATGGGGTCGGGAACCGAGACGAGGAAGTGCTCACGGTTGAAAAGCATATGAAGAAGCGGATTGCCCAGAGCTATGGACAGCTTGCACCGTGAGGGCGAAACAAGAAAAAATCACTCTGTACTCGCCTCTCTCCGCAACCGATCTTTTACGGATGCCCTGAGAACCCCAGTAGATAGGCAACGTCTTACAATAGCCAAGACGTTATCAGTAGTATGCTATTGTCTTTAGAGCCCAGGATATTGAGACGGTGCGGGCAGCACTACCACTATTGGGGGATAGGTTGATTCGGTCATCAGGGCCTAGATTCTCTTTTTCCTATTTAGTTAGGTAGTCTAGATAGTAGTTTTCTATTCACAAGGCACGCCTCTCGGCAGCCCCCTCGGGGGGCTGCTACACCACCAATATACGTTGCGTTCTCTAAATACTCTATTTTTACTGCCTCAAATCTCTAGAAGTGGTTATCTATGGCTGTATCCAGCCCTCTAGAGTACGTAGTGTGTGTCGCACGCTTCGTTTCAATATATAGTAATGAATTAGCTGCGTTCAAATTACGGGATATCCTTCTCGCTGACCACACTCGGGACATAAAACTGAATTACAAGACCTTGCCATCCATGATATGATTCTCAACCCATCCCACCGACATACTGTCAAAGTTAGCCAATTCTTAATCAACTACTACCTATCACTAGAATTAGGAAACTCACAAGACTCGACCTGGATCGGTAAAAACATCATGATCCGGCATCACCTTATCCTTATAGAAGGGGTCATTCCGGAAGTTGACGAAACTCTGGATATCCTTGAAATGGATCTGCGTGATCATATCATAGCCGGCCCCCTGCAAAAACTGCTCGTCCATTACCTGGGCCATTAGGGCTTTGGTTTCGGAAGTGAAATGAGTCTATTAGTTGATAAATTGAGCGACGGGTTAGTTACTTCCAGCTTCTCCTCCGGTAAGCAGCTTTCTCTATCACGCACCATAGTGTATTGACTGATCTCACATCGAGCGAGTAGGTCGCGGACCATAGGCGCGTGCTTCTCGCTCATATATTTGTGAAACTCGTCCTCCGACATGGACGGCTTCTTGAACGCGCAGACTGTCCAAACCAACATTTTCGTAAGTCTACCCGCGAGGATAATTTTGTTTTCTTACTGGCGATAGTGCAGTCAACTGGCAAAAGGATAGAACTAGTCTCGACAGGCGGTCTCGGGGGCGTTTTCGTCGGCCTTGACCGCTAGCTGCTTAAGCTCTTGATTCACACACGGGCGATGCCATCATCGACATTTACTTAGTGGGCCTTGTCTCACTTAGGATCAGTATTTCTAACTTCGAATGTCCCAGCTGTACCTAACCCACCAAAGATTATACTGCATAGTCCAATTACATTGGTGAAAACCTGCCGGACCCGTGGCGTGGGCTGACAAGAGGCAAGCTGGGTATCTGAGCTAAAAGGGGCCGAATAAGCAATGCAACTTGCGCAACAGCCGAGCCTTTCGGCCTCTCAATCACGTTAGGGAACTACCAAGATTGGATGAAAGTATCTAACAAGATTATTTGCAGAGTCAAGATCGAAATTGCCTCCTTTGCGTCCCCCGTACATTGGGCGTGATAACAGGTATCGCCGATGTACATGCCGTGGCGGCAGTGCTCCCGTGAATTATGATTAACGGCCCGTAAATGGTCTATCTTGTCTATACATTGTCACCCACTCTCTAGAATTACCACTATTCATAGAAAGTCTCTTCAGTAGCCGTCTCACTCCGAGTAACAATGTTCTATTGGCCTTGCGCTTAGTCGACGACGCAATTCCGTGTGCCGTTAAGTTGCTACGTGTCAATACAGCTGGAACGAATAGAAGCGAGCTGATACCAAACTTTAGTCGCATGCATCGCGAGTTGCGCCGTGCTTCAATTTGAATCAGTCCATGCACATCTCGGTGCCGATGAAAGATCCCAACTCAGCCATGTCGACGACGGACCTGCCTTCGCTGGTCATATTTGGTTCATTGACGCGATGGCCAGCACAAGAACACATCCTCCAGCTACAGCAAGAGTTTAGACGAAGAGCGTCGTTGTTCATGCCCCTAGGAGAGGCAGCTCGAGATCTTGAAGCACTATGGTATCGCCTCACCGACCAGGACGAAGCGCTCATGGCCGTTGAGGGCAGGACTGCTGCTAGAACACTGGCCGCCTTGTTTTCTGATACACCATACGACGAACCGCTATGCGACGAGGGACGCAATGCCTTGCTGCTGCCCTTCGCCGTACTGTCCCAAGTTTCGCAGTACCTGGGCTATCTCGAGCGCAGCCGATTTGAGAATAGTCACGGGTCTGTGCTGAAATCCACCATCTCCGCTGGGGGGGGCATCCAAGGCTTTTGCGCCGGTCTTCTTTCCGCCCAGGCCGTAGCAAGTGCAACATCACTTGAAGATGTCGTGGATCTTTCGTGTACCTCACTGAGGCTAGCATTTTGCGCGGGAGTCTATGTGGACAGCGCCCAAATGAACATCCACACAACAAACTTGGCCGTTCGCTGCAAGGTAGCTCAGGATATGGAAGGACTCAGGGACGTCGTGGAAAGCATACCAGAGGTTTGTCTATTTTCTCCCGCGTACATGCCCTGGGCTACGGCTGACCACATCCGCGCGTAGACATACATAGCCGTGACGAGTGATAAGCGAGCCGTAACCATCACGACACCGACATCGTCAAAAGACTCACTTCAGAAGCAACTTTTGAGGCTCGGGCACTCTTTTCTCGATATCGGCCTCGATGGCAAGTATCACAACAAGGAGCACGCAGACGCACCGCTCAACATCATCAGGGCATGTCAAGATCGTCTCGATCCGCGATTTGGGAGTCATGAACTTGTCAGATCAAATCTTGACGGGGCCATCATCCCCCAAAGAAGCGCCGTCTCCAAGACGCTAGAATCTATTTTGGTGCAACATGCTAACTGGCAGGTGACCTTTTCTGCCTCGACCGAGACACTTCCTGACAAGTCGCTCATAATCTCCATCGGCCAAGATGCGGCGATGACACAGTTGGGCGCGACGACGCATCGCATCGTCAAACTCAAAACACCGGCACTGACAAATGAGCTACCGAAGCCGCCAGTCGAACAGTCTGGCGATGCTTTAGATCCAATCCTGAAAGAATATCCAGAAAATGCGGTGGCCGTCATCGGTATGGCCTGCAAGTTTCCCGGAGCCGACTCGATAGACGAGTTTTGGGAAGTGTTGAGGGGCGGTAAAAGCATGCTCGAAGAGATCCCCAAGAAAAGATTCGACAAGGAACAACTATCCAGATCGCCACCAGGACAGCATTTCTGGGGGAACTTTGTCAGGGACATCGACGCGTTTGACCACAAGTTCTTCAAGAAATCGGCGAGGGAGGCCGCCTCGATGGATCCGCAGCAGCGGCTGCTCCTGCAGGTTGCGTACCACGCTCTCGAGTCGTCTGGATACTTCTCATCAGACCCCTCTGTGCGCTCACATAACATCGGTTGCTATATCGGGTCCTGCGCGACAGATTACGACGGGAACATTGGAAGCCACCCCCCCGGGGCGTACTCGACCACCGGGACGCTGAGGGCGTTCCTGAGCGGTCGGATCTCTCACTACTTTGGCTTGTCAGGGCCATCTCTTGTGTTCGACACTGCCTGCTCTTCCTCGGCTGTTGCCATCCACGCGGCTTGCCAGGCTCTCCTCTCAGGAGAGTGTTCTCAGGCCATAGCGGGAGGCGTCACTCTCATCACTAGCCCGTACCTGTACGAGAACCTTTCGGCGGCCCATTTCCTCAGTCCCTCGGGCGCTACCAAGCCGTTCGACGCCGCTGCTGATGGGTATTGTCGTGGGGAGGGCGTAGGTCTTGTGGTGCTGAAGAAGCTGTCCAACGCATTGCGAGACGGGGACAACGTAACAGGCATCATCGCCGGCTCCGCGGTCAACCAGAACGCCAATTGCGTCTCCATCACTGTCCCCCACTCAGACTCCCAAAGCACTCTCTACCGGCGTGTTGTTTCTCAAGCGGGAATTGATCCCCAGACGATCGCGTTCGTCGAAGCTCATGGCACCGGAACCTCGGTAGGAGACCCTATCGAGATGGAGAGTATACGCCACGTGTTTGGCGGTCCGAGCAGACGAGAAGATTTGCTAGTATCTTCCGTCAAAGGAAACATCGGGCACCTCGAGGCCGCATCAGGCGTCGCGGCTCTGATTAAGGCCATTCTGCAAATGGAGAATCGCACTGTCTGCTTGCAGGCGTCATTCAAGCAGCTGAACCCTAAAATCCCTCCCCTGGAGGCTGACCGCATACGGATACCTACTGTGAACACGGCGCTCCCACTACAAGCACAACTCAGTGCTTGCATCAACAACTATGGCGCAGCAGGGAGCAACGTCGCTCTCATTCTGCTCGAGCCGCCCACCAAGCGACGCCAGCGGATCGAAGGGCGGTTGTCGCGACACGCTCAGCAGTCGCCGTCTTCTGGCCTCATTGAAAAGCTACCGATTCAGATCACTGCGGCCTCTCAGGCGAGTCTTCTCCACTATGGGCAGATCCTAGATGCTTTCATCGAAAAATCAAAAACAGGTTTTCTCCGCGGTCCTCTAAAGACAGCAGACTTTCTCCGAGCACTAGCTTTCAGCCTAGCGAGGCAGCAAAACCAAGCGCACCCCTATATGCTCACCATGACCCTTTCCTCCACCAACGTCGAAGAGTTCCAGAGAGTTTTGAAGGAAGCTTTCTCAGCAACCGAAGGTGGTGTCGTCGGGCGACCGCACCAGTTGCCCCTGATCCTCTGCTTCGGAGGCCAGACTCGCCAGTACGTGGGTCTGAGTAAGCACGTGTGGGAGACTTTCTGGCTGTTCCGATTTCATCTCGATGCATGTGACGTGGAACTGATATCCCAGGGCTACCCATCTATCTACCCTGCGGTCTTCCAAGCTACGCCCATCGACGACATCACGATTCTCCACTCCGCCATCTTCGCCACCCAGTACGCCTGCGCGCAGTCTTGGCGAGACTCGGGCCTTCAAGTAGATGGGATCATAGGGCATAGCCTCGGTCAGCTCGCAGCACTTTGCGTGTCCGGGATTCTCTCCCTTCAGGATGGGCTGAAACTTGTCGCCGCAAGGGCTTCACTGATTAAGGAACACTGGGGAGCAGAAGCGGGCACGATGATCAGCATCGAAGCCGAGGTCGCGGTCGCCCACGACCTGATAAAGGAGATCGCGGACGCCAACCCCTACTGCGAGTACGAGATCGCTTGCTACAACGGGCCGACTTCACAGGTTGTTGTCAGTGACGAGACCTCGGCTGATCGGCTTGAAGAAGAGCTTTTGAAGCGGAAGATGAGATATAAGAGATTAAACGTGACACATGGGTTCCATTCTCGCTTCGTGGACCCTCTCATGCCGCATCTCGAGAAACTAGTGACTTCTCTAACTCTAAACAAGGCGCGCCTCTCATTGGAGACCTGCATAGATGGCGCGTCCTGGCACGAAAACCCTACTGCCGCCCGCATCGCCGCTCACACGCGAGATCCAGTCTACTTCGGACAGGCAGTTGAGCGGCTGCAGCGTAGACTTGGGGCTTGTACGTTTCTAGAAGTTGGCTCAGATTCGAGCGTCACATCTATGGCTCGGCGCGCCTCGCTCGAATTGGTAAGCAAGTCGAGTTACTTCGTGCCCATGGACCTAGGCAGGGAGACGGCCGTTGACCATGTCATCGACACGACCGTCAAGCTGTGGAACTACGGTCATCGATTCCAGTTCTGGGACTTCCATCCGCTTTTTGCCCAAGGTCGCTATGGCTTCTTGCGCGTTCCTTCGTATTGTTTTGAAACGCCGCGGCACTGGCTGGCGCTCAAGACGGGGGCTATTGTCGCTACCGCAGGTCAGGTAGCCACATCCCAGCCTCAGCCACCGGTACTTCTCCAATTGATCGTCGCGGAGTCGGGCTGTTACAAGTTCAAGATTGACCCAACATGCGGCGAATATTCTACGGTGGTCAACGGATACGTGGTCGAAGGGCAAGGTGAATGCCCATCCTCCTTCTACGTTGACCTCATTCTCAAAGCGATGCGATCTGTGGAAATCAGCGCGCAAGACGGAAATATAGACTTGGCGCTGCGAGATCTGCATGTCGGCACACCGCTTGGTCTTTCCATCGATCGAAGCATCACCCTGCAAATCCAAAAGTCAGCAAACGAGGAATGGGAGGTCCAACTTGCAAGTAAATGCATCAATGCGCCAAGCCGCGGCGAGGAAACACTTCATGTTCATGCCACGGCATCCGTGTTCCGGGTGTCGGACAGGGAGAGAGCCCGAAACGAGCGAGCCCGATTCCAGAGGCTTGCTAGACCGGACACCTTCTTAGCCATCGCCGAAGACCCGGCCAGCGCTCTGGTTCGCGGCGCTATGGTGTACAAGGTCATCTCCCCGGCTATTGACTACGCTGACATGTATTGCAATGTGAAGACCGTTGCGTCTCGCGGTTCTCACTTCGTCGGTATGGTCCAGGTCAAGTCTGATGGCGCTGGGAAACCTTCCGAGGAGCCACTGAGGATAACGCAGCCACACGTCCTCGACAGCTTCTTTCAGGTGTCATTCCTGCACAGCAATCACATGAGTGATATCACTCTGGATGATGGTGGACTACGGAGGTTCTCGAGCGTTGAACTTGTCCAGCTGAATCCGGATTATCGACTCAACGAATCAAAGAATCACTGGGATGTTTTCGGCGTGCTCTCGAATACCCAGGGTGAAGAAGTGACATACGATATATTCATATATGATAGAGCGGTTAACGTTCTCGTCCTCCTCTTGCTCGGCGTCCGATACTCGAAGAGCGGACGAGCTTCACAGAGTCATGTTCCTGTGACCAGCGGGCAAGGCAACGCAGTGAGCTCATTCTCCAGCGACGCTTCATCTGCCAAATCTACTTATTCCCCTGTTGATGTAACAAGCAGTGATATGGTACCTTCGAATAACAACTTTACAAGCTCGCTAGTTCCCGATACCCGTTCCTCCCAGACACAATCACCTCGAGGCTTACGAAAGAGTCGAAAAGAGGCGATCTGGGATGATATCTGCGCCCTCCTCGAAAGTGTCGCCGAAGTAAAGAAAGAAGACATCAAGGGAAATTCCTACCTGGAAGACCTAGGCGTAGACTCGCTGATGATGATAGAGATCATCAGCGAGATCTCGGGCTTGTATGGAGTGGAGCTGGAGGTAGATGACCTGGTGCAGCTGACTGACTTCGAGTCCCTGATCCGGTACCTGTATAAGCTTGGATGCGGAAGCGGTGGTGATGATAATTCTGAAGAGGATGTCTTGTCGGACAAGACTTCCACGTTTGAATCTAGCCAGGATGATGCCAGTGAAAACATCTTGCCGTCAACAATCAACCTAACACCTACTTCGACGGCCTCAAAACCGGTGACGTTAAAACATGATATGGGACTAGAGGCTCCATCGATATTCGGCTCTCATTCTAGAGGTCCTGAAGCCATGGCAGACTGTTCCAGGAGCAGCATTCAACCAGCGGGAACGGACAACACACACACTACTGGGGAAGCAGCATCGTTTCGGCCTCAGCTAGCTTTCGACGCCATCAGATTCGATTTCGACAAGTACGCTGAGCAAACTGGTTTTAATGACTTCTGGGCTCGCGTGTATCCCGACCAAGCAAAGCTAGTCGAGGCCTACATCCTTGACGCTTTCCGCGAGCTCGGTTGCGACCTCGCCACCCTCGCCAGCGGCTGCGAACTGCCCTCTTTGCCCATCTTACCCCAACACACCATGCTGGTGTCACAGCTGCATAGAATTCTAGCAGAAGGTGGCATAGTAGCGCAAAAAGCCGACGGTGTGTACTGCAAGACCAGACAGAAGATTGACACAACGCCGTCTACAGTCTTATATCACAACATGCTCGCCAAGCACCCAGAGCACGCCTCCGAGACAAGCCTCCTCAATGTGACGGCGTCTTCCTTGTCCAAATGCTTGACGGGGAAAACCGACCCGCTGCAGCTCCTCTTCGCCAACAAGGCGAACAAAAGTATCATGGCAGACGTGTACGAGAATGCGCCCATGTGCCGGGCAACAACCATGCTCCTCGCGAATTACCTCTCGCGCGCATACTCAGGCCGCACCCTAAAAATCATCGAGGTAGGGGCCGGGACGGGCGGCACAGCCAAATACACCGTCGACTTTCTCGCGCAGCGGGGCATAGACTTCGAGTACGTTTTCACCGACATATCCGCATCGCTTGTCAAGCAAGCGACGAAGTTGTTTGTCGGGCGCGACATGGTGAAGTTCGCGACTCTGGACTGCACAACCGCGCCGCCGCCGGACCTGCGCGGCACCGCCGACGTCGTCATCGCGACAAATTGCATCCACGCGACCAGCAATGCCGCGACAGCATCATCCCATGTGGCCGAGCTGCTGCGGCCCGATGGGGTCTTCTGCCTCGTCGAATTCACGCGCGGGTTATACTGGTTCGACCTCGTGTACGGGCTGCTGGGGGGCTGGTGGGCGTTCAGCGACGATCGAACGCACGCCCTCGGCGATCAACACTTTTGGGACCGCACTCTGCGAGGTGCGGGGTTCAAACACGTTGCTTGGACGGGGCCGGAGGGGACGAGTCCGGAGGCTCAGACCATGCGACTAATATGCGCGTTCCGGACGGCAGCACGTTTGAATAAGTTGGATGTCCCCATGCCGTCTACCGTCACTAAGAGGGCAGGTCGCGCCGTCGAGACATTTGTGTGGAAAAGGGTGGGCTCGCTTGATCTTAAGGCTGATGTGTACTATCCCAAGACTCCCGACAGGGTTGGAATAAGAAGACCAATCGGTATAGTGATGCAACCTATTTTTTTTTTTTTCAGGAATGCGCCCGCCCTGCTAACCTCCCATAATACGCAACAGCACTAATGATCCACGGCGGCGGACACCTTCTCTTTGGTAGACGAGACATACCTATGAATCACGTCCGTGTGCTCCTGAAGCGAGGCTTCCTCCCCGTCAGCGTCGACTACCGATTCTGCCCCGAGCTCACCCTCTTCGATGGTCCTGTGAGCGACTGCCGCGATGCCCTGCGGTGGGCAAGAGAGACATTACCCTTCCTGCCGCTTTCAGAAGACAGTGTCACTGTTGACCCGAGCAGGCTGCTTGCTCTAGGCTGGTCTAGTGGCGGCCACTTGGCCATGACGCTGGGTCACACTGCAGAACTAGAGGGTATCAAGGCCCCTGATCTCATCCTACCCTTCTACTCTCCGAGTGATCTCGAAGATGAATGTGAGTTAGCCCAGAGCAATACGCGGCTATCCCCCCCCCCCCCCCCCCCTCCCTCAATCTTTAGGCACAGCTAACGTAACTCTGATAGTCTGGACTAAACCTAACTACCCGGACGCAGCAGAAGAAGAACTGGCCGAGATCTGGGGAGAGCGTGATTGCGTGTTGGATGAACCGGTAAGCATAAGGCGAGAGAGAGAGAGAAATAGACTCAGGACACGCGATAAAATCGCTAGAGAGTTCACAACAAAAGTCCGAGACTAATAAACATATCGCACAATATCTAGATTGCCGAGTACACCGCTCAGCACCAAAAAAGAGCCACGACAGCTCTCTCCCTCACCCTCAAGGATGACAGGGAGCGGCTGATCTTGCACATGAACTGGAACGCGCAGTCGATCCCCGTGCTCATCGGGGGACTCCCACCCAAGAGCCGTGTGCCTGAAGGCGATGGAATCACCGACTTTAAGAACCTCCCAATGCCGCCGGCAGAGCAGATACGCACCTGCAGTCCGTACTGGCACATTCTACAGGGGACGTACCGCACGCCGACTTTCATGGTGCACGGTGACAACGACGACTGGCTCCCCTGGCAGATGACGGAGAAGACCATCGGAGCGCTTCAGGCGCGCGGCATCCCCTGCGGCATGCTGATCCCGAAGCGGTGCGGCCACGCCTTTGACCTGTTCCCTCGCGGCCCGAGGGGCGATCCCCTCGGGGTTGGGTGGGCGGCTATCGAGGGGGCATATGATTGGGCTTGTGAGAGGCTGCAGATGGAGAATTGGATCACCGCATAGTTGTTACTGGCTAGGTATGCCGTGATTATCATGAGTTGAGGTCCTGGGCAGACGAGACAGCACGAGAACAAAAAAAACCGTTAGCCCGTCTGGAGCATAGTAGCAGTATATTTATGGTAAGATATTTACATATAGTACTAATAAGCGTCATTTGCCTGATTATAATTTTTTTTTCACGCGCGCGGCCTCTGCTTGATCTATCACACGAAATAAGTCAAGCCCGGAGCAGTATGCGGAATTGTGGTGATTTCTTCCTAGAAGGCTTTAACATCGTTTACGAGTAATCGGCTGCCGTTTTTGGTGGACTAAACCTTGACATAGAAACTTTAGGTATAATGAATATGGAAATAATGCTGAGCATAAGCTGCAGCCTCCTCCCCACGCTTACATTGTGAGCATAGGGTTACCTTCTATCTAACCACTACGATCAAACGAGGGTCTCCTACGATGATCGTTTTCATATCCTTCTCAACCTTCGCGCTCCTCATTTACCCGAAAGTCTAAACTAGCATCTTTTCTCCGAAACCTCGGAATAGGCGTAGACCTCTCAAACTGTGCCGCCCAATCAAGGGCTAGAATGACTTCTGTTGGTTTCATCCGCTTGCCTTGGCGTTGGCGGCGAGTCTGTCCGTCTTGGTTATCGTTTTGGTTAATATGTCTTAGGTATTCGAGCTAAACATGCAGCTCAGCCCAAGCTCAAAAATGCTAACAAATCATACGTGGTTTCTCGTATCTAACTACTCATCTGATATATCATCTCGGAGATCATCTACACATTATAAGTTATTGAGACAAGCTTTGGCTAGACAAGAAGTTCCGGATCACCGGTACCTTCGAAACATGTCCTTGAGCTAATCGTATTCCAATGCGAACACCTATATGAATCTAGACGAGATCTCCTGGATCTTGGTTCTTTCTGTCTTGGATTTGCCTTGGCTACTGGGGTCACCTGGCGTTCATCACCTGGTCTGATTTGGTGTCTCTTAGGGCTTGGGAAGTATATGTAGCGACAAGACATATCAGACTTGGCGCGGGGTTGCTTCATTCAGCAAATCCCGCCATATTGACTGTTTTGGGCCACTAGGAGGAATAAGCTACTGTACAAGATATGGCAATAATAAGCAGACTAGCCTCTTGGTTCGCTGCCTTTCCACCGCCATGTACACTGCCGCCCTGAGTGTTGGTGACACCAGCCTCCCGTTTCCCGCTCCCGACAGCACAACAGTCCGACTACCCCGCTAATGCATAGCATGAATATGTATTCTGTACCTAGGTTCATCGGGCCTATCCTTGGTGTGAAGGCGACGACTGGTCCGCTCTGAGGTCTGGATTGGCTAGAAATTCAGGAGTGATAAGCAAACTTAGTATTTTGTTTTATGAATCATTGTTCTTGTGATACGACCTTCGGCGAAGTCCTATAGAAAGTAGATGCGGTTCCGCTGCATAGATAACCGGTGGACATAGGAGGGAATAAGGTTGATACTAAGCTTGAAGAGCCGTGATCCCGATGAAGCGAAAGGCCAGACTATGTAGCGTGACTTAGACATACTACTAATACCGACTACTCTACATAAGCACGGCAATGGATATACGTCTGTGCTCGTACATACAGTCGTTCCGTCGTATCGCTATTTATGCGTACAAGTAAGACCTGCAGGCCGCTTCTTTCTCATCTGTCCGTACCCCAAAGACATTCGTGGACTTTAGCTATCTTAAGCCTGGCACGCTAAGTAGACAACTTTCGGGTCTTTTTTTTCGTCCATTTAGTAGGATTACACGTATGTATATGTGTGGACATGTGGAAATTGTACTGTTCCTCCAGTTGGGTGTACCATATTTATAATCACATACTGCTCAACTATGCGTTTGGCGCGAGTGATACTACGTGGCTGAAGAGTGAGTAGTTCACAGTTATCGACGCGTTTGCTCCGGGCGCCTCCTCCACAGCTAGATGTGGCGTTCGAAATGAGACACACAGGTTTCATTAGCGTACGCCTTGCCGCTCGTGAGTAATCACAAAATCACGGGTAGTAGCAACCAAAGATAACTGGCAGTGAAGCTGAGGTGGTCTAACCACAGCCCTCGCGTCAAGCCATGCCGGATGGATCCAAAACATGCAGTAGTCCGGATCGAAGAGATCTGCCAATGCACGCCCACGCTGGATGTGGCTGAGGAGGATCACCTCCTTGCTGCGTATTGAATTGTATTAGGTAACAAATGATCTATCAATTATCAAGAACGATAGGAACCTCTTAAACCCATGTTATGATAGCGATTGGACCCGGACCTGCTAGGTAGCATTGACAACCTTCAAAATCCTGGGTAGTACTGTACCTATTATATGTTGCACAGAAGCTCCTTTTGGAAGATTCCACAACTAGCCGCATAAAGATAAACCTGCAACTCTAACCCGTATACACATCCGGACCGATGAACATGTTCATAAGCAGACCAAAGGGTGATCCGAGAGTTTCTCTCACCGGGTGGAGTCGGTCAGCAACAACGGCAGGGGATTGTGGCCATGTGCTTGTTGGGCATGACTACAAGTACCTACTTAACCTACCGGTACTTTCGCGTCGCGAAGTACGACCACCACTTAGCGTTCGTGGATAACTACTCTATGTATGCATTCACACACCGACGCTTTCACGGCCTTTGTACGCTATAGTATACACCACCCGATTTGTTCCTCTAATCGTGATATCTCCGAACTACTACCATTCATCTCGGATTTGAAACTTTGAAAGGCCGACTGATTGGTTGGCGTGACGCATGTGCGTAATATTCTCCGTATACCCATCAGTACGGTGCGTGTTTAGCTGGCCCCTACATCGGACCTGTCCGTTAGATCCACTGTCGCGTGTTATCTGTATTTCTGGGGAGCTATGTACGTATGTAGGTATGTGCAGATATGCATCTCATCGCATATTGCCGCGTAGCCACGTGCTTTTTATTATTAGTTCATCCACTATCTATCTAGATAGGTACTACCCAGTGTAAGTGCATTCGCTAGAGCGAGCACGCAGATAAACAAGCCGAGCTGGTAGAGCAGTTCCATATTTCCAGGGGCTCTTGAGCAACGGCACATTTATAATGTGCGTGATGATCACAATTATGTTGTTGTGGTGGTTATTGTTGTTGAGGGTAAGCCGACGAAAAAGCTGGGGTGTATCCGATCTCTGATTATGGACATCTGCATGTCACCGGCTATGCTGACATATGCGAACTTACAGAGAGGTCACCTGGCCGAGCTTAGGCAAGAACAGCGAAGGATCATTCGGCAAGGGACCCGAGTTCAGTCACGTCAGCGTAAGAACTACACCTACTTCGACTGGATTGAAACCCCGATCCGAACCATCATGGGTTTGGCAAGCCCAAGCGAGATGCACCAACTCATCCTGGACATTGCTCAATTCGGAAGGTAGGCGACGAAGTAAGCATATGCCTCTTGACGGCATATATAGTACACGCTATCCATAACATCATGTAGGAAGAATATGAAAGCATATTATATCGTAGGACATGTCATGCAAGCTGTCATCTCGCCGAGTATTCTTCCTAACCTGGAACAAGGGGTCCCGACGCGGGGGTTTAAGTTATGGGTTTTCTAGAAGAACGCGAGCGAATGGGGGGAATTGACCCTACTGTACATCAAACCTTTTTTAACTGGAGTTCGATATTGTACCTGGCGGCGGTCGTGGTTTGTCCCCAGCATGGTTTGAAATGCTCGTGACTATGATCAATCATATACAGAGTCAGAGAGACATGATACCTCATTGCAATTGGGTGCTGCCTACTATGTATTGATAACAAGAAGTCTGACAAGTGGATAATACAAGACATTGGATTTTCGCATCATCTGGGCCAAACTAGGATGTTCTGATGCAAGGCAGTCAGCAGTGCAAAGGTACAATGTGCGTATGTACAAGTATGAACTTGTGGGCTCGAAGATGAGCGCGATAATTGCCGATTTCGGCTGTAGGGCGGGTAGTAAGTAGGTAACCTCATTACATATGCAGCACCGTTGACTTCGTCGAATCTGTGCCTACGAAACAGACAGGGTACACATGCGCCTGGGGTTGATGTCATGCCGGTCTGTTACAAGAAACAGCGTGGGATGGATTATTAACGGGAGAGCCTTAAAAGAGAAAAGTAATCAATTGATCGCCCGATTTGTAAAACCGCAGAACCAGTCTTCGAATCTTCACGCGCGCGCCCTGATTAATACCCTTGACAGAGCCCTTGATAAACGAAGACGGCGGGGGCTGACAGATCTGCAAGCCTCCAATGTTTTTATCAAATTAGGAAGAGATGAACCCCGGTTAGAGCCCCCCCCTGACCACCCACGCGTTTTCACTGGTTGAACGTCAGTATGACATGTTCTACTCTTGTGTGTATGACAACGGCTTGGCATTGGAAATGCGCATTCAGGCTGGCTTGCTTGGCATGCCTGACGCTCTTAGACATGCCTGCGGGTTGGGCCGCCGCTAGAATACACGATGGCTTCTTTTGCTTACACCACTAGGACTGCCTTTGTTAGCGGCTTAGGAAGCCGTTTGAAGAAAAGTAGGTAGGTATTGTATATAAATGTTGAAATCAAGTCAGAACTCCATGCACCATTTTGCCCCTAACCATCCGATTCTAACTCCTAAACTCCACGCCAGCGTGTGTAAATGAAACCCTTTCGCCGTTAACCCAAGGTGACAATGGAGGGGTCTGCACCCTTGGCAGTCTGTGTCTGCCTTGTTTCGTGTACTCTAATGGTGATCATAATGAAATCAAGTTCCCATCATATATAGATTTCATAAGCCGGCGTTCAAGGGCTCGTTACTTGATGATAATCGTATCTCGAAGACAACGGCCCCGGCGTTCAAGTGCATCCTTGACTCCTCCGGATCATATGTTCCCATGCCGGCAAGGGACGTGGTCGACAGTCAGCTATAAAATGTCAATAATTGTCTCTAGCTTGGTAAGTGTAGTTTGACGAAACACGGTGTTATGGTTGAGCAATGGGTGTGTGAGAATTACACGCATGAGGGAAGCCGTAAAAGTTAGAATACATACAGCACACTTCGTCATTCCTATGGACTTCGTTAGAAAGGCGATGCGTTGAAGGAAAAGATGCGATAATAGCAGTGCTCACCTCACTTCTAAGTGCGTCACATTTGGTGGACACGGCTTATACGTCCTCTCGTATTTGGGACACCATCTTAGAACAACAAAACGAAAGTGCTGGCAGTTATATTCGACCTACATAGACATATTAGACAAGTTCGCCATTGTAGTGCTGATACATACCTACTTGGGTATAGTCGCACATTTTCCCAAATGGTTGTTTAGGCCAAGTGAAGAACTGCGGTTGTACTGGCAAACAGAGTGTGTAGACGGGAGCTTAGATGTTTAACTATGAGACGGGAGGATGTTGTGGCTAAGTGGAACTGTGGTACTCTTTCTAGCCGGCGAGGTTGAACTTGATATATGTTATAAAAGAAGTACTTGGTGATAGACTACATGGGGGAGGGTAAACAGGGAGGATGAGGAGGCTGTCGCGGACATATGGACGTATTTATCGAGTTCAGGTTGCTGTGCCTGTCGTTATCCAAGTGTTAAGTACCTCTTACTGTAGTATGTATATGCAGTACTATCTATATACCGTCCCTACTTACCCTACCATGCGTACAGAGTACGCTATACAGAGTGAAGACCTGCACTACCAGAGCACCGGATCATAAGGCAGGGTATTACCCTTGAACGACCTAGCTGTCGGGCTTTGCGTGCAGAGACTTATGAGCTTGCTGTTTTGGTACTGATACCTGCCCTTGGGCAACTGAGCGCTAGGCCAGATGTGGGTTGGCCATGCAGACAATATGCCTTATTAGGTATCGCCTTGAAGTTTTTTTTCTTCTGATGTAGGTATACCTATACTATATCTAGGTGAGTAATACCATAGTGAATGTATTCTGTGTACAGAAATACTCGCTGTGTCGTGTATTCCAGAATGACGCGATTTGTGGGAAACAGCCTAGCCTTTCTTGCTATGTACGTTGAATAAGCAGTTAAAGCTTGTCGTACAGAATACTAATGTCCAATGATTGTTTATACCCACTCTATCTTTATTTCGGCAGTATCTATTCTCCATTCTATACATACACTACCTGCATCTGTAGAAGCGGCCGTGGGTAGCTGGGTACCTACTGTACTGTACGGTACGCGTATCTGTAGGTAGTATGGAGGCATCGGACATGACATCTGCACGAAAGTCACATTGATGGCACTATACTAGGTTAGTTTCGCGGGCCATTGCGTTGGGACAAAATCACTTCCCTAGGTCCCATCAAGAATGCATGTCTGCTGCAGATACCAACGATTAACCTTGGCTACGCATAAAGTGGTCGTGTAGCCAAAAGAAACTAGATAGGTACCGTAGGTATCCTGTCTGTATATGGCTCAGCATTGGCTAAATTGAAGAGAGGTTTACATGTCCAGCAGACAACCCGTGAAAGCTACGAACATGTGTTAGGCAGAGTGGTCCCTTCTCAATAGTGTGAAGATGTTTTCCTTAATTAGCTTCCTACATAAATTACGTAGAGCAGATAAGTTGTACAATATATTGTAGTGCAACCAGTTGTGCTGTTCCTGCATCGTGCTGCTCCACGTGTGGAGGGATTACAGGCAGAGAGCAAGCAATACTTCGTACATAAAACCAACATACATGCGCAGTACATACATAGGCATGGGGGGCGAGAGCGTAACCTGGATGCAAGCATGTAATATAGCTATGATATATTCGGAACTAGCCCGTTATATACCACCCGTTGCTTTGAAAGCGGTGACTCAAACTCGATCCCGCCGGTGTGGCACCAGATCTAACTTACCTTGCCTGCCGCTACCGTTGTCAAATAACGATGTGCCAACGCTTCTAGAAATTCTTAAGGTGCTAGCCTGAACACGAGGTGGGCTACTAGTTTCAAGGCAATTTTCCACATACATATGTACCAACCTATGGCGACTCAGAAACATGTAAGTAGTAGCATTTGTATGCACACCGGGTGCACTGACCTTAGGCATACCTGTAATATCAATTTTACCCTATAAATAATATGTAGGGAATTGATAAATGAGAAGACTATTTTCTATCCCTGGTAACACCCACCTCTTTCTTATTTTCTCGACTTCTTGGTACCTGGCCTCCTAGCATAACGCTAGCAAATGCGTACGTACTGTATGTACTGTAGGCATAGTATCCACTCTTGGTTGTGAGTGCAGCTTTATTCAAGAGAAAAAGAAGAAGAAGCAAAAGAGGAAGAAAAAGAAGGTGAAGAAGAAAAAACCAGAAACAAACCGAGGCTTCAACCGAGCCTAGCGTACGGTAAGACCACCTGTACACATACATACATTAGCCTAGGTCAGGTCAGGTAGTATCTAATAAGCCATCATCTCGATTGTGTTACAGCACATCTTAGCCCTGATGAGCTGGGCGTACACGAAGACAGACTTACGCTACCTTCGTACATCTATCAACTACCTAATGAGCCAATCAGGACTGGCCGATTCATATTTTTGTACGCATAAGCTCGAAGGTTTGAACTACTCAGTACCTACCTACGCATACACATATGTAAGTAAACTTGCGACATTCTATGCGTATGTATGCGTACGTACTCTTGTATTACTTATCTTATTTAAAACAAGTCTTTTTCTACACTATCTACTCTTGGCTACCCTAATAGGCATTTAGTTCCGCGCTGCCCTGTCCTGAAATGCTTGCCGTGCTACCGACACACGGGCATGGATTAGGCCGATGCTCACCACGTGTTTGACAGCTTCTGGGCTAGCTCTAGCTTTGCTCTAGCCACAGATACCTAGCCAAGAATCTCTGCGCATAGCTTGGTACTTGATATTCAATGCGTTAAGCAACTCCAAGTATGTATTTTACTAGACCTCGGGGACCCCTGGACAGAACCTGATTGCTAGACTAGGTATGTACGCTATAGGCACTAGGGAGTGCACAGTATCTGCTGACTATATTGCATATATAGACTGTGTTCAAAATATTCTCTACCTATTTATAATTCCTATGTAGGCAAACCTGGTCTTTCCGGCGCTATGCCAGGACTAATTACGCAGTAGAGATCCCCTTCTCTTATTTCCTTTCCAGGAACGATACATACATATCATGGTTTCAAATGGGTTCATACCTGCCTGGAACAGGTTAGCTGTCACTAATCAAACCGTTAATTATCCACTCTCATATCGCGGACTGATCACATGTAAGTCAGACCACGATATTCATCATGATCCGTACATATAAGTATGGGTAAACTCAAGCTCACGGACCTAAATGTACAGAGATTTTCCTTGGCGTCAAGTGCCGGACAGAGTCAGAGTGCCGGACAGGGAACCGTGTTATATACCTAACCTAGTCTAAAGGTCGAAATCAGATGATTACGCTCATACATTATATCTATGGATGTAAGTAACAAGAACTGCAGAACTAGATCAAACATAGGAAATGAAGAATAAGATCTGCAAAAACCACATCATTGCACCATAGCGCAGTACAGGACTTGTTTTAAAGTTTATTCACTATCGTCATGTCTATATATAGGTATATATAGCACCTGCAAGGGCACTGCTGCATACATTATCATATGCACATACGGTATGTACCTACACCTCCATGCCTTGATATTGCGATCTGGCACACCACTTAGATCTCGAGCTCGACTTCCTCCGATGCAGGTGTAGCTGAGCAGGTCAGCACGGTTCCATCAGCCTGCACTCCACCTGAAACAGAGCCGCATGTCAGCTTTGTCGCGCAGCTCCCGCATGCGCCAGCACGACAGCCGTAATCCGGAGCCAGCCCCAGAGACTCGGCTAACTCCAACAGCGACATTGGCTTGTCTCTTATCCAAGTCGCCGACATCTTGGACTTGGAGAAACGCACCCGCGCCCGCTCCACATCCCCAAGTGCCTTACCTGAAGCTGAAAACGATTCGCTGCGGATGAGTGGCTCTGGGAACCCCAGGTTTTTCAGGGATTTTTTTATCGATGCCTCGAAGCCGGGTGGGCCGCATATGGAAGCAATGGAGAATGTTCCCTCCGATTCCATCGTGCCACTGCCGAGGGGCTCCCAGGTGAAGGGCACTCCGATGATCTCCCGTATTGCTTCCATATCCGGGCGGCCTATACGATCGTAGTCTACCCCCTGTATATCTGAGGGCCTTGGCTTGGTGAAGAATATGACCTTGGTAAATGTTCTATTCTTAAAATGGGGCACCTCGTTCTGGAACGGAAGATTCTCCCCATCTCTTGCAACGTGTATCCAGACGGCAGGCTGAGTTTGCAGATTCGGATGTGTGTCATGCGCCTTCATCATGGCCAGAACCGGCGTGATGCCAATCCCAGCAGAGATATAAATAAATCGCATGACGGACGTGCGGTCGAGAGTGAACCTGCCCGCGGGCGAGCGAGCAGAAAGGACTGTATCCAAGGTGCAGGCATCGTGCATCCACCTTGAGGCCATCCCGGTCCTTTTTATACTGATCCGGTAATATGAGGATTTTTCTTGACCCTCCCAGTCAGAAATCGTCCAGCTGCGAGTCATGCCGTCGGGGAGGCGTACAGTGAGGAACTGGCCTGGCTGGTAGTTCGCTAGTGGTTTCCCGTCCACGGCACTGAGATGAAACGACTTAATGCCGCCTCCCTCGTCGACGATGCGAGAAACACGGAGATCACGGAACTCTTTCCATGCGTTTCGACCTTCTCTAAGCTTGTCATCCATGGTTGTTCTTTTCCTCAGGAATAGCCATTTGTTCATACGCATGACCATCTCATGGTTGATGAGCAAGTTGATTGTATCCCTCGTCTTGAGCGAGTTGTCGAATGCAAGTCGGGTAATGCAGGCAATGTTTAACTGGTCGCCGGAGAAGCTCTCGTAGGAGACTTGGTCCCCGGGGTGAACTCGACCACCGCTCAAGACTCGGAAGTATACCCCAACACGTCCGCTAGTTGCGAGCGTCGTTAGCCATGTGTCCTTTTGGCCACATCTCCACGAGAGCTTCGTACATGGGACCCGAGCGCCACTAAGAACGTCAAGAGTTAGTAATTGCCTTTTCATAAAAGTCTATGAAAGTTTTAGGGCCGCACGGCAGCCCTCGATGGCATGGGGCCAGCTAGAACTAGGGATTTTTATTCCTAGTACAGACCAGAAAAGAGAAGAAAGCAGCTCTTGTTATCACTCACCACGCCTGTAGTCTAACCGTCTCCCCTATCTTCCAGATGTCCCCAATATAGATTTCGTCCTCAAGCCGCACTCTATCCTTAAACCGGACTACACCAGATTCAGCACTGTCACCTGGTAAAATGGGAAACACTAGCTATGAAAATATGTGCCGGAAAAGACATTGACCTCCTAGCAGGAAGGGAGGCAGGAAATAGACTTGAGATGATGACTTACGGGTTAAGTTCTCTCCCCAATGACACCATCCCCAAGAAGATCGGTCGACGCCGAGCTCATTACACCAATAATCATAATGCTCCGCGAAACAAACGTACACAGGGCCGTCATGCACTGCGGGCTTATTACCTAGAACGCCAGATTTGTCTATTTCAATATAGTCCGATGGCGCGGTCAGAGCGTCACGGACGATAGCCGTGTACAGCTTAATCCCGTTGACATTGTGAAACCTGGGCTGCGAAGAACTAACAGCAACGACTTCCATTGTAAAGGTTTAGGGCATGCATTTGATCCTCTTGATAAAATTCTTGAGACAATGTCAGGCCCGAGATAAGTTGAAATAGTCATCACCGACGCGCGTCCGCAATGGCAAGCCCGAGATGTAGCCACGCCCGAACTACCCCGTTCGGATTCGGGTTGGAGTTCGGAAGCGATCCTCGGGCTTTAGATTCTGTTTAACATAACTGATTGCTCCCGGATGGGTTAGATGCGTCAACCGAGCCAAATTAACAACCATGACATATTAGGTCAATCGATCTACATAGATTCGACTAACTAGGACGTTGTTGCTAATGCAAGATGGCACTCGATCAAAATCTTGCATATCCGTCCTTGGCTGCGCAGACTAGTGTTCAGCTCTTCTGCAATATTCAGCTCCTCTCTTGCCAGGATTAGTATTCCTATACCTAGGGTGATGATGAATTCAAGTAAGACCGCTTGTCTGCCACCCCTCAAGAGGAAGCTTTATTGCTTTTTCAAAGCCAATAGCACCAGCCGGATATTGCCAGCCATCTCTTCATCCTTGAGGATTAGACCTGGGGAATATTGATCCAAGTAACGCGCGCCTTGAAGCTAACAGTAGCTAGGAAATGAATAACTTCGTAAATGATCGCTCCCCTCCGCAATTATTGCCCCGCGAGTTGCGTTCTATTCTCGATACCCCTTTGCCCCAGTCAGGCTGTCCAGACTACAAAATTCGAACTGCTCGAGTATCCTACATGACGCCCTATATACAGATGCATTTTCCTTTATACATGTAATCACATATAGTACAGTCGCATTTTATGTCCTCCATGAAGATGCAAAGCGTAATATCCATCTAGTCCGTGTGTGATTCGATCGTATCCCGCATTCCCGTGAGAAAGAGGGCAAAGAGCCCAGCATCGCCGCATTACTTGAAATCCTTGAGCACACGCCACTGATCCGCGAACCTCAGACCGCCGCCCTTGATCAAGTCGCAGTCCCTGTGCCCCCACTTGCGGCGATAGACCTCCTTCCCAGCCTCGGTGAGGACCTCGAGCGCCTCGCTAAAGCCCGCGGCGTCGTAGTAGTACGGCTCCCCCTGGCCGCCGTGCTGGCCGCTCTGCCACGTGTTCCGCCCGCGCTCGCCGTGCTTGTAGTGGAACATGGAGTCCGCCACCTTGAGGAGGACCTTCCAGTATTCCACGGGGTCGCTCATGCCCGGCTCCTCTCGCCCCGCTGCGGGGATCTCGTCGCGCTCCTTGATCTCGTCCTCCTCTTTCTTTGGCGCCGGCGGGTTCGGGTCCGTGAATTTCGGCGTCACCGACGGGTCGCGGTAGAGGGCGAGGAGGTCGTCTAGCGCGACTGAGGTGTCGGTGATGACGCCGCAGTTCGCGTCCAACTGCGACCAGTTCCTCATGGTCAGTCGCGTGTACGTGTCGCAGTCGGTCATGTAGTATGGGATGAGCGAGTCCCACCCGCCGATGTCCTCGATCGCGAGCGGGTTTTGTAATGTGAGGTGGTCGTAGGCGAAGAAGCGGAGGCCCCATCTATCGTCCGTAGTCAAGGTACGGTTCAGCTCTTCGAGGCTGAGCGTGTAGAGGCTCTTGTAACCCGGTTCACCTGCCCGGGGAGTTAGGCCCTCGAAGCCATTTTCATGTCCCAGAGCTAGGACGTCCACTGCGGTGTTCGAGTTAGCGTGTTACTATCTATATATCTCCCCTGACTGAATAACTCCTAGGTATGTTGTATGGCAGTGTCGACTAACACGGTAAGTTGTCACTCGGCTAGAACAAAAGAGTGTTGCACCGGCGAGTATCCGAAGAGGAGGTAGTAGTAATATGATAGCACTTACTATGACTCCAGAAGTAATATGGCCACTTATGCGTGTATGAAAGCGCCAGGTAGAAGTTCTGGAGTTGCGCAAAGGTCAACAGCACGGGCGTCTGCACAACCTGCACGCCGAGTATTCCGAGCGCCGTATGGTTAAGGAACCAGGGGTGCTGGAGACTCAGCTGGCCTCGCGCGTTGGCCTGCTGCATGCCCGTGTTCTCGACGACATAGATCTGCTCCGGGGGCCAGCCGGCCGTGATGTACGACACGACGGTCTGCAAGAGCATCGGCCACGTGCGCGTGAAGCCGATTACTAGGGGCGGCGCGATCGGCACGCCGTACTTCTTCCAGACGTCCTTCTCCGGGACATTGTACGACGGGATGGGCGGTAGCTTTGACGTCGATAAGGCCGGAAAGGGGTCCGAGATAGGCGGAGGCGTGTATGTGGGTGCGGGCTTGTACTTGGGATGCGGAGTTTCCTTGTTCTCTTTGCTGTCGGTGTCGTCGATGTAATGGGTTTTGAACCTAGTTATGGAGTCTTGGACCGCGCTGGTCCGAAGTGCTATTAAGACGAGGACGACGATGCTGAAGAAGAGCACGGTCGGATAAATCACACGCCTCGAACGTAACGCCAACATCATGAATCTTTAGATACCACGAGGGCTTTCGATTCAAAATTCGCGCAGAGTCCGTAGACGTCTGAATAGAAAGAAGATAACAGATTTCCTACTCAGCACATTGGTCGCCGACCAACTGCCTGCTACAGACTCTTGTCTCGTTACTGTGTCTTGTCTCAGATTCGCCAGCTACGTGTCACTGTACCATAACAAGTCACCAGAAGGAGAGAGTAGAGTAAAAGCTCAAGAAAATAAAGCTACGATGTTCTGACTAAGGGGGAATCAGCAGAGACTATTTGGGAGTGGCGGACTGTGCCATGCAGGCAGGCGGAGGGTTTCCAATGTACAGGATTCATTATGTAAACAGGCCGGCCGATCTAGACTACAGAAACGACGTCCCAATGTAAGGACGATCTAGGGCGTGATCTCATGCTACACTCATAGGTCTCCCTTCATATGGCAATCTAATGCACCAATCCAAGGGATGGGATAAGGCTGTGGCGCCTGCATGAGGAACACCTCAATACGAAGTGACAGCAACGGCGGTGGGAAATGAAACTTGCCCCTTTTAGCACTCGTCTCGCCCGCATTCTGCGTGAGACTCAAAGAGGCGCCGTATATATCTAGGCAGCCGAATAAAATCCATGATGACATGACGGTGGAGACAATTGGTCTAGTGTGAGGCACGCCAGGTACAAGTGTCGAGTGGCTGAACCTGTGGGATCGTGCCAATTCTTTTCTTTTCTTTTCTCGCGAAATACATATACGCCGTATTATGAATAACAGCTTCGAAATGCGAGTGAGATGAGCTGTGCTCTAGGTACCTGTTCTACTTGTTCTACCTCACCACCAGATACCTAATTGGCTAACAAGGAGGCAAGTCAGAGACAGCCTGCCTTTAACCTCCAATCAACCACACGAACCAATATGCGGACTATGCAAACAACCACACTGCACTAATTGGCTAAGCGCTGAAGCCCCCGAAAAAAAGCCCATGTTTCACTGTCTGGTTTGCCCTTGCGAACTAAGCGAAAAAAAATCGATGATGCTGTTCCGCATAAAGGTGGTACAGAGTATCCATGCTCCCTGCAGCTATCACTCACAACCTAGTTACTCTAGTCCACTCCCTATCGGGGGCAGAAAACGCGAACCTACCATGTTCTCGTATTCTCCGAGTATATTATCAAACAGTGCTACTATACCTACTACGTATGTATTTGTTATGATGAAATACTTGGTGCCTGACGTTCGCGATTAGAGATCTTATAGAACCCCCGCGCCACATTACCTAATCGGGTCTATAAAAAGTCGGGTAATCATCGTGAGATGTTTATCTCCGGTCAGATCCGGTGCTATAGTACTGCTTACTTCGTATACTAAGTCTCTATCGCATAGACGTATTCTACGCCTCTATGAAGACCATGTTCAACTATCCAGCTAGATCAATTTACCAAAATAGTTTTCCCTTTCTCAGCTACTGTGTGTATGTATGACGGATATAAGAGACAGGTAGCTAGGGAATAAGGCGCGCTGCTTAGACTTCGATCCACATATTCTGCATTTACTTACAAAGCGGATCGGTAAAGATGGCGTCACCACTGCATGTCGACCCGTCACTAGTAGTCTACTAAGGCAAGGGACAGCATTAGAATATATGTAGATTACATAAGTAGATTAGAGATCAACCTCGACGATCCCAAGCATCTTTTTCACATGCATGCGAACCTATGCGTACAGTCTCTGCTACTCCAAAATATCGTGCACTGGCGTACATACATAGGTACAATATTGTATGTATGCATAGGTACGGAGCAAAGAAAGGATTCATACTACCTAGAACTCATATCCAAATGAATGCATGCTTCCACATTACGGTGCCACCTAAGATATATCGTTGACTCATCCATACCGAAATCAATCGCAACACAAACCTACCTATATCATAAATATAGTCTCGCCGGCCGTTCGTTCGTACTAAATGCACATGCAAACCTCAAGCCGGAGTAACGCTTACTAGGCAGCCATACATCATAGATAAGTTGACTCCTAACTTCTGGATCGGGGGACGGTCATCTCGCCGCTCGATGGCTTTGAAGGCCTGCAACAAACGGAATGTAATCAGTGCCATCTGCGTCAGGGCGAACTGCTGCCCGATGCAGATGCGCGGGCCCGCGTTGAACGGGAGGTATTCGTAACTAATTTGCGAAAATCGGATTAGCCGGCCATGTTAGTCATGTGTTTTGCTGTTGATATCAGATAACTACATTGAAGGCGTCCTTCTCGATGGATATTTCTTTCGTGGGAACATCGAAATGAAAATGAAGTGAAAGAGGAGAAAAACGCACGTAACTCTCAAGTCCTCCCATCTCTCCGGCCGGAACTCCTCAGCATCTTCGCCAAAGACATCTTTCCTCCGGTGCATGACCCAGGGCATATACCTAAAGACCATGCCCTTCGTGACGAAAACCGGATCGTTGCCATCAGGGCCGCCGCCCCTCGGCAAGACCGTGTCGCGGATGGCCTCCCTCGCATTCGTAGCCACGGGCGGGTTGAGGCGCAGGGCCTCCTTGAGCACCCAGTTGAGGTACTTCATATTCCGCAGGTCTTCCCACGTCGGGTTTTCCGCGCCTACCTCGGCGATCTCGTCGCGGATGATGGCGACCACGTCGGGGCGGCGGGAGAGCTCGAAGAATAGATACGAGAGGACGCTGGTGGTTGTGTCGCGGCCTGCCGTGAAGATGCTGAGGACTATACGGGATGGCGTCAGCAATGGCTCGTTTCGGCTAGGGCTATTTCCGAGACGAGATTGTCAAGTTTCATTAAGAAGTTTCGGTTTGGCTGTTGCCTGGAGCTGACATGGGGTGGAAATAGTTCGTAAAAGGGAAAGAGGGAGAGAAAACAAAAAAGGAGTGTGAGTAACAGGGTGAATAGGGTGAAGAGGAGAGACAGAGAGACGTAGTGGCAGAAACTCACGATGATCACAAATCACTTCATCCGACTCCCCAGACTTAAGCAGCTCGTCCAGAAAAACATACTTCTCCGCCTCGCCCCGCAGCGCATCCTTTCCCCCGTACCCCTCCCTCACCTCCCTCACGAAGCGTCCCACGAAGGCCCTCATGAAGGCAGCATACTTATTGAGTTCCGGATCGGGCCTGAGCACGGTGAGCCAGCCGAGGCGGGCGCGGAAGGCGATCTTGTGCATGGCGGCGTCGAAGTAGGTGCCGAAGGTGTAGCTGTCCGGTGGTGCGTCGCCGAGTAGGTCCGTCGTCTGCCCGAACATGAAGTCGGAGATGCTGTCCGTCGTCATCATCGAGAACATGGCCTGCAGGTTGAAGACGGTGCCGTCGGTCGGGATGCGTGCGAGGAGCTTCCTGATGTGTCGGTCTACGCACGCGAGGTCCGAGATCTGGTCCCGGACGAAGGCGGGCCGTAGGATGGCGCGCGAGTGCTGCCATTCGGCGCCGTTGACGGTGAAGATGGAGTCTGGTGGTTTGTTAGTCGCTTATGTGTGTGCTATATATATGTGTACATATATAGAGAAGATAATGCGATATAGAACACCAAATAGATCTACAACGAAAATCGCGAATGTTGAATGCTGGACATTTCGATCAATTCCTTTTTAAAACAAAACCAATTCATCTCAAAACCTACAGCACCAACTTGGTGTAAATAGGGTACTTGGTGTTTTGCATAGAGATAGTCAATAAACCATTACCAACCCGACGCTATCATTCTCACCCACACACGTATATATATAACTCAAACTAGAAAAAGGGGGAAAGAGAGGGTATATATATATATAAGAATAAAAACAGTAAAAACAAAACAAGGCAAAAACTCACGCTTCCCCAGCACCGGCAAAAACGACCTAACCCTAATCTCGGGCAACACCCAGTCGCCAAAGCGCGCCGCGAGCACGGCCTTGACGTTCTCGCTCTCGTCGCTCGAGACGCAGTCGTTCCAGTCGGGGAACGTGCGGTGCACGAACGTGTGGCCCATGGCGTCCAGCCCCTCCTTGCGCCACCGCAGCATCCTGTTCTCCCCGATCGCGCGCGCCGTCTCGAGCAGGTACCGGATGCCGAGCACGTCGCGCGGGAAGCGCGGCAGCGGACCGCAGCCGCGCGCCGCGGCGCGGGCGTGGTAGGTGTGCGCGGAGCGCAGGGGGCCGAGGGTGTAGACTGCGAAGAGTGCGACAAGGACCGGTGGGATGCGCAGCGGCAGGAGGGCGCGCCCCGTGGCGGAGAGGACGGTGAGGGAGGCGAGTAGGGCGAGGGCGGCGTAGTACCGGAGGCGCGCGGCGCGGGGCACGGAGGCGAGGTTGCGGCGCGGGGGGGACGACATGGTGGGCTGGTTTGGTGGCTGGGTTGGGTGGATGGGATGAGAGGGATGGTTACGCCCCGATATTGATTTTGCTTGGCCTTTTTCTTATATTTATAGTATTACTGTTGTGACTGGTGGTAGCTGGTAGCTGACAGTAGCATCAGCAGTGATGCTACTTACACTGACACCGATACCGATACCGATATCACTACTACCCTACTGCTAACAACCGAGCGAAACACGTGCTGTCCCGTTTGCTGGAATATAATACCACCTGAGGGTCAATTGTTCTTTTCGCATCTATATCCTCGGGCAAGGTAAGAAACGGCAGCGTGAGGCGAGAATGAGAATGAGAATGAGAGGTAAGAGAAACTGAGGGGTATAGAGATAAATAGCTATGTCTGCCCTCCCTTTTAGGACAATCTGTATATACACTAGATATCTGCTATGTAATCTGGGCACCTGACACCTTACCGCCGATCTAGATACTAGCTGGCTTACTTGCTGACTGACAGCCGTTATTTTGTTTGGTCTGACATGACGTTGTTCGAGGTTCTGATCTCTATCGTCTATCATCATCTACGTTGTGCATGGCCGCCCGAGTAAATATATTGTGAATGAGTGGGATAAACCCCGCTTGTCCCCGGATTAAGCTGCATGCTTTGTTGTCGAAATTTGGTAATTGTTCCTCGTAGCATGTGTAAATCACGTTTTTCCAAATCATTGATAATAGGTCATAACACGCTTATATTTTCAATGCCATCGTCACTCCACAGCCTCATTGAAAATACCTGCAGTATCTCATCCAAGTCTGTTTTGAGCTATCTACCTGGGTAGCTAGTCGTTACCTGCCTGTAACGTAACGTAGGATGAACTCCGCATGCCGAGACACGTCGGCTGCACAAGACTGCCGAGGATAGACGAGAGTACCACCACTGATCGATCCATGGACCCCAAAAGGACCCCACATTCTGCTGTCACCGAAGAAAAGAAAAAAAAAAGCCTCTACCTTTCCATGAGGTAAGTGTACAGGTACAAAAGCAGATGACGCCATTCCAATGCAGTGCAATGCGAAACAAAACAGACACATGTAACCGAAGCCAAAACATGAGCGCCGAGGTCTGGTTCCCCCGAGCTCACGCAGCTTCTTCTTCATATGCTAAGTGACGTCTAATCATGATCATGGTCTAAGTCGGGAATTGCCCCTTAAGGAAAACCTTCGTAGCGTTGGGGAGTACTCCGAGTGCGATTCGGGCCCCATATGTCTAAAGACGGGACAAAATACAGGTTCGTGCGTATATTCGTGTTCGGCGTAATTCGCGGAGCTGTCGTCGCAAACAGACACGACATGACAGGCGCGTGGCTGGCAACTGTGCAGCACGGTGCCGCCAGTTTAATAACGTGAGGGGTATCTTAAATCAAAGAAAGGAAAGAGAAAAGCCGTTCCATGGCCGCCCAGACGCGGCAGGGCAAACCAGCCATAACCGCCCCCGCAACGACCCCCCGAGAGTGTCGCGAGACTCAATGCCGCTTTTGGTCGTTGTTGCCCGAGCCATTCTTCGTACTTGATGACATGTGATGGTGCGGGTGATGGTGATGGTGATGCTCGTGGTGCTGATGGTGGTGATGATGGTGGTGCTGCTGGCGTATTCGTTGGCGGCCACGGCGCTCTTCATGCTCCTCCTGCTCTTCTTCTATCGGGTAGTTGACCGATTGCCTTTCCTCCTCGTACCATGCGCTAAGACTCTTGCCGCCGAACATCAAGTCCTCGTCGTCGATGACGATGGGCTCCATCCAGGCGTGGTTACCCTGTTGCTGCCCCGTGGATACCTCGTCTGCGGGGAGGTAGTAGTACTGCGCGTCGTCTGACGACGGGTGAGGATGAGAGGGTGCTGTTGTGGTAACCATTTTGAGAGGTGATGGGCCGTGGTGGTTCTGTGAGGACGACGAAGTTTTTGAGGATCTGTGTCCTGTCCTGTGGGAATGACGACTCGTCGGTGGATGCGGCGAGCGCGTCCGAGAGTGGGTGAGGTGATTGTTGGACGATGACTGGGTATGAGGCGAGTGTAGGCGATGGCTCTGTTGCGAGGTTGGCCTACTTCGTGGGTTTGATTGGGGTGGTGGTGTGTGTTGTGGTGAATGTAGTGGTGGCTGTTGTTGTTGTTGATGATGATGCTGGTGTCTAGTATTGTCGTCGTAGAGACGCGGGCTGTTTCGAGTCATGGGCGAGCCGGCTGAGTGTAGATGTGAAAGATGTCCGGATTAGAGGAGAGGAAGCGGGTGCCAGGCGGTATATGTATATGTAGAGAGGTCTGATTAGGTATGTGTGTATGCGTATGCGTATGCGTATGCAGTATGCAGTATATATGGCCTGGTGTGCGAGACTCGAAGCAAGGCCTTGTCTTGGTACCTTGTCTTGGTACAACGCGTGGCAGATGACAGTTGGGTTGTATCCAGCGATGATGGTGGTGGTGGTAGGTAGGTAGGTAAGTAGTAGTCGTAGTAATGGTTGTTGTTGTTGTTGTGTTGGTTGGTTGCTGTAGTACCTAGTAAAACTCAATCGGAGGGTCGGTATCTGTTGCCGCGTCGGCGTTGGCAGGTGGTGATGATGGTGATGATGACGATGATGATGATGTTGGCGACGACGAAAACGGCCTATAGATAGTCTGTACTCCCTATTAATATATAGCAAGAGCTTGCGACAGGCTGTCTCTTTCGTGAGCTTGCAATGGCGGTCAGGTCAGCAGGATGACGCAGTTCGAGCTGGTGTGGCAGAGATATAATATCATATATGTACAAAAAGATATTAAGGTGAAAAACAGGGAAACCGAGGGCACGGGGAGACGGAATAGTGTATATACTTCTAGTCTAGTCTAATAAGGAGAGGAAGGGGAAGTATGAGGAAGAGGCGAAAAGGCTGTTAGGCTGACGCGAGACCGGGCAGGTGGAAGAGTGGGTGCCGCTGAGGAAGAACATATCGACAGCTTTAGGGACCTTGTGTAGCCTCTGGCGTCTGCTTAGCGTGTTCTGTACCTACAGCCTGCAGGAGGTGCCTACCTCGCTGTTGCGCTGATCATTATGGGGGAGTGAGCCGGGAAGTGTACTTACCTAGGTACACTGAGGGGGGTGTGGGAGGAGTGTGAGTGGGGCCGCAACCGTAAGAAAGAAAAAATTAAAATACACATGTACCTTAACGGCAAATACGGTAGATAGCGTGCGGCAATGCGGGGGAGGGGGAGGGGGAGGGGGGCAGCCCTACAGTGCTATAAGAGCCTGGAGGGGTGAGCTTCCAGAAGGGGGAAGTGCTAGATAGAGGCAGCGGGGGTACGCATGTACAGGACGAGGTAAAAACGGTTTGCGGACGGATAATAACGGAATGCTCATTCTGCATCAGCATCTAAGAAAAAAGCTTATTATTAGTGGGTAGTAAGTATTACACACCATGATCCCCTTTCTACCCGGCTATCGACCTGCTTATGTAGGCATCTACTCAAATTATCAATAGATAGATAGCCAGATAGATAGATAGACTCCTGGTACCTATGGCATAGTGTATGTAGATAGACAAAAAGAGAGGCGGTATGCACTCTATAATGGCTCTGTCTTGCGTGAGTCCCTCTTGTTCTCCATTGGGGGTTTGGAGATAAAGGGTGTTATTTTATGCTGTATGCTTGGTGTTTCGGAGTGAGGGAGTGCCTTACTCCGGAACTTAGATAGGGTACGGGCAAGACAAAGTCCGGCGGTGAGTGGCTGCTGCACGGCACGAACGTATTGTAGGTGGACAAGGAGATGGAGACCAGATGGATATATGCGTAGGTACTAGGCCAAGTATGTAAAAGGAAAGGTGAAACACACACACACAGACACACGCACGCACATACCACACACTTACACATATACACATATATACCACATGTCGTGTACACATGCGCACATCTATGCGGACGTATATATAAATCCGGAATTGCCATCGGACACTTTCTACGAGCTCCGGTCTATAGATCCAAGATATACATACCTACAATGACACTGAGGGGTAAAAGGAGAGAATGAACAAGGAAAGAAAAAGAAAAAAGAGAAACATCATACATCTTCACGGCAACACTAACACGGATAGGTCAAATCGGCATAACGGCGGCCGCGCTGCAGAAAAACATGGATTGGCAAACAGCAGCGAGTCTACTACGTACGTTTCTTCTTTCTAATTTAGGCACTCGAAGGATATGGCACATTACTATTGGACTATGTCCTAACAAGAAACTCTCTGGAACTGAGACTTGGCTTTCATGATTTACTGTTTGATTCCCTGCTTAGTCGAGCATTGTGGTATACAACTAGGTAGATGTCGTGTCAATTTCTTAGTAATCCGGAAAAGTTGCCTGTTAGTATTCTGTAGGGGTTGGCTAAAAAGAACACCATGTTTTTCGGCCTCCGGGCGAGGAACAGGGATATCCTAGTACGTGTCCGTTCAACCACAGGAGAACCTACAGTTTTGTACTGAGAGGAGATGTTAAGATGAGAAAGCAGTTCCAATTCATATTTAAAATACTTAGAATATCATCGCCCCACGAAAAAACACTTTATAGTCCGATGCTGGCAAGGAATGTGGAAAGGGAGATCGTGAACAAGAAGACCTATCTATCTAAATAATTATTCAATTCCACCATCATCGATAATAGGGAATTTTTCATCTGATGCTAACAAACTTTATTTATCAAATTCTCGACCCTGATTTGCTCATATGTGTTTCTCTTACTGCCTATGCATAGTCTCACCTTAACCAATCGGGCTTCATCTATTGTCACATCTTTTCAACCTACCTAGGTAGTTTACCTGATATTCTGTACACGAGAGTCGGCAGCTACACTTACACTACACACAATTGACTATGCTTCATTTTTAGATATATGCACAATTCTTCGAGACATTCCCCTTTCTCCGTCGCAGCGCCGTTTAGAAGCACATCATGTCCAACGCATCAAGCCCACGTATCAGGCCAACGTATCAGGCTGCCGTACCTATGCATAGATAACCTAGGCAAGTACCTATTTACCTACCCAATATCCCATCAAGGGGGTTTATGCCAACAAGCCCCGGTCATTCAGCTCGGACCTTTTGCAGCCTCAGCATTTTTTGGATATACCTAAGTACAGAATATATTGATTGACACCGACGTGGACAAGGCAGGGCTAGGCCGGCCTGCTCTGGCGGCCTAGACCGAAGTCTCGACGCTCAGAATCCTCCAGTCGTCTATGGCCTCTGGCAACATTGGACAGATGCTCGGCGATGAATGGCTCAGGCAGACGAGGATGAAGCTCCCCCTCCCCGCCCCCCTAGATGCTGACAGCGATCCTTTCCCACTCGCCTACCGACTGCCCGCACCGCCGAGGCCATTATCTGTAGTTCCATGACCTATCATTGTGCACAAGGCTACCCAAGCATTTCCTTTTTTTTTTTCACTTTCTCTAGATCACATCGATGCATGGGGCCGACATATGCGGAACCGTAGAGGCCGTTTGTACTTCATTCCCGAGTCTAGCCGCATAAGTATTTAACTATTAATAAGTTCGTAAGCATAGTATGTAGGCATGGTAGTAAATACACTAGGTACATGCCTAGCAGACAAGCAAGTCATTTTAAGCACACGGAATCTTTGAATTAGATTGAGATGCGGTAGATAGGTGGTTGGCAGTGCAGATCCTGTACTGTAGGTATTGTTGTCGGATCGACTCAGGGATCAAAAACCATGTACTTACAGTGTACCGCCCGGGCGACCCCTCCGCAGAAGGGTCCCCGGAATGAAGGAACCGAGCTCATCAGTCGGCTATATACGCTAAGAGGGCGTACCGAATTGTCCCGAGTTGACCCCCGTGCCTCCATGAGCCATTCCCAAATACAGATCTAGTAGTCTAAGTATCCGACTTTTCCGTTTTCGCCGTGCTACACGTTAGCTAGGCGTCATAATGTGAGTCTGACACCCTCGCTAACTCCCCTGGAGTCGGCCTATGTAGGCACTGCTCACTCACCGACACGGCGGCGACAATTATTTATATAGGTCGATCGGTTCTAGAGAGATCTAGTATCGCTAACTATTGCCTGTGCGACACGAGGCGGGATCTAAACTCTGACCATGCGCCCAGCAAGACTCAGCTCGGCTGGCGTTAGAGTTCGGTCATTCTTTTTGCCCAGCTGGCCACGACCAGCCATGAACGGCCATATGGTGGGTGATCGATGCCGACGCATGCATGCATCGTGGCATTTACGTACCAATCTATTTGCCTATATCTTCATCTACGTAGGTATGACTGACAGGTCGGTTAGAACGAACGTCTATGTCTACGTCTCCATCTACGTAACGAATGCTTACGTCGAGCTCCCTATAATACCTAATAGAGACAATGTTATGTATTCTCTGCAGCCCAATCTACGGCAGTGAAACAGACTTCTCGAATAAAATCCATCTTCCATCACAATCACGCCATCAACTAGACGCTAAAAATAAAATTAAGAATAGAGACACCTCACACTATTGTGCGGTAGGATATTCTCCGGCAGTCTATTCTCCTATACTCAATATGCACGCCAACTATCCACATTCGCTAGCTAATATGTAGGTACATGCTGCGTCTAGTATCCTAAAGGAGGGAGGGTACGAGCCCCTGATTTGCGATGCGCCCGTCTCACAAACCAATCGTGATCGAGTCGATGACAATAGTAAAGTAGGTGTCCACTACTTGGGTACCTATAAGTATACTAGAGACGTACGTGCACACGAAAACAATTATCGCCAAGCGCAGCTACGCAGGCAAGTAATAATGCTAATACTACCACCTGATGTTCTCGAACCCAACGAGCCGCAAAATCTATTTCTGTCTCTGTCAATAGTTCCACTCGTGAGATTTATTTTATACCTAATAGTAATAGGTAAGCTGACACATTTGGCCGACTACCTACCTACCTATATGTATCTCCTCTATCTTTACCTATGTATACACATCTTGCGTTAGGTACATTTCGCGCTCAACCGATAAATAAATGCCCACGTAAGTTGACGTGCACACAGGCAGTTATATATCTACACCGACCTACTCAACTTAGCAGGTGATAGATAGTAGGCATAGATATCAGATATCATTTTGCGCGGGGGGCCGAATACTGGCCGAGCACCATTCAACAACGACCCAATCCAAGACCGGCGCGTAAATGAATGTCGGCTCGGGTTCTGTTTCGAGGGCTCACGTAGGGCACCCGTGATGGAGAAAATAAATGTCACATGTTTATACACCTATATGAAGTAGTTTAGTTATCTTACTAGTATGTGCATTCCCAGTGGCGATGCCCACCGCACATCGGAATGGATATGATATTATTACGTTTAATACGGTTTATGAACCTCCTACAAATTACCCCTCCCCCACTCCCCACCAGCAGACATTGTACCTGAGGCATGTAATCGTAGGATGTACGCAGTAGATAGAAACCACCCAACCAAGCTGACACTTAATGCATGAAATGCCTGAATTTCGCGACTGAATCCCGAGACCAGATCTTGTGTCGTAGCCATCAAATCACGGCAGTCCCCCGTTTTTTGTCATGTGGTGCCAGCCCTACACCACCTACGCAGTACCTAATCGTCTACCTAATCCCAAATGCCACCAACTACCTATACCTACCTATCCGGATCGGGATACTTTAGACTAGCTGATTATTCCAACTGAATTGAAATGATGTGCTGCGCTATGCTTTCTTTGGCCGCTCTAAGTTTTGTGTTTGTTCACTTACCCTATTAAAAACAATTGGACTTGAATTTTAAAATCTCGTTTCATTTCGTCCCATCCCATCCCATCTCATCCTCAAACCCAGGGAGCAATCCCATACCCCCCTACCCCGGCATCAAACAGCCCAACTCTTCGCCGTTTCTGTTTCCTCCCCCTTGTTTGCGTCTCGTCACTTTCCCTCCCCTTCCCTATTCATATAAATGTCGTCATAGCGGGGCCAGCCACAAAAGACCAGGGACCGCCAAGCCGGCAAACGAGGCCGCGAAGAAACGAAACGCGCCACCACCTCTGTAACGATGCAGGTCACACACGTACATACAGGAATTAAGCCTACAGTATCAAGGAACCGGAACCATCCTCCTGTACCGGACTTGTCAAATGTCTGCTCCGTATGGCCTCGTTAGCGAGAGTCATGTCCCCGGCGGCAAATATCGTCGTCATGTCTAGTAATCATCACCATGCACAATTACACCCCTACATCTACAGAGTATGTATCTCTGCGCATAAGCCAGCAGCGCGAAACGCGAAACGAGCTTCAATGACGTCATGGGCCGTCACCCGTGCCCCTCTATCAAGTATCTATCGACCTACCCCCCTCAATTTACGACCTATCTCCGACTTCACAGAGACAGCAACGAATCCAGGAACACCAGCATCGTCATTATTCGTCTACGAATCTGATTCCGAGTCTCTCCGTCGTAGTTTTTCGATTGACCAATTAACTTTCCATCTAAGGACAGATTTGCTACGTTCTTAGACGGCTTCGTATTTTTTTTCTTTGAATGACGAGCGTGTAACGACGTGTTTTAGCTGTTGTTCTGCGAGGCCTAATTAGGTAAACAAACTTTCCTATTTTAGGCGTGCCAAGACATATGTTTGCCAGCTTGTGGTTATCAAGACATAATATTAGGGCAGGTAGGTATTACTCGTAGAATGTACGTAAGCTTCGTCTTATCGAAGCCATAACCCCCCGTGCTGTTTTATATATATAAATAATCTAATCACACTTTTCTGCTTTATCGTATTTGAGAATGATTTACATCGTATGGAGCACCGGTGTCCTATTATTTCCCCAGATAGCATGCCGAGCCGGACAGATGTGACATATCACCGCAAAATAGCAACAGTTGGCGGCTCACCGACCGACGTTATCCGCCGTATACGGCAAGCCGAGTAGAAAGGGTTTGTACTTCGTGACACGCCCATTGGTTTGAGTGCACTGGACTTGCGTGTAAATGACGGGGTTGATAACTAATTCTCAGCACGGTACTTATAATACTAATGATATTGTCTTCCCCGGAATAGGAGAGTTGCATATAGTCAAATGACCAAATATTCTCCAAAGTAACTACGTTTGATCTCTTTTATATGTTGTAATCCATGGCTGGCCAATTAATTACCCGTCATGCGCGTGCGGATGTCAGCCGCTATGAGATCGACGTGTCTGGCGCCCGTATCCGAGCATCACACGGATAGGTAGTATATCACTAGTGCCCAACTATGATAATATTGAGAATATTACTGAAAATATTGATAGAGGTATCGTAGACACGAGGATGTGACCCTATCCAAGTGCATCTTCTCCGTTATAATACATACTGCTATAGATATAAGCCTCGCAGTGTAGGCTGAGTATGCGTATAATACTTCAACTATACATAGCCAAGAGTAATAGTAGGCACCCGGCAACAAGTTATACCGCTCCATATCCATATTTAGATATATATTGGCTTCTATAATCAATCATCTCAAGTTTATTAGAAAACATTATCCGCTAGCAAGTACACAGGGTTGTTTCGGCGCCTTTACGATCTCGGCGCGGCCCGTCTACGAAAGGCTAACCAAGTTCACACTATCAATCTCGCCCTCACGTGTACTCGTTGGATTCCTTAGTACGATATCAGTGATCAATCGGTTGTATGAAATAACTAATTGGCATGTGACGACCTTTCAGTGCTCCTCGGCCAGTGAATTCTAGCGCAATGAGAATGACGCATATAGCGTCGTCCAACGAGTTCCTAGACTATATAGTGCTAGCTTTGCAGATGAAAATTGACACTTGGTGAATGTTATGAGCCAGGTATAACAATGAATAAATGCGCCGAAGCTTGACTGACAATAATTTGGAAACCTAGGGGTTTTAACCTCGGAAACCACTCAATACTTTAACGCGCCTTTCTCCCAACGAATGAATATTAATATAGCAGAGACTCTCTTGCAACCCGTGTTCTCGTAGTTAGCCCCCAAGACATACCGTTACTGTCTCCCTGAGAAGCTATTTCTTGTCCTTTTCCTGCTTCTCTTGTCTTTCTCTCTCCGCCTTCTCTTTCACTACTTGGCTCCTCTTAGTACGATAGAGCCCTAAAGCTCTATCAATCCACAAGCATACATCTTCGGCAACAAGTTCCAGCGGAGGCGCCTCAAAACTTCCGGCAGGCGAGTCCTTTACTGCCTTGCAAATGAAATCTTGCAATATAAGCTGTAGTGTAAATGAATCAATGGGCTTACCTTTCTCATCTCGAAATTTCTGTTCAGCAGGTTAGAAGAGAAGTTACATTGTAACAGGGGGCCTAATACCTCATTTTGAGCACAAATTACACCCACCTTGCCTCCTCGACCGAATGTTGGTCGCCATACCACGATGGAACCTTCCGCTGTCTCATTATTTTCATCCTTTGCATATACATACGACCCGGGTCCGTCTAGCTCTCCAGCCATGTACTTCTTTTTCAGCCTAAGCTCATTCCTCTTTTCCGCTTGAAACATCTTATACATATCCACCCCAACAACAGCTCGAATCTCGCCGTTAGAACGACATATATAAGCCTCGGCTTTCTCCTGCAAATCGTTCTTTCGCTGACTGAAGCCAACCTCCATCACCAAGGTTGGGAAAGCGCATTGGTGCTCACATTGCTCGTGTATAAAGGATTTATCTGGCGACTTTGAATCATTTTCACCTTTGGCAAAAGGAAACTCGACATCTGCAGAACCTGCCCACATGACACTCTTGGCGGCATTGGAGACCTTGGTATCATCTGATCCCTGAAGCCGTTCAACCCAATTTCCTACTTTTAAAAATATACTTTCCGCCATCATCTCATGTATTATAGTACGGATTCGAATTTCAAATCGCTGCTGAGAGCGTGTGTAGTCAAATCTGTGATAGAAAGTAAGTAGAGTGTTAGAACCCTAACTTGGGCGACTATACCGTAGCTTGTCTTCGAAATAGGCTTGGAGCTCAGTATCTCCACTGTCCCGAATAGTCCTGAGCAATTGCCCGTACTGGCGGGCATTGAGCTTCCTCCTCGGATTCGTAATAGTTGTGTGTCTAAGTCTGAGTGTAGACCTGATCAGGGCAATGGTACTTTCTACTCGGGCGGCATCTGCCCGAGAACTTCGGTGTATTGCCATATTGGGATATTTAATCCCTGATTCTAACAGTATTTGAGTGAGGGATAGGGACGGATACTAGTGTCCTGATTGATGGAGGCCGCATATATTGATGATGCGCTTGGTCGTTTGAAACCCCGGTGTCGCTCTAACTGCAGATAGAGTCCTGTAAGACTGGGTTCGGTATCCTATAATTGCATCTACCGAAGAAATTTCGGTGAGGTAGGGGTGTTTAGGGAGTGGCACCCGGTCAAATATTTGTGTAGACTAAATCGTGACCTTACAAGTACGAGACGAACCTTTTCTAGATCCTAGCGTAACATTTGTCCTGGGGAGTCCAAAAGCGGCTTTTGTTTACTTCCCCTTCCTGGTTACAGCTTGGTTACACACGCATGCAATCTTCGATTACCGGAACGTGATTTCACCAATAGTCGGCAATTGCCGAAGTTAGGGATGAAGAGCCCAGTCCAATGTAATAGCTCAGATTAGTGGCCAAGTTTCAGTTTGAAAGGGGGCTGCGGCAACGACCTGCTGACTTGTTTTCGTCTAGCCCTGGATATTGATATTCTGTTGGCCATGGTTTCATTTCAGCTAAACATCTTTGATAAACATTCCTATGTCTGTCACTTTTCTAACCGCGAGCTGATATGATAGAAGTCTTGTCATCAAGTAGGTGCTACGCGACTATCACTACTATTTTAAATGTACTATGATATCTCACGTAGCAGTGAAGTCGACCTTGTAAGAGTCAATGGCCTGTACCTCATGCACAACGGAGTTAATTTGAGTCTATTGTTAAGTTTGAAGTCTAAGTTCTGTCTGGTGTGCTAGAGCTCTTCATATAGGCCATTTCTTGTAGATACATCCGTAGGTCTAACACAGGCGACATGGCCGAAGCAGATCGATTCTATCATTCAGATTAATTCAACGTATTCTGGCACATCCATCACTCCTAGCCCCTTAGTGGATCATCCTACCCTAATACACTTACCCGTGACATTATCACTAATGTCTTAACATTTATCTACGTCCTCTTAACTCAAGGGTAGTTTTCAGAGACGTCATTGGTATATTTATTGCTAGCGAGCGGCAGTGCCTAGGGCAGTTGATTTCAATCTGGCCAAACCCCTCAAGAATTCACCAACCGTTCAATCCACCTAGACTAGTCAAACCCGCATGGTAGACAGAAATAAAGAGGAGAATAATATAGCTCCATCCTCGTAATGTCAATCCAAGGAAATAAGACAAAATAACAAACGAATGACTGACGAGCTCCGCTAGCTTCGTGAATCGTATATCAGAGAATCTTCCCCGTCTTCCGCCTTCCTTATACTCCAACGTTTACCCTTGGCGTAACTCGTGGCCTCTTCCAATAGCCTCGCCCATGTTGTAGTGTTGGCCTTCTTTGGCCTTGATATTGACCCCTTGGAGACCTTCAAACACAAGAACCACATCAGATCCGCCAAATTGGAAATAACCAAGTTCCTCCCCTTTGAATAAGTCCTTACCCTTCTCCGCGGTGGGTATCACGGATGAAACCTGAGCCATGCCGATAGGGAGGACTGCTACGAGCCCCATGTGCGTTTCCAAGACGAAAAGCCCACGCATTTGACAGAACTGGTACCCCGCACTATCTGGGGCGTCGAAAGTACGACCACGATGGAGGGCCGGCTTCATGACCCGCTCAGTGCCTCTTGCTGGCGCAATGCCTCTCACTGGCTTTATCGACCCTCCTTCCTCTACCACTTCGAGATAGACTTGGCCCTTGATTACCTTCGCTTCTAAGACCTTGCCCGCAACGGGAGCATGTATGCGATGGTAGTCATTTGGCGCAAGAAAGGAATGCATGAAGATACCATTTGCGAAGCGGCTTGAGTACTCACTATCCTCTAGGAGTATGCTGATAGGCCAAGGAATTGTCTTGATTTCGACGGTTACATCCGGTCTCACCTTCCACTGGCGTAGGAAAGTAGCGTCAGCGGGAGAGACGATTGTGTTGGGATCCTCCATATCTGCGATTGGGCGGTAACCGGGCTTTGTATAGCGAGCGAAAAACTGGTTGAAGGTCTTCCAACCCCCATGGGGCTCTACGTACTGCTCCATATGGTAGCTTTCTGCCTCTTTGAAGCTCTCCAGCGATTTTGGTGTGAGAGATTCAGGAGTGTCGTGGAACTTCCCCAACTCCTGTGCATAAGAGACTAGCCAGTTCGACAGACACGATAGGTCTTTGTTCGCGTTTTCTGGCTTGATTGCAGTCTGGTATTTGTATATGGGCAGCTGGTCGAAAACAAAATAGAACAAGCAAAGTTTCCGGTAGACTTCTTTTCCATCACAAGTCTCGCATGGTACCCACTTCAAGAGCGTGTCCATGTAGATGAAGAATTTATCCAATGTCGTGATCTCGCCCATATCCGTGGGTGCCTGTTCCACTGCCTGTTCGATCGCCAATGTGAAATCATCAAGCCACCCATTGTCCTTGATCATTTCGACGAGGTCTTGGACGACGCGTGAGTACTCCATAATGTATATGGTAGAACGAGGACTAAACGGATGACAGAATGCTAATAGATCTTAGAGGAAGAATTAACTTCAGGTCCTAATGTCGTATAGCCTCTTGATGAGATCTTGGGACAGCAGCTACTAGACAAATTAAGACGTGGGAACAAATTCGAGGACTTGTGAATAGAGTGTAGTATTCGGAAGGCTTTATATACACCATATAGATAGTAATGGGCATATGCCCTCGATCGACGTTCTGTCAGGCATCCCCGCATCAGTCATACGGTCACACGAAAAGTAATACTAGGCACATAACTCAGGATTGAATAGCCAGGGCTTGGATGAGAGGCTAGGAGCGAAGGTTCGGGAGGGGATATTGAGTAACAAAAGCAAATATGGGAACTTCGGTGTTCGCATGTGCTATCGGTAGTCACTCCCGATGGTTCGTTTTCTGTTACCCCAGATCGGTCAAGAGGCCTTGGCATTGTCGTATCAGCTCTAGGATCGTTCTATATGGGTAGTTTTAACCTTTGCGGACCTCGATCTCTGGGTACGGTAGCACTTAGACATGCGGGTTCTTGCATTTTGTCCTCTGACATCTACATTTAAAAGTAGAGAGGCGTACTAATGCAACGCGAGCCGGGCCGACGGGGAGAGTGGAATCTGAATGGATCAACTCGCCGGCGAAGGGTCTCGACTGGTAACGCGGTGCAGGGCTCCAACCAACCGCCGCCGGGCTATCTGGGACTGTGTGATGCCTTTGGGTAGCTGCTCTACCCGTTGGTAGGGTCGCGGCGGGGAGCAGCATGCGAGCATCTGACTCTGGCGTCACTATTTGTGTTTTGTTAACCCTTATTTCGTCAATTGCGGCGACTTACATCAAAAGAAATCGTACAGGGTTCTGATTGGTTTACATCTTAAGCATGTGCTAGGCCTAAATTGTGAGAGTGGACGGCTGAACCGGTCATGGTGGTGGACGATGCAACAATAAGTGTCTTGGTGTCGGATGGCTGGCTAATATATGTATGACTTTAAGGGAGTTGAATATTAGGCTTGTTTCTCATCGCTGCATTACTAATGAGGATAGCATAATAAGGAAGTATTATTCTATCTCGTGTGGACATTAATTGACTAATCGGATGTCCTTGATACATACTCTAGTCTCACCTTATTGTATATCTGGACAACTCCTATCCATAACTCTTCGTCTTGAGGATGGGGAGTACAAACCTATGATCTGGGGTATAACCAAATCGGAAACCAATGCTTAAATGTAGGTCAGCCACAAGCTGTAATTCGAAGTATATTAGTGATCGTGCCCACCACCTTCCTTATTCAATCTGATGAGGTGAGGTGCGTCGGATATGTACTGCGAATGTAACAAGCTGCCGTAATACATCAGACCATCCCTACCGAACGATAGCCGAACATTAGTAGGACGATGCAGTCGGAAAAGAAGACAACAATATGTGTATCATAATACCATACTTCGGGTGGTGGTGTCTCTGGCTTGACGCAGAAGTTGGTAACCGGCCGGTTGTGGGAGAAACGAGGCATGACATCAAGATAACATGAGGTCTTAGATCACCTGCACATGTAACAGGTCGTTTCCCGAAGAGTCGCCACCTGGTGAGCGGTACATATTACAGGATATGCTGAGGAGAAGACAGCGTGAGTGTGTCTTCATGGGACTGAGTAGCCTCGATACGGGGCTTCAAAAAGCCTATGCGTGCTTGGCGTGTCCTAACTCAATACCTACTGACGCCTAGATGCTACATATACTTCTTCCGTTTAGGAGCAGGTAGCTCAATAGACACCAGGACCACAGGACCGATCTCACCCTCACCCCAGAGCAAGGAATCATGATAAGTGAAAGAAAATTATGTAATGGAAATATTCGGTATTCGTAAACATTCACGCACGGCTAATGCAGAATGAACCTAAATATACAAGTGAAGCAGACTCGTTACCCGCGACCACCAATCCCCCAAATCCCTTTTGCCCTATCCCGTTCCTCTCCTTTCTAGTCCCCATCATTCATGCATATGTATACTCGAATTCCCATTTCTCAAGTCTTGTATGTCATGTCATGTCATGTCTCATCTCTGCATCCAGCATGAGCTACCCTCCTCGTTGCTTACTCCAGGCCCCTAAAGCGGCGGTTATACTCCTCCACAGCGATGGCCACCATGCGGTACAAGAATGTCCGCCCGCTCTCCTCACCGATGGGGATAAACGGGCCATTGGCGCCACCGCGTAAGATAATGCTAAGTCCAGTTCGCTCTTTGGCGATCGTCTGCACGTCCTGGAGTGGAACATCCCATTCTGTGCTTAGTCTCCTGCTGCGTATGAGGAGGATGCGGCTGTATGTGACCATGACTACCATATCCTCTCGCGGCAGTTGTATGTGTGCGATGTAGTCCTCGTTGAAGTATTTCCCGTTGTCTACTTGCTTGAGCCATGATTGCCCTAGTGCCTCGCGTTGGTTGTAGGGACGGACGATGCCATCTGCGGGCACGAACCGGGCGATACGGACCCGGTCAAGCTCCGACCCGTCGAATACAGTCGTGGTGTTGCGGATGCCCTCTGATACGTTGGAAGCTAGATCGAAAATACCTACCGCAGGTTTTGTTGCCAACCCGATGAAACCTTTGCCAACCCCTTTGAGAAAACCGACAGCGCCCTCTTGCTCGGCGCCCTCCAAAGGCTTACGCGCGACGCCACCAATCCCAGATGCCACAGAAGTGAAGAAGGAATTTGCGCCAGCAGTGACCCCGAATAGGGCATGCTTGGGTCGATTACGTGCACGTGTGATACGGCGGCGGTCTTGGAACTGCTTATCGAGAGTAGCCGCCGCCAGGCCCTTGCCGACGCTGCCCGTAACTTTAGAAAAGGAATCCGAGAAGCCATAGACTGATTTCTTGACAAAGCTCGCAGCACCTTTGGCGATGCCTAGCCCGAGATCTTCAGGTTTATCCGACATGATTAACCCTTGGTAGGGTTCGTAGAAAACATCCGTGATACCGCTGCTGATACTGTTGAACAAGCCGACAGGGTTACCCAGGAAATCTGCGCTGCCGATAATCTTGTGGACCTGGTAAAGAACCTCCTGGCTGTAGTGATTGGATATATTTTGTGTGAGCACCGGGATAGAGACCCTCGCATTTTCTAGCAGTAGTGCATTCAATCGAATCGGTGCATCGTTGACATTTCCGATGGCCATGGTCATGACGTTGACAAAGAACATGATAGGGTTTCGAGACGACGTTTTGTCTTCAATATTGACACGCTCCGTGCGCATGAACGAAAGATCAAGTTGCATGGGTTGAATATTCAGCACCTCGAAGTAGATGTCTTGCCCTGACTGTTCTTGTTTCGGTTCCGGGATATCAACGCCCTCGTCGCAGAGCTTGCCTTCATTCGTCTCTGACCACGATGCCCCAGGGACTTTTGAAAAATCTAGTACGGCATAGATGAAATCCTCGTCGAGATCGATAGTCATCTGCTGGAGTAGCAAGGTCGCATACTTGACGTACAACACACCGTAGCTATCATCCTTGACTCTTGTGACCATGGCATGCAATGACGGGTGCAATTCGGTCTCTTGTGCTTGTTTAGGTACTACGCTGGGATATAAGATCATCGGAAATAGACCACCGTAAAGCTGGTTATCGATCTGTATCCACTTTATAGAAGTGCTGATGGTCTGATAGAGGGCCGACTCGTTATATCGAAGACTGATATCTCTGAAGGTGACATATGCCAACTCCTTCATCTGGTGGTTGATTAACGATACCCCAATGCCTGAAAGCCTGAATGCGGCTTGGAATGTTGTCTCGGTGTCCTGCTTCTTGACCTCAAATCCTCCTGTGCCACTGGCACTGGTACCGCTTTGTGACTTTTGCCTATAGAGACTCTTGCTAGGCTTGAAGTTGGATAAGATCAAAGTTTGTGTTGGACCGTCTGCGGCGACACTGATATCTATGATCTTCTGAGTGCCTGAGGTGCTAACGAACCTCATTGGGATTTGGTTGCCGATTTCAGCAAGTTTGACATGCCGCTCCTTGCCGAGCGCGCCTATTACCACTTCTCTAAACTTAGCAGCAGGGAAGTCCCAGGCGTACGGCATGATACTACGCGGAGGTAATCGATATCGAACTGGTCGCCACCCAGAGCGGTCTTCAACCCCATCCTCATCTACGTTGGGGTTGGCTTGGTAGAAGGTGAACTCGGTATCGCTTTCATTGCGCATTGAAAATGGCCACGCCTTGGTCTCCATACTAAGATGGAGGAATATAGTGGCGTCTTCCATCAAGATTTCAACGCGTATTAGTCGCTGACGCTGTCCAGTTTTAGCGATCTTGACGTGTGTCGTGCCGAGATCCGAGATATTTATGGGTGATGACCATTGGTTGTCCATCCCCGGGTAACATAGTGCAATTTGTTTCGTTTGCGATCGTTGGAGCCAATGGAGGGGCTGTAGAGCGCCTGGTTCAAGCGTCATGATGTTGGATGACCTCGGTTCTCTCACATTGATTAGTTCGCCGACCTTGTTTTTCACTACAAATCTTGGTGCGAGGGTGACAATCTTTGTCAATTTGTATTTTCCTTCACCAGATTCAACGGTGATTCCGACATGAAGCTCTGACTGCTTCGTAGTTGATTGCAGCGCTACGTCGGTCGTGCTACCAATAGCATCAAAACTCTGGGGTTTACTCCATTCCGAATCACCCAGCTTTAAGAGAGCGCGGTTCCGTTGGTCTTCGTTTCCGAAGGAAAACATTAATGGTTGGGCTTTGGGCCGTTGCTGGTCAGAGGAACCAGGCTGTGATGACTGTCCAGCTGCTCTCTTGGCTTGCTGCAGGAATTGTTTCCCGCGTATAGCAACATCCAGACCAGTTTTGTTCAGGATTATATAAGGGCTGTAGACTGTCACCCTGAAAGCACCACCACCATTTGGAGCTTTGAAGTAATGAAGCTTGAGATGTAATGGTAGGCCCTCGTCATCTTTGCAGATTAATTTGTGTTCCTTTCGAAAATCCTCTTGATAGCCAGGGTTAATAATAGCGAATTCACTGGCTTTGAACGCCGTGTCTTGCATATCTACGCTTAACAAGAGTAGGTGTGAGAGTTCCACGACATGCACGGGGCTGACCCCACCCTTTCTAAGGAAATTGTTCCAATCCCTCTTCGTGTTCTTGTCATAAATTCGGTATTTGAAATCGTAAGGCAGAAGATTTTCCAAGACGATGGGTGGGGAAAGCTTCAGCTTCATGTATGGATATTTCCTGTGTATCGTTAGCGACTGGTGTCTCATTTGCGGACAAACATACCCAGTTAGGAAATGACCTCGATCAAAATTAGCATTAAGCTGGAAGTAGAATGGGTCATCATTTTCTCCTTTGCAGACTAAGGTGCGTGTTGGCCTTTTTAATAAATCTCTCCACCACAAATGATCGGATGACCATGTATATCCGAAACCAGAATCTGGTCGAATGAGGAGGGACTGGACATAGGCGGCCGCGACCGGAGCAGGGCGACTCTCACCCGGCGCGATCTTCTCAATCTTAAGTAGGTGGCCTTCCTGAGCATCGAAAATACCTAGTTCGACAGGTATCTGTGTCTGGTTCTCCACAACGAGAGGCGACCGTAAAGTTACATACTTGATGTTGTCGGCACCAAGACTTACTTCAACAAGGAGTCGATGAACCGTATCATCCATCTTGGGTCGTAAACTATAGAGGAACTCACCCTCGCGATTGAGGGGAATCTTTTTAACCGTATCGAACCCGCTCCCTTCAATCTCAACGGCAACACTGTTTGCAGTCGTGCTTTCCGACATGACGTTTTCACGCATCTTCTCCCATTGCTCAAAGCTCCAAGGAGCCTCTTCACCATCGTCCAATTTAAGGGATATGCTCTCCTCATTACTTAAAGTCTTGGCCTGGACCAGGATGCTAAAGCCAGTATAGTTCCGGATCTTATACGGCGCTTCCACGCCCCGTGGTTTCCCCAAGATGTCTTCATCTTGTGTGAGGAAGTCAAACGATTTTGATGCCAATGCGATGGTCGCTGTTGTTACAGTCACATCGAAGGTCTTCCTCGACGCTAGGTCAATGGAGAGAAGACCAGTGGCTTGCTCCCTCGCGACTCCGAGACTAACTTGCCACGGCTCCAGGAGAGGTTCCCACGCGGACTTGGCAAAATTGTAGACGTTGATATACATGTCAATCGCAGTCTCAGCTTTGAGGTTGCCGGACCAATCTGCTGCCGATGCCGTGAAATTCTTGATGCTAAGATCTAGGATCGGCAACTCATGAACATCACCAATTAGCACGACACGCATACCTTCGAGAGTAGCCGTTAGCTCTTCGTGACGCTGTGGCGTCTTACTGATATCATGTGGTTGGCGTGATAAGTCTTTTCGAGATCCAGTGGTAATTGTGCCAGCATTCTTCGCCACCTTAGATTTCGTGTTGATGGTAGAGTGACCTCTTCCACTAGCTGAGCGTTCTTTGAGGCCATCGCGGCGCGGCTGAGTTTTCTTGGTTGAAGAGCTGTGAGGATCGTTCGCATCTTCCTCGCTAGATAGTTCGGAAGCTTTGCTTATAATCTGGAGCACCAAAAGGATATCTCGAAGAGATAGTCGTAAGATCAATGGCTCGACATCAACATGTATATTGGTCAGATTTGACTGCGAGTTATCCATAGAGACTTGAACAGAAAAGTCATCTAGGACACGCAGCCGCGACTCGTCAAACTTGTCCATGCGACAGAGGAACATGCCGACTTGTGAGACTTGAAATGTAAGTGCATGCTGTTGTGATAAGAGCACCTGCTTGGTTCTTAATACGATGGCCTCGGAGCTAGAGCTGAGGGGATTCGCTATCAAGATGACCTGTGCATCCACAATATTGACGCGAAAGGCGACATTCATCTTAGACTGCTCGGTTGTTGGGCCTACTTCTTGCAGGGCTGCTCGGGTGCTGCTTTCAGACAGTCTCCCAGTCCACTGAACTTGCATAGACTCAGTATCTGAGGCATCGGGAGTTTCTATAGGGCTCCCTATGACATCTTGAATGGGCTCATCGGCCTGTAACCCGACGGTGATGAATTTCTGGATGGCGAAAATGTAGTCTAATGCGAAAATGACCCTCGGACTGTCGATTACCACCACCGCGATCATACTGCGCTCCTTGCCTTCAGCCACAGAATTGGTTGCCATGAACTGCTGTACAGCTTTGTTAGAAGAAGTCATTATTTTCTTATACTTATTTCCATCGCGTGTGCGGCTGTCATGGATGGTGAATGATTGGATCACGAATTCTGCCTCGAGCGAACTATCGGCAAGCATCCGAAGTTTGAGTTTGCTGTCGTCTAGAGAGAATCGGGACAGACTCGCTAAGTCCGCGTTACCGATAGGCTTTCCTTCGTGAGCATTGATCAGTTCGAGTCCAACCTTATGAATGGTGAAGACTAGGTCGAGTTTCGTCCAAGTATTCTCTCGAGAACCTAGCTCAGGAGATAGGTCAACGAGGCGGTCATCGTTATCGGTGACAGTGGATGACATTGTCTTCGCCCTACGGAGAGTGCCTTCATCCACGTCCCGTTCTGCTTCCTCTGCACTAGCGCCTGCATCTGTCACAAAAGCAGCCGGAACAGACTTGGATATCGCCAATAAATATTTCAGTTGATACTGAGTGATCCGGAGGTTCACATCCGTCATGCTACCTTCAATCTCCATGTCGGGGCGCTTCCACCCTTCTTTGTGTTCTGCGTACGTGATATGAAAGCCAAGATCAACATGGTCAATCATTTCCAACTCTTCAGATTGGTCATCAGCGTAATGAAACAAAGATGTCAGCCGGATGTTCCTGATGCCAGCAGAGAGTTTCATGGCAATTTCGCCGTCTTCGGAGTCATCCAGAGGCGCAAACTTGTTCTGGGCGTAAATTTCTCCTAAATAGGCAGTGACTAAGTCTCGCCTCGGTCGATCAGGGGAGAGAGGTCGTGGGAAAACGATGATGGGGGTGTTGACGATGATATCAAATTTGAACTTGCTGGTGCTCTGCTGCAGCTGTTGAGCTTGGTTCGCAGCGGCTTGGCGCGCGGCGTTGTATATCGCTTGCATTTTCCCAAACTTAACCAAGAACTCGATGATTTTCCTAAAAGGCTCTTCGAGAAAATTGACCTTGATCGAGCCGGCTCGGAGAAATATGGAGGAATCATAACCGGGGTAGGCCTTCTTATTGCTTGCATCGAATGTTTCATAGCGGAAGTCTGCGAGTTCGTTGCCTTGGATCGTGACGAGCTGACGGAAGCTCGAATCTTCTGCCGCACCGACATTAATGTCATCAACCAAACTGAGATCTCCCAATCTCGCGGCAACTCTCATAGTTCTGCCAGAGATGAAGACACCAACGTCGGCATGATTAAATGACAGGGTTGCCAGACGAATGCCATCGTTGTTGAGAATCATGCGAATACTTTTCAGGTCAACTTTCACCCGAATAGATCCGCTCTCCATCTGCCCGGGGCTCTGGGCAGGCTCATTGATCTCGATTGCTGGACTAGGTCCCTCGGCATCAGCGATGCGCCTCTGAGGCTGGCTATCCACGCTACCATTATTAGCGAAGGTAACAAGGATAAAGTCCAGAAGTGTTAGAAGAGTCTTTCTCGTCACAATCAAGTTAATGGTAGAGACAGCAACGTTCACATTCGTCTCTATACCTTCATATACAGGCATGAATTCTGGAGATTCCGGCCTAACCTTGGTAAATTTTACCCGCACAAGGTCTCTCTGCTGTTGGCGATCTTCCACGTCGCCCGAGGAAACGATGGACTTAAATTCGGCAGAGGGGCTATCCACAAAATCATCGACAGTGACAGAGCCAAGAGATACCTCAGCTGCCAGATCAAATGGCCTGATATACAGGTCAAGTGAAAAGTCCTGAGCGACAAGTTTTACGAGGAGCGAGTCGGGGCTGCGCCCATCTGGGTCGCTCCGGTATAGGGATCCCTGCAACTTGTCCACGGCAAATTTAAACTCAAAATTGCGTTGCTGTATCTTAAATTGCTGGTTAGAATCACCATCTTCTGCATCTTCGAATTTATCTGAATCATTGTCCGAGTCCTCGTCGAGAATAATGGCAGATTGCCGTGATAGAAAAATATTAGACGAGTGCTTGCGACCATGGCCTGCATTTGAGCGGCTTGATGCCGAGCTAAGTAACCGCGGCCTCTTAGGCCGTGGCTGCGTATCGGTAGTCTGCTGCCCCTGGTTTCCAAGTTTTGGAATGGCAACATCGATGAGCCTCATGAGACTCTTATATTTAGTGTCAGATACGTTGACTTGCAGGACAGGCATATGACCGGACACCTTGACTTTGGTAAGATTTGGTGCCTTGGGCAAAATCGAAAGAGCAACAACAAAGTCAACATTAATCTTGTCTACGACATGAAATATGCGCCGCTCGTCCTTCTGAGCAAGCTGGGCTTTCGTCTCCTCGATGGATGGTCCGATTAAAACCTGAGTTGAGGTGAGTTTGACAAGGAAACGATCGTACATCAGAGACTCGAGTTGCTTGAAATCTTCGTCAGAGTATCTCTGCTGTTGTTTGTCTTGTATTTGCTTCAGCGTGCCCTTATCAACTAGTTCGCTGTTGAGGCTAATGTGACCAGCATCTAAGATTAGACAAGTTGACCTTTCTGTTTTGATGGAATGCGGGATGATAATTAACGGCGCTTGGAGATCGAGCTTCGCATTGATGGTTTTATGTTCTTCCAGAGCAAACTCAAGACCAGCTCGCGTCTGCTGCCGCAACCCCTCGACGGTCGCCCCGGCTGACTCCATGAGAGCTGTTATGGATTCCATGTGGCGATCTGGTGGCTGGAAGAAGTCGACGATACCCACTACGAAGTTCGGGTTCCATACAATCTCTAGTGGCTTCAACTTGGCCGTGACAGCGAAGTCACCTTCTCCGTCCAGAGGATTTTGTTCTATTTGCAAGTCGAAGAAAGTCTCCCGGGTGCTAGTTTCGAGCTCGGCTATGGACAATCGCTTCTGTCTGTGGCTCTCTGGTGCATCTTTTACTCTGACAATTTCCTTAAACAAACTATCGGGGGTAGTACCGTCAGTGACTCGGAAATCACCGAGACTGATGTCTGCGAGTAGAGAATCGGTGCGCTTCACAGCGCTCGCTTTAAAAACATCAAAGCGCAGGCTTAATAGATCAGTCCTGCTGCCGTGTGGACTTTGCCTCAGCGTAAAGCTGCCCGTTGACAGCGAAGTATCTACTTGTAATTTGACCGCATCACGTGGGGAATCGACAGCATCAGCCAGTGCTGCTTTCTCATCCCAGTCAATGGCTTCGTACAGTTCTTGACGCTGTTCCTCGGTCATCTGGGTGTTTTCAGAGGCATCAGTCGACTCAGGGGGTTTCGAGCCCCAAACCCAAGACAGCCATCCCTGCTGCTGTTCCGTCTTCGGGGGCGCGTTCTTGAGAGCTTCCGCATTCTCTTTCCTCATCTGATTGCGACCTATAGACCGCCAGAAACGTAGGTCCTCATACCCGAGTTTCCACTCGAGCTTGTTGAGATCATCTATCTCTTGGGCCGACAGCTGCTGGTTCGCCTTCTTCTTTTTGAAAAGCTCGATATACCGAAGACGATCGTCACGACGCTCACGGAAGTAATCCCATGTCCATCGGCGGTTTCGCTCGTGTATTTTCGAAAGCACGGCGTTCCCGGCAAATTTGAGCCATGCCCGTGGGTCTTCGGCCGGAGTTACACCCTTTGGCTGAAGTCGCTTGTACTCTTGATGGCGTATGAAGTAGTGGAAGAGATCGGCCATCATCAAAGCATCTCGGTATTGGTCATCATCGAGGACAAGACCGATCTCATCAAATAGTAAGTTGGCTTTGAACTTGGGCGTGTAGGTGTCTCCAGACTTGTCCAACTCAATCTTGGCCTGGCCGCTCACGGGCTTTAGGATGTATTGATGGTTAGGACCGTCAGCACCTTCGCTGTTACCGATCATGGCTTTGAATTTTGGGAGCATCTCATTATGCGGTACCAACTGGGCCCCTTCAGACACTTCCCGGCCCGACCCGAAAAGTTCCGAGTCCGTATTCCAGTAGACGGCGAGGGCAGCAAGCGTGGCTAACTTGTGTGTCGTATCGGAGGTGTTCTGGATGAAAGTGGGCTCCCATTGCCCGTCAGTGCTGACGGCGCTGAACTCCTCGAGGGTGGCGCCGAGGGCAAAGGGGTGGCCCGGGGCGGATATGGAGTCCTCGTATCGCACATGGATATTTTTAACGGTGACCTGCAGATTGTCGACAATCTTAGTGACAAGGCTTTCTGTGAAGCTCTGGCTCTTTTTCTGTTCCTCCTGGCTGAGGCCTTCTTGGTTCCGTTCCTTGATGAGCTCGGCCGAGTCCAGCTTTTCCATCTTTATGCGCTGTTTCCTCCGATCCTCTTCATCGGCGTCGTAAGCGGCCTCCTCCTTGGGGGACGCCAGAAGGAAAACATCCTCGATGAAGACCTTGACGGGGGCACCGCGCAGGTTAGACCAGGGGATGACGAGGGTGAGCTGGCCGAGGTGGCCCTCCACGACGTTGATGGGAAGCTTGAGCTGGTCGAGGGCCTCCCTACGGAGCTCGAGGTCACGCAGCTTCACATCGCCGGACCATATGCCAACCTTTAACTGTGTGGGGTCGAAGTTCTTCACGTACATGCCGAGGAAGCGGTTGAGCAACCCAGCGACTAACCCTTCCAGCATGGCGAAGGCGTTAGGCCGTAACCCGGGCCGGGGACGTGTTGTTGCTTAAGGCGGGGTGTTCGGTTGCTGCATCTGCGGAGATGCGAAAACGGTCGCGTAACTCAGGATCGCTGCCAGCTAGATCGCCAATTGCTACTGAAGAGACTTGGAATCGTCGTCAGGGCGAGCTAGGGTGCATAAATAGGTAGCGATTGTCGCGAAAACCCAATGATCAGGAACCGAGATGTAGGACTATATATACGGCTTAGACGAGGAAAATAACGAGGACGCGACAGTGGGAGCACGCCGAGCAGACCTAAGTCGAAAGGGGGATATCAAGCGTGAAGATGATGGACGAAGAGGCCGGCTATCGGAAAGAGGACAAGGGCAGTAGGTGATATCGCTCGGGTAGGCGGAAGACTCGAAGATGCTATATACCTAGTCTAAAAAATGGTAACAGTCAGACAGATATCTTATAAGCCGAAGGCGCGTAAAGAGCACAAACAGTCAGTCACAGTCAGTGAGAGGGAAGAGAAGGACAGAGAGAGGTTTGCGTGGAGGAAACTATCAAATTAGGCGATAGAGAAGGGTTGGGTTGGGCGAGCAGACTCTCAAGGCCAACAACATCATTTGCTCTTCTCACAGATTATGATGAACAAAATTGCAGCAGCATACCTGCACATGTACAGACAGTATCGTACTGTATTAGGTACAGAATAGTTAGGGTACCTGTGTCAATAAGTGGGTATAATACGTAAGAAGCCTATCTAGATGCTGATCTACCCACTGTAGAATACGTAGGGCAGGGACTCCCAGATAGTGTCTAAGGTAAGTAGAAAATAAAAGTACTTCAAAGCACAATAGATAAACAAGGCGTATCCAGGGTTGCGGGAGGCTTTTGGGTATTAAAGAGCGGGCGTCGTTGGGATATTCCCAGCGTTGGTGCCTATTGACGGCGAGATGTAGTTTGGTTGGAGCTAGGCTGAAGAAGCTAAGAGCTCCTCGATGGAGGAACCATGCAAGTGATGACGCCAATTGTAGTACTAGCGTGGTCGCGTTGGCAGGATTCGTACAGTACCTAAGGTAATGCTACAGTGCCTTCCTCCCTAGGTACCGAAAGCCCTAAGCCCAAGCATACTAAGTGCTTTAGGTGGTAGCACAACAACGCTCCCCTAAGTACTATACAAAGCATCTACAGTGGGTAATTAGTCGCCTAAAGTAGGGATAAAAAAGGTACCTAGGTAGGAGGAATTAGAGGAATACTGTGCCACAGTACTCCGGACATCCTACTGTCAGCAGTGGTCAAAAATAGGTATAACAACCACAGCTTGCTCACGTTTAGATTTGTAGTCCAGGTGTAGTAGGTGCCTATGCATAGTGCGTACCTAATCTAGAAATAAACAAAGTACAAGGTAATATCTAGTATGTGTAGGTAGAGTATCTATGTGTTATTATTCAAGCCATAGAAACGCCACAAATGAGGGGCTATAAGGCGGGGCACTAAAGGAAGAGCTACCTAGGTAGGTAACCTAAGGTACCTACATACTACCTATGTACGTAAAATAGACAGGGGAACCGAGAACATTACGTCACTACCAGATTCAACTGATACCAGACTTTCAAGAGCTGCCCTACATGATGGTGATGGTGATGACGCCGATGACGATGAGAACAGGAATAACATGGATTCCGGGAGATCACACCCCGAAACTGTGTATCAATCAAAAAAAAAAAAAAAAAGATATCATCTCAGTAGTTGAATCTACAAACTCGACTACACGTTTGTGCACTATCCATATATTCCTTTGTTACACACGTATACATGCCTCCATATTATTCAGATACTCAATTCTAAGACATTTCTCCTCTATTCAGCCTACTGCAAACAATAAACCGTTAGCCCGTTGATATAATAGACTACTTACCTCAAGTCAATTGTTCTAAAGCTACCTACTCAAGAGCTATCGAATTCTGTAGTGAATCTCCTTCATCGGCCACCATGCTTCGTATAAGTAGCACGAGATCTATCCTACAGGCCTCCTCAAGAGGCGTTTCCATGCCAAAGCGGCCAATTTCTTCATTCATAGCGCCCAAATTAAATCGACGCGTCGGAGCAACAACACGCGAAGTTCCAAACACCGTATCTGCGTGCCTCTCTCCGACGGCACAGCGGACTTCCTTTGCAACCAAAACTCCCAGCGGCTTCCAGCTAGGCATTGACAAGGAGGAGGAGAAGAAGAATGCCCAGCACAAGCTCACTCCCCATCCCGAGTCGGTCACGACAGAATCTAGCGTTCGTCACCTATACGAGCCGTCGGCGCCCGGTACAAAACATCCGCCCAGAGACAGTCTAACGGACGATTTAGTAAGAATTGCCTGCTTGTAAAGGTCCCATTTCGCTCGGTATCCTAAGCTAATCCCTCGGGTTCATAGAAAACCATTCAGGACGCATTCTCCCTCACAGGTGCCCCCAAGGAACCTTACTGGCTCGGCCTTGCTGGGACTCTGCCATACCTCGGCACCTCCGTGTCTACCGTTTATCTCGCCTGGGTTCTCAACACGCCATGGCCGAGCTCTTCTACTTTCGTCAACAACCTCCTCATAGGCCAAGATACGGCAGGTAAAATACTAGCTACGCTCGAGCCTATTCAGCTAGGCTACGGCGCCGTCATTATCAGTTTCCTAGGCGCTATACACTGGGGTCTAGAATACACCGAGAAGGTGCCCGACAAAGTCCGTACACGGTTTCGATACGGACTAGGGGTTGCGGCCCCCATAGTGGCCTGGCCGACTCTCTTTATGCCGGTTGAGTTCGCGCTGACAACGCAATTTGCTGCCTTTGTGGCGCTTTATTTCGCCGATTCGCGGGCTACCGTACGCGGCTGGGCTCCGGCTTGGTACAGCACGTACCGCTTCGCGTTGACTGCTGTCGTAGGCGTTGCCATTACTATCAGCCTGATCGGGAGAGCTAAGGTCGGGGACGCAAGCCCTCGACTCACGGGACTGAGCGAGAAGTTTCATGAACGACGCGGCGAGGAATCATACACTAAAAAGTGGCAGGACTTAGAGGAGAAAGAAAAGATCAAAGTGAAAAAGCAAGAGGAGGAGGCTGAGGATAAGAAAAAGGAAGAAGAGAAGGAAAGCAAATCAGGTAAGGAAGACAAGAAAGAAAAGGGAGGAAAGGAACAGAAGGAAGAGCAGGGGGAGAAAGAAGAACAGAAAGAGCAGGGGAAAGACACGGCGAAAGAGCAAGAGAAGTCTGACAGCGATGGAGACGGTAAGCAGGAAGATGGGAAAGAAAAGAGTGGTAAGAAAGATAAGAGTGATGAGAACTAAATCATGGGACATGATAACGACTTTATGATTTGAGCTTCATTATTGGCATTCCCCTATTGTTTGGGACGGCAGCATCAGGCTGGTCATCTACATACCTTATTGTTTAGTCGACCTAGGGTTTCTAAACTATTAATTTTAGTCTAATATGTCATTACCGCAGGCACAGCTGTCATGCCATAGCGAGCTACTAGATAGCAGCCTGACATGTTGCGTCATCGTGACATGCTCCGAGTATTCTCGGGGATTATATAGAGCCAGCGGGCAAGTAATCTATTACCTCGGTTCTCTGGTTTATACTAATACCATTAAGATCTTGTCTTCAGCATAAAACTTTGCTGAGACGTATAGGGGGCCTGTTCGGCTCCGTGATTCTAGGCCTACTCTTGCAACGGCGTCGTCCCATTCTCTCGAATATCCCAGAGTAAAACTATATATATAGATCATGTCGTCAGCAGATCATAAGGCAGCCTTTTTCGCCAGCTGCTCATCCAGCACGAAGCACCATTGGAGCCCGCTCGTAGAGAAAGATAGCCAGTTCGCGCCTTCACTCACAGTACGTATGGCCCAGGTATTCCTAAACCCGTCATCTAGCAGCCAGCCGACATTCTCCTTCCCAGCCGCTCTTCATAGGTATCGCCTACGCCGCCTCGGAAGAGGAAATCATAGTGTCGATGGCCTTCCACGACCATACATACCTCGTCGACTACACAATCGAGCACCTACCACTTAAGAGGGGCGGGCCGCAGAAGAAGAACCTCATTGCCGAGTTCGTGATCGATGCCGCGAGACAGTACGAGCATGAGAATAACGTCAAGTTCATCGGCGCCGCGATGCCGAAGCGGCTTGTGGAGATGAGTCCCAGGCTCTGTTCCCGGCTCTGGTTGGATCTGGACGTGGTTCCCCTCGTTATCTCGTATAGGCCGGAGAAAGATCGCTTTTGGATTGCTAGGAATGTTGACGAGCAGGCGGACTCGATGGCTCGTAAATGTGGTAAGCAAGCATTATAGCTTCAGGAACTCCTAGAGCCCATGAATAACCGAGAATAAGAATCATTGCTGACTCTACATATAAACAGTCATGTAAGCAACGCACTCCTAGCCCTATTGTAGGGTCGGATAAGAGTGCTGATAGTAATATGACGAAAGGTTCTTCGGTCCATCTCTGGCTCCAATACTTCAAGTTGGCTTCCGAGGCGTGGTGATGGGCGACTCGGCGTTCAGGGCAAATATGGCTACGCTGGAGGACCACCGAGCGCTCTGTGGCGAGGCGACTTGGGCCGCGATGATGCAGTATGCCACGATATTAAAGGAAAAGAAGACTAGGATCGCATTCTTTAGCTCAACGCCACAGGGCGGAGGAGTAGCACTCATGCGGCACGCTCGTGAGTATTATCGAAAATCGTGTTCTATCCTACTTCGACCAACGTCGTGGCAGCGTTACACACCTTTGAGACTTGAAAAAGCTGAGTAAAGCGGTAGACTAACTCCTGATGATGTTGAAGTACGTCGTTTCTCGCGTCTTATAGGGGTCGATCTAAACTGGTATGGTGAGTGATCCCTTGTTCGTATGCGTACCTAAATTATCAAATCACTATTACTTTCTTTTCGCCTCTCTGTTTCAGGAGATCAGAGGCCATTCCGGTAACCCTTGTTATATACAATATCGTCTAACCCTACCAGTACCAAAACCACGACCGGGTGTCTTTCGAAGCACCAAGGACATGCACAACATTCTCCAGGGCGTCAATAAACCCGACAAACGCTTGACTCAAGATGAGCAAGACGAAATAACCGATTGGATAACCCATAATGCCAAAACCTACTGGCTTTCTTCCGGCGGTCCCCTTCGTCCCGTTGAAGAAGGCGGCGCACACGTCATTGTGGTAGGCGCATCACCTAACCCCTATTGATATCTAATCAAACGTGATGTGTAGCTTGTCTATTGCAAAACTAACCCGCGGATATTTAGGTCGACGATCCGCAAATGCCTACATTAATTCCCCTCATCAAGAAGCTCACTCCAAACCGACCGGTAATCTACCGCTCGCACATTCAAATACGCAGCGACTTGATAGAGGAGAAAGGCTCGCCTCAGAACGAAGCGTGGGGATTCCTATGGGAAGCGATCCGCCACTCGGACCTGTTCATCTCCCATCCTATTCCCGAATTCGTCCCCAAAGAGATACCGAGGGACATGGTGGCCTACATGCCAGCGACTACAGACTGGTGAGATTATCATTTGTTTCGGTAGAAATATAGACTACTTACAAGTCAAAGGCTTGATGGCTTGAACAAGCCCCTTAGCAAATGGGCAAGTAGCTATTATCTGAACCTGTACAACCGAGAGTGTGCCTCTCATCAGATGTAAGCAACACACCATAACTACATGAAAGCTATGAATCCAAGACTCACATCAAAAGGACGCAACTTCTGTACCCCAAACGTGAGAGAACCTCTAACTCGCACGATAGTCTATCACTCACTATCTACAGGAAACTATATCGTTCAAATCGCCCGCTTCGACCCAGCAAAGGGAATCCCCGCGGCCCTCGACGCATACGCCTCATTCCGCACCCGCGCCTCAAAAGCCGGCATCAGCGCGCAGGACATTCCCCAGCTCGTAATGTAAGCGTCCCTCCCTCGCCCTCCCCCATCCTTCCAGACCAAACCGCCAACAACAGGCGCACCAGAGCGGGAAACAGCTCAATCGACGACCCGGACGCAGGCCTCGTCTTCGACGAAGCCCTGACGCAGATCGAGGCGCGGTACCCGGCCCTCCTCCCCGACATCAGCATCATGCGCCTGCAGGCCAACGACCAGCTCCTCAACGCCCTCGTCGCCCACGCGCGCGTCGTGCTCCAGCTCTCGACGCGCGAGGGCTTCGAGGTCAAGGTGTCGGAGGCGCTGCACGCCGGGCGGCCGGTGATCGCGACGCGCGCCGGCGGCATCCCCATCCAGGTGCGCGACGGCGCGAACGCGTTCCTCGTCGCGCCCGGCGACCACGAGGCCGTCGCTGCGCGTCTCGTGCAGATTTTCCGCGATCGTGGCTTGTGGGAGCGCATGAGCGGCGCGGCGACGGCGGGGGTGAGTGATGAGGTCGGCACGGTTGGTAATGCGCTTTGCTGGTATTACCTCGCTGCTAAGCTCGCTGCGGCGGGCGGGACTGGCGATGCTAGGTTTCCGGGGAATTGTCGTTGGATTAACGATTTGGCGCGCATGGAGGCGGGATATCCTTATGAGGAGGGAGAAAATCGTCTCCCGCGGAGATTCACCGAGGAGAAGGAGAAGCTGAGTGAGCCGGGAGTAGCATCTTGATCTCCTTTCTGATAGTTTTTGGACACTCTGCACCCAGATCTCTAATTCCAAAAGGATCTAGATAAAGTCGTGCTACTACACTAACGGGAAATGACATCTTGGCGTCCATATATATTATATATGCTTTGAAACCAGCCGGTCACAGATGATGCTGATTCCCGGCTCGTTTGTTCTCCAACGCAGGGATGCGGTATGCTATCTACAAGGATTTCCCTGATTGTCAGTGTACATACTATATCGTGCAGAATTTGGTTGATACGCCTCACGACCCAGAATGCCGGGCTATATAATAATATAAGTATCTAGGATCCCCCGGGCAAATGAAAACAACACTAGCTCTACACAACACACGTGGCTGCTCTCTGGTTTCAGCATCGCTAACGACTAATCTGATGATGTGATTAGTTCGATTGGGAAATAAAATCGGGCGGGTAGTTTGCAACCGGTATCTGTCGATTGCCGCGACCTCGTGGGGGGTACATACAAACTGTCACATATCTGTTGCATCTGGACCCGAGGGACAAGGTAATTATCTCTTGGTGAGATGACGGCGCATGTGCCTATCTCGTGAAGACGATGAGATCCTCAGTATCCTATCCAATCCACACCAGCTAAGTAGGCCAATGATCAGAGTCGAATTTCATTACAGCCGACCTCATAGGGGTAATAAGGTGGGTGAACGCAGACGGGGCGATCGACTGCCAAGACCTACCTAGCCCTATATATATAAGTGCATAACGATCGTACCTACATGCAGCGTTAACAAAACCCCTTGCGCTCGGCCCGGCGCCGAGAAAATAGATTGCCCATATCCGCGGACTTGCACTAGCCGACCGAGTCGATGGAGCCGATGACGCCGCGGAGATGCCAGAGACTGCTAACATCGACCGACTTAAGCACGACTAATTCTGACACATAAAATCGCATTTCCGCTCGCGTTTCGAACGACATGGCATGATATGGAGCTGAGTCACGAAATGTTTTCTGTTGCTGGACTGAACATGTCCGAAGTCTCTCCCGGCCAGTTCCGAGAAGAAAAAGCCTGCGTCGTATTTGATATAAATAGGTAGGTAGGTGCATGTAGACAGATAACCCCCTTGATAAGTATCGATGGATGTCTTATTGAGCGAGAAACCTAAAGCGCCACTTAGAATCCTCTAGTCCCCCACGTTTTCATCCCCCTCTTCAGATCATCGACATCTACAGAACGAATACATACTTTTTTACATTCAGGGTCCAACCATGACTGCTTCCTTGACACCCACACAAATAGCCACCGTGAAAGCGACGGCGCCGGCTCTAAAGGAGCACGGTGAGACAATTACTAGCTTATTTTACAAGAACCTCCTAGACGCCAACCCCGGTCTGCGCAACGTCTTCAACGAAGCCAACCAGGTCGGCGGCGCACAGCCCCGTGCCCTTGCCGGTGCTGTCTTCGCCTACGCCACATACGTAGATGATCTTGCGAAGCTCGGTGCTGCCGTCGAGCGAATCGCACACAAGCATGCCAGCCTCAACGTCCAGCCCGAGCACTATCCCATCGTGGGCAAGTTCCTCCTCGAGGCTGTGGCCACAGTGTTGGGTGATGCATGCACGCCTGAGATAGTAGATGCTGTAAGTCTAATGCTGCGCAATGGGGGTCCTTTTCCAAGAGCAATGAACACACATTGACATAAGTTTTGAATAGTGGACGGCCGCATACGCGTGTCTCGCTGATATCTTTATCAATCGAGAACAACAGATATATACCGCTTTCGAGAACTGGACCGGTTGGAGACGATTTAAGATCCAGAAGAAGGTGGCCGAGTCTACGGAGATCACCAGCTTCTACCTCAGGCCTGAAGATGGCGTGACCCTTCCTCGGTACCTACCGGGGCAATACATCAGCCTGCAGCTTTACATTCCTAAACTTGGCCTGAAGCAGCCCAGACAGTATTCCCTCAGCGACTCTCCCGGAGGCGATTATTATCGGATCAGTGTCAAAAAGGAGACAGGCAAGCAGGTAGACACGCCGGGGTTAATATCCAACATGCTGCATGACGAACTCAACGAGGGGGACGTAGTAGAGCTTACGCATCCTGCTGGCGAGTTCTTCGTGCGCATTGAAGAGGAGACACCCCTAGTGCTCATCTCGGCAGGGGTTGGCATCACGCCCATGATCTCTATTCTGAACAGCGCTGTGGCCGCGGCATCTTCGAGGACCATCTCTCTTATACACGGTGCTCGTGGTTCCGAGGTTCGAGCATTCGCCGAGACGCTGAAACGTGCCTCTCAGCTTCCTAATATACAGGCAACCGCGTTTTTATCCATGCTCAAAGGTGGCGAGGTCGAGGGTGTGGATTATAATTTCGAGGGGCGGGTGAACCTGGGCAAGGTCAGCCCAGAACGTCTGTTCACGAATGATCCGACTGCTGATTATTACGTCTGTGGCCCGCTGTCGTTTATGACAGACGTTCAACAATATCTCCTCAGCCACAGCGTGAGTCAGGATAGGATTCGCCTAGAGATTTTCGGGGTTGGGAATTGACCAAAGGGTAAGATCGGAGACAATAAACCAACATATCATCGTTCGACTCGTCTTCCGCCAAGCAAGCGATCTCGTTTAAGGTTTCATCTTCATTCGGCAATTGGATTCCTCCTATTCGTCTAAGACGGCGTCAGCAGGGGTGAAACCGGTTATAAAAAAAAGAGAATCGAGACTCGACAGCTCCCAGGCAAAGCAAGGGATGTAGGAAATGTTAGCCTTTTGTTTTGAGTACGTGCTGAGACTGCTGGTTTCAAGAACTTCAGCTACACGGTGTAATGTATACATACTAGATAATGTGAATCCCGCCATATGGGATCAAGAGATCTTGTCCTAGGGTGGGACTTGGGCAACTTCTCCCAAAACGCGTAGGCGGGATATGACAACGTTCCACATAGTCTCAAGCCCGCCGCTTTCATCGTTACGTTACTGAGAGGCTCATGCAGGGGAAGACGGCAAAACGGCAAGATTCTCGCTGTCGAGGCCTCAGCGGAATGATCGAGTGCTCCGCGAGATGCTGTTCCCAGTTCAAAAGCTCATCTCAGATTACCACCTTCCCGCTTTCGCTTCCTCCTGTGTTAAGTTTAGCTGGTGTATTATATCGAGGATGCTGATTGGGCACCAAACGAGAGCACACGAAAAGGTAAATAGAGATCGAGCATAACATTCCGTACGGAACATTTCTAAGGCCTTGAGAGACGTGAGCCCATCTCATCATTCTGTCCCGATCCCCACATTGAACCCACCATGTTTATCCTCAATCCCAGTTCAGCTCAGAAGAAGTGTATTATGGGCGCATCGTGGCGTTTGAGCAACATTCTCGGATACCCCGATGCATCAGAAAACTTGCGCATTTTATTATGTCCCTGTTGCGAGATTCTTCACCAAATTGATAACCCTATAATTCCCAATAAATTTTCATAATGTAACTCATGTATGGGAGGTAGGATCGTAAGATTAGAAGATATCAAACCTACGATGACCCCAGCATGTTTCATCTGAAAGTGTACCCTTTCTACTGGGTATACAGGGTTGAGATGTCGAAGTCGTTACTAGAAAGACGCCTAGCAGGTTAATCTGGAAATTTGGTAATTTTCTTGAGATAATTGATATTCTGCATATGGTTTGTGGACTTGTGAAGCTCGAGCCGTTGAAGCTTTGTACCCCCACTCTAGCGTGCACGACTAAAAGTAAAAGGCCTCCCACGGGTTCATCATCCCGAGACGCCTCTTAAGGCTGGACTACGGCCGTGTGTACATATTATCTTGAAGAAGCGATCTACACACATAATTACAAGGTCCAGCTGATCTAATCTACTGCCTTCTACAATAGCCGCCTTGAGCTAATATTTTATCTACGTACCTATTTCTCCATAGCTGTGTTTGCTTTATGCCTGCACTTATTTTGTTGCATACTTGACCAAGCTTGGAAAAAGAGACACCTTTGCACTACCTTCTCAACGAGCGCATATGATGCACCAACGGCACTAACCCCTGTATCGCCATATAATTTTCACGTGGCAGCTGCAATTTGGGTAGCGATGCGGCCAATTTGGTCTCTACCCCGATCTAAGCGGATCACATGTTTGCTTCAAGCAACTAGGTTATAATGAAGAACAAACAAATTATATGCTCATCATGCTCGTCATGCTCGTCATGCTCGTCATGCTCATCTTGCTCATCTATCATTGTATTAGTCATTTCATGTAAGGAGCTTAAGCCTTGCCACACCAAAATAACAATTGTATACTTTGAGCAGTCACTTTGTCCCGCCATATCGACGAATACGAATATGGATTACTGTGTTGGTTAAATAAGGGTAATGGTATTTCACCGTGAAGACTCGTTCCGCAAGATCTAATACCCTCCGTATCTACCCATGAACACCTATTGTCTATAAAAGTCCTAGATCTCGTCGTCGCGTGTCTTACTATGCTGTAAATCGGCATGCAGATGTATCCAGTTGTGCAACACGGCACCGGTGCTGTGGTACACAATTAGTACAAGTTTCTCTACACTCTGAGTTGGTAACTGGGGAAGGATAATGCATGTCCGCTCGTAATATTGTATCCATTTTTGTGCCTATTATTTGGATTCGGACGATCTCGGTGATATCGGTCGTAATATTACGACCTAACATACCCGAGGCTACGGTTCTTCGAATCTAACATCTTGAACCCTGTCTGAAGATACGCCGAATGACGTATGACCACGAGGCTGTTATAGAAGTACACACGAAGGAAGCAGATCTCTAGGTCCCTAAATAGATCAATGCCGTGTATTAGTATACGTGTAGTTCCGTTAAAACACTCTTTGTATCATAACTCGGAAGCGTTGAGGAAGCTAGCTATGATAGATGGAAATAGCGTAATGGCACAGAAGCGGATCATATAAAGACATTTTACCCATAATTCAAGTTAAATATTTGAGCTTGGCCTTATCCTGGACGAATCGAAGCCAGCCAGAGAGATTTAAGCTTGAAATGGACGAATTCTAGAGTGCCAGAACTAGCACAACTAAGTAAAGCACTAACTAGTTTAAACGTGATCTTATATATAGAAATATGATTTAGACAGCTATAGTTGAATCAATTCTATCCCCGGGCCTGGGGGGGTTGTTTATATTTAATATTCATGATGAAAGTCAACTTGATCCGCTAAAACAAGGCGAATACTGGGAACGCAATCATGACGACAGCCATACCAAACCGAAAAGCATGTGACCGATGTCACAACCTCAAGCTACCGCCGAATCACGGACCCTACAAGCGATGCTTAAAGTCAAATCAGTCATGCGCCTCCAGCCCCTCCCTTCGCGATCGTAAGAAAGCAGTTTCGCTCGGGCCTGGATTTGGAATCAGGGAGATACCACGCAAATACGGCCCGGCCCGCTTCAGGGCTCCTACCAATGTGCTATGATTTCCCTTACCTTCAACTAAACGTAACACGGCCTATCTATGTAGTTAAGGGAGAAACAGGGCTCCCGCCTCAGCAACATCGAATGTTGTGCAACTTCATGTCTCAATCAGAGCAAACTTCCGCAACATCGGCCCCTTGAGCGAACCTCGATCGAGTCAACGGGGAGAGTATAAGCGGGACCGACCCTTCAAAACTTCTAGGGCAAAGGCGCTTACCAAACTCATACCACGTGCCATCCCGATTCCCTGGGCTACAAGGGCTTCCAGCAAACAACTTCTACACCCAAGGTAAGACTAGGATATCAAGAGCTCCGCCTGCCCCATTCCGGCTTAAATTACAACCGTTTCAGAACACGATCTACCGGAACCCACCTACATACGCCTCAAATACTTCCTACATATACCACATCCCCACTTAGTTTACCTCGAACTAGCCACTTATTTAGCCACACTTAACCACACTTTGCTCCTTTTAAAATTCTATAGTTTATTTACCACTTTCCTCCCTACTACTTCACTTACCACTTTATTTACCCCTTTATTTACTACTTCACTTATCCAAGATAATAACGCCTTTGGACCTAGGCAGGAGAGGTGAGGTGTTAACACTTAAGTACAAGTCTTTAAAAATAACAAGTCAAATCGATCCATCAAAAGCATACAATATACCATATGATTTACACCAAAATTGTTGTATCTCTGTTTTTTTTGACGTATCGATTATTACAATGCAAAAAACTTTAATATTTTCAAATTTTTACTATAAAATAAAAATTTTCAATGATTCAAACTACTCTATTCTGTTTTATTTTAATAAAAACCTCACCTATTTATACCTAAGTCATATCAGGATCCAGGAACTAGGACCCACTAGAGTACTGGCACACAGTCGGCTATATTGTACGTATTATTCTAGCCCATGCATCACAGGAGATTATCCTCTCCTTCGAGCTTTAGTCTGGTATGATAGTTCCACTCAAGAGATATATTCTGAATACTACTTTCTGTATTGTACCTGACCTAAAGATCTTCTCGCTCTGTGACACGTCAGCAGTGTTTCTGCCTAGCCCCAAGGGCGTTATTAGCCTGGACAATCACCTACTGCTTTACCTCCGATTTCGCGTATAATTTCTTTTGTTCAAGAATAGGGAAGTAAATTAGTTCAAATAAGTACCTAGGTAGTTGCTACACAGCGGTACTTGTAGGTTTGATGGCCAATAAAGTAAAGTGTGGGGTATGGCACATGTAGGAAGTATTCGAGGCGTATGCAGGTGGGCTCATCTACCGATGGGATGTCAAACAGACTCTCTTGGGATACTTATACGAAGTGACCTGGGCACATGATTCTTGGCAGGCTCTAATACACAGAGACACCACGTGGAGTAGTACGAATGTGAGTAGCTGGGGCGAAAGACAGTCGTGGATGAGACCTGTCCGTCACCGCCGTCGATCGAAGAGCTGTTTCGTCTCTCCTGTCGGTTTTCCTCGGCCCTGAGCACAATGGCGAGCTCAAGAATACTCGAACCCCGCCATATTGATCCCACCATCGCTTTATTGGTGTATTCAAGCAAGGCTTCAAGACATCCACGACATCGTCATACGGCTCGCCACGCCGTTCTTGCAGCTGTCGAGGGATGTCGTAATGTAGGTAACGAGTTAGTACATGTTACACATCTAAAGCCAAAGCCTGATAGAGTTTCTATTGGGCTACTTCTAAAAGTGGTAGTGGACAGGGTTCTCTTAATCTCGTATAGTGTGAAGTAGACTACCATTTGTTCTTATCAGAAAATTATATTGCTCGCGCGCTTACACACCTGTCTCATCCTAATATACTTATATGAAAAAGACATGCCTCAATGTACCAATGAGTAAGTTCAAGGTTTTTAATCTTGTAGATCTGGAAGAATTCGAATAACAGCAGACCAACAGCTCTCATATAGAGCTTCCATTGTTGTTCATGTAGTCAGGGTAGGTCCCGTTCACCTGACTTGGCCTTTGGTTGTCTCATATATAGCCGTAGAGTCTCTTGTCATACAGCAGGTGAACACACGTTGAGATTACCTAAAACGCTATTAGTAGCTTTAAAGCTTGCCACAACCACACTTTTAGTTCTTGTAATCCAGGATATATGCCGATCCCCCTGTCTGGAGGGTAGTTTGAAGATCAGCACAGGACATTTTCTAGCACTGAGGGGAGAATACTTGTTATCTGGTTGAAGTGTGGCATGAAAAGCAAGTACTCTCGAGTCTTATCACCGAAGTGTTTGTACTCGATCTGACTCTTTCCTTCAGCACTGAAATTCACAACACGTCACAGCACACCGGCTCGGCGTTGCCAATCTCTCTGGACCAGGCCTTACAACACGGGGTACCCGAGATCAGGGAGGAGTGTTGAGACATCCATGATAGGAGCACAAGCTCGGCTTCGAGCCACAAATCGTAATGCTTGGCGTCGACAAGTTTGAAAATACAAGGCATTAGGGCTGTTGTGTCTGAATCGGCAACAAGCACACAAGTTCTGTTTCCATAGGCCAAAGGTTCAGTGCCAAGCTATGATTCAGTTCCTTCTTCATTAAATTTGCCTTCTTAAACCAGACAGACCCACGTTTTCCAACCCCACGATCCTATTTAATTGTTTGTTAACTCTTCCAGACTTCCCATTTCTCTCTTCACCCTCTACCTACCGTTTCATTTCTCGTTTACCCTCTAGACAGCATTACAATTACACCAAAAACCGGTGTTTAAAACCGGTGGGTTGAACATCCTATCATCACCTCAACCATCATCTCTTCTCTCCATCTCACCTATGCCATCTCAAAATGGAGTGCGTCTTAAATCCTCCGGAACCAATCGCCATCGTAGGAAGCAGTTGTCGCTTTCCGGGTGATGTGGCTTCGCCTTCAGCACTCTTTGATCTTCTCTGCAAGCCTCATGACCTCTCACGCGAGGTCCCGTCGGACCGGTTTAGTGCCAAGGGTTTCTACCACAAAGACGGCAAGTACCACGGCACGACAAATTCCATCAAGGCATACTGGCTGAACGAGCACCCTCGTTTCTTCGACGCAGCTTTCTTCAGCATCAATCCGAGAGAGGCCGAAGCACTGGACCCACAGCAACGCCTCTTGCTCGAGGTCGTATTCGAAGCCATGGAGGCGGCCGGATTCCCGACTGACCGGTACAGCGGTGAGGAGATCGGTGCCTTTTCGGGCTGCATGACGCAGGATTACGAGACTCTCTCGGCACGAGACGAACTTGCCGCCTCGCCGCATTTCGTGGTAGGTAACTCACGTGCCATCATGTCCAACAGGCTTTCTCATTTCTTCGACTTTCGAGGCCCGTCTATGAGCATCGACACGGCATGCAGTTCCAGTCTTGTGGCGTTGGATACGGCCGTGCAGAATCTGCGGTCAAACAAGTGTACCATAGCGTGCGTGACAGGCGCGAATTTGATGTACACACCGGACCAGTTCATTGTTGAGTCTACTCTCGGCATGCTGAGCCCTTCGGGGAAGTGCCATATGTGGGATACCAGAGCAGATGGCTACGCCCGCGGCGAAGGTATTGCAGCTATAATCGTTAAACGACTCTCTCGGGCCATCGCAGATGGCGATAGAATTGAGGGCGTTATTCGCGACGTAGGCGTCAACGCTGATGGCAGGACCGCCCAACTTACAGAGCCAAATCCTTTAGCCCAAGCAGCACTCATTCGCAAGACTTACGAAAAATCCGGTCTCGATCCCAGAAACCCTTCCCACCGATGCCAGTACTTCGAGGCACATGGGACAGGCACTCAAGCTGGCGACCCCCGGGAAGCCAAGGCCATCCACGAAGCTTTCTTCGGTAGCTCTAATCCCGGCCAAGACGATGTAATAGATGAGTCGTCATCTTCCAGCCCTGACAAGAAGCTGCTAGTTGGCTCTATTAAGACGGTTATTGGACACACGGAGGCTGCCTCTGGCCTTGCGGGTCTGCTGAAGACGCTCTGGAGCATGAAGCATGGACTTATACCACCCAATCTGCATTTCGAGAATCTCAACCCGGAGGTCAAACCACACTATATCCATCTCCAGATCCCGATAACCATAACGCCGTGGCCGGATCCGTCTCCCGGCGAGCCGCGGAGAGCCAGCGTGAATTCATTCGGTTTCGGGGGCACTAATTCGCACGCCATCGTCGAGGCTTATACCCCTGAAGTTCATGGCGCGGTCTCAGCCACTCGGCCCCGGACCGCGTCTGTGAGAGCCACCGGAGTCTTGGCGACGCAGCCACATCCGAATGCGAATCCCAATTCCGATGCGGAGCTTACTCAGGCCAATCTAATCTCCAGCTCGCCCATTTCTGGCCCCGTCCCTTTCCGCTTGCCCGTTGTCATCTCGGCCGCCTCTCCCAAATCCCTGCGAGACGTCGCCCAATCCTACAGAACATATATAGCGAACGGCAACTTCGACATTCGCGAGCTAGCATGGCATCAGCACGCGCGCCGCTCGGATCTCCTGTACCGCGTCGCGTTTTCGGCGGGTACGACGGCGGAGGCGCTGGAGGCCTTGGACTCTCTCCTGCTCGAGAACGCGTCGAAAATCCCCGTCGAAAAGGGATTGCGCCTTAACACTACGAAGCCGACTCTGCGGATCTTGGGGATTTTCACGGGTCAGGGTGCACAATGGGCTACTATGTCCACTTCTCTCTTGCAGCACAACCACGTGTACCGTGACACCATCCGCAAATTGGATGCCACCCTCAAGGCTTGCCCTCACCCGTGCCCCTGGACGTTGGAGGAGCAGCTGATAGCTAGTCAAGATGCATCGCGCATTCAGGAGGCGGCTGTGTCACAGCCCTTGTGCACGGCCTTGCAGATTGCGCTGGTCGACTTCCTGCGGAGCATTGGCATCGACTTCCACACCGTAATCGGACATTCGTCGGGGGAGATTGCCGCTGCGTACGCGGCCGGCAGACTTTCCGCAGAAGATGCCATTGTCGTCTCTTATTATCGCGGCATGGTCGCACATCTGGCCGGCGGCCCTAGTGGTCAAGCGGGTGGCATGGTGGCGACGAGCATGTCGGAAAGTGAAGCCGTCGCCTTTTGTCGCGATATTTTATTCCGCGGCCGTATACGTGTTGCAGCAAGTAATAGTCCGGCTAGCACTACTCTCTCGGGCGATCTCGAGTTTATCGACGTGGCTATCGGCGTATTGAATAACAGAAAGAAGGGCTCGAAAAAGCTGCGAGTGGACACAGCTTACCATTCAGTACACATGGCATGGCCTGCTTTTGATTACATTAAAGTGATGAAGGAATACGGGGTCTCACCTCTTCAAGGCAACGGAACCGTCTGGATCTCGAGTGTAAAGGATCGTCCTCGAACCGAAGCTCAAGACCTGGACTGTCAATACTGGGCAGACAACATGGTCCATCAAGTGCAGTTCCGCGAGGCCGTAGAATACGCCCTCTCACAACCCGACAACCGCTTCGACTGTGCTATCGAGGTCGGTCCTCACCCTGCGCTCCAAGGTCCCTTCACGCAGACTGCCATTGCTCTCGGCCGTACCATTCCGTACTGCTGCCCTCTGAACAGAACGAAAGACGGTGACTTGCCTATTTCCGATTTCCTCGGTTTCATGTGGTCTAAATTCGGACCCGCGGCGATCAACATGGGCAGCTACATCGAACAGTCCCCCATGCCGGAGATACTCCTTTCACGTCTTGGTGACCTTCCGGCCTACCCCTTCGACCACTCTATCGGCTACTGGCGAGATTCGCGCATTTCCCACGAGTATAACTTCAGGAAAGAGGCACCTCATGAGCTTCTAGGTATTCGGGGCCGCGAGAATACCATGCATGAGATGAAGTGGCGAAACATCCTGAGACCGGACATGCTCCCATGGTTAGGACACCATAGTTTTCAAGACCAGCCACTGTTACCCGCTTCGGCCTATTGTATCATGGCCCTCGACGCGGCACGGTCCTCCCTCGCCGGCCGCCCAGCATCGTTGGTTGAACTTCTGGACGTCGAGATACTCAGCGGCATTGCCATCGACACCGACGGCCCCGGCGTCGAAACTCACTTCTGCCTCAATGTCTTGCCAAGTGAGGAAGGCAGTTCCACCGTCGATGCTCGCTTCTCCCTGTATTCGCGTCCGGCGCAGCAGGACGGCACGACAAAACTGAAGATGAACGCAACAGGCTCGTTACACATTGTTCTAGACGAGCCTTCGATGCGTGTCTTACCTTCGAGGCACGTCTCTCTGTCTGAAACATTCAGCGCCGACCCCGACGCTTTCTACGACATGATGAAGGCCGCCGGCCTGACTTACACTGGTCCCTTCAGGGCCCTCACTTCGATCCAGCGGCGCTTTGGTTACTGCAGTGCGACGCTCGCCCGCGTCCATCCCGACGAGACCACTGAGCTGAAAATCAGCCCTGCCACTCTCGACGCTTGTTTTCAGTCGGCCTTTCTGTCTTATGCGTCTCCAGGCGATAGGTAAGTCGAACGAACATGTCACACAAGGTTGTATTTTGATGAGCTATGCTGACGTTTAACCAGGTCACTCTGGACCTCCTTCCTGCCAACAAGAATTAGCAAAATCCAGTTTAATCTAGCCGCACTGGAGGGTGAAGACGCGGGCGACCCGAAGGCTGTGCTGACTGCCGACACACACCTAGCTGCTTGTACACCCCCAACCGAGGCGTCTACCGCCTCCATATCCGTTGATATCGCCATCTACAATGAAGCTGGCGAACCAGAGATCCAAGTCGAAGAACTTGTCGTCCGTGCCTTGGCCAACACTCGCCCGAAGGATGACGTAGACCTATACCTTCATACTGTGCTAGACGTTGATCCGACTGATGAGATTGTCCATTTTGGCGACGGTATTGCAGGGGGTGATGATGCCCTTTTGGCCGAGAGCTGTCGCCGAATCGCTTTTTTCTATCTTGATAATCAACTCGTCCCTGGCATTGATATGCGTAATGGAGATGATATCGAGTCTTCGACAAAACAACCCCGTCATGCCGTGATAGAGGATTACGAGACGACTAAGACAGGACAATGGGGCGAAACTCAAGAGAGTATCGACACTATGATTCTCAAGTCGACCCATGCCGACTACTTGAATTCCATTCAGAGCGCAGGCAAAGTAGATCCAGTCGAACTCCATAAACGGCTATCGTTCATCGAGGAGGAGGCGCGACAAGTTGTCCTCTTCCGAAACCACGTCGGCCGCATCATGAAGCAGATCACTCATCGATATCCCTGGATGAATATTCTCGACCTCGCCACGGAGCAAACCGGACTGACTCGGACCATACTTGCTGCTATTGGGGACTCCTTCCAGTCTTTCATTGTGAACGAGAGTCAGGATGCAACGATTCAATCCGTCGAGGGCGTTCGAGGACAGGTTATCGACCTCGACAAGAATCTGGGAGAGCAACTCGGGCTCGACGGGTCATTAGATCTCGTAATTCTCCCAACTACGCTATTAGACAACGATGACCCTGCTGGGGTTCTGAAGAATATCGGCGAGGTTATGAAATCGGGAGGTTTCTTGGTGCTAATAGATCCATACACCACTACACTTGACGCCCAATCGAGCAAACCTTTTGGTGACAGGACCAGACGGCCCCTGACTCCACCCCTCTGGCAGGACGCCCTCGATAATTGCGATTTTGCCCATCAAGCTCGGAACTCGGACCAGTTCCATTTAGGTGGCTCCATTGCTGTGCGCCAGTTCCTTGGATCTGGCATTTCGCCACAAATCGAGGATCATGGTATCATCACCGACAAGCTACTCTTGCTTCAAGGCCCTCCTGGCACAGGCGACGATAAGCTGGTTACTATTCTCCAAGCTCAGCTCTCCACCTCCTGTAACGACATTATTCATCGCTCACTTGACGATGCTAATACGGAGGAGCTGGAGGCTTGCTCGGCCGCAATCATGCTAGCCGACCTCGACGAGCCGCTGATGTCGAACATGACAGAGCACAGAATCAACCAACTCCGCACTCTCCTGCGACCAACCCTCACCATGCTCTGGCTGACCCGCGATTCTCGAAGCAACAACCCAGACCACGCAGCCAGCTTCGGCTTCCTGCGCACCATGGCGGCAGAAATGCCTGCCCTAAAGCTGCAAGTGCTTGACCTCGACACAAGCGAGGCCAAATCGCCAGCCAAAACCATTGCCTCGGCCTTTTCCCGGCTCGTTCTTTCCGACAAGGACGCCAACGCCCACTCGATGTGGACGTTCGAGCCCGAGATCCACATCGAGGCCGGCCGCCGCCTCATCCCGCGCGTCATGCCGTGGAAGGCCGGCAACGACCGCGCCAACGCCCTGCGCCGCGTCGTCGCGCGATCCGTCAACACGCTCCAGCACTGCGTCGAGATCCGACCCGAGCGCGACGCGCGCGACGCGCTCCGCTTCAGGCTCAGGGACACCGAGCAGGCGATCTGCGAGCCGCCCAGGGGCCACGTGATGATCCGCGTGGACTACAGCTCCGCGTGCCCAATCAAGCTGGGCGAGGACGCGTGCGGCTACGTGTGCGTGGGCCGGGAGTGGAAGACGGGCGAGCGGATGGTGGCTTTGTCTGGCACGAATTCGTCGTACGTCACTTGCTTGTCTGCGCATGCTATCGCTTTGCAGAGGGACGCGCCGCCGAGCTTGGTGGTGCTTTATCGGCTTGTTCGGTGCATTGCGGCGCTGGCGAGCGTGTCGGCCGCCTCTTATAACGATCGTATCATCTTCGTCGACCCTGATGTCGAGTTTGCGAAATGGGTGGTCGATATCGCGGCGCCGGGACCGATTGGGAGACAAAGGGTTATTATCGTGGAAACGTACGGCGATGAAGAGACTAGTAAGTTGCCCCTTTTCCTCTTCCCCCTTTTCTCGCTTTTGCCCCTTTTTCCTCCCAATGTCGATAATTTCATATTTCTCCGCATATGTGCCAGTCCAGTAAAAGTAAAGAGGACTAACTTGCTCACAGCCCAATCACGATTCGCCAACATCGTATCTAGCGATAAAGACCGCTATAAGTGGCTTTTCCTCCACACACGAGCCTCGACGAGAGATGTGAAGCAAGCCTTCTCACGAGGTCGCATCGTCTTCAACTTCCTGCCTGAAGACCACGAGCTCTCCCAGAGAATCACGACGTCGGTGCCACGCGGATGCGCCGTTTACCCCGGGCTCACCAATTTCGACGCAGAAACCTGCATGCGCAAGAAAGACTATCCCGTGATCAAGATAGTCTGGGAGCGGGCAATGACCTTGTCTATGCAAAGCCCACAGCCAGCTTCCCAATGCCCTGACCCCATCGCCACCGTCTCCCTAAACGAGCTAAACTCGCAGCCAGTCAGCAACCAGCCCTTCACCATCATCAACTGGAAGACAGACCGCGACGCCATGCAGTCCATCGCCCACACCATCACCGAACAGCTCTTCTCCCCCGACAAGACGTACTACCTCTTCGGCATCACGCGCGACTTCGGCCACAGCCTCTGCCGCCTCTTCGTATCGCGCGGCGCGCGCCACATCGTGCTCGCCAGCCGGAGCTCTTCAGCCACCCCACAATGGGTCACCGAGCTCGAGACCGCCTATGACGCTACCATCCGCATGGCCTGCGCAGACGTGACAAGCATCACCAGCCTACGCGCCCTGAAGCTCGAAACAGCCAAGACGATGCCCGCGCCCGGCGGCGTCGTAAACGGCGCCATGGTCCTCGAGGACATCTCCTTCGCCCAAATGACCGCCTCCATCTGGTCGCGCGTCCTGGCCCCCAAAACGACCGGCTCAGCGAACCTCGCAACTGTATTCAGCGAGCGGGGCCTGGACTTCTTCATCATGACGTCCTCCTTCGCCGCCATAGGCGGGCACGCGGGCCAGTCCAACTACGCGGCCGCGAACATGTACATGAACGGGCTCGCCGCGGCGCGGCGGCAGCAGGGCCTCGCGGGCTCCGCGCTGAACATCGGGGTCATCTACGGCCTGGGCTTCCTGCACCGCGAGAGGGGGGACCTGTACAAGGGGCTCGAGAGGGAGGGGTACCCGCCCGTTTCGGAGCATGATCTGCACCATATGTTCCTCGAGGCCATTGTTGCTGGCAGGCCGGCGGCGGAAGGCGGGGGCGGCGGGGGCCCGCTCGATATCACGACGGGGTTGCGGCGGTTTAGACGGGGGTTGGAGAATCCGCTGCACTGGCACGTGGATCCGCGGTTCGGACACTTTGCTGTGCGCGCGCGTGCCGCCGACGAAGGGGAAGCCAATGACGTGGGCGCTGCGCGGAAGAGTCTTCTGGAAGAGCTCGCCGGGCTTGAGGAGAAGGATGCCGTGGCGGACGTCATCGTCGCCGCGTTCGTGCAGAGACTGCAGACGCTCCTGGGCCTGCCCGAGGGGTCGATCGATCAGCACAGCAGCGTGACGGACTTGGGGCTCGACTCTATCAGCGCCGCTGAGATCCGTGGCTGGTTCATGAAGAATCTAGGCAACCAGTTTGCTGTTATTAAGATCTTGAATGCGCCTAGCATTAAGAAGTGTAAGTTTTTCTTCGCCCCCTTTTTTTTTTCTACCGCCTTGCCTTTCGGTTAGGTTTTCGCCTAATCCTTTCTTTTTTTTTATCTTCTTTCATGTCATATACCTCAGGTCATCCTCATCTCAGTGTGCTTGTACTAACCCAAGTTCAATAGTGTGCATGGACTCAGCAGAGCAATATCTCACAGCCCGTGCTGAGACAAAGGATGCCAGCGCCTCTGAGTAAAAAGGAGGGCTTACACAAAAATACTATTACATTTGCGTTGCTTTAGGCCCATTACATTTGCGCTGCTTTAGGCTCTAACTAGGCCTTCTAACGAGATACGAGAGTAAACTAGAATCGGAATGGGAAAAAAAAAATACGAGATGGGATGGAACGATGAATGGGGTCTACGTTTAGAGGATTCTAGACTTAGATATTAGATCGCTCAGGCTCTTCTCTTCACTTGTGTTCTAGAGGCTTTAAGTAGGTAGCAATCAACCTTCAGATTAAAGCTTACCACGCGTGTTGTGATTACTGTGATTGAGTCAGCTTAGGTTCCCCAAAAAAGGGAGGAAAGGGGAGGAAAGGCAGGAAGGCAAGGGAGAACTAACATAGGGTCTATAAATGCAAGTTATTAAATGCATTTCTTTATCGTAGATACTAATCCACGGCTTTAAATCTCCGAGTTAGAGGAAGACGTTGCTAACACTTCCTCAAGTATCAACATCAAGACTCTCTCACCCTCAATAACGAACCAACTAGAGTAAAAACGAACTCTTCAGTCTTGGAATAGTTGCTTATGCTATACGGTCTAGTTACCTACTTACTAGCCAAGTAAATATTGTGAAGTCTTATGGTAGCATGGCATTACCCGGTTGCAAAGCCTAACCAATCCCGTATTACATACAAATCACCCAAGCACGCGCATAAGTACTAATAGTAGTAAATAGCATCCATCAAGTCAAGCAACACGTAAGATCGGTCCAAAACCAGTAAAGTGCGAAGTATGTTTGCCGTAACTGGAACTGCATTAAATCCGTTCTTCTGAACAGACTCCTTTCCCCCCATCTACCAACCAGGGATGTTTTTTTTCTCACTCTATATCACCAGTATAATGCAATATACAGAAACCCGAGGTTCAGATGACCTATACCACCCCTCCATAACACTACATTATCATCACGCACATATAAAACCGACAATGTGTAATAGGATGCATGCTCCGTAACCAATAGGTAAGAAAACGGGCAGGTAGGTAATCCATCCCACAGACACCCCCTCCCCCTCTCAAGGGACTTCCCCAGCCCGTTCCGCGTCCCTGTCCATCCATTTCAGATTTTCAACCGAACCTGAACACCACGCTCTGAAGCAACCCAGTCTAGGTTTCATGCCCTGGCCACCGCAACGCCGCGCCGCCGCCCATGAGTATTTCCCGATCCCTATAATAACGCCGTCCCCATATTTGTGTACTCATCGATTGTGATTACGGCGAGTCCACCACCCGTGGACTCCCCAATAGATAGACCCCGCGAGGAGAAACGCCGTTGCCGGTGTGATCCCCCTTGCGTCTGAGCTGCCAAGGGGAGCAGCCGGGGCCGCTGGATAACTGCCATGACAACCGTAGCGGCGTGGAAGTACGCCCCGTAGACTGCGGCTGGTAAGATGTCCGGTGACATCGCTCATCAGCCTGCTAGCACGAGGCGCGTTGAACGTTCATTTATACAGATCTCTCGCCGCCTACCTGCCCCCTTTCCGCCCCCACAGACCGGATCGCGGGTCCATTGCAGTTGGGGCGTAGGGAGGCAGGGAGTAGGTAGGTAGTTAAACAAACGTAACCTCACAACCGTGCCCATTCAACACCTTTTTTTTTCTGATTTGATTGCAGTAAGTTTGGTTTTTTTTTTGGTTTTCGAGTAAGGATGAGGGTTGATCGAGGGATTGGTTGTGGGTCGCTGGACCATATCGGTATACGATTATACGATATATGCCCAGAGAAAAGCAAATGCGAAGTACGAAAATCGGAAAAGCACGGCCGCGGCGGAACGGAAGGAAAATTGTTTAGACAGTGGGGAGGGAAAAGGGGGAAGTGGGAGCGGTAGAGTGAACATGTAGCGAGAGTGTCCACGATAGCTCCTAATACACGATGCATAGTCGTTGTGACAATCATCATGCGACAAGAACTACGCGTTGTACCGGTACCCGACATGTTCAAAGTGGTGCTGCTGCCCATCATTAAACACAGTCATGGGCGTGACCGTCTGCGACGGCGAAACGGTCGCGCCGAGCGGATGCATGTGATCTATGGGCGAGTACGACGCGACGTCCGGGTTGAACATGAGTGGCATGTTCGCCGAGCCATTGAACGTGAAATCCGCCGACGAAAGGGGCGGCATCGTGCCCATGTATGCCATGTCGGCACCGATCGTGTTGATCGTCAGCGGCGCCGGGAAGTTGTAGTTCACGTTGCCCATGCCGCTCGCCATGCCCGAGGCCGGGGCGCCGACAAGGTTCGGGTTGACCTCGGCGTCGCCAAAGAACGACTGCGTGCCATCCATCTCGTCGTCGCCGTCCTCCTCCTCCTTGGGCCGCTGCTCGTCCTGCTGCACATAGAGCTCCTTCATCCAGTTCTTGAGCTCGTGCATCGACGGCCAGTCGCCGCCCCCTTTGCCACCCCGCTTGTCGTCCTCGCCGCCGCCCCCGAGCGCGCCGGCGCCCTTGTTCTTGGACCGCGAGGGCTTCTCCTTGAAGTGCGTGCGCCGCAGGTGGGCGGCGGCGTTGTAGTAGGCGCCGTACTTCTTCTGCGCCTTGCAGGCCTTGCACTTGGACAGCGGGTTGACGGCCTGCACGTTCACGGGCAGGCCGAGCTCCTGCGGGTCGACGCAGATGAACTTCTTCACCATCACTTGGTGCTTGGCGTCCCGGTGGCGGCGGAGCTCGTGCTCGCCGCGGAAGCCCTCCTTGTGCTCGTCGCAGAGGTCGCAGAACACCTTGGGCTGCTTGGGGCGCACGTACTTGGTCTTGGCGATGACAGCCTTGCCGTCGTTGGTCTTCTCGTCTGCGGCCGCCGAGGGAGGGTCGGTGGCCTTGTTCTCGTCCACGGGCTTGGGCTTCAGAGGCGCGTTTTGTGCCCGGCGGTTGGATTGTCTCAGGGTGTCCTTGGCGCGGGCGCTGAGCGACGAGGTCGACTTGGCGCTGGCTGTGCTCGAGCTCGAGAGGGATCGTTCCATTTCCGCCGACACCAGCGGTGCAAAGTGGTGTTGTTGAGCGAGTGCTGCAAGGTCGAATAGGGCCTCTTCGTGGGACGGCTGCTTTCCTAAAAACGCCGTGTCGCTGTACTCCATATCCGGCTGTGCGCCTTCGGGGAAATACACGTCCTGGCCCGGCGACATCTGGGAGCCCCTATTGATCATGGGTATTCCTCCCATGCCAGGCTGACCGTCGAACTGGCTGTTCTCTCGCGTCATGGGCGTGGTCGTATCTGTCGGGCCGGACGTCATCGAGCCACAGACCGAGTCACTCATGTTGAAGTCGGTGACATGCATGTTGCTATGCCGAAGACCGTTAGGGACATTAGAGAAAGGGGCGACGAGATGGTCTCCGCGCTGTGCCAACCACTCGGCAGGATCTAGCATGACGCTCTTTGCGGGAGAGACAGATCCCATCTCAGGGAGGGGCGACATGCCCTGTCGCTGCTTGTCCGCTGGCATCTGCTGCATCAGGCCGGGGAAGTTCTGCGACGGCACCAGACCGTCATGGAGGAGATAGTGGCCTTGCCCGACGTGTTTCTCTTGTAGGTTGGCCGTGTGGTATGTCGCGAGCGGAGACACGGGCGTAGGGCCGGTGAAGGGCCCAGCGGACCGACTCGACAGATTGGAGCCTCCGCGGTCCATTTTCTGCGACGAGGGCGTCTGCTGGGACATGGTACGCGGTCGTTTCACGGCGTGTGGGTGAGGTCCATCGTCATTCTGGTACTGATGCTACGGCTCTCGTCAGCATCAACAAGTCCACTGTCAAACACAGTCCATAATACGCTTCTTTGGAGTTACACGAGAGTCATCTTACTGCGGTTCGCGAGCTAGCATGCTGACGATTATGTGACCTTCCGCTGGTATTGCGAGGTATTGATGTGTTTCCTAACAAGACTTTCTGGCTTACAGGCACGACGGACAGTTGAATGTCACTAAGTACATCAGTGCATCGCTCTGATACACCGTTTGGACCCGGAGACTGGGTCGAGGGGGACGGCTGCTGGGTTGAATTCTGCAGCTGGTAGATATGTCGTCTTGCTATCGCGAGGTCCTCCTCTTGGCTCTTGAGCTGAGCTAGCAGGCGTTCAATCACCAGCTGCTCCGAGAGTTGGTTCATGACTGCCGGTCTAGTCACCTCATCCAAGTTGCAGAAATAAAAAGCTATATGTGACAACACCAGCCAGACGGACGCGCGGGAGCTATCGTCGCTTCACTTTCAGTTTCTCTCTCGCTCTCTGTTCCGCGAAGATGATAGAACCCAGAGCCCTGCTTTCAAGGAATATGGGGAAAGTGGATAAGGGACAACGGGTCTTGTTTGTTTGTCTATGTAAGGTGTGTATGGATGGAAGGTATTGTATGTATGTATGTTTCGCAACAAACGGATGACGACAAATTCCCAAAGGGAGTGAATGAAACAAGCGGGGAGGGAACGATATGAGGGAAGAAGAAACACAGGCGTCTAATTCTGGACGTCAGGCGAGACAACGCTGATGATCTCGACGAGAAGAAGGCGCGTTAAGTACCGCCAGTCAGTCGAGTATGAGGCTTTGGCGCATGCGTGGCGGTGGGCCAGGTATGCAGGCCCGTCACGTCTCCCACTGGGTAATACATACCTAGGTCTACCATCTAATTTACGACAGCTCAGATCAGTTACATACATACATACGGTACTCTTGACTCTTCTTGGCTCTCTGACTCTTTGTAAGTAAGTAACCTGGTCAGCTGGGGGGGAGAGAGAAGGGGAGGGGGGGGGTGTGTACCGGGATCCTTGTCAGCACCAATGCAAACACGCTAGCACTTCCGAATGGTGGTGGTTTTGTACATCATACAGTACAGCGTATACACGTGTATGGCACCAAGAAGTCCTACCAGGTCATCCATCCATCCCTCGCCCGCCAACCATCCTCGACGGCGGGATGATTTGCGTCCATCGTTCATGGACGATGTTCGGTATTTCCGAACCCGAGCCAGGCGTTGAGGGTATGGTACCGCTTTGCCAGATCTATGTTCGACAAAGTGCACAAGCGGGAGAAATAAAAGAGGTGGTGTGCCATCTCTCGATGGTACGAAGCCACGATTGGCACTGCTGCTCTGACTCTTTCCATGTAAGTACGATACTACGCTACCACTACTGCTGCTCCTACTGCTGCCAATGCTACTGCTACTACTACCTGGGTAGTAGGGTAGTAGGGTACCCTCATGCATGCATGCACTTCTGAGGGAGGGTGTGCGTGCGTGTGTGGCTTGCCTCGAATAGGAATCCTACGGCTCCGCATCATCAACCAGTCAATACATTCTATAGCTGTTGTTACATACAGTAGAGAGGCGCCCGCCGCCATGGTGCATACAATACAGTACCTATAGCCCAGTGTGCCTACCTATGTACTATCGGCTCCGATGGGATGAGGATATGAACGTCATTCTGTTGAATAGGTAGTCTAGATCCTTGAGGGTCTATTTGTGTTGAGAATTGTTTGTTTTCCCTTTCACGGTGGTTTGAAGAAAGAATTTATGGATGCAGGTTTGTGCTTGGGAATCAGGACTTGACAAAAAAACTGTGTGGAAAATCCCATGTGCCCAGCACAAATAGGCATCTTACTACATAGGCATTCTATTCTAGATAAAATAGTGTAACTGTAAATAGTGCCATTACCAGAAGAGATTAGCAGGTGCCTGAAACCGAAAAAGTGAGTCCCTATTGGCAATCTAGGTAGGTAATGTGCGAAATGGGATTCGGAAAATCAGATCGCTGAGCAGGAACGACCATACCTATTCGAGATCCCATCAGCAACCAAAAAAAAAAAAAAAACCTCTAGAAACCTAAGTATCTAGGGTCCGATCGAGCGAGACGCTCGAAGCAATATTCTATCACACTCTCCAGGCTCTTCGACGAATGACATCGATCCAACAAAGGGGGCAGAGCCTGCAAGGAGAAACCTCGTGGCATCGTCTTTTCTGGAGGAAAGCTGCATGACATGGCCAGTAACATGGCGCGCTCGACCGGGGGGCAGGGAGCCTAGTCCCTGTCCGAGTGAGATCCAGCGAATCCGGGGACGCTACCGTGGTGGGCCCAGGCTATACTAGCCAAGGCATAGGCAGGTCTGCGATGAGTTGTCCCAATCTCCAATCTCGCTCCCCAAAAGTGAGGCAAAGCCATCGAGTGGCTGCCGATGCTCGGAAAGTTTTTGGGAGTGGGCCACGATCCTTTCGGGTCACCCACAGGGTCTGGTCTAGGGCCCGCCGCCGCAGCCTACTGTATGTATAGACGTACATACAAGTATGTATGTATGTAAGTATAGAGAGAGAGGAGAGCCACGGCGGATGCAGTAAGTAAGTATGTAGGTACCTATGTAGCAAGTTGCAAATATTCTGTAGCAGCAGCAAAGCAAAGCACACACTGCTCATTGATGATGACTGCAGATTTACAGATTTTGCAGGAAGGACGGATGGCAACGACGTTGTCGTCGTCGTCGTCGTCGTCGTCGCGTGCGCAGAGGCAGAGACAGAGGCAGAGAGGCAGGGGGGCTGGCGACTTGGTTTCTCCAAAAAAGCCTTGCGCCTGGTTTGCCTGTTCTGACAAGTACACCCAGAATACACCCAGGCACACCCAGACAGTCCCAGACGGACCCAGAGAAGCATTGGACGGCCGCATGGAATCGTATATTTGCGTCATGGAACTAGAAGAAGCGCGCCTGCACTGCGACGTTGATCGTATAAGCCAGCAAAGCAAAATACATACCTACATGCATACATACATACTTACATACGCTTCGACGTACATTCCCGTTCGCCAGCTTGCCCGGCTTCGCCCGATCATCACGGCATAACGCGAACGTATCCGTTACTGCTATAGTGATATAGTCAGCGCATTAGATACCTCCTGTAACTCGCCCAGGCTCGAGACATGATATACCTATGGGTAGGTAGGTAGTATCGAGCGTTACAGCCTCCCGGTCGACCAACTAGGTATATGTGCATATCATCAAACAAGCCGCCAGCGACCTACAAGCATCATAATATGCTAACAGCAGGGGGCGGAAGGGACACCAGCAACTCCGGCAGGCTGCTAGCGCATCATCGCATGTGATAGGTATACAACTATCGGCAGAGCTCTCCTTACAAGTAGATAGGTAGGTAGGTAGTGTAAACGTCGTCGGTGAGGGAAAAGATGATGGGCTGAAGCTGATCATCAATACTGAATAGCAGCCGGGCGTAGCAGGGTTCAACAAGGTATGTATTCAAGAGAGAAAACCCGGCGGCTTCCGCTGCCCAAATATTATGATAGCCGGCCGTGGCTGACATGCAGCGCCAGGTTGCGTTGCGACAGCTTCTTGGGTTATTGGATACTGTACAGATACACGCATTCACTACGGTAGTCGGTAGTGTACGCATGTAGATAGGGCGTGTAGTATAGACTGTATAGTGTGGACAGCGCACGCACTGGACTTACACACATGTAAGTATACTGTAGAGAGCCGTATTCGGTATGCCTACAACGTTTCAGCCTGAGCACTCCAACCTCCAATTGTGACCACCGATGACCACCGACTAGGGTCCTCCGAGGAGGTGGCAGCATTCTGGGACCGCCGAAACTGGCATGCTTTGCGCCGATATCTCCATTTCCTCGATTACGTAGCCTACTTGTAGAAGGAGAAAGCTCCGAGGATGGAACCGCCGCCTCAGAATCTGTTGTAATACAGTCCACCGCAGCTGGCCTTTCCGAGATCGCAAAGATAATGCCGATACGTATATACTCCATGATATAGGTAGGTATTCCAAGGTTGCTTAAGGATAGCAGTGTCTTGCTACATAATACCGTACCAGATAAATATGTATGTATACGCATACATAGACAGCCAAGCAAAGGCCAGTTGGCCCGGATGAGCCGAGCTGAGAAAAACTGCACATTGTAGGCATTGTAGGGGTGTTGATGAGGCCCAATTGGGTCTGAATACCTGTACTGCCTACCTTCAAATACCTGTAGAGTGCCGAACTAGGCAGTGTTACGAGACGTCTTTAGCTAAACCATCCCGCGTTCCTTGCCAACAATACCTATACACAAAACATTTGTCAATATACCTAGACGTAAACCTATTGTGTCATTCGATGTATAACAATTAGTTGAAAGAAAATAATAATGGGACAATATATATGTAGGTAGTAACTATTATTGTAATGGTTCACCCTTAATATGCTTACCTGGTACTAGGTGACAGGGAGCGGGGAAGGTAGACACTCCTGCACTACCTACCCATCTATATTTTGGTGTTTGAAGGGCAGTCTGGGGTGGAGTCGGAGGAATGGCCTTTGTGAGACCATTGTGTAAGACGATTGCCCGAAAAATACCGTAGTAGGTTTAGCCTTGCCTTTGGATAAGTGAGATGTCGTTTACCAATGCCTACACACTAGGTGGTGTAGCTGCAGCGGCTTGGCGGATTGCCGTCCCGACTCAGAGTCTCTGTCTATCTATACGTATGGGAAATGCCGGGAGATACAGTAGGCGCTGTAAAGCCTGTGATGATGACGGTGGCCATGTGTGTGGCTCGAAAATGCAAGATTCTTATGCCTGTCCCGCTTTCTGCAATAGAAATATCCGTACTGTCTCTGGGTCGGTTCGGTTTATCCATGCTGTTGAATAGCTAATGGCCATTCGATTCCTCTCCCGGGTCGGCTCGCCTTGTTCTTGATAGGTGGTTCACGTTGTCCAGGATAGACGAGATGAAGGTCACTGTGTCATCCGCGCGTCAGTTATTCATCCCCCCAGATTGCCGGGATGATGTCCGCGGCGGCCCTTTCGGCGGCCAGGTGATGGAGAGATGTTGGCCATGGTCGGGTCTGGGTCTAGGTCCAGTTCCAATCGAAAGAAAAATGTATTTACTACCGAAGATGCTGACGGCCAACCAAGATCCTAGAAATTATTGGCTTAGCATAGGAAATCCCGCCTTTGTTTCTAGCCACTACTCCTCAGAGTCACAAGGCACTGTAAAGGGTAATGTCTCCCGTGTACAGAGAGCATCTGTTGGGATTCCCTTCACGAGAGAGAATACAACCGCAAGTCTTCCCGTTCCCACGGCTTTCCCATCGGAAACACCTGCGGGCACAATCTGTTTAGCCAGGAAATCAGGGCCAGAAAGACAGTCGATGTAAAGACTTCCTTCGTTTCCCACTGACCCGGGACTCTGACTCGCCTTTTCTCTGTTGGTGTAAGTCCACGGTTCGAACCCTTCGACTACGGTAGGCGCCCTTGCTCCCTTACTTGGCCCAGCATAGGAAATGCATAGCCGGAGCAACACCCATAAGGATGACTCAAGAAGTTGCACAAAATATTCTTGTTCGCCAAGGAGCGCCCTGGTCGCGCTTGTGATACTGCCACGAATCCTGGATAGCAAGCAGCGTCTCTCGACGTCCTTAGGAGGTCAGAAATGGCAAACGCATGCCGATCTCCTTCGTTGATAGTATCAAGCTGCTTGAACGCTATGCCGCCAAGCTTGTCAAAGGCACATACTGTCATGAGAGGTCTCGGGATAATAAAGCCATGGTAAAATGTCAAGTATCCTGTGCAGCAAGTACATACCCAGCCTATCTTGAGAGGTCAAACCATGCCTTCAAAAAAACCATCGGCAGAAGGCTTGCTTTTTAGCTGCTCTGACACTACAATCTAGTGCAACTGACACGTCGACGTTCCCCGCTCGCAGCGTGTTCGCGGGGCTTCGCCAACGGCCTTCGTTGGCGCGATGGGTTTGACGCCCGAGTGTGTTCAAACGCGGACAGTTTCTTGTTAGAGACCCAGAACCAATGAAAGATGTCCTCTTCCTTGGCGCCCCGTGGCTACCCTTACCGGCGGGTTGTGAATGGTGGGTCACAACTCTCAATATACCACGTGTGTTATGCTTTAAATGCCGTCTCAAGATCAGCCACACCACGAGGTTTGTTAGACCGGGGACGCCATCGCGCGGGGAGGCACTCTATTAGGAGTGGCGAGGGAACAGTCCGTCTACAGTTCGATTGCCTTATTAGCTAGCCCGCCATGATATGGGTAGGGCAGGAGGCATCTGCGGCTTCCCCCGTTGCATTAAAAGAATAAAAACTGGATGTGCCTAGTCGACTACTCCCAGGAGGACTACCCTCGATAAGCTTCAACTGCAGCTCATCTAACATGATGCATACGCAGTACGAGTACCGTAGATAATTAGTTACTGGAAGAAGAGTAAGGCTAGATAGCTATAGATAAGTGCTGTGCCTATATGGAAGATATGATATAAAAATCGAGACATGGGTTGATGGTGTGTGGAAGATGCTATGGGTCTCATATTTTGATGATGCAATACCCGAGCCTGAAAGACCTACCCGGGAAGCTGCTACCCGTATTCTATGCCTGCCTAGAATCCTAGATAGGTATCTGCGTTACCTAATAGAGAGATGGTCGGGAGGTCGGTGCCTGTCCCCACCGACCACCGACCGACCACCGACCGACCGATGATGATAATGCCACCTATTGAAGACCTACCTACTATTTACTGTCTCGTTACTGAAAGGTGTCAACTCACTCACAAGCAAATATCTACTAAACTCAGTATTGTACATAAGGTTCCATGCAGGTCCCAGACTAGAGTACCTACTTACCTAACCTAATGTACCTATCCATCTAACATTAGGTAGTAGATTACCTATCTTGTACATGTAGTTAAAGTCAAATTAACATTTGTTTAACAAACCACTTCTACTACAGAGTAACTTGTCGCCAATTCACAACGAATCCACCCCTCACTTCTTTATTCCCTTCTTCTAGATATTCCACCAGCTACACCTACCTAGCTCTCTTCACACTTCATACATAGCTGCGCCAAAGTAGATCGACTACCTATACGAATTACATCTAACTAGAGTACATCCACAACTCCACCTTTACAAACAAGCATCGCATGTCCATGAGATAGCCTCCCGAGCAGAGCGCCACGATGCGCCATCTTCGTCTGTGTCCTCGCTCGCTCTTGGCGGTCTGGACCTGGACACAGCTCTGTCGGGCTCGCCAGCCCGGCTTCAGCGTCCACCACGACCTGCTCGCCTATCCTCAATTCGAAGTCGTCATCTCCGACACCTACATATCCGAAACCGCCGCCCAGGCCCTCCTCGACAGCCCCGACGCTGCTCACCCTAGCTACGATGCCGGACTCGCCGGTCAGACCGACATCACATCCACCATTGCCACTGCTGGTGCCGGTAGCGCCGGTGCCGGTGCTGGCGTCGGCCGTGATGGCGCCGTGGCCGAATCCTACGAGATCATGAGCATGCCGCCGCACCGCTATCTATGCGCCATCCCCGTCATCGAGCCGGCGCCCGCCCCGAACAAGACGGCCACCGAGCTGGCCATGGCCGAGGAGGCACGCGAACTAGCCAGGGCCTCTGCCCATGGCTGGGACCTGATTAACGAGCTGGACGGTACATGCCTGCATTATATGTCGGGCTGGTGGAGCTATCGCTTCTGCTACGGGCAGGAAGTCGTCCAGTTCCATGCCATCGCTTCCAGCGTCAAGAGCGGGCCGCCCATGCGAGATATCAATACGGCCGAATACGTCCTCGGCAGGGTCCCCGATCCTCACGTTACCTCGCGTGCCTCCCGCCGTGGCCAGCAGCAGCAGCAGCATCAACAGCAACGACAACAGCAACATCAGCGCGAACAGGCCGATCCCACGGATCCCGATGCCGCTGCTCCAGCACCACCCAACACCGACCTACAGGTCAAAGGAGATCAACGGTATCTGGTGCAGAGGATGGGCGACGGCACCGTCTGCGACTTGACGGGCCGCGAGCGCACCATAGAGATACAGTATCACTGCAGCCCCGAGAGCACGCAGGATCGCATTGGTTGGATTAAGGAAGTCACCACATGTTCGTACTTGATGATGATCAACACACCGCGCCTCTGCGTCGACGTCGCCTTTCAGCCCCCCAAAGAGGAGCGGGCCAATATCATCAGCTGCAGGGCCATCGTGTCCGAGTCTGCCCAGGCCGACTGGCACGCGCGCAAGACCCTCGAGGCACAGGCCGCCATGGTCGGTCGTGCCAAGGAAGCCGCCAAGTCCCCCATCGTCATCGGCGGCGTCGTCGTCGGCGGCCGACAGATGCTCGGAAAGGGGGAGGACGGCAAAGAAGCACCGAAGCTATCACCGCCCAGGAATTTCCGCGGCACCAACGCCGGCGCCGGCCTCAATAAACTCGTCGAGATCATCGCGTCCGCCACCAGCAAAGACGAAGGTGGCGAGGTCAACATCATGACCGAGGAGCAGCTTCAGGAGCTAGAGCTCAGTCCCGAGACGATCGAGAGCCTGCGGAAGGAGATCCAGAAATTAGCCGGCGACAGAGGCTGGCAACTCAAGATGGTCGAGCTGCCTGGTAACAACAGGGAGCTGGTTGGCATTATTGACGACGATGGCGAGGAGGGGGGCGATGCCGAGGGTAACGGCAACAAGGGCGGCGATATAGGGGAAGGCGAGGACGACGGAAAAGGTAGTGAGGAGGCATTCTTTAGAGAGGAATTGTAGAAAATAGCGCCTACGTATATGAATAACGACCTTCTTGAGAAGAATATGGCCTTGGGTTGGTTGGCTCCTTTGCTCCCCCCTATGAGCCGCAAATTTATGCAGATATCTCTTGACCGAATAGTCCACGTATGAGTTTGCGGTTGTCCGTATGCCCCTTTAGTTTTGCAACAAACTACAGTATGTGAAGTGAAAGAGGTTGCTAGACATCTCCTGCAGCAGATTATTTTTGGAGTAGACTGTAGAGCATCGCTCATACGTCAGAGTGCCCATATTCAAGACTTAAATAAGAGTTGCTTTACTTAGACGCAATGTAACATAACATAACCAACCTTATATAATCTATCACGAGATCTTTCTAACAATCTCTGAATAGCCATTATTGTTGAGTAGGGATCAAATGATCACAGCTGATAAACCAGTGGAAACTAATCATCTAGAACTGTGTGCGAATGACTCTCCGAGACGAATATACATATGTTCTTCAAGTTTCACTTATACATAAGTAGATATCTATATAGCTTTTTGAGGTTATGAACTCCTATTTTAATCCCGATGTTTAGGAAATAAGTAAGTAAGCGCCAGCTGTTTAATTACCATATAATTAAACCCATCGTGAGTTTCTTGGGCTAATCGTAAAGAACATCCCGCGAACTGTCAGAGAGAGAGTCTCTGGGCTAATGTACTCGGTTTCGGCAGCCTTTACTAGATGCTAGTTAGGAGATCTGGATATGTTACCGAACATCAACTTGAATATCCCCACTAGTCACATGTTTGCATCCAAGTACTTAGGAGAGTATAGAAGACATAAGATCGCATAAACACACCTACAGAGTAGCAGATAAATACTCACGCAAGAGTCCATAAAGTACTCGGTAGTGGTGTAGTATTTGGACTTACTTCTTTCATAATATACGCTGTATCCTGTATAAGTTATACCTAGTAGTTAACGAATGGTCTATAAAGTGGTAGAATGTTTGACTACCAGGAGGAAAACTGATGATGGCGGAGTAGGTAGGTCAAGGTAGACAAACTTGGACTAAACCAAAACACGATATTTTAATTTGCTATATTTTTACATAGGGATCGATGGTGAACAAACTACAACATGGGCAACGCTAATACTTTCCTATTCTGCTCTTTTAAAGTTCTCATGACTTCCCGGCCGCAGCAACTATAAGATGTCCGCTTGGCGTATGTCATTCTACCAAACGGCAAACACCGCAACGATACTTTGAGGCATAAAAAAGAAAGAGTCATAGTATAAACAGACACCCGAGATATCTATCCCAGCATCCTATTTCGGAGTCCGGGGTTATCACAAGCCAGAAAACCCTCCGCCAAGCCACAGCCGCCAGCATCGGCCGCCTATACATTACCTAGGCACGGTAGTAGGTAGGGTAAGCAGGCGGGCGGACACCGGACTTCGGTCTCGCATCATGTCGACGAATGCGTACTTGACATCTGCCGTTTCGCCTCGCTGGCTGGCTGTCAGACACACACCCGTAGTAAGTAAGTAAGCAAGCGGGCCGGGCCTAACCTGGTTGGTCGGCCGAGCGGTTGTGCCGTCGTCTGTCTAACGTCGTCGTTCGTTCGTGAGCAAGGTTAGGTAAGGTAAGGCAAGCTGCATCGCAAACGACATGCCAGATCAATCGCCACGTAGCACGCGCATTGCATGCGTCCACCATCATTCAATCATCAATCAGTCAGTCGGCCATGTCATACGGCCTCTGGAATATGTATGAGTATATCGTACAGGCAGGTAGGTAGGTAGGTTAGCCATCGCGCGTCCGGTATCTTCGGGCGACTAGGTAGAGAGAAGTCCCACGCCACGCTTCACTCTGCTGTGGCCCGCAGGTTGCATCGCCATGGTAGCTGTCGCCATAAGCGCGGCCGCGACGGTGCTGTCGGGGCATCCATAGGCGGACGGCGGCGCACGCGCCCCATATATCCAGATGCACTCCAACATGCACTCCAGTTTCGACTGCAGCGCGACCGTAGCATGTATGCATGCATGGCTGGCAGAGGGGGCCCGGCCTCATGCGGGACCGCCGTGCAGGAGAGAGGGAGGGCAACATCCATCCATCCATCCCATGTCTGCGATTTGATGTGATTTGATTTGATCTGATATCGCTCATCGCGCGGTATTCGCTGTTGCATGTGCTTACCTAGATCGACGGAGACATGGGATTTCACTGGATCTGGAGTATGGGGATTTGGAGGCAATGCACTGCGCGAGCGAGTGTTGGTTCTGGGAGACTGACGATGCATGTCTGCTGCAGCGTAGAGCAATATCTCCCGATTCTATTACAGCTCAGGAAGCATTGGCTTACAGGTCGCCCCGGTTCGACATGCGACTTTGGTATGTATGACTCGTCCTCTCTCCAACGGTTCGTTCCAACCCTCATTCATTCTCTTGAGACAAGAATTATCGACTCGATTTCTCTCTTAGAAACATGCCTCATAGACGGCATGTATAAGGATTTACAAACGAAATATGTAGCTCCCAGTCTAGGGATCTACTGTACAGACTACCTATGCGTAGGTAGCTGACCCTGTTTGTATTACAGAGTAGTATTCTGTGCCTCATAGATAGATACCTAGCCTATTCTGTCCTTAGGCCAGCACGCTACGCCTTCGGAAGATATCCTGCAAGCTCTTAAGCCTATCTTGGCGCCGCGGCGGGTTGCTTTTAAAGAGGATCCGAGCATGGGCCGGACTTGTAGCCGGTCGTTTGAGTGATATATTTTAAGTGAATTTATTTTTTCTTTTTTTGCTAGTCTTATTAGTTAAATCTCCGCACAGGGGAAGGTGTCGAAGACCACGAACACGTAGAAGAAGAAAAAAAGAACGAGACCATCGAGAATGGCGCTCGGAGTGGCGCCGGTAACATGAAGCATCGTAGTTCATGACATGGTGATAAACGGCGAGTTGTTGGAGGTGATTTGCTATGAACCTTTCAATCACACTGCATATCACGTCAGCCAGCCAATCGCGCAACATTCTTCCGGACATTCCCAAGCTAACCCAGGATACTCGGTTCCAGTTATTACCGTGCCATGCCATGCCCATACCATGCCAATACCCTCAGCCACAGGAGACTACGCACAGGTAGACTAGGTATTGTACGGAATAGGGACCCTGGAAGCATGGTATATAGCTAAATTGGGCTGACCACGTTTCTGTTGCTGCGACAACTTCGGAAGTACCCTCTAAAAAGGAATGATGGTCTGTCAATAATACCGAGGTAGGCATGTTGGTAGAACTGACAAGTCGATGACAATTTGCTCACTCGATAGGTATGCTCTATTGTCTAGCATATCGTGAGACCATACATACAGCATCTTACGATTTTCATACCGTAGAGAGGTAGTATTACCTTCTACAGTGTATCAGCTTTTCATTTCAGAAGCTAGTTGAAACCTACCTCAGTATGAAACCTTACGAAATGTGACATAACTTAGTGCAACACTAAATACGCTGCTCAGGGCTCGTTCGCAGTAGCAGTAGCAGTATCAGTTATACTGTGTACAATTCATCTTAATTTCGTTCCATTTTAGACAAGGAATGAGGAGCACTATTGGACGAGAGCACTTCTGCTGGGCTTCTGCAAGCTTCCGCTCCAAGAGTTCCCCTTGCTCCCCAGCGGGTCTCATATTAGTCCTAGTCCGTCCCGACATCAGGGGACGATTGGACCAACGTCGTCTTAGTATGCTTCTGTACGCTACGGCCAAGTACAGTGTAAGATGTTTGGCTGGAGATATTGACCGACCCGGTCGCGGAGAGCGACGGTGCATATGCAAGATTGGGCAGCTACTGCAGGTCTATCATACAGTATGGCACAGTGAAGAGAGTACCTATGTCATGGCGAGGGCCTGAGATACCTATTCTGTACCTACATACGTACTAAATAGGTAGTGTCGTGTAGCAGTAAGTACGTAGTTGTAAGTAAGTATCTTGATACGCCGTGTGATACTAACAGTAACTAGGTAGTTAGTATACGTAAAAGAGAAAAAGTACCTTACGTAGCTGCCCCTTGTCCTATGAAGAACACTGGCATCGTAGCCGTTCGTTTGCTTAACCTGTCGGCTTGCTTGCTTCTTCCCTTTTGTCTATCTATACCAATAGATGACGACAAACAGCCTCTTAGCTTACCATTCGTTCTCAAGTGTCGTGATAATTGGCCGCTGGCTTCGGTTTGCATCGCCCAACTTGAAGCCCCCTCCTATGGTGCCGTCACTTCGCGTCCATCCATACCCTACGCTTGCTTGCTTGTCTCATCCTCTTCGGTGAGATAGACCTTTAGCTCTTCATATGGGCAACTCGAACGTCTAGTCTTACCGAACATGCTCCTGCAGACTGCTGTTACTCGTTCACAAGACTGAGGCTGAGACAGTGGCAGCATTGGCGACACTGGCAAGACATTCGGGTGCTTCGTCAGACAACACGCATAGTCGAATACGTACTCACAGTAGCTGCTGATTCGTTCCCAAGTCCTCTGACCCAATTCACTCCACCCTGGATGCCCGAACCCGATCTACTCTAATCCCAATGTTAATTTCATATTTACCGGTTGAAATCATGTTCTAAAGCAACCGATATCTTCGAATATTCAAATTACTCTCGATAATCCTCTATGAAGCCAGCAACCCGTGGGTTAGGAAATCTCGAAGATAGCACATGCGATTGTCGAACTCGTTAATCCTCCCCGCATCCTCGAAACAACCTACTTGCCATCTATTTAGCTGGTCCTGGTAGCTGCGTTTGGGGTTGAACTCGTAGTTCCAGATGGAACGTTGTCGATAGACGTGATTTAGTGGGAGAAATTTTGGAGAATAATTCAAGATGGAGAATGCTGTTTCTCATAAGGAGGTCCGAGAGCGCCTACATCGTCGTGCCCTTTCGCAGGCCAGCACGGTGAGTAGCGTGATGCACAGCCCGAAGACGACAAAAAGCAGCAGTACTTCCTCTTCTCACCCGCGCTCAATTACACCTTCAAATGGGCCTCACACGCATAAATATACCCATAGTCAGTACGAAAGAGAAGGATTGGGCTTAAGACCGCAATCGCGTTTATCTCGGGAGCCGAGCGGTGAGTCGAAGCAACCGATGACACCGGTCTCGAGTCTGCTTCAAGAAAGACTGCAGCAGGAAAGAAGAGCAGAGAGCGAACGGCTGGCTAGCAAATGGGGGACTGATCTAAGTTCGTCGACTGGTGATATCCGGGAGGGAGAAGTCCCAAACTCGGCCAGTAAGAGATATAAGCCACTCGTGGAACGACGACCAGGATCGAGCAACGACGATGACTCCAGCCAGACCAGCATGGGAGCCAAGCAGATAGAAAAGGTATGCACATGTACTAGCATGAGCTGATACTCCCCCTCTCCTAAGCCGCGTTAGACTGACGGGAGCTACCTCTAGGCCGTTTCTACGCTACACAAGCAGAACTTTGACCTTAAGTTGGAACTTTTCCACCGACGCGAGAAACAGACCGCCCTGGAAACAAGAGTGGAAGAACTGGAGACGGAACATCGCGAATTAACGGATATCCAAGATAATCTGCTCAGTGAGCTTATCAAGAGGGACAAGGCCATCGAAGAGGCCGTGAACATGATAGTGAAATTGGAGGCGAGGGTTGACGACTTGGTTAAGGAGAAGGAGATGGTGCGACAAATTGAGGCCGACGAATCTTACCGACACTCATGGTCCAATCTATCCGACTCGCTGCGTGCGGAGACCCCTAGACCGGGCGACCACGGCGCGGTGTTGTCGTTAGAGCATAAAACCCTGGAACGCATGCCTAGTTTTCTGTCGGACCGGAGCGCACACACTCGCCACTTGCGAAGTGTCGTTTTGCAAAACCGCTCTAGCCTCAGACATATTCGCAAGGTTTCCGAGGTCTCGGCGTCAAGTGCCGACGTGAGCGAGGTGAATCGCATATCTAGTCCTAGCCTTAGCATGCTAAGCGAGAGTTCTTTCGTGAGTGTATATGGTTCTAAGCAGGGCCAGTATGGGCTTGGGGTAATGCCGCTAGATCATGTCTCTGGTGTGGATGGCACATTTGGCACCCGCTCGCCAACACCAACGAAGGCAGCGATGGTGAAGTCCCCACCACCGACGCGAGACTATACTATCCACGGCCGCACACTGACCTTGCCACCGAGGCCAGCGACTAGCCTGGGTGGCCAGACTATGCCAGCGAATAGCATGCACCGCAGAGAGTACCCCCTTCAGAGAGGAGAAAAACCACGAGACAAAGTATACCCCCTGGACGACACCTACAGACCATCCACATCCAGTCGCAGGAGAAGTGTTGTAACACCGACACCGTCCCAGACGATGAACAGACGAGAACGGAGGGAGTCGCTGCAAAAGGTCATGACCGGCTATCCAACACACAAGGAACTAGCCAATTCTCACGCTCTGCCGCCCACGCCAGATACCGTCTCTTCCTCGGTTCTTCGAAAGCATGCAGACCATTCTAGTTCGCAGAATAGCCTGCCTCGATCTGACGATGCGCGTGACCCGAGATTTCAGCCAATGCCATTGCCCCAGGGATTCGAGTATCTAAGGTCGTTAGCCGGCCAGGAGGCTCGTCCTAGCATCAATGTGCAGAGGGCAGCACTTTCGGCCATCCCCAGGAACGGCTCCGAGTTGGCGACGTCTGGTTTCATGAAAGCTGACCAAGACCGTCTAATGTCCGACTTGGGCCACCTAGCTCGTTCAGCAGCGAAAACGGCAACCACCGGCCGGCCTCGCTCCGATAGCTTCGCCTCAGACTCAGACTCAGACGGCGGCGCAGATGCCCGCTCCGAGACCGAAACCAGCGACTACTGGCTACGCGAAAGCTACAAGCCCGACAAGAACAAGAACGCCGTCCGCCCCGGTCCCCACCGGGAGCGTGAACGCCTGCCCTCCCCAGACTTATTCTCCTTCCCCGTCGACGCCGAGGGCTGGCAGCCAGACGTCATGTTCGGCGCGCTCAAAGGCGGCGGCTTCCTCGGCTCGCCCATCCCAGCCCTGCGCCGCGACCCGACCGACGAGCTGCCGGCGCCCCCGCCCAACCCGCTAGAGCCATCGGCGACCGGGCCGGAGCCGCCGTCGCGCAGATCGAGCCTCCACGCGCAGGTCACGGGCCACTTGCTCTCCTCGCTCACCGGGAAGACTGGAAGAGGCTCTTCCCGGGACGACGGCGCTGCACGCCCCGACGCGCGCGGGCGAAGCAACAGCGTCGACGGGTCCGGGCTCATGGCAGTGTCCGGCGCCCGAGTCGACGCGGGGCCGTCGAAGCGAAGCCAGTACCCGCCCATCGCGGGCCTGCAGTCGCGCACGCGCGGGCTGGGGCTGAACTCGCTATTTCGACGATCCGGGCCCGAAAACTACTACAATCCCCCCTCCTCCAGCGCTGCCGCCGCAGCAGAATCGATGCCTCCCCCACCCGTGCCGCAGCAGCAGCAGCAGCGGGGGTCCGCGATCCCGCAAGCCCACCTGCGCTACCTCCAGCAGCGGCCCTCGGGCCGCAGCAGCGTCCCGCCGCCCGCGACGGCGCCGTGGGCAGCAGCGGTGCGTTCGCCGCACATGGTCGAGGACGAGCTGGCGAGCGCCACGCCGCCGCCGATCATGCGGAACCGGCCGCCGCCGCTGCAGACGGAGTTCGACGTGACCGACGGTGCGGCCGCGGAAGCGGGTGCGTCTCCGACCACGCCGGCGACGGTGGTTGAGGCTGCGACGACGCCGGTGGCGCCGCCGAGCGCGGGCGGTGGGGGGGTGAGGAAGTGGTTGGGTCTTGGGCGGAAGGCGAGTCCGAGGACGCGCGTGGGTTGAGAGACTGGGTGTGATTGTAATAACATGTATACATATAACAGCAACAACAACAACAACGGGCGTGTACCAGTCGGTGAACAGCTTAGACTAAACCTTGGTTAGGTTTTGTTAGACAGCACGGGCTGGGATCTGGCCTTGGAACGGACGGACAGACGGACAGAACGGAGTTGGTGTAAATGGATTAAAAGGAAGACCTCGGCGTACCAGATCGATGGTCGGTCGATTGGTGGACAGATTGGGTCCTCGTTTCTGAGATTGGGCTTTTTGGCTTTTTGGCGTAACAGCATACCTACTTGACTGTAGAGTTTTTCATTGACTTTTTACTGAGACTACCCGCCTACATAAAATACATTGTAAACATAGCTTTTAAAAAACCTGCATACAGACAGATCAATATATGTAAAATACCCGCAAACTACTCACTTTGTAGGATTGAGACATACCGGTGAACTAATAGTTGAATTTGAAGTAATTGAACGAGGTCTATATTCGTGACCAATCTGTCTCTTAACTTTGTAGATAGAATCTAGATAGTGATTCATAGTTAATATACATGTGACGGTGGTCTTAAACATTATGTGGCAACTCATGATGTAATGTATTCTCTTGTTAAATTCTACCTAGGAGAAAACAGCAGTTTATTTTTTATTCCTACTTGTGTAAATTGCACATTGACTTTTAAAAAGGAGCGAGAGAAAGCATATTCTAGTGCTGACGTATAGTAAATAGGTACTATATAAGAGGTAGGGGGTCGTGGTCGATAGCGCAGGGGCACAGACTGACTACAGCGTATATGCGTGCTCAGCCCCTGACATCACCACCTTCATTCCCATTCAGGCAACTATCTACTCATTTACATCTCATGACCACATCCTCATTACAATTGGCGAGACTTATTTTGAGCTCTTCATTTCGCGCATTTCCTCGCTTTAATTGCTATACACATCTACACTGCATTGGTCTCACCAGTCGCAACTCTCAGCGAGGATACAGTACGCCATCTTCTAAATCTATCTCGGTCATGGCTAGGACCACACGCAGCAACGCGAAGACGAGAGTCGCGGATGAGCCTGCGACTCGCCGGCGTAGCGCGAGACATGCTGCACTGGAGATAAATGAGGCAATTGATGAACCGGTAATTAAGGATGAGAATGTTGCGAGTAAGAGTGAGAGCGAGAACCAGAGCAAGGTGGAAGAGCTACCTAGAGCCAAGACCAAGAGAGCGCTCACAGACTCACTCCCGCCCGCGGACCTTCAGCGGAGCAAGAGAGTCAAATCTGACGACGCTATAAAACAAGAGGAGCAAGTAAAAGAAGAGAAGGACGGTGAGGTCAAGATTGCGCTGATAGACATCGGTAAGAGGTGCAGGAAGCCTGGAAAGAAGCGAGGAGCAACAATAGCCAATTTACCCCCAGCCTCACCACACGTCAAACCAGAACCAGAGGCAGACAACGACGCCATCATCAACAGCAAAGCTACCAGCGCAGTCAAAACAGCAACAGTAACAGCAGCAGAAGAAGCCCTGCAAGCCAAAAAGCTCAAATCCTACACCCAATTCGCCGCAGCGCGGCAATCCCCCTACCCAGACTTCGCGCACCCCACCATCCCAGAATGCAAGCAGGCGCACAAAATCCTCACCACCCTCCACGGCGCGCGCCCCCGCCCAGAAAAGACCCTCGCGCCCCCCTCGCGCGCAGGCTGCGGCGACTCGGCCTCCGTCCTCGACGCCCTCGTGCGCACCATCCTCTCGCAGAACACAAGCGACGCGAACAGCACGCGCGCCAAGCTCTCCATGGACGCGGTCTACGGCTCCTCGTGCGCCTGGGCCGCCATCGCCTCCGGCGGCGCCGCGCGACTAGCGAAGGCCATCGAGAGCGGGGGGCTGGCGGGGGTGAAGTCGCGCGCGATCATGAGCATATTGGAGCAGACGCATGAGCGGTACGGCGAGTATAGCTTAGATCATTTGTTCGGCGTCTCCGACGAGGAGGCGATGCGCGAGCTCCTCGCGTTTAAGGGCGTGGGCCCCAAGACGGCGTCGTGCGTGCTCCTCTTCTGCCTGCGGCGCGCGAGCTTCGCCGTCGACACGCACGTGCACCGCATCACTGGGCTGCTGGGTTGGCGTCCCGCGGCGGCGACGCGCGACCAGACGCACGCGCACCTCGACGCGCGGATTCCGGACGAGGACAAGTATGGGCTGCACGTGCTTATGGTGAGGCATGGGAAGGAGTGTGTTGAGTGTCGGGCTGGGGGGAAGAGTTTGGGGCGGTGTGAGTTGAGGAGGGCGTTTGGGAGGGGAAAGGGGAAGGGGAAGGGGAAGGGTGTGGAGGAGGACGGGGAGCTGGTTAAGGAGGAGGAGGAGAAGGTCTGGCAGATTAAGGTGGAGGGAGATGATGGTGTTGAGTATAATGGTGTGAAGGGATAGTAGATGGTTGAAGAGACTGTTTGAAGCTTTTCTTGCAGTGGGCAGTATTATTGTGGTCGATTAAAAGGGGAGGCAATACTTCTTAACATGTATTTATAGATGGTTACTTGTTGTTCAGATATCATAGAGTCAGCTATGCCTCTTAGCAAGGCAGCGTACACATATATATGTATAATTATGATGTCTAAAGGAGAGATATGGTATGCATGTACAACTCACATATTCTTAAACATACGTTTACATCGTCAAGAATTAGTAGCTAATCTTACACTAAGTAGGTAGTTACTTGTACAGCCTCTAAGAGCCGGTTTTCTGTCTTGGGTATAATAAGTATACAAACACCACGAGTCTGCAAGATCTATTCAATACCTCCATGTTCCAATGCCAACTCCGGTGCGCTAACCTACCATCACGTAAAATCAACGTCAAAGTTGTTGCTTAGGTTAAAAATATGACACAGCCATGTCTCAACACTGGGCGACGTGGTATATAGGAGTTAGAGATATCAGTCGGCCAGACTCTCATCGACCGGGACGAGGTAACGGGACGAGTTGGTTGCCGTTGGAATCATAGTGCCCCCCACCGCATTCTGCGGTGGGTGATATGATTGAAGTGTGATAGGGGACAACATGGTGTATAGGCTGTTATTCGCGTGGGCCATGAAGCAATAAGAGCTCCTCTTGTGGTAGTGACAACAAAATCATGAGGGGATGAGTTAGTCTGCTATCTTGCCGGCGTACGTAATCAATGATTGCACGCTTGTCTGTTTGTCGGGATAGCCCATTCGTTCAGCTCAGTCGATATGCCACACCACTTAGATACGGACTGGGTCTCAAGCTGTAGAAGTACTGTTGGTCCTGGTGACAGCCGCCTAGGAATGCTGTCATCCTACTTTGATTTTCTTGCACCAATCTCTCCCATGTTGAACTTGGTAATTGCAAAGCCAGACCTCCATAGCCATGCTCACAAAACCAGCAATGCAGATTCCCGCACTATCACTCACACTCGTGGCCCCTAAACTGAACTCCCTCTCGGAAAAGGGGACATTCTCCATAATCTCGGCGAAGGTGTTCACATACACGCCACCTCCCAGCAGGCCCTCCCAGAAGACGATGACGAATATGATATAGACATTCGGGATGAAGTTTAGTAGCGAATGGAGGGTTAGTAGCGCGAGGTTTGCGACCTGGAGTAACGATGCAGGGTACAGGTGACGAACTCGGATAAAGGCGATAGACGAGCGAGAGATGAAGACGCCGAGTTGGTAGAGAAAGCCATACATTGGATAAAAGTCCCGTAGCTCACGGAAAGGCGATGACTCCAGTGGGAAAAGCACTTGATCACCAAGAGTTAGTTGTTTTTACTTTAGACAAACTTAGTTCTGCAGGCTTTTTGGGACAAAAGCCTAGTTAGATTAGGCCATATTTCCTCTAGCGACAATACGATGCGCACACAGAGGATCATCACTTTCAATCTCAACTTACATGTTGGTGATACACCTTGATTAATGGTATATTCGGCGAGATAGACTAGGAATAACGGAAGCATATACGGGGAAAAGAGCGACTTGGCACGGCGAAGATTAGCTCCAATCTTGGACAATGAGTCTTCCCCGGTGTCTGAGAGAGCAGTGGAGGCAACAGAAGGGCCAGGGGCGAGAAGACTCGAGGCAGCATTCACGGTTGTCATGTCGTCGACAGGTTGGGCCTCAGCCTCATCCTCCTCCCGAAGAGGCTGATATTCCTGGGCCTTTGCTGCCTCTCTCAGGCGCCTTCTTGGCAGTATGAGGAAGAAGCTGATCAGCATGATGACGGGCAAGTAGGCAGAAGCCAAGAGGCTATTCTTGACGCTGAATTCGAGCCAGTCGGTCAGCAGGACGTAAAGCCCAGCCCCAAGCAACCCGGCCGCGCCCGTGCCGCTACCCCAGGCGGCGAGGCTCATGTGGCCATAATAATGTGTCAGACCCAGAAAGCTCAGCTCGCCGCCGCCACTGGCCAAACTGGCCAACATGACTCCGACCATCTTACTGCCGACGGATTTATTCGCCGGTGTTAGGGCGAGTATGAGCATGCCGACAGACGAGATGACGGCAAAGGAGACGATACGGATCGAGTACGGCACGCGGTGTATGAAGTAGGGGGCGATCAGCTTGGCCAAGAAGGAGGGCAGGACGTCGGCGAGGAGGACGAGGCCTTTAGGCACTTCGGAGCCAACGAGGTCTTGCGCGGCCGAGAGGATGATGACGTAGAGGACATTGTTGATCAGCCCTTTGCGCTCGAAGTAAGAGAGGTTAGTGAGGGTGAAGTTGAGGGGATCCCCGACTCGACGGGAAGAAGCGCGTACCAAACAGCCAGAAGGCGACGAAAACAGAGGCCTCGGCGTTCTGGAAGATGGAGGCGATGCGAGCCCTGTAGAGCGCCCATGACGCAGATGGAGAACCCGGCATCGGTAACAAGCCTGACGATGCTGGAGAGCGGCTTGCTATGGGCATCGTAGAATAGTAGCAGTAGTAGCAGCAAGCAATAGCGGCAACACTATTTCTACTAGATACCGTATATCTACTTATAACGAAAAATGTACGGGCGCATGATCATGTAGAACCATTCGACACTCTCTTCAGCATTGTATGCAGGTAGGTAGGTATGTCATAGGTTCAGTTGTCAGCCCTAGGTACTAGGTATGTATGTGAGACGGTAGGGAGATCAGGCGGGTCTATAGGGCAGCGTGTATATACTAGGTATAGGTATAGTGCATTCAGCTGGCAGCTGGGAGGAGGGACGGTGGGCCATTACCACATTATCCGACATAACTATTTTTCCTCTAAAATTTGATTTCGCAAATACCATATACCGCAAATACTTAAGCACTATAGGTGTATCGCATATATATTTAATTAAAAAATAGCAATAAAATAAGTAAGCAGCATTATTATTATTGCTGTTGTTATTATTAGGCTTGTTTTATATAAAGCAAGCTGATAATTTTGCTGCATAAAGTTATTACAGCTAGGTACTACTGTGAATAAACCGGATGCGTATCGGATATTTAACTGTCAGATAATACTGGTATAACTAAGTATACCACATGCTTAAAAAAAACAACAACGCTATTAGTTTATAATAAAACTAACGGTATATAAAAGTTTTATATAATAAATAAACATATATTTTATACATGAAAGATTATTTACGTGACGTATAATATATATAGCAGACTTATAATCTATGTCTTGATTGAAAAAACCGAAGTAAGAAAGTTATGTCGGATAATGTGGTAATGGCCCACCCTAGGAGGGGCTGAGAGCCCCCGAATGCTACACTGGGCTCCTTACTGTAGGTAGGTATAAAATTAATCCTGACAATGCCTTCAGAGGACACTTAACTTGAGGTCGTCCTTGTCAACAAGAACTAATTTCTACGTTAGTTAGATGACGATATGAGCATAAGAACATTTGAATTTTCTGATATTCCTTATACAAGCTGATACATGAATAGTTCACTATAGTTTATTGTAGTTCGCATATTGACTCTAGGCGATCAACACGTTCATTCGTTCTATTTGTTGTAAACTGACCTCGGTCTCCTCATGATAGAACAGTCCAAAGGTAAGGTTCAATTCATACTTGTATACCTCCAATATCCAGCCTACTTATTCGTTATGTGATAGTGGGCTGGACAATACCCTCTATAGTTAGATCGAGTCTGCCATAGTATCGGTAGATGGCCTGGACATAGCTCTGCCTTCGCTCACCGTGAGATTCTCCTTGAACTTGTGTCTCTCCTTCACGGTATCGTCCAGCTTGAAGACGTGTGCGTACGTCCCTAGAGTCTAAGCAACCGACACGAGGGCTTGACGCCGTCGATGGTCTACAGTAATGATGTATTTTTCAAGTCGTCAGTCACGATGATTCCATCGTCTCTAGGTCTTACGTTATTTATAGCGTATGAGAAAGAGGGCAAAGACATACTCAAAACAAGGCTAGATCTTCGTAAGTCAGCCCATGAACACACGGGCCATCTTCGCTAGGTTTTCCTATAAGACCTCGCTCGAAGTAGTCTAGAAAATTTGGCAACCGGATCTTGACAAAATTCCAACTTCTCCGAAGTACCTCTCTTATTTGGACTCCGTAGTATAAGCTTTCTGCGATCGGGTGGTAGCAGTCGTGCACCTTATTACTTAGACCATCCAAGGCTGTTCGAGGGAGGGCAGTAACACGGCACAATGCGTCTGAATCGCCATCATCGCCGTCGACCAGGGGCACTAGGCCGAGACCAGGACCCAGGTATAGTATAATGTTTGATGGCTGGGTTATAAATAGGTTGCCGTGTCGAAGAATAGAGGGGGGAGTTATCGTTGTTACCGACATTTCATCGTCATCCTGGGCGAGCGCCTGGTCCATACCTTTCTTGATGTTGATAGTGTTAATGTAGTTCGCGCCACCCTTCTTGAGAGTTAAACTCAGCACGGCTAGGATTGCCCAGCGAGGAGATGAGTTTGTATGAGACGCCTTAAGACTTGAAGGGTGGTATATGTTATCTATGATTAACTATGTCGCCACTTACCCTTTGCCGACTTTTGTCGCTTTAGGTTGGCATTAGAGAAGTAGAGCAGTATCTAAGTATATATATATATATGTGCGTGTGTAGGTAGGAATCCTGTATAATGAGAATTCCGTTCTAAATTTCTTTGAAGGACAAGCGAATAGGTATTCGCATAGACTGGGGGAGGAAAATATGCAAGCAATCAGAAACAGTAGAGGCCGAGTATTACATGACGGCCGTCAACTTTTCTATATATGATATGTGAGGTGTGACTTCGCCGGGATTCGAGACATCAATTTTCAATACCAGCAAAGCGAGTGCTATCAACAAAAGTTGTTATGGCTAAATGAAGGCATTAGTCACACAGCTTTATTTAGACCTCCCATAAGAACAGCATCTATACCTGTCTATAAACCTCGGACTAAATCATACAAGTCATACGGGAAGTCCTATGCCACGCAGCTGCAAAAGCACAGAGGGTATAAAGTATCTAAAATCATACAGCAAATAAGAATGAAGGCTCCAGCCTGTGACACCACCCTGTGGGCGTCCCATCACCAATACAACAAAGCCCCAACAGCCTTCCCAAAACACCGATGCCAGCCACTTATACGAGCTTCAACCCCTGTTCATGCTAATTCTTAGCAACAACATCATCAATAATCTCTCTACACTCTTCCGGGTCCGAAAACACGTGCCAGATGTCTCGGGGCACATCTTTGAAGGCATCCTCGAAGCGCTGGGGCTCGTTCTTCGCTTCGATGCCGATGGCTGCTATGTCCTCGACCTTGCGGATGAGAATGACCTTTACCCACTGCGGATATCTTCGATACCTAAGTCATTACACGTGTTAATAAATAGAATGGATTTGTTTAAGGGGAGAGAAAAAGAAGGAAAAAAGAGGACAAGGGAAAAAAAGAATTCATGCATGTCTTACATCTCGCCATAAGCCTCCGGGTCCGACTGCGTCGAGTCGCCGACGCAGATCATCTTCCGCCTCGGCAGCCAGTCGTGGATCTTCTCCATGCGGTCGACCTTGTAGTCCTCGGTGCCGAGCGTCAGCGTCGTCAGCAGCCCGCGCACGCTCATCCAGCTCGAGTCGCGCAGGATGACGGTGCCGTGCGGGTAGTGGCTCTGGCGGAACGCCCGCAGGAACGGGTACAGGTTGTACGGCGACGCCGACAGGTAGAACCACGCCGACGCCGGCGTCACGCGCCCGTGGATGTGCTCGTACAGCGCCGGCATGCCGGCGATGGGCTGCGGCGTCCCCGTGAATGTCGTCCGCAGGATCCCGATGGGGTCGCTGGTTTGCGTGACCTTTATCGTGTCGTCGATGTCTGCGCTGCGTTAGCCCATTTGATATCACCTAGCGTGTCATCTCGATGGGGAGTGCCATCGTACCGGATATGACGCCCCAGCCCTCGGGCTCGGCGTAGAAGGTTCTCATCTCGAGCAGGCCATTGGCACCCTTAGGGACACTGGCGAACGTGGGGACCAGCTCGCCGTCATCTCCGCCCGGCAGCTTCTTGATCTCGCTGCTGATACCATTATGCCCCCCCGGCCCGAGCTTCATAGGCACCTTGCCGCCGTAGAGCGCCTTAACCTGGGTCCCAGGCTTGATGTCCTGCACGAAGGGCTTGATCCGTTCCTCGAGCGTCTTGTACGCCGGATCGCACTCATCCATGTTGATCTTGTCAGAAATGGCGCTGACTGCATCGATGATTGCCGAGGATGAGTGCTGCGAGAACATGGCGGCGACATACTCGGCCTCCCAGAACCCCGTCTTCTCGTTGCGATACGCCGTGTTATCCAGGAGCCATACCGTGTCATCCGCCGTTATGGGGCGCGATATGGGATTCTTTAGGCCCAGGTAAGAGAGAGCGCTCCAAAACTTGTCCTTGGTTGATAGCGCAGCCGTGACAGTAGGTATTTTGCCCGAGAAATCGGGCAGGTCCTGCTCCGTCTCGTCGAAGCGGCACTCTTTGCGCGTGCGATGCTGCATCTCGAGCGATGCCGTGGATCTCCGTGTGAGTGCCATTTTGAATATTTGGGTGGACGTCCCTTTTATTATGAGCCTCTGTTTCGCAATGACGTTGCAAGAGGGTGTGCAGCGAGTGAGTGAGTGACCGTGCCGCGTGATCTGGCGACAAGAAAAATAAATGGGAGGCAGAATGTTTAATGAGGCCACGGGACTTTTTCAGCTAGTTTTACTCGAAATACTAGATGGGTGCTAATGTCTCAAATGGAAAAGTAGGCTGACAATTTAAACTTATATATATACAGATAGATATTGTTTACAACAGGAGAGGTAATGCCTCGTAAAAATAGGAGGAAAAGGATGAGGAGGCGCGTATAAGGCAGTATAGGACTTGTTGTCTTGCTTCATAGCCTACCTCGATACTACCCAACAGCCCTATCTTATTCGACGAACGACAGGAGCCGAGCCCAGGAAAGGTAGATCACAGATGATGAGGTCAGATGGAGTGCCGTTGCTTCCTGCCCAGACAGACCCTCGCAAGCCACCTGCAAGAACTATTCGACCGTGTCACTAACAAGCCTTACCAGACCTTACCGCGACGGGAGAAAGTCGCCGCAACTCCCTACCGGTAGGGCGCCAGTTCCATCTTTCGATGAGCCAGTGACGGGGGGCTGCTGATGGGGCAACCCGCTTCCCCAGCCTGCTGCGTACCAACCCTGTCCCGTCCCAAAGTGGCGTAAGTAAGATGTCACAGAGTCACAGCCATGCTACCAAGCCCTTGGCTGCCTGTGTTGTGGTACTCTAGCTGTTGTGTGCCACCGAGATTGTACAAGGCGTTGAGCATGTGGACAATCGTAAATACCTATCAAATATATTGACTCACGATATAGGCGGACCGTTGTAGGTAGGCAACACATTTTCAAAATGAGGCCCAGTGACCGAACCGGAAAGCAGCCAATAGTTTAGACTAGTACCTGGCTATACATGTAGGCTAGAGTCTAAAATTCTAAATAGATAACTGAAGTACATAATAGTCTAGGTAGTCCAAGTAAGCATCCAGTCGGAAGCGTATAACCGGTTGTAGCACTAAACAAGGGCATCCGACAGCTGAACTTATTATTAGCATATCGGTCCCCTGCACATGATTACCCTAAATACTTACCTATCTGTGGCAGAGATGGCGTCAGAAATAGAAATATGATACTCCCGCCAAGACATTGATCTGAAACAGAGGAGCAGAATCTGATTAGCACTAACACCATATCTCGCTGTTCCCTGGTGTATATCTAGCTACTGTTATATCTCACTGCCTGCGCATATACACTCAAAGATCGGGTATTGCACTACTAAGAAGAATCAAAACATTCCTAGCTTAGGAAGATGTGTATCTACACCAAATCTACGTATATATCTGCCTACCTAGCCATACATAAATTTTAGTCAACACAAGACTGACGTGTTTAGTTTACACGTGCTTGGAAGTAATACCTACTGCCTTCCATCTACGCAGTAGGCAGTAGTAGCGCTTATCAAACTCTAGCATTTCTGGTCACCAACATCACCACTACTATTAAGCTTATGTGGGCGGTAAAGCCATAGTGCTTAGTCGCTATCGCGTCATCATTTAATAGGGGTCTTCCATAACTAACCATCTTTTATTTCAGGGTTAAATCCGGGGAGGCCTACCCGCCAAGCGGTACATACACGTAGGTGTTCAGCTGACATCGGTCGCAATACTCCAGTGCGGGGAGACAACGAAGCTTTCCTACCAGTACAAGCCCGCAAGGTGAAGTCTGGTATCATGTGAATGAGTCTTTGGGATCCCATGCAAAGGAGGCTCGGGTTCCAAGGAAAGCAATATCTAGACTACTACCCGCCACCTTTTGCTAGTATCTTCTTTAGGAGCCCAGTCGAAGGATCATTCGAGAAAACACTAACCCGATCGACAATATGCTTGAAATCAGATGCACGGGAAGCCCCCACGAGGTAAGATTTCTTCATACCTACTCGGCGGGCATCCCGATGCACATACTGCCCAGATTTTGCTAAAAAGGCGCACGACCAAGATTGGCGTAATACACGGCACCACCGCCAAGGACCAGATCACGGGCTCGATAGCCTTCTACAGCCGCCTATTCCAAACAACATGCTCGCTATCGTGGCCCGACGTCGTCCAAGAAGCGGCAAAATATGTCCCGGCTCTTGAAGACATCGCGCCACGGTATCTAGAGGAGATCAAAGGCATCGCCTCGGGCTCGGGACTGCCATTCCTGGACATACTAGCGCTGAACATCCGGACCGAGATCACGTTCGGGCTCTTCTCCGACGCAGCAAAGGATCTCACCAGCGGCGCCCCGAGCGACGGCTGCACGAGCCTAGGCTGGCTGACGTCGGCGGGGTCCTTCCTGGGGCAGAACTGGGACTGGGACCCCGCGCAGGCGCCCAACCTCGTCGTCTGCCGCGTCTCGCAGCCCGGCACGGGCATCCCGGACATCGCCATGGTGACCGAGGCCGGCATCATCGGCAAGATTGGGTTCAACGCCGCCGGCGTGGGCTGCTGCCTGAACGCCATCAAGTGCCGCGGCGTCGACGCCGCGAAGCTGCCCATCCACTTCGCGCTGCGCGCCGTCCTCGAGTCGCCGTCGCGCGCCGCCGCCGTCGAGGCTGTGAAGAGCGCGGGCGTCGCTGGTAGCGGGCATATCCTCGTCGGGGACGCGACGGGGTCGACGGGGCTCGAGTGCACGAGTAAGTGGGTGAAGGAGGTGGTTATGGACGACGCGGGGCGGGTGTGCCATACGAACCACCTCCTCCTCGACACGTCCGATGTCGACGAGCAGCCTTGGCTGGACGACTCGCCGGTGCGGCTTGCGCGGATCCGGGAGCTCACGGCGCGGATAACGGAGCCTACTCTCGATGTGATAGCGGCCGCCTTTAGAGATACGGACGGGTATCCTAGTTCTATAAATAGGCATGTCAGGGACAACTCTACTATCGAGACGCTCTTTACTATTGTTATGGATTTAACGAAGAGGTCTGCGCGGGTAACGTTTGGTAGGCCGACTGAAGTCCGTGAGCAGGTGGTGATGTCTTTTTAATAAGTAGACGCATTCATTTACAGAGCGAGCGCTCTTCATCTAAGTCACTGCCTACATAAAGTAACAACGCCCAGTTGATCGTCATGTGTCAAAATAATCGTTATTATATTTAAATTAGACTCCATCCCTGGGACTCTATAGCTGTTTATCAGCTTTATCTGGCTCAATCCAGCCAATATCGACTCCATACTTATACACGCCCCAACTCTCCCACCACCCCAGACTAAACAGCCAACCTTCGTAGACATGGGTGCTCATAAGCTCAGCTTCCGTCTGCCACTCAGCCCCATACGGCACGAGCTTCCGCGTGCTGACCTCGCCGTCGGCGAGCAGCGCCGCCCTTCCCGCTATGCTGCACGGATTATGCGGCACCAGCTTGTCCATGCCCCTCAGGAGCGCCCGGCTGATGACCGCGCATAGAACCATGACGCCCAGGATCACCTGCAGCGCGATTTTCGCGGCCGCCTCTTGCTTGAGGCGGAAGCGGCCGGGGAAGTCGGGCCGTGCGGTGAAATGGACAGGGTCGATCTTGGCGGCGACGGCGTCGGGTGTCGCGACCTCGGTAGCGAGGCTCGTTGTCCGCATGTTCCTGTCGATGGCCTGCGGCATATAGGTCTTGTAGAGCCTTTCGGTCGAGTCGATGAGGTTCTGCGTGTTGGTGTTCCCGATGAGCGAGTCGATAGGTAGTGAGGAATTCATGATGGCGAGAAACTGCACGAAGGCATCGAGCTCGTTTGCGTTGATAGAGGAGCCGTCCGGGGTGGGGACCGTGACGTTCCCGGTTCCGAAGGCAAGTGTCAAGAGGAGGGTGTTGAGCGGGAATTCGAATATGTTGCCCGTATAGTTCGAGAGCTTGTTCACGAGATACCGAGCTGTGGATTCATCGGGCACAGGCGGCGTGTCGTGCGAGATGACACCAAGCGAGGGTAGTGTCAGCGTGACGTTGGTGTCGACGACTTGGATGCGCTGGGTGCACATGATGCTCGACACGTCGATGTCGAAGTCGAATGAAGTGACGTTCTTTTTGGAGACCTTGCGAACAGCCGATCCGCGTCCTAATGTTACTGCGAACGACGGGCAGCCGTAGCCACCTACCCAGTTCGCCACATATTCGGGCGCATATGATGTGGCTCCGGGGCGGTTGACGTCGGTGGTAATAGCTCTATTGCCCGTGAGCCCCCCGTCCCACTTCAAGACCTCATGTTAGTTGTCGCTCCTCGATCTAATTACTGATAGCGTTCGGGGAAATGTAAAGCTCCATGGTAATGAAACTCCCGCTAGGGTTGGCACTTAATACGACTTACCGATAGAACGCTAGCATCTCCGAAGTAAATCGGGCTGCCGTCTTTTGGAAGGGCAAAGCCCTGGAACCACGGTAGGTTGGTGATGTTTCCTATGCGATGCTCACACATCCAAGGAACGGAGTAAGTGATATTAAGGGCCACCTTGTCTTCTGGGACATATTGGTACACCGATGCTTTGCTATCCCAGCTCACCACCATCGAATTCTGTGGGACTACGCTGCAACTCAAAGACGGCCGCGTCGCTTGCAGCTTAGCTGTGAACGGCACCTCGCTGCCGGGCACTATATTTTTAGGTACGTTTGCGGCTTCTAAGGTGTTGAAGGCGAGGTCGCCGTATGTCCAGCTCGGGTATGGCAGGTTATCAAAAGCAATGAGACCGGCGATAGTGCCTGCGAGGCCATCTTCATAAAAGAGGTTATTTAGCTTGAAGCTATGGAGCGCGGGAGTTAGCGGTTAGGGAACATTTGGGGGTGTGAAAGCAAATGCGAATAGAAATTTTATTTTTTTAGGTAGTCGCTGGCCGCAATCGACCTTCAAAAGAAACTGAGGGTAGAGATCTTACTCAAAAACATCACTTTGTGAGAAGGTAACGGATTGCGATGTTGTACCCGCCACAGTGATGTAAAGACCAGATACGAGAATAGGGAGCCAAGCTGCGAGAAATGTAGCGATCATAAGTAGGACCGCGCCCATATTACCATTCTTCAAGGCTAAGAATATCCGGTGTGGCGCAAGTCTGTTGGTAAGGTTAAGGAACAAAGATCTAGAAGCCGGCGCACTGCCCTTGTTTAATGCCAACCAAGGGGCCAGGATAGTGATTGCTAGTTGCATACTAGCATACATACTAGCGACGGTGAATGCCACAACTGCAGGAATGTAGGTTGCAAAGGCATGTGTGATGGCGAAGGCGTTAGAACCAAGGTCTACAAAGCCGTTGTTCTGGTCAGATAGACGTTGGATCACCTCAAGGACGGCAATGAGGACGAGGGGAATCATAATAGCCGTCAACTGAAACCACAACTTAACGGCCGAGGGAACCCACCAGTGCTCGTCCTGGGATACTATGTCGCGAGGTGTTTCCTGGCGCGCCATTGGGTTTTCCTGCTCGGTTGGAACGACAGTAAAGGTCTTTGGAGGGCCGGGCCCAACGACGCTACGGAAACTATAGGCGGAAAGTTTCTCTGCGATCTGGCGTGTCCTCGCAGCCCCCAGCCCCATCAGTAGATCCCGTAGCGCAGAGCTCTCCGCGAGGATGAGTGCAGTTGCTCCTACTGACCCGGGATCAGAAGGGACAACGTTCCACGGTCGAAAAATAAGTAAAATGATAGAGAGCCCGGCTAATAGTATGAACGCGCCGGCCATGAGGCCCACGGAGAGACCTCTTACCCATAAGCGATCTTGGTGGTAGAGGTACGAGCCGTTAACAGTGCTGTTGAACGGTTTCATCATGTGTTTGTAGATGAGCTCAGCGGCTATGCCTTTAAAGGCTTCGCTGCCGTTATTGATCAAGTGCTGGGGCTCCGAAAAGTTCCCGATGCTAACATTGCCATTCATAGCCGAAAGGATCTGGTAGAAGGACGGTACTTGCTCGGAAAGGACCCAGTCCTGCCCGCCGGTCCCGAGGTACGCCTGGTCCAAGGACGATTGAACAGCCGCGCCAAGCTGGGCAGAAGAGAAACCAGGGATCTCGGACGATGAATTCGAGACCTTGGTAGTAGTCCAGGATTTGCTTTGGCCGTCTGCTCCGTCCGAATAAGTTACGTCGTAGTCGCTCATGGTATATCCAGCCTTGCAAACAGCGACGGTGAGGTTGTGTATGTAAATATACGCTGGACCGGCGCTCAAAGCCGAGTAAGGGGCGAATCGAAGGTCGACCAACGTCATGACTATACGATGCTCCACCGTTGCGTTCGAAGGATCTGGCAATGAGTAGAACGAGTAGTCAATACTCGGGTCGCATAAATAATCGCCGAAATAGCCTTGGTAGGCCTGTGTGGCATTTTCCTGATGGTATCTAAGAAGCAGTAGGCTATTAGTGGCTATTGACAAACGTTGAAGGTCTAGAGTCAATAATAGGCCTCCCCCACCCCCCGAAAGCGAGAAGCAGTTGGTTTGGTACTTACATGTTATGGTCTGGTCCTTCGCCAACAATAATGTTACTCAGATTGCAAGACGGGGTGGTTATATTCAATACGAAGAAGTTGGCCAAGATGCTCCACCAAGGCAGCTCCGTCGTCGTCGCATTAGTCAGGCCGGGAATATACTCGCAATCGATGCTCACTTCGGCTCCTGGCACAGTAGCCGTATAGTTAGTACCATTGGGCGCAGTTACGCTGCTTGACAGCGCGAAGTCCGGCACAACGAGGCCGCTAGCAGTATCAACCCCAGGTAACGGCGTAAGGCCCTGCACTCGTCTGCCATAGTATAGAATGGCGGGAGCTGTCCCAATTGTGGAACTGGTGTTGGTCAGGTGAAAGTCAGTTCCGTTGAACATGCTCTTGACAGCGACCGGGACGTTGGCTTGTTTTAAGACTGTGGGCTGGAGAACGAACAGGCCTGTAGAAAATACAGTCTAGATAAAATTGCATTAGCAAGTTAACCCGATATTATACGAGACAATATTCTCACAGCCAGTTGAATCAACACAATACCGGTAATAGACGCTATTACAGCCCAATGGCGCTTCTTCATGGCTCTCCATAAGGTAGTCATCATGAGGGGAGAGATGTACTCCAGAAGCACGCTCCGGTCCGCCGTCGCGTGACCCTGGCGCATATCTTTCCATGGCGTTAAAATCTTGTTCGAATAATCGACCTGAGTCCACAAGCTAAGGACGACGGTCAGAAACGCCGTTGGTCCGTACCGCCAGCCATACTGCCTCGCAGCATCCTCAGCACTCAGCCCCGAGTTTTTCTCAGAGAAATGAAATAAAAGAATAGTCACTAAGAACAACGCGACAAAGAGCACGAGGAAGCTCGCGAGAACCTTAGTCTGCAGCCAAATCGAATTCCACATCTTATAAACATCGTTGTGACCGCGGCTCAACCCTGTCGTCTCGCTTTTGTATTCGGTACTCGATGGCAGCTCTTCTATTATGTGCCATCGCGATTGATCGTCATTTCCACGATCCTCGTAGGAGTTCGTGGCCTGGTCGCTAATATCCTGAGATGGGATCTCTCCTACTCTTTGGTAGCTAGAAAAAAGGCTGGGTGTCATTTTTGGTTGGCACGACCAACTCAGGAACGTCTTGACAACATCGAAAATGTGTTTGGTGTCGGCCCAAGACCGTCTTGTTATACTTCGTTTGATATCGCACAATATCCAGCCTTCGTATATTTCCTAGTGCAAATCTTTTGAACGCCAAGACTTTTCCTTTTTTTGACAGGGAAACGGAGGGCTCCTATTTATCTATATTTTCTCTCTTCTCCATCGTGTACTAATTAGGGCTGAGTGTATGTAACGGGTAGTACAGTTGCTGCTATCGGCGGTTCTAAATACAGTATAGTACTACCTACTACCCATCATGCAAGTGTATGCAGTGTAGATTAACCGTTGGACAATTTCGAAGTAATCATCGAATAGAATCCCGAGTAGACCGATCATTAACAAACGGGGAACCCTGACACCGCAGGTTGATACAGGGGTTTGAGACACTGGTTGGATGAGAGGATCGTGAGCCTAGACCCCAGCTGGAGATGTACTGGGAAGTCTCCGCTACAGAATACCACCCTATCAAGATTAGAGCCGCTAAGCTGGGAGAAGTAGGGATCGCGGTAGTTATTAATAACTCAGCTGTACAGAGTTCTCAGTCACTAGTGTATATGCGTAGTAGATATAGCACTTACAGAGTACATTCCCCTACCTAGGTATTTAAAGTCCTACCTACCTACTCATTCAGGTTTACCCAATCGATCATACGTTCCCGATCCCGGCGGTTACCAGTGATATTGATCATGTGTTTTTACCTAGTCGAGGTACTTGGCAGAGTAGGACCTATCTAGCAACAAGCCGTTAGGTTTTTTCTTATACACTGTGTGTAGCACAGAGCTTACTTGTAAAAGCTCACCGAGACTTACGCTGTCTTATAGACCTAGATAGCATGTAAGGTGAATTTCAGCAGCGTATTGTCGGATGCGTTGGTAGCGCAAAATGCAAGACATGCACCTGCACCTAAGACAAGGTCTCCGCCTCGGATTGGGACCCTACAGAACATTAGCACTAGGCCTCAAGACTCGGGAGGTTTCTGAACATAGGCAACTAGAAGCGATTATATTATTGACTTAGAAATCGGGGAATAACAATAACTCTTGCTCCCGTAGAATATTATTGTGAAATGACCTTCTAAGCCCTTGTGACAAGGAAATCGTTCTGTTCATATATGTCACATCGGGCCAATCCCGCATACACTGAGTAGTCTAATAACTGGTCAAATTATACTTAAACTCAGAGGTGAGTCGAAGGGGGTAAACTCGTAAGAGGAAACTATAGCTAGGGAAGATCACATTTTAAAATACGCGTGGTTATTCATATATTAGTGTCGATCAACACAAAACAACTATGAATTTCTAGAGGGTTAACTATCATGACTCTGTCTATTCAAGTGTAATGAGAGATTAAATTTAACACTCGAATCTATGCCAAACTAAAGAGGGGCTAGAAGAAGACACTTATAATATACCAGATTAATTAAAAAATCTCATGGATTCACAGAAATTGACTGTTGATAATCTCTAGGGTCCTCACATAATTCATAATTCATGCTCGACTCCCGTGTGAAGTCAGCGAGAGCCTGGCCCTTGAGTCTATGTCTCTTGAGGTATGTAATAAGTAAATAACAATAACCCGTCTATTTGGTTCGTCCAGAGTTTATGTACATATTTTGGCAACATTATAAATAAGGATAGTTAAGATAACTGATATTATTCACAACATCTTTATTGGAATCATATGTACAAGTCGCACAACTGAGTGTAATTCAAAGACAATTAGCACTGGTTTAACGTACTCGCTCCTTAAATCCAAGTATTTCAGAATATATTAAGAGAGAAATAGTGCTCAAGTACGAGCGAGTATAATAATCGGATGTGGTCGTAATTATTACTAGATGACATAATACAACTTGGTAATATCAATAAACAAAAAAGCTATACCTGTTTATCATAACTACCTACTTAACAAAAGTAGTAATTTGTTCCCTAGTGTCAGGTGATAAAGTAACCAGACCCTATAGGGTGGTTATATCTATGGATTTGGCTATATATAAGGGACCTTCGGTCCCCCCTATAGATCTAGGAGGTCAGGAATCAATGAATCGATCGATTGAGCCCTATACTACACCCTTCTACCTAGCTGCGACAGGGCACCTATTCACTCTGTGAGGTCCTCACCTGACACCCAGCCTACTACAGCCTCAACTATAGATATTTAAGTGCCTGCCTTAACAACATTCTACTTTTAGTAGTATAGCGGTATATTACAAGAGCCACGTCTCGTAATAGTCCTAGACATGCAATAGGACCGGGAGGGAAATTAGCATACAAGAGTCGGAAAGACGACAGTGGTATAACGAAGCACCCAGCCTCTGTCGGCACCCTCTTTAATGCCTTCGGTAAGCCACCGTTGTTTCGCTAGATCATAGGCTCCTAGAAATGTAGCTGATGAGCCGTCGTACGCATCAAATGGAGAATACATTTTTACTATTTCACCTCTCGGCTTAGTTTCAAATACAGCGAATACTTGAAGGCATGGTACCTTATAATGATGGTTGAGCGAAATTGTCCTTGTAAGTGACATGTAGTCCAGCCAACAAATACTGAACTTATATAACCATAAGATGCAAACCCTCAACTCCCTCTATCCCGTCCATATTTATTAGAATTAACATGCGTAATTTAGGCCTAGTCTTTTGGGCCTATAAGTTACCAGTAGACAAGAAAAGATCGAGGTTGAGATACCGAGTAGTGTTACACGTATATTAATGGTGTAAACTCCACTATACTCATTGGCCCAACACAAGGATTAAGACATACCAACCTTGATGCCTAAATATTCGCATGGAAAGTAATAGTGGCGCCTACTACTTGCTACTCTTTACTCCGCTATATTCATGGCCCTAAGCGCGGGCCGATATGTGATCGGAATTCCGCCGCCACTTAAAGAGATAGTGGGCGGATCGCGGGAACATCGAACAACCCTTCTATCTAGATAGAGCTACCATGTGGAGTGAGACCATGCGTGCATCGTGGCTAACGGGAATGAGCTAGAGATTTACTCATTTGTCTCCATTGAACTCAACGAATAATTACTAGTTTAGGGGAGCAAAGTTGGGGATGCAGGGTATGATGAATAAGATGACGCTTCACCGTCTGTATGATATAAGCACATAGCGGGGCACTGGAAACCACTATATAGAAGGTAGTCACGAGAAGTAAGAGAATAATACGCTTATCTAGTATGAAAATAATAATAATAAGAGAAAGGGAACTTTTATATTAATGAGACAAACACATTTTTATTATTTCTTCCCTTTTACTAGAGGAGGTAGGGTAGATAGGTATTTCTCTAATCGGCCACTACTCCTATAGTCTATTCGATACCCGCCTTACGCAAACTTCGGGGTCTTTAATTAGGTAAAGCAGGAAAAACCAAAGGCCGGTCGAGATTTCGGCCGAGCACGCATGAGCTGAGGATAGGCTGAGTACCTAGGTAGGTAGCGAGCAAAAAACCCCAAGCAATTCTAATTACCAATCCCCAACCGACCCTACATGGTAGATACACTATAGACCGCATATTGCACATACCTACAACTTTGACCTGAACAGGAATACGAATGCTCCCGCTCCCCACCCGGTCGACGGACGCGCTAAGGATATGTTGTGGACTTCCGTAAACCTACCTCCTCTGGCTTGTTATCCCGCGCTTAGAAATACGCCTGTCCAAGAGTAGCATAGTATCACTAGACGAAACTATGACATACTGTACTGTAGTGTGACAAGTATATTGTGCCCCTCTGTCTTTGCCGAATGAGGGGGCTGCACAAGTAGGCAGACTCGCTATGAAGCCCATGACTATAATGGCTTTGTAATCTGCAAGGGCCTGAGGCAAATGTCCGACGACTAGCTCTACCATGACATGTACAACCTATGTGCGTACGGCGGGTATACAATACTATAATATGGTGGGGGGTTGCGGTATAGCATACACCAGGTGAGCGAGTATATAAGGAGGTAAGATGCCATGTTGAAACAATCATTCATCAACATCGCAACATCACTCTCCAACAACTACCTGCAGATTACCTATCTACCTACCTCCTATCATAACAAGTAACACAAAGTCCTCATCACACCTTCGTAATCATGTCGTCCTCCTTGAAGCCCATCACGGTCTACGGCAGGGCAGGGCCCAACCCGCCTAAGGTGATCATGATCCTCGAGGAGCTGGGCCTCCCCTACGAAATCAACGCCGTCCCGTTCTCGGAAGTGAAGGGGGCTGCGTACCTCGCCGTGAACCCCAACGGCCGCCTGCCCGCTATCCACGACCCCAACAGGGACCTGACGCTCTGGGAGTCGGGCGCTATCATCGAGTATCTCGTCGAGACGTACGACAAGGAGAACAAGATCAGCTTTCCCAAGGGCTCCAACGAGAGCTTCCTCACCAAGCAGTGGCTGTACTACCAGACTACCGGCCAAGGACCTTACTACGGACAGGCAGTGGTGAGTTGCTCTTCTTTCCTTCCCTTTCTTCCTTCCTGCTTTTTTTTTTCGTGGCCCCCTTTTCCTTTCCCCTTTCCTTCTCGCCTGCCGATAAGAAGAAACCCCGGTTGACTGACTGACCGTCTTGCAGTGGTTCACCAAGCTGCAATCAGAAGAAAAGATCCCCACCGCCATCGAGCGCTACGTCAAGGAGATCAACCGCGTGACCGGCGTCGTCGAGGGCCACCTCGCGGCGGAGAAGGCCAAGGGCGGCGACGGGCCCTGGCTCGTTGGTGGCAAGCTCACCTTTGCCGACATCGCGTGGTACATGTGGCAGGCCCTGATCACCGTGGTCCTTGGGCCCGATAGTGAGTATTTCCTGAGCCATGCCTGCGCTTCCGTCTTTTCTGCTGTGGGAGGTTTACTGACTGTTATGCTCAGTCATCAATTATGCTGAATACCCGAACGTCAAGGAGTGGCTTGAGCGGTTGGCGGCGCGTCCGTCTGTCAAGCTTGGAGCGGAGCTAGCGGCGCAGGTTTAAGAGGACGGTAGGCGTTATCGCTCCGCCTGGATCGTTGTTGGCGTTGGAGCCCGACTGAAAATAGTCTTTGCTGGCATAAAAAGGCTCCTAGGGTCGTCATTTGTTTGAGTAAAGGGGGAGACCTATCATTTAGGCTGTCATCATACATCTTTCGGTCGCACCCGAGACTGGAGAGGAATGATTCATATTTTTAAAAGCGTACTCGTGCTGAAGCATTGGATTCTTTATGTAGCGTTAAAATGAATACAAACTGCCCTTCAAGCGTTCTCCTATGAAAACTCATGAAGTGGCGCAACTCCAGCTGGGCTCTCTTTTGTAAAGGAGATGAAGAAGCGATCTTTTCGACAAATCCGTGTCCTTAAAGATGCATATTACCTATTATACGGGGTAGTGTTGTGATTTTTTAGTCTGTTGCTTGGCCTGCTTGAATAGCGTTGTCGTCGCTCGTTATTGTATGAGATATTAATACCGTTCCTTACGTTGCCCCCAATCAGTGAGGGCGCGTTATTTGGGGTAAGATCTCTCGATCTATCTAAGCCTCTTGTGCCATTGTACTGGAAATAGCCGCCCAATGAACCTTATACGCCGCATATTAATGAGATGCCCGGCGCTATTACTATTGTCAGCTCATTAAACCTTTGATGACACTCTATCCTCTACACTCACCATGCCCCTAGATTTCATAGTTGCGAGGGAGATTTAAGAGCTCGTCTTCTCATAAGCAGACTATCGTCTTTGGACAAAGCAGCCATCACACAAGACCTTGAGCCTTGTGACTCGGAAGCGCGCCAAGGGCCCGCTGCATTTCTCGCATTGGCGGGCGGTGGTCAGGAAATGCAGGCCGGTGTAAGTGGTGATCTTGAGAACCCCGACCAACAGCTTCTGATAGGTAGGGTTTGCGCGTTCCAGCTGTAACATGACGGTGGACTTGACAGAGTCGAAGTCGGGTAGCAGATGGACGAACTCGCGGGCGCCGCGATTCACGCGCGAGAGGTTGAGGAGCGCGCGCATGGTGCAGTGGGCTAGGATCAACATGATGACCTCGTTGGGGAGGATGGCGAGCAAGCCTAAGCCGGCGACGGCCTCGGCGGACACCTCGACCAGAGAGAGGTCCTGGCCGAGCACGAGAGGGCGGGTGGCTATGAGGCGGTGGTGCGTGGCTTCTTGGATCTGGCGACGGCGGGCTGCCTCTCCGTTCCTGTTCGCGCCGGCACCGAACCCGTGGCGCCATAACTCCCCGCCACCCGACGACGCCTGGTGCGCTGTGTGACGACGCATAATGGGGATTTATCTTGTAATAGTTTTGGATGCTATGAATACGTATCGTGTTTAGCGAGTCTCGAGATGAAAGACAAATTAAGACGTACTTGCAGCACTGAGGTGGTAGATAGGAAGCCTTCATTCCCCGCTACCTACCTAGGTAATGTATATAAGTCCTGTGCAGGTAGGCAAGGCAGGCTGTATGAGTGCATAATACTCTGTAAGTAAGGGGTGCCGCCTACACAGGTATACCGAGCGAATCTCTATAAGGCTCTCTGAAAGACTGCTTCACTAACTCTTCTTTTGTGATTGTTGTTGCCTTATTTGCCTACTTTATTAGATGTAAGCGGACTAGGTGCCTATGGTGGTAGGCATCCATTCACGTCTGGGCAACGCCATTAGCGCTGTCTACGTGGACACCAACCTACAAGGTACCCAATCATACCCAGTAAGGATGCTCATATACCATAATTAGGCTCCATTGCTCCTACTTACAACCTTAAAGAATTCCAGCCCAGTTCTTTCGGCTTGACTGCTGTTTTCTATTTTTATTTTTATTTTCTCAACAATTATACAATGTTCTCTTTCACATACAGATATAGTAAAGATGGAAGAATTTATAAATTGACTCTGTAGGTGCTTCCAGAATGGGTTTAGTGTCTTCTCCAAATAGGTACCGCGACGAGAATGGCATCTCCTAAAACAACTAGCCGCGCCCATCCCCAATACAACCTTTCTGCATCGAGGAGCAGCTGACTATCTAGGCTTTCGTATGCTAATGCATATGTACTGAGCATTCATACTCCTTTATCCTAGTATAGTATTAACACCAAGCAAGAGTTTCGGCAGCGGATCTTGCGCGAATGACTAGACGAACTAGATGATACTCCCGCCTACACCATTGATAAGAACCTACCTAGGTACATAGGTAGATAGCGAAATCGCCTACGACTATGATGCCTGCGACTTTGACCTTGACCTTTTATGAATATTTCTAAGGCTCCCTTATGGAAGTGATTAAAAAAAGAGATAGGTCAAATTGTTGGCGAACACCCATTACGTCGATCTTTTCGTAACAGCATTAAATCAGGTGCCCAATGCTGACAAGTTGTTGTATAAGTCGCGTACAGTAAAGGAGAGCAAAAAAAAACCATGAACAAATCCCGTGAATCTTTGATGAAAAAGCGAGGCTAGATCAATGCAGTCCTTCTTGTCGATATTCATTATGCCTTAAAAAGGAAGCGTCAGGTGCAGAGTTATTCTCACAGTGGTCTGTTGTCTGTGTGGAATTCAAGAAAGGAGGACGGAGTTGTTAGCTTAGGGCGCACATTCGAATTGTTTATTCCACCCGACCGACAACACAAGCTACCAGTTTAAAACGTCGCATTACTTTTGAGCTATGAAATGCTATTAGACTTTGCTACTAATGCCGGCGAACGGCAACGTTTAGCAGATACAACTTCATCGCCTTTTTCTCCGGTAGCCAAGGTCAAGTTTATCAACTACCTAGTACGACAATCGGAGAGGAAGCTATTAGTTAGCGACTACCCATACTCCAACCCTGATAGCGAATCAGATTTGGAGTCTGTATTTGTCTGACTACTAATTAGGTAGACGACGCTTCAACAGGTAATTTGCAAATTGTCAAGTATACCTACGTATAACACCTACGATAGCTTGGCTGGCGCCTGACATAAGCAAGACCCGCTACATATTACCGTCAAAAAACAGCGACCGTTTTCCTTCTGAAATGGATTCGCAATCTCTATAAACCACCACCACTCGCCATTTATAATATTAAGTAAGTACCTAAGTAGTACCTATAAAAAAGCATAAAGTTGATTTATCGACCGATTTATTCAAATAAACATTTTAACATGTATAAAATTCATGCTAACGCATTTTTAGTGAATCTTGAGACCCTAAGATCAAATTCTAGGGCTCTGACGAGGTAACGCTTCATGGGACTTATAGCAGCTACTCAACGACGTTATTGGCGTATGCATCACGCCGCTTTCTAAGGGTGCCAAATCTGTCAAGGTTAGGATTGTCTCAGCGACTACATGTATCTAATATCCTCACGATAATCACCCAATATGTCACGGAACCGAACTGCAACGCTAACCACGACACTTCCAAACGTACAACGTTGTCAAGGTGGGAACCTTGACCGTTTGTAGGTCTTATATATGGGACCGTGACAAGTGTACATGACCTCAAATTCTCGGGTTGCAAAAAAAAAAACCGAAACAAAGAAAAAGCTGGTAGAGTTATGAACGAAATTAGGCACAGCTGAGCCTACGGTTTTCCCCCTTGGTGTACCGTAGAAGAATCATTATTATCTTGTATTTAACCTAGTTCTAAGCGTTTGTATTGTTACATAGAGTCAGTTCAGTCGTTGGTTAACCGAAGGTAACCCATAAAGAATTGCCTATACTGGGAGGAGTATGAGCTGCGATTGGGTGACTGAAAAGCAGCTGACGGCGATCTGTGGGGTCTGGTCCCGGAGTGTGTACTTATACATCTAATTACAGTGTGGCCCCACATAAGGCTTTGGTCACAGTTCCTAAAGGCCTGTTCTTTGATCCTTCTAGGTCCTTTTCCTTCTACCAGAAGCCACACAGCGGCACTTGAATGTTAGTTTTATCATAGTTGGTGTGGGCAGCTCTGGTGCTGCCCCGCTACCAATCCCGGTCGCATGCATAGAGGCTAGGCCAAGTTCTATTGCCCGGGCCGCCCTTTTGGTGCTCTAGCGCTGTGTAACATGAGCCGCATACTTAAAGCAGCAGTTGTCCTCTATCTTCCTAAGCAGAAGTATCTAACGCAGGCATGTTACAGCAATAGTATCGACTAACAATTAGAAAACACTATTGGAGCAAACCTATGACTACAGACTGCAGACTGCAAACCATTTATTTCCTAATTTCGGTGCATTCTCGGTAGATCTCACACCTCAGACAACCAAACAGGCTTCTCTTCTTAGGCTCAACATCCCAGTCCTGACATCCTCGAAGTGCCTTGCACTTCGACTCACAATGGCCACAACACCACTTGTGATTCTGCCCACGCCGCAATTTGAGACGGGCGAGATAAATCCCCAACAAGCTTACGAACGCCTATATCATCTCTAACACCAGAAACTCTCATTGGACGGATCCTTTCACCATTGAGGCCTCACATATGACTTTGAGCCACAACTCATTTATTCGTGGGTTCAATAGCATCTACAAGCAACCCCCGCGCCTACAGATTGCGGACAAGGTCGATTTTATTGGGTATTGTCTTGCTTGGCACGACTGTGTTGATGCGCATCATCACTATGAAGAAAATCGACCTATACTACAGCGGTACATTCTTGTAGATTAGGTTAAAAAAAGGGTTATACTATCACGGGAAAACGACGCCGTTAATCCGTGATTAAATCAACGGTATATATAACCTAGGTAGCAAATTGGGAATATGCAGTGTGTTCTAGGTACAGTTTTAGTTAACTGTATTAAACGTAACGGTTTGAGGACCGTTTTAATCCGCATAAATTATGCATTAATGTAGCAAATCGTGGCTGATACCTACACAGGTACCTACGCCCCCACGAGCCTCAAACCGCAGCGATTGGCCCTGCCCTGTACCCTAGACTACAGGACTGCCCAGGTGGTCCGCGTCAGAGCCGTCGCATGCACACTCTTGTATGTAGGTAGATAGAATCCTCCACGTCGGCAGTCGGTTGCCTCGCGTTAACTCGATAGCAGTCCAAGCAGTTACATGCTCTCTATACAGTCTGACTCGTGACTCTGGAGCCATGATCAATCCCATTTTCTCTAGACCACCGTGACTCCACCCGATACCCATCTAGATCTAGAACATTTACAACACTAGGGGTTGCATCGTTGTTGTTCGTCCCCCCCAAACAACCATCTCCGACATCCACCATTCCACATTTACATAGAGTATTGCACCCCTCCTCTTCCCGTGACACTGATATCGCCCGACGAGCTACCCTGACGGAGCCGAGCGACAACAGAGGGGGGAGTCACAAAACCCGGCACGCCCTCATCTCCCCCGTCCTTCACGACGACGAGCTCGAGCTTGACGAATACCCGCAGAAGACGACCTCTCTAGATCAACGAGAGAACACCAGGGCCGAAGAGACAGCGAGAGAAAACGCCAAGAGGAACAAGAGGGAAGAGAAGAAGAGGTGGCTTGACGAGCAAGACGAGATGAAGTTCTCCCATAGCATCCAGTTCAATGCCGTCCCGGACTGGAGTAGCCATTACATCGCCTACAGTAATCTTAAGAAGCTGTCAGTTTTGCCCCAATCCGACATCGCATCTTCCTCCTCTCATATACTGACCTACTATTGCCTTGTCAAGCATCTACCAGCTCGAGAAGACCACCCACCAGCCCGGTGCCGCCGATGTCGAGACGAGACCGCTCCTGCGCGATGAAGATCCCGACGCCGTCTTTTCGAGGTCTCTCGATGTCGAGCTAGAGAAGATCTCTTCGTTTTTTGGCGTCAAGGAGAAGGAGCTCGCCGATGAGGTCAGCGAACTACTGCGCGATCTCGATCTGTTCGAAGAGGCTGGCCGTAGCGGAGCCTATGACAGTCAGCGACCTACCTTGGTACAGCCTAGCGTTGATCAGGTCAAGCGTGCGAGTGGTTCGAGGAATGGCCGTAGCGCCTATAGCATGCACTCGACCGACGATGGCGTCGAGGACAGCGACGACGATGACCAGGACGAGACGTCGGCATTGAACAGGACCCGCAGGCCCAGCGCCGGTAGCGCCCCTGGACGACGCCGCACACTCGCCAGCGTTCGTGGTGCTGCCACCGACATGACGGCCTCCACCGAACTCACCAAGTCGATGCGCAGGCATAGTGTAGCCTTCGATGACTACGCCGAGACCACCGAGTTCTTCTCAGATGGTATTATGCTGAAGAAGCGTATTGTTAGCCTCTACGTCCAACTGTGCGAACTCAAGTCCTTTGTGCAACTCAACAGGACTGGCTTCAATAAGAGCCTGAAGAAATTCGACAAAATCATCGACAGACAGCTCCGTCCCAAGTACATGGAATCTACCGTCGACTCCGCCTACCCCTTTTTGCGCGAGACTATGAGGCAGCTAGAGGAAAACATTGAAAACATGGAGAAGGCATATGCCAACGTTGTAACCCAGGGGGACGAAGCCCTCGCCAAGAAGGCCCTGAGATCCCACCTGAGAGAGCACGTTGTATGGGAGAGGAATACCGTCTGGAGAGATCTGATCGGTATGGAGCGACGCGCAGAGGCCGCTAGCCTAGGGAAGGGTCTACTCGGCGCCTCGAACGAGGGCATGAAAGTTAGACTACAAGGCGACGATACCCCCACCGTGTCGGGGAGAGAGATCACTACCCCTTTTGGTCGTTTCACTTGTCCCACTTGGCTATTCGGGTCGACTATGTTGACTATATTGGCCATCATAGCTGTTTTTATAATATTCTTGACCGTCCCTATCCTAGAGAAGCAAGAGCAGCAAGCGTGTTTGGCTATGCTCGTTTTTGTTAGTTTGCTATGGGCCACCGAGGTATGTTCTCCCTTCCTACGCGATGCATGGTACAATAGACCTAACCACCGACCTCCAGGCCATTCCCCTTTTCGTAACGTCGCTGCTAATCCCGTTCCTCTGCGTCATCCTCAAGGTGGTGCGCTCGGAAGATGCGCCCCATCGAAGACTGGGCTCGAAAGAAGCGACGAATTATATATTTTCAGCTATGTGGACGCCTGTCATCATGCTTCTTTTGGGAGGATTCACGGTTGCTGCGGCCTTGTCGAAATGCAAAATTGATAAGCGTATTGCTACCTTCATTTTGAGTAAGGCGGGCACTCGACCGCGAACCGTCCTCATCGCCAACATGTTTGTCGCTGCATTCGCTAGCATGCTCGTGAGCAACGTAGCAGCGCCTGTTCTCTGCTTTAGCATCATTGAGGTGAGTGTGTGGTCGACCTTGGCATGACAACTTGTATTAACGTTTCGTGATAGCCGATGCTGCGTAATTTGCCATACGACTCAAATATGTCCAAGGCTGTCATCATGGGGATAGCGCTTGCCTCCAATATTGGTGGCATGCTGTCACCCATTGCCTCGCCGCAGAACGTGGTGGCCCTAGGCATCATGGAACCCCCGCCGACATGGGGCCAATGGCTGTTCATCGCCATCCCGGTCGGCATCGTATCTCTCTTCCTCATCTGGATCTTGCTGTTGCTCACATTTCATCCTGGTAAAGGCACGACGATCGTGCCTATCCGTTCTGTGAGGGAAGAGTTTACGGGCTTACAGTGGTTTGTCTCGTTCGTGTGTGTGGCTACGATCGGCCTCTGGTGCGCCAGCCACGCGCTCGAATCGACGTTTGGCCACATGGGCGTCATTGCTATCTTGCCTATCGTTATCTTCTTTGGGGTCGGAATCCTCACCAAGGAAGACTTTAACAACTTCCCCTGGACTATCATCATTCTAGCGGCTGGCGGGCTCTCTCTAGGCAAGGCTGTCGAGTCATCGGGACTGCTCCACACCGTAGCCGCCAAAATCTCAGCCGAGGTGCATGAGCTCGATCTCTATGTGGTTCTCCTCATCTTCTCAGCTCTAGCACTTGTAATCGCCACGTTTATCAGCCACACGGTAGCCGCGTTGATCCTCTTGCCCCTCGTGCAAAACATTGGACAGGACATGCTGCAGCCACATCCGAATTTGTTGGTCATGGCGACAACACTTATGTGCAGCGCAGCCATGGGTCTTCCGACGAGCGGATTTCCCAATATGAGTGAGTGTTTTTTTATATATGTCATATTCTTACCATACGGGCGAAGACTAATCATGAGCAGCGGCCATCATGAAGGAAGATGCGACGGGCCAGCGGTACCTCACGGTAAACCATTTTATCAGCCGCGGTATTCCAAGCAGCATACTCTCTTTCCTAGTCGTCGTCACGATCGGTTATGGCGCGATGCAGGTGGTCGGGATGTAGATAGGCGAGGGCCATGTATAGGACACCGGTACTATTTGATCGTCGGCTCATTGGGATGCTTGGGATACAACAGGATACACCTACTTGGACACGGATTTGTTGTTAAGGCTCTGTGTGGTTATACCCCTTATAGCATTCACTTGGGCGAGTACATGATATGTAGAGATTTAGGTTTTCATGTCAGACGCGAGATATGCATTAGCGAAGCGCTCCCTGGTATAATGCATAAGTAAGTAGCTGTTAGAAATTAGTATCGAAACAACAGATAGACTATCTACCTATACTGTGACTTCGGTCGGCGTGAGATGCGGTTTGTAACATGTAGAATTCGTTGTTACCGTAGGACCATAAAGAAAGAGAGGAATGCCGTCATTAGGCCATTAGGGACGCTACGCTACCCATAGCCGTGGACCAGGTACCCACCCAAGTACAGCGAGGCACCTATGTCGGTGCAGCTTAGGTGGAGCAGTCTAGCTCCGAGGCCTGCCAGATGACATCGATCCCCTACGCACAGCAGCGGCACCTGCTCATACCCAAGTGGGTAAGTAGGTACCTACTGTGTAGGCACGATTACACCTACCTACCTCAGTACCTACTTACATTCCTTATTCCTCATTCCGCCTACCTGCCTCCCTTTCGTATGTCTGTACATTACAATAATAGACGGGTACTACACATAATTGCCCTTTGCCAAACCAAGCTTCCCTCCAGGTCGCCGATGACTTCCCTGCCGGCTTAACACAGGTGCTTCGCAGGGGTGCTGATAGCCATGCTGTCCGCCTTCACAGCTCGCCCCATCATCGAGCTGAAGCAGCGAGACAAGTCCAAGATCGAGACGATCCTAGCTTATGGTAAGTAAGGCCTTGTCGGTTCCGTCTTGATGTGTATGTGTCTAGTCAGTAAACGAACTAACCATATTATTTACACGACCTAGGCGATCGAGTGCTCGTCGGCCTCAACACCGGCGCTCTCCGCGTCTATCGACTAAACGAGCTGCCTACCTCGCCGAAGGAGCCCTCGAACGATAGCACGTCGTCTCTACTAGACAGCCAGCAGCAGCAGCAGCAGCAGCAGCCACCTACTCCTTCTCCTCCTCATTCGCATGCCCATGCTCGAACCGAATCGCAGTCGACCCCCTCCAAGAAACCTACCGATCTTCTGCGCGAAGTCGAAAAGTTCTCGACCCGCGCCATCGACCAGCTCGCCATCATCAAGGAGGCCAACACCCTCGTCTCCCTGTCCAACTACTACATCTCTCTCCACGACCTCCAGACCTACCAGCTGATCGAGACCATCCCGCGTACCAAGAATGCCACCTGCTTCGCCGTCACGAGTAACATCGTCAAGGATCCCGCCACTGGAATCCCCGAGATCATTAGCCGCCTCGCCGTCGCCGTAAAAAGACGCCTGTTGCTATGGAGTTGGCACGAGAGCGAGCTCCATGAGGCCGTCACAGAAGTGGTGTTGTCTGAAGCGATCCGAACTGTCACTTGGGCCAGCGCCACGAAGGTCGTTTGCGGCATGAACGCCGGCTACATGCTCGTCGATGTCACCACTTCCGAGACACAGGAGATAGCCGGAGTCGGCGGCGCCGCCGCCGGTGGACAAAGCAGCCGCTTTGGTGCCGCCAGCATGGGCTACATGGGATTGGGTGGCTACGTACCGAGGCCGCTCGCTACCCGACTGACAGAAGGCGAGATGCTTCTCGCTAAAGACATCAACTCGCTCTTCATCGACGCAGATGGAAAGCCGCTGGAGAAGCGCCAGGTCCCTTGGCAAAGTGCACCTGAGAGCATCGGGTACAGCTACCCCTATATCCTCGCCCTTCAGCCCCCGGCCAAGGGCTCACTAGAGGTTCGCAATCCTGCCACTCTCAATTTATTACAAACAATCGAACTCGCCGGGGCCGCGCAGTTGCACTTCCCACCTCCCACGGTCAGCCTTGCCCATGCGGGGAAGGGTTTCCACATAAGCAGCGATCGAGTGGTTTGGAAGATGGATGCGACGGATTACGATACTCAGGTCCAGGAACTCATCGAAAAGGCCCAGTACGATGAGGCTATCAGTGTTCTGAACATGCTCGAGGACGCACTGCTAAAAGATAAAGTCGGAACGACGCGTGAAGTGAAAATGCTCAAGGCGGAGGCCCTATTTAAGCAAAGAAAATTCCGACAGAGCTTGGACTTGTTCAACGAAGACGATGTGCATGCCCCCCCAGAGAGAGTCCTTAGGTTATACCCGAAGGTCATTGCTGGGGAGCTGTCTGTTGAGATCCAGCAGGACGAGTCAACAGACGACGATGACAATGAAAATGACGATGGCGATAACGATGATGAGGCCGGTACCAATGGCGATAAGGGAGCTAAGGTCGATAATGTCACAGATGCTATCTCTTCGCCAAAGGTAGCTGGGACGGGAGGCTTCGCGAAATATTGGATGGGAGGCGGTCATCGTAAAATCGATTCTGACGCCGCCTCTATTACCTCGTCGAAACTTGGTGGTGGAGATAACGATGACTCTGCTAGTATTAAGCCTAAGGCTAAGAAGTCAGGAGAATCCGGGCCCTTGGAGGGGAAAGAGCTGACCAAGGCGGTTCGCGAGCTCAATAGCTTCCTGGCCGGCACGAGAGCCCGTCTCCAGCGCGTGATTGATCCAGAGACAGGCAAACTCCGACCCCGGAAAGTCACGCCAGGGATGGCTTCCTCTTCGAGTACAGACGAAAACCTGGATGCTTTATTAACCAATACTCGCTCCGAGACGGACGAGCAGCTAGAACAAGAACTGCGGCGCACCTTCACTCTTGTTGATACGACCCTCTTCCGCGGTTACATGTTCTCCCAGCCGTCTCTGGCTCCGTCCCTATTCCGTATTCCGAACTTCTGTGACCCGGCTGTTGTCAATGAGAAACTCCTCGAGCACAATCGATTTAACGAGCTAGTGGATTTCTTCTACGGAAAAAAACTCCATCGTGATGCCCTGACATTGCTACGGAAGTTTGGTGATGCAGCTGCCGACGGAGAGACTACCAAGCTCCAGGTCAATGGCCACGGCGAGGCCGAAGTCGAGATCCCCGAGCAACTTCGTGGGCCTCGCCGGACGGTTGGCTATCTCCAAAGCTTGCCACCGGAAATGACGGATCTCATCTTGGAGTTTGCCGATTGGGTTCTTAGGCGGGATTCCGATCTAGGCATGGAAGTGTTCCTCGCCGATAGCGAGAATGCTGAGACTCTTCCGCGAGAGAAGGTCGTCAGCTACTTGAGTGGGATTAACATCAACCTCGAGATCCGATACCTCGAACATATCATTGACGAACTAGGAGATGGCACACCAGAGTTTCATAACCGATTAGTTGAGCTGTTGATCAACGCTCTACAAGCCGACAATGACCGGAACGTCAAATGGGAGGAGAGATTGCATAAGTTGGTCGACTTTCTGAGGGAGAGTAGCCAGTACGGTCTAAGCCGGGCTTTTGGCATGATTCCTCGAGACGGTATGTTGAGAGCAATCAACACCTAACTTTCACCCAAATTACTAACAAGGCAAACAGATCCACCATTTTACGAGGCCCAGGCCGTAGTACTTAGTAACATGGGCAATCATAAGCAAGCACTCGAGATATACGTCTTTAAGATGCACGATTACGTAAAAGCAGAAGAGTATGTGTGGGCACCCGATCTCCATGCCGACAAAGAGAGGCAACGAGTGAATGCTAACGGCAGTCTAGATATTGTAATCATACTCATGCTATGCCTAGCGAGCAGTACGTCTCTGTAGATATTTCTACTGCCGATCAGGACGACGCCGACGCTACGGCCTCTATCTATCATACGCTACTGTCTCTCTATCTAACCCCGCCGCCGCCACACCAGCCGAACCTACAGCCGGCGTTATCCCTCCTCTCTAGGCACGGCTCTCGCTTACCCGCCACCTCAACGCTATCCCTCATTCCCGACACGCTTCCGGTAGCGGACCTAGCATCGTACTTTCGAGGGCGGATACGGGCGGCGAACAGCGTGGTGTCGGAAACACGCATCGTCGAAGCACTGCGGCGGACGCAGCTCGTCAACACGCAGGCGGTCCTACTCCTCGGCGACGGCCTAGGCGGCAGCGGCCAGGAAGGACGCAGTAGGAGAGTAGTGATCAGCGAGGAGAGGGTGTGCGGCGTCTGCCACAAAAGACTCGGGAATAGCGTCGTGGCGGTCCTGCCGGATAATAGCGTGGTGCATTACGGGTGTCTGGGCAAAGGACGCAGCGCCAGCCGTCCCCGCGGCGAACGCATCGCGGGCGCCTGGGGGCGACATGGTTCATAGATAGCGTGAGAGGCATAGTAGGCGTTTTTGGCGTGCGTGCATGGTACCCAGACAGGCAGCATTGCATTTTGAACGGAGCTAGCTGGTGTCATTTTGCGAGCTCGGTGTTGGGAATACCCCGTTCCGTTAGTTGGTTGGTTGACACTGATTGTATCGTATCTTGTTGTCTTTGCAGATTGCACCCATACATACGTCCATGTGTGTTTGAGATGCGGCGCTGGTGTCCTCCGTTCTTTTTGGTGGTTGATCTGCACTGTAACCTGATGTGCTTTGTGTTGGATAGCTTGCTGTCGAGCGATACTGTTCTATCCTCTCGGCCTCGTGTATCCCGCTGTTTAGTAAATCGTCTTCGTTTCGTACACTTTCCTCCTTCCATCTCCCCCTTGCCGCTCTTTGGACCATGAAAGGGCAGGTAGGTACGTAGGTGAGCTGGTAATCAAACTCAATCAACCAACCAACCCTCTCTCTTCACACCTCATCATCCTCCCCTTCAACAACCTCCTCGCCGTAATGTTCCTCCTCGGCGACCTCGTCCACACCCGCCGCAGATCCCTGTACCGCCGCTTTCCCCGTCGCTGTTATCCCATTCCCGCCCGCAGCAGCAGCAGCAGCAGTAGCAGCGTCCCGCAAGTCCTCCTCCATGCGCGCCGTCAGCTCGGCGTTGATGCGGTCCTGCAGCGCGACGGTCGCGGCGCGCAGGGCGCGGAGGTAGGTTGTCTTGGCGGCTAGGGCGTCGGTGGCGGTGGCGGCGGCGGCGGGGGTGGAGGGGGTAGGTTTCGGAGGGACGGGGAGCGAGAGGGGGGTTGAGGAGACGAGGGTGGGTGTGGGATTGCGCGGGGAGGCGTAGGTTGCGGTTAGGTGGACGGTTTTTGTTGGGAGTGGTGAGGGAGTGGTTGTGGTTGTGGTTGTGGTGGCAGCTGGGGGGTCTGAGGGTAGAGAGGACATTTTTCGTGGATGAGGTTTGTGGAAGCGGTTGGTGGTGTTGTATTGTGTTGCTAGCTATAGTCGCTTTCGAGCTTTATAAATTGTAGATTATACAATGAAGGCCGATGAGGGATGATTTCATGGTGGGGTAGATTTCTAGATTTCTTCGATATGAGGGGCAGCTGCTCGATAAGCTACCATGTAGTCTAGGGTAGGTTGTCTGTTTGTCGACTTAGCAAGGGGGGACAACCTACCTGGGAGATGCTCAGTCATATCGCCTCTCAAACGGATCTTTGGAGACTTCAGCTATTCACAAGGCTGGGGTCCATACCTGCTAGGGATTATCTCTAAGCTATTATTCTTCTATGACTCTACTGCAGATGCATAAGTATATCTATTCACTTACAATATTGTGAACACTTTCTATTCATTAGATCCTACACGGCTTTCGTTCCCATCTTCAAGTAACTTGTCAACACGGTAAAAACGATAGGCAAATTATGGACCCCAAGATGTAGGCTGTGGAGAGGGTTTTTGATCTCAATCTTCTGCCTTGATTTGCTATCTTAATGCTATAAGGTTAGTGGAATTTCGACTATAGCAGTAGTTGCTATATTATAACAGCCGCTTAAAAACCGCGAGACATTCCATTACCCTGGTGCTCCATCATTATGATTAAAATAGGCATGTTTCCCCAGTGCAACCCGCTCGAGCCGCCCTCTCTTACCGAGCGTATAAGTCAGCTACGAGAACTGAGCAAACCTATCAAGTAACATCATCCCGAGTGAGGTTCAAAGTAGGTCGCCACGTATCTGGTCTCACGTTCGATTGACACGATTGATGTGATAAGAGTCACTTGGCAGCCTTGGCAACGCGACACCACCGTCCATTGCCGTTTGGCTCGGCCTGCCAAGGGAACCACCCAAGAACCGGATTGGGGAGCTTGAAGTCGCAACGAGCAAACTCTACTATGCCCACCCAGGCAGGCCGTGGAAATGCCGAGACGGACTTCAAAAGATTCCTAAACAAGAAGGCGTTGAGCCTGCGTGCCCCCAATCTCAGCGACACGAGAGATTGCCTTGGAGCAACGGGTATACGAGTTGTATAAAAGGAACCATGGCGGCATGTCTTATCATGGAAGGGAGAATGTCAGCTGTTGTGCGTTCTTGTTGGAGTACCATACCCTCGGCCTTGCTTAATCAAGTGGATTCTTCGTCTTATTCCCCCTGAAAGGAGCTGTAAAGGAAAAACATCACCATGGTTGGGTTTTCACGCCTCGCAGTCCTCGGGGCTGTTCTCCCTCTGGCTCTCGCTGCCGTTAGCTCTGAGCCCAGGCCTGCTACCGAGCTACGACTCGTCAAGGTATCTGAGGAAGATCCAGGAACATGGATGACCGAGGAGGAAAAGTTCGAGAAGCTCACCTCGAAGCGTATCGGTTTCATGGATATCACCGACACCATGGTATGTCCACCACCAACACGCAAAGACGAGATAAGTGTGTCTACAGGGAATGTGAGCCTAACCGTCTGAAATAGGAACTCGAGGCAATGGGCGCAGCCAGAAGGGCCGGACTCCAGTCGAGGGCGACGTTCCCCTCGGCTCCAAGCCACCAGACACAAGCCAACGCGCTCATCAAGAACGTCAAACAGGCTAACCTGCAGACCTGGACTAACACGCTAGCCAACTTCTACAACCGGTACTACAAGGGGTCATACGCGGCGACGAGCGCCTCGTGGATGTACACGACCGTTACTAGCGTGGCATCGGCCAACACGGCCATCACGGTGAAGCAGTTCGCCCACTCGTACAGCCAGCCCAGCGTCATCGCCACCATCCCTGGTGCCTCGTCCGAGGTCGTCATCGTCTCGGCCCACTACGATTCCATCGGCAGCACTACTTCCGGCCGTGCCCCTGGCGCCGATGATAACGCCTCCGTGAGTCTCTATATCTCCCAATACCGGAGAGGATACTATTACTCTGCCGGAAGTGAGTATTGACAGGTGTGATGTCTAGGGCGTGGTCGTCGTCCTCGAGGCACTCCGGGTCCTCGCCGAGGCTAAGTACGCCCCGGCGAATACCCTCGAGTTCCACTTCTACTCGGGCGAGGAGGGCGGTCTCCTCGGCTCGCGCGACGTCTTCAACTCGTACTCGCGCAGCGGCGTGCAGGTCCTCGCGGCCATGAACCAGGACATGACAGGTTTCTCGCCCAACAACGTCATCGCCGTCTTCACCGACTACTCGGACACGAACCTCAACACCTTCATCAAGAAGCTCGTGCCCGTGTACACCTCGCTGCCCGTGTCCACCGACAGGTGTGGCTATGCTTGCAGTGACCAGTAAGTACCCGCTGCCTAAGTAGTAGTCTATTATTTGCGCCGTCTCCGTCTCCGATGAGAGTTGATGTGTCTGTGTTGGTGGGTGTTGACGACTCTTGATTGCTGTAGTGCCTCGGCTTATTCGGCTGGCTACCCTGCCGCGTATGTCTGTGACGAGAACATCGCCGATTCGTCGCCTTACATCCACTCCGCGTCGGACACCGTCGCGACTGTGAGCTTCCCACACGTCCTAGAACACGCCAAGGTAAGCGTGAACCTATCTATTATCTCCCTATTTACCTTCACCTTTATTAAACTTTAAAATATGCTAATGCCTACTTATGCAGTTGACTGTTGGCTTTCTTGTGGAGGCGTCGTACTTCTAGGGGGATTGGGATTTGTCCATTGAGATGGCAAGTTGTTCTTTGCATAGCAATTACGTACCTACATGATGCCCGTTGGCTGCCATCTACGACTACATCATTGGAGAATAATAAAGAATATTCCGCCTACTCTGTGTTAATACTATGGAAGCGGTGCGCAAAAGACCACTACGTAACAATCGCAGCGTCGTAAATCAAGTACAATAGCATCTTGACCTTGTTCGTTGTCCAATATTAGCTCTGATGGAATGCCCTAGAAAAGAACGGGTACGAATTTCACACTCCTTTCAGCACCTACATAAAGAGGTAATCTGATGTAGGCCACTATGCATTATTAGAACTCTTTCGCATTAGCTACAAGTCTATCTTTCAGGTCAGAGTGAGGGTCCAGTATATGACAAAGCAAAATTACAATGCCTAAGTAGACATTGTCCTCTTACTCTCCGATGGCGATACTTATTTAAAACAATTGCAGCCACCATCTCTTGATACCACAATCCTCTCCTCTCTCAAATCTAACGACTCATTCAACCATCCAATACCTATCCTTATGAAATCATAGGTATAGGTCTTGGTCAACACAAAATACGGTCTTCGAGTCTCCGATACACGGTAAGTGAATGAGTGAGTGCTCCAGGTAGGTGAGTAGGTACTTTCTTCCCCTTAAATTACCGTACAGACCACCCCCCTTTCTCAATCTCCCCATCTCCACCACATAATGGGTTGTACAATGAGCAAAGAGGCTAGGAGCACCGCCACCATCACTACTACCACAGAGGGACCCCGGAGAGCTCGGAAGATTAGGCATCTTCTCCAGGTCCCGCAGAAGGCTCTAAGAGCGCCGTGGGCTCAGAGGGCAACACCCTCGCCCGAAGACCCCCTTATGACCGAGCGGGAGCTATACGATATTATAAACCGCCCTCTCCGTCAGCGCCCAGGGCTTATGGGGCCTAGGCGTCATGACGTCGATGAATAGTCATTGAGATAGGGAGAAATAGAATTAAGATTTGAATAGAACGATAAGTAGACACGTAAAACACTGCATGGTTTGTTTGTGATAATACGCTAGAGGAATAAATGAAAATAAGAGCAATAATAAACAAGCATTAAATAGTAAAATTCAACTTAACTCGAAGACAGTTACAGTCCTATATACAAGGCCTGCAAGGGGTCAAGGTTCCTACCATGATAACGTTCTACTTTTGGTAGGTATTGTGGTTTAGCGTTGCAGTTCCGTTCTATGCAAACACTAAGATATCTACGTAGTTTTTGGTGCGAACATGCATTATAAAGGTCTTTCGCCTGAAATCTCCCCGGTGGTCTAGGCGCTATCTAGACATTAGGTAAATTAACTACTTGACGCTATCTAAGGTTCTAGGCTTTACCATTTCTGAGCTGCAATCTAAGGTCAGCTTAAGCGATATTACACGCAACAACAGGCTTGTCGAAAAGGCATATCCATGTTTACTACTACGCTTCTTTCCCCCATATAGCACACCAGCGATTAGCTATCAGGCCTTTTGTTTCAACATGGTTGCTTCGATACACGATCCCTATGATTCCTATAATGTCTAGGCCGTCCGACTAGTGGCGACCAAGTATTCTGTAGTTGTGGCTATATGCCGCTTTTCTTTTCCTATTCTATTTCTTGTTCTTTATTCTTGGCTAGAAGATCATGTGGAAATATGACCTCTCTGGATAGCTTTTGGCCTGCGTCGGTCTAATTGTTTCCGGGTAGAGGTTTGTTAGCAATCTTGCTCATGACGAATCCATTTCGGCGGTCGCTAGGACGACAACATATGGCGAGCTATCGCCGACAATAAGGATGTGACCCAAGCGAACGCTCAAGCATACAGTCTATTCTATTAATGTTGAGATTGGTGTCCCCGTAAGCCTTGCTGCGGAATCTCTGGGCGAATACCAAGGCGTCTTCATGCTTGCGATGCTCCACGATCCTAGGGTCGAATATATGATAAGCCTCAACCACGACGTTTGTGTGATTAAGTACTCTTCGGTAACACTTCTCCATGGCGCGCGGACCATCCGGCTCTCTATCCTGGTTCCACACGACACGGAACCACCTTGCCCCGCGGGTATCGAGGCTGGTGTGATGCTGAACAACGTCATAGAGTAGACCCATACGCACTCCGAGTGGATGTAGCCCTCTCTTATGACGAACTAGAGTTGCTCCGATAGAGCACGGCTGCGCTCGAACTGAAGGAGAGGTTCCCCGGTCTTCCATCCATAAGAAGCCGAGAGAAGGAGGCGGAGGCTGGGAGATGAACATCTTCCGCCAGCTCGCTTCTTTTCTGGTAAGCTTACGACAAGCAGCTTCGACTTGATGAATCTTCTCTGGCTTCATGTCTGCTACCTGTGGGTCTCCGAGGTGTAGCGGCGTGGGCTCCCATCCGTCGTCCCACAATGTCCCAGCGCAGGGCATCGTATAGAAGGAGTTAGCACAGCGTATGAACCTACGCAGCTTGTCCGTGTCAAAGAAGCAGGTACCAAAGCGTTTCTTCAGAAGAGGGTTGACAATGGGTTGGTATGCCGCACCCGATTGTTGGGGCGTGGGGACAGGCTGAAAATAAAGTGCCTGTTGAAGTGGAATCGACGTGTTTATCATGGCGTTCCATGTCTTGTTGACTCGTAAAGCTGATACCAATAGGGTATCTAGATCGAGATGAAGCAGAATTAACTCAAGAAGCTCTGGAATGAAAAGCACACGGTCCATCTTGTCTGATTCGAGGATGAGCTGTCCTACGATGACATTGAGAATACGTTAAGTTGTCTGAGGTTTGCGGCTTGTGACGAACAGGCACACGCGTCAAGGCCCAAGGGTGGTGTTTTGTATGCATTTATACTACTTAATTGCGCACCTGTGGACTGTACGTATAGGGGTCTCAGGTGTACAACGCGAGTCTCGTCATTTTGTGGCTTGAGAGACTCGTCACTCGTGATTTAAACCCGTTTTTAGCGACCCATATCTTATTGGGTACGCTTGCTCGGCGGCCATAGGGAGGAGGAGGACGACTAGAGTAAGGTCGCCACATCACGATCTAGTTGTCTACTATACGTTGCATGCCGGGAGATTGTCAACATGAAAAGGCTGAAACATGTACGTCCGCTCACCCCTATAAGTATTAGCGCGTACTTACCTAGATATTAGAATACCTGTACTACCTACTGCGCACTTATCACTTCTTCACTCATGCAGCAACATTTTGCTTTCATGAATAAACCCTGACCGCCACCCCATACGCCAAAGATTACACTAGACCATCAAATTGCGTACACCACATATTTTGCCTTGCACCACTTCTATTCCGAATCATTTCTTGGCCTTCACCCAAATAGCAGAAGATTTGAGAGTTAAGCTTGGCAAGTCTCAAATCGAGTCCCAGAACCAAGGTGACCCCCTTGCGCGCTGGCCGCCAGAGGCCTGGATTGCTGCAATCGAATCCTATCACGCAGGCACTAGGCCGCCTCCCCCACGGCTGTCGGTCGTAATTAGTAGCGACAGCGGCCCTGTCGACAGCCCCGAGAAGCTGCAGAAGCTGGCGGACCTATCCTCTGTCCCGGAGGTAATCGAAACGAACGAGGCACACGAACGCCCTGAGTCCATCGGTGATCCTGTTCGGGTCTCTCAAATAGCATACACAGAATTTAAGAGACTTCAGGATCGCGCCGAGTTAAAACAGATCCTGGTATGGCTGCCGCACTGGCGCACGAAGAAACCTGAGATACGGAACGCGTATATTGTTACATCAGTAAAAGAAAAGATTACTATGCTAGGCGATGCGTAGAGCGGTACCTATGTATCTAAGGGAGATGGCTCCCTTAATGAATTAGGTAACTCTTTGACAACGAGAAGTAGGCGTTTGGCAACCGGGAGATCTAAAGCAATCGAAGCAGAGGGTTAAATCATCAGATTGAATATAGGTAATAATAATTAAATATCAGTTTAAACCGAAAACAAAGCTAGGTTAGGCAGTTTATGTGTTTACCTAGGTATGCTATTCAGCACCTGGGCAGTTGAGCGGGTCCTGCTCAGGCTAATAGCGGCATCGCTCACCTAAGTAGGTACCTAGGTACCTTCCGTATGCTGCTTCATCGGGCAACGCTTCACGATAACTTCGTCCCTTACCCAACTCACTTCATACTTGTATTTCATCCTCGTCCTCCATTCATATCTGCGCGCCGAATTTTATTGCTACATTTCGGTCTATTGACGAGGCCCAAGCATGGTGCAGCGGCACTAACAGAACGAGGAATCTCTTTTGGTTCGCAACCTCGGCTCGCCATGTAATTATACCCTAGAGAGAGGGAGAGAGAGAGAGCTGGACTTTTGACATTTCATATTGCGACATTGCGCTTAACACGATGCAACCAACACGACCCGCGCCGAGAGCCCCCGGCAGCTTCTCACCCCTTGTCCCGGGCTCCGTTGGCGGCGCCTCGTCCTCTAACACTAACAACAATAACTTCAATGCCTCGAACGCTGCCGCCGCTGCCAACGCCGCCGCCACCGCCACCGCCGCACCGTCGCGACCTATGATCCGGAGGATAGACACCTCGACCGACGACGCCATCTCTATTTCCAAGATACGGACCCCCCAGACCCCCGTTAATCTCGTGAGCCCGACATTTCCCAGCAACTCGCCAGGCCGCGGGAGTCCCCAAAACTTCTCTCGCCCCAGCCGAACCGCCAACGATGCCCCGAGCACTCGCAACGCGTCTCCCCTGACTCTCCCGCCCGCCCGTGCTGGCCACGTCCGGAAACACTCGCAGACGCCCGGCTTGTTCGAGCCCAGTATGCCGTCTACGAGCCTGTCCAACCTGTCGCAGGTCGGTATGTCGCAGTCGCCCGCTGCGCTCACGGCCAGCCAGATCGCCGCCCAGGCTGCCATGCAGCATCAAAACCAGCAACAGCAGCAGCAGCAACAGCATCCGCATCAGCATCAGCTACAGCAACACAATCGGCATCGCTCGCAGACCGTGCCTTTCCCGGGAAGCGAGACACATGATCCTTCCAAGAGACCTGCGCCCAAGCCTACCCTGGGCCCACGCAGCCCTCCCTTGCTCAGCTTGACCGAGGCTAGCGCACCGCGCGACAACGGTTTTGGTAGTCAGGGTTATCACAATGGTCTGTTAGGCAGTCATGCTGCTGCTGCTACGGCTGCGGCAAATGTCGTCTTTCCTAGAACCTCCTCTCAGAACACGTCGCCTGTGCCTCCCATCCAAGAGCATTCTGCGCCGCCATCCGTCACCCTTCCTGTCGAAAAGCCAGCCAAGGTCGAAAAGTCCAAGGTCAAGCTATTCTCTCGCCCTAAGAAGATCGATACGAAAGGCGAGCCAAAGGAGCGACCTATACCGAGCCCCGGGAAGATTGGATCGGCGCTTGCCTCGCTCCAGCGAGGGAACTACAGCACCACGAGCTTGGCTGATTCGCAGTCTTTCTATAACCTGGCTAATTCCTCGTCGGCCACTATCCGCGCCACTGATTCCCCTATCGAGCGGGAGGGCAAGGAGAAAGACAAGGAACGAAAACATCATCATTTCCTGTCCCGCCAGAAGCACAAGTTAACGAACAAGGAAGACCACCATCTTCCCCTGTCTTCTGCTGCTAGCAACTCACGCCCCGTCGATCCCAGCGCACCTTCGAGCTTGTACAACTTCAACCCGCCTCCGAGTCCTGGCCCTAACAGCGCTCTGGGGAAGAGCGTGAGCGGTCTCGACTTGCGCCACGGCGGCCGGGCATTGCGTGAGAAGAGGAAGGAAGAGAAGCTCAGCGACATCATGCGCCATGACAACGACTCTGTCTTCGGTCTGGCATCGGAGTGGCCTGGGCCGGGGAGTCTCGGATCGACAAGTAACACCGGCTCGTATTTCCACGAACCCTTAGACCCGGCTAAATACGGTCTAAACGGTATGTCTTTCGACGACGCCTGGCCCTATCTCAAGGCAAAGTTACTAGTCATATTTGAAGGCGAGGATTTGCGTTTGCCAGTCGAGGACCTCAACAAGGTGGTCACGCTACACATCCAATACTGCATACAGCGCCGCTCCGCGCACATCATAATCGACGACCTCCGCGATCTTCTTACCACAGGATTCGCATCGCTCGACCATGCTCTACGTAAGACATCGGAGGATCGAGTGATTCCAGCGCTCGTGGAGCTATGGGTGATCACTTTCACAAACATCCTTCCTTATTTGCAGGCAGTCTTCTTACCATTAGATCTCGAGTTCTCGGGCATTGGGCCACTCATGACGGCCGACAAGGCGCGCGAATTCTGGAGTAATGTGGTGCCTAGCGTTCCTACGTCGAGCATACTGGGAGGCGGAAATTTACAGGCACACACCTCACCCGTCAGCAATACGCTAGACGTACGACGAATAGTCCTCACAGCCTACCGTGATATACTCATCTTGCCACGCTACGAGAAACTAAAGACGATCTTCTCTCGCCTCTCACTCGAGCATTTGCCATACTCTCTCGCCTCGCTCGCTCTTGCGTCGCCGCCACCGATAGCCGATAGCATCGCTTCGCTGTCGACGTCGCCGTCTGATGCAGGGTTTGCAGGAGCCCGCCCCGGCACAGCCATGTCCCTCGACCCGAGCGTGGCGAGCTACAACTCGACGACGACGACGGTATTTGGCAACGATTCGAACCCGTCTCGGAGCCGGGCCATTAGTAACGTCTCGTACGCCAGCGGCGCATCGGATCCAGCCTCGGCAAGTGGCGGATCACTCCTTCGGCCTTTTACGCCGCAGACGCGGGAGATACTGGGCAGTGTGCGTGAACAAAACGTTGAGGACAGCAAGCAAGTGACGGAGATGGTCGGTCGCTTACTACAGTGCATGAGCGTGCTCGCCAGCGCCGGCACAGGGCTAGGGGGAGGACCCTCGGCGGGGCCTGGCGGGGCGGACGATCCCAGTAAGATGGTATCGGAACTAGGCAGGCTCCTGAAATTAAATTGGTTAGGCAGAGGCCGTACAGGTCGGAACCGGAGAGGCATTGTTGGTGGTAGGGTCAAACGGCCGGAGAATAGGTCAAGCGGTAGTGCTCTACACGAAGCTGTGCAGGAAGGGATCGGCGTTACGGGGTAACGGAGTAACGGGAAACGATACCTACACGGTTGCAATATGATATATTTTTTATTTGGTCATGTCACAATGAGTGAAACCACGCTTCCCTACACACAAGTATGAGGATAGGCTTGTCTATTACTTAAGAGATAGTGAACCAATATAACCTATAACCCTACTCCCTCACAGGGAGAGGCTATTACTGCCAGTACCTATGGATATATATTAGCAGTCTGAACTAGGTATATGTACACTTCATCATGATTGGCGCCTGCCGTGGATGAAAGGAAGCTGTTTGGCGGAGACAGGTTTATATGATTGCTTAAAGCTGAGACGCGGTACGATGCTCGATACAAAGAACCTGAAGTCAAATACCAGGGGCCAGGGGTGCAAGTACAGCAAGTTACCTAATGTATCCCTAGACTATCTAAGACTTACATGCGTACATACATGTACTATATGTAGACAGGATAGTTGCAAGTTGCACAGCGTCGTATCAACAAGACATACATGTAATTCCGAACGGTCCGTACAACCAACCCATAAGACCCGTCCGACCATCCGTACAGCTCTTCATCCACTGTGCCCTTGCCTTTACTGCGCTCCCAAATCAGTCAGTAAGAAGAGGACAGTAGTTCTCTTTCACTTTACCAGTTTTCAAACCCCCCCTCGATTGGGATAGAAACAGAACCCTATCACTTTCTTTGTTCTCTCACGTCCTTCTCGCGACTCAGAACAATCGCCTTGATCACAGGCGACGTGAAGACGATAAATAAGACTCTGAAGAGCAAGCATCTCGCCGTACCCCTCATAAACCCCTCATAAACCCTGCAACCACCAAAACCACCAAAACCACCAAAACCACCAAAACCACCATCACGAATGCTCACAGCATCTATCGATCCCTTAACCCATCTCCTATACTTATCACCTACCAAAGCATAAAAGAAAACAAAAAAAAATAAAATAAAGTAAGTATGTTATCCCTACTCTCCGCCGTCCTCCAACTAATCACCTCCATCCTCTACTACAGCATGTCCCCGCACCCCCCGCCCGCCCTCACGGCGCAGCAAGTCATCGAGCATCTCGGCCTCGCACCGCACCCGGAGAAGGGCTACTTCGCCGAGACCTTCCGGGACCCGGCGACCACGGCCGCGACCACGCCGGGCGGCGCGCCGCGCGCGCAGAGCACGTGCATCTACTACCTGCTGGAGGGCGAGGCGGGCCTCTCGCACTGGCACCGCGTGCGCGACGCGGTCGAGGTCTGGCACCACTACGCGGGCGCGCCGCTGCGGCTGTCGCTGGCGCGCGACGACGGCAGCCCCGTGCGCGACGCCGTGCTCGGCACCGACCTCGCGCGCGGCGAGCGCCCCCAGGTCGTCGTGCAGCGGGACGAGTGGCAGCACGCCGTGAGTCTGGGCGACTGGACGCTCGTCGGGTGCACGGTGGCGCCGGCGTTTAACTTCGAGTCGTTTGAGATGGCGGCGCCGGGGTGGGAGCCGAATGGAGGTGCCGCTGAGGCGGCGGCGGAGGAGGCGGGCAAGACGGTTTGAGGGTTTGTTGGGGAACTTTGGAGGGGAAAGGACTTGAAGAGGAGGAACGTGTGTGCGTGCGGGAGAATAGATAGGTATTAGATTCTTTGGGCTTTTAGGCTGGGTTGTTCTGTCTGTCTGCTTGCATGGTTTTGGTGTTTGCGTCGAGTTGCTTGTCTGGAAGCTCTCTCACGCTCACTACGTGCGTACGTACAAACTGCCTGCTAACTAGTTGTCCTTAAGGCAAAGAGAAGTATGTAGAGAATGTGAAAAAAACAAAAACAAGACAATCAATATATTGTCCGAGATATACTACCACGGCGAGATGACTTCTGCTAGGGCCTTGATATTTCTGTATACCTTGTACGTGCTTTCCGATACACATTTCCTTACTGCTACCTACTCAAACAAATGTTTTAATGTGAAGGAAACTGCATAACTACGGTTCTCTATCCTTCAGCTGGACCTGCGTGATCGATGCGTGAACCTCAGTAATATTAACTACGGCCAAGGCGGCTATCACTTGCTGTTTGTACTTACTGCCTAGTGAATCCTAACTAAATAACAGTGGAACTTTGTCTAAGGCTTAACGGCTGACTGATTTTACTTTGATTGGGGACTACCTACATATCCTCTACCAGGCTGACGGCTGCGTGCACACGATGGCTCTCCAAACTTATGTTATTAAACCAAAACACATGAAACACACAACATATGACTCGTCACGTATGCAGCTTGGAGTATTGGAGGCACGGAGAATATTCTTTCATTCGTTCTATTTAACTGAATCATACTGGTCTCCAAGTGTGCACGCAGGGCTATCGCACTTGGGAAACACAAATAATACGATGTTTACTACTCGCAAAAAGACATTGTAGAAAGATAAGCAAATTCTAGAATGTACCTGTAATCTACTAGTCAGCCTTGATGTTTCAATGAAAAAACTGCAGGAAAAATTTAGAAACGAGTGTTGATCAGACATCCAAGGAAGGATTAACCCTCATCTGCTTCAAAATAGGCTCGCATGAAGCTCGAGTGGAAACTGCGAATAGTTGTGGAAAATTCATCATATAAACGGAAAGGTGCAAATGAAAACAAATGTTTCAGCTTACCTACTAACAATACATGGGTCGATAGAGTTCAGAGACCGGCCCAGGTGTTTGAAGATGATCGAGTTGCTAGGATTAGCGGGCAAATCTGTAATCATGGAAAACAAGTCTAATTGATGATAGCAATATTAGCAGCTAGATCAAGGTGGATAAGGATATGCGGCTCTCGCGTGCACCTCTCCGGCCCGTGTGCAGACGCGCCCAAGGCGTCAATCATGACACACGAGATCAGACAAAGTATACTGGCAAGTAACAGGCTTAGAGCCCGAGCAGTCGAAATTTCTTCAAGGGCGATTCGGTTGGGAAAAGAAGACAATTTGTTTGGATGTCATCCTGAAAATTGGAGATCGTGGGATATGGCAAGAGAGTTTGGAGGACAAGCTTACCATGCATTTCAAATCACTGCGCGGAAAAGCGCGGACGCGTCGTACCAAGCACAAATACACAATGGCGAGACGAACACCGTCGCCCAACTCGCGAGGAGAAAAGGCCCTGGAAAGTTGAATTGTGGTTGAAGGAAGGAGGTGAGTTGATGGAAAGGGAAACTTGTTGGGTGAGTACGAAATTTATAGGCAAGGAAAAGTTGAGCAGAGCCTTGCGAGAAGAAAAATTTCAGTGGAGATTCGCGGATGAGTTTGTTATCGGATAAACTATGGAGTGGGGTAGAGCTGTCAAGGTGAGGCCTAACAGTTGGTCCGCGCGAGTGCCAGCTGGCATTAAATAAGCTTTGTGAGATTAGGTAATTGAACTTCTTAGTAGGTAATCTCAAACAATGCTTACCTATCTACATTTAGATGCCGGCATTTATATATATATATATGTATGAAGGGTTTGGTCTTTATCTTCCGCCCACCGGCTTATATTTATGGTATACCTAGTCATACAAGACCTGTCATTGTCTTACACGCATGGCCTGGCTATGCTCAGTGGTAGAATCGCAGAAACCCTTTTCTACTGGTACATATTCTGTTTTGTACTACTATCTGAGTAGGTGGCTGGGTGGGTGTGTGGACCCCGCAAGTCTATTATTGGCGTCAGGAACTTTATTTTGTCCGATATCCGAGAAATCTCCTGCTCCTGATTGGATAATCGGTGCTGATGCACGTCAGAGTACCCCACTTCAAACTCTCTAGCGTCCTGACCTTCACCCTGTCCCTCCCGTCACTCCTCGACGGGGGTATGCGACCAGCCCACTCACTTGGTCCTGACCGCATGTCGGCTTTTCCCTTCTTTCTCTCGCCCTTTCCGCTTCTCATAGCTTGGAGGAACGCGCCAATATTTCCGTTAGTCATCTACCGGGAACTTAATAGCTATATATGTAGGCACCAACTATATCTCGCTACCCATAGCCTATGGGAGCGCACAGTATCTGTACAGTACTTAGTGCTAGGTGGGTTAGGTACCTAGGTAGTGCAAATCAATCGATCCCACGCTTTACAGCTCACAAACACGCTTTTTATATAACTAAGATTGCTGCCATAACGTACCTATTGCATACCTGTTACCTACATGAGCAGTCTACTGTAGCCCATTGTAGTACAGCATGCCTGAGGTATGTATGTCGGTATCTGCCTACCTAAGGTACTTAGATAGCGTACAGTACATATCTTGATATCAATCGTTCTACTATACTGATCAACATATGATTCGACAGCAACACTCAGCTGCAAAAAAAAGAAATCATTGGCAACTTCTCTTTAGGTTTGCGTGGTAATGGCGTGTTTGGAACTTAAAATTGAGGTGGCGTATATGTGGTCTACCTACATATCTACCTTCAACGACCTACAACACCACTAACATAGAATATCGTCCTATTAGGATGTACCTAAGGTAGGTAAGTTTATGGACTCTGGCTATGTATATTGGGTTTGGATATAAATTACACGTAGGTATTGAAAATCTGAATAGATAGAAGAACAGCATCTCTCTCTTTCTCTCCCCACCGCACTGTTGTTACGGACTGCCAGATGTTTGGGGATTGGTTTCACTTGGAGCTCTAGATACGGTGTTGCACTACGATACCTGCTGTAAACCGCCAACACACAAGCTACATAACCCAAGTAAGGTTAGGTAGGTACTCTGTATACATACGTGCCTGCCTCATTCACTACATGTAGGTGCTTATCTAGATAATTCCTTAACCTACCTAACCTACCTGCCTACCTGCCTACCTATCCTACCTGTATTGAACACCCGGCTGACAGAACCCCCGTTATAATACAGAATACCACCACTCTTTTTTCAGCCCTGCTCACACTGTCACCCCCCCGTCCCTCGTCCCCCATCCCCCATCCCTCGTCCCCATCGCACTCACCACGCTCCTGTTACTTTTGGCCTGATTAATCAACGCCGTCTTTTTCCCTCCCTACCAACATTGAACCTATCCACATTTGTCCTGCACCGAATCCCTCCCAGGTTCCCAGGTCGCTTCCCAGGTCACTCCCAGCTATCCAGGGTTCGACTAACCGACCAACCGACCGATCGTCTCTGCAAGCCCTCCGCCGCTGCCAGTCCGTCGCTTTCTAAGTAGGGTCTGCTGCTACTGCCGCTACCTACCGCTACTACCATCGCTACTACTCGTCCGACTCCCGCGGCGCGTGTGCCCTACTCAGTACTTTCCCTACCTCCACCACCACCACCGCTACTACTATCACTACCACCACCACCGCCCTACCGCCCTACCGCCAGACGCTCGACGCTCGACGCTCTACCCATCCTGCAGCTTAATCCGACGACACACCTACAAATCTGTATCTCTGCAAATCTCCCACCCCTCTCGACTATTACATTCGACAATCGAGTACTATCTGTCTAGGACGAACATCGTTTTACGGGATTTCCTCGCGATTCAACCGTCACGGTTCGACTCGGTTGTTAGCATCACTGCTACCCGAGCTACCGCCGCATCTTTCCAACGCGACAACACACGCCGGCGAAACTCGAACGGCCCTCATCTCATCCGCCAGTCATCCTGAGCCACAGCTCTCTCTACTACCCACCTGCCAACACCGACAGACGCACGGATAGACGTCCAGACAGACGCAGCATACGATCCAGGACACAGTCTCTTGCCGTGCCGGTGCTGGTTTGGGTGCCTCGCCGATCCTACGAGACTCGCCCAGAGGTTGTCGCGTACCGGTGCGCAATTGTGCCCTTCTAGTACATTTCGTTTCATTCTATTCCGCTGAGGCCATGTGCTACTGCGTTCGGAGTTCGTGATTGCGGCTCGTCTCCGTGTATTTATTTCTCTTCTTTCTCTGCATGTCTTCCATACTAGACCATCGCATACTGTTGCTCAAAGTGGAACCACTGGTTCAACCGCAGCAGCACTCTTTCTAGCTGCACTCGCGCATCTGCCTATACCGTCCTGTTTGTCTGTTTCGTTTAGCCCGAACACGGCCAGGCTAGACCAGACGTTTCTATTTTTTATTTTATTTCTTTCTCCTGGAAGATCAAAGACCGGTCGACTACGTGTGTGGCCGCCATATCGTACCTTTCGTCTACCGCGCGTTGTCGCCTCACTCCCGACGGATAGTGCTCTTACAGGCTCTCGTCGCAACATATAGTACACCACCGCTGTCTGTCTCCTTTTCTCGCCGTCGTACACCGATCGGCAGAGTTGAGACGCGCGCGTGTCGGTTCGTTGTTCCATAGTTTTGCAAGCATATCGCACCCCTCGCCGCCGACCCATACGCGCATGATATATTGTCGAGAGTGGGACGTCGATATCCACGCCGTGGGTAGTCGACAATATTAGACATGATGGCGAGTATGGCTCCGGGTTTCCACCCATCTATGCAGCAGCACCCTGGTGTGCATCCTGGCCATCCTATGGGTGCTCCCGGTATGGTTCACAATCCAAGCCAACCTGGAGCGCAGCCGGGTATGCCACCGCAGATGGCTGCTCACATGGCCGCCTCCGGTCCGGGTGGACAGGTGAATCCCGCTGCCATGATGGCAGGCATGCCTCAGGGTGCCCCCGGTCCCAATACTCATGCTTTGTCGCATCTCACGCCGCAAATTTTCCAACAGCAGCAGTATAGTGAGTATTTCCAACCCGTCGTGTCCATTCCGTGGCGCGACCACAACAACCTATTCTATCGCTAACATTATACAATACCTAGTGGCTCAGTCGCCCCAGAGTATGTATGCCATGCAACAGCAGCGGCTGCTGCAGCAGCAGCGAACGGCAGCGATAATGCAGCAGCAGATGATGGGTGGTATGCCCGTTATGGCAAACGGGAACACACAACAGTTTTTATTAAGGCAAAACGGGATGCAGCAACAGATGCCTGGACATCTCCAACAGGGTCATCTTCCACCGGGCGGGCAACATCCAAACCCCCAGCAAGTAAGTAAACTTTAGTAGTATCTGGGCTCTATAGTGGGAGCTTCATTATATCATGCTATGTCTTTGATCTAGAGCTCAAGGCCGTGTTGCTAACTGAGTTATTCACATAGTTGGCACTACAACGACTTGCTATACAGCAGCAGCACCAACAGCAGCAGCAGGCTCAGCAACAAGCCCAGCACCAGCAGCAAGCTCAACAACAGGCCCAGCAACAGGCCCAACAACAGGCTGCGAATAATGCGATGCACCAAGGGGGTCAGCCAGGGCATCAAGTCCACATGACGCCGCATCAAATGCAGGCTCTGCAGCAGCAAAACCAGCTCGCACAGTCTATGGCGCAGCAGATGCCCTCGACGATCGCACAGAATCAGCAGCCCCAATCCCAACCCCAGTCACAACAACAAGGACAACCACCAGGCCAAACCCAACCGCCACAGCAGCAGCCGCAGCAGCAGCCGCAACAGCAGCCAGGCCAGCACCAAACTCAGCAAGCCCCAGTGGGTAACCAAGGTCCTCAGAGAGCAGCTACTCCTGCTAGTAATCAAGCCAACCAGGCACAGGCTCAGGGCCCAACAGCAACTCAGCCTAATCAGCAGCAGCAGCAACAGCAACAGCAACAGCAGCAGCAGCAACAGCAGCAGCAACAGCAGCAGCAGCAGCAGCAGCAGGCACAGGCACAGGCTCAAGCACAGGCCCAAGCACAGGCTCAGCAGCAGGCTCAGGCTCAGGCACAAGCACAGGCACAGGCCCAGGCACAAGCTCAGGCCCAGGCCCAGGCACAGAACCCCGCGGCAGCAAACCAGCCTCAACAGGCCAATGCACAGTTACTTCAAGCGCATCAGCAGCAATTGGCCAATTTTCACATGCAAGCTCAACAGCAGAAGAATGATAATATGAAGGGCCACTGCCTATTAAAATTGATGCAATTTAGCGAGCATCTAAGTAATTTTCAGGTTGGTTACAGTAACTACTGCTTAATTTAACTATTGGGCGCCTCTAACATTTCGACTAGGGTGGCAAGGCTAAAGACGACGTTAGTTATTGGCATGGATTTGTTGAGCGGTTTTTTTCACATAGGGGTGTCTTCCGATTATCGCTTCCTGTTACTGGATCAGACCCGTCAAGCGAAGAACACGGACCCGATAAGCAATACGAGATAGTACAACCAGCACTCGCTCGGTATTTCCATACACATTTTCAGAGCGGCATTCGCCAGATTCAATTAACATTCGAGAGGGGGACGTCGGACCGGCAACTGTCCAACGGCTATCACTACCTGGAGAATCCTAGGGCAAGCCTGATATATTGGTTTGAGAACTCTCACGTATGTACACGCAGACTAGATCGAAGCACTCATTCCTCTGGGCCACGTTACTGACGCGCTTGGATCAGGTGATTTCTACGGGGCAGCTCAGAGCTCATTTCGACAGTGAGCAGAAGTTAGAAGTGCTTGAATTTAACACACAGAGTCACGAGGAATATGTGTCGAGGAACATGGTCATCAATGCGGCTAGACCAACGCATTCATGGGCGAAGGACTGGAAAAAAATGAATGGGCAAGATGCTAGCACATCTCCCGAGATGAATAAGAAGGGTAAACAAAAACCAATGAAGTCACCGCCGAATCCGCCTCCGGATTTCCTCATACCGCATTCCGCCGTCAAAGGAAACATGGGCATCACGGAACCGGTGTTCCAATTTCTCGAGGTACGTATCTTGAAGGGCCCGAGACATTGGAGCAAGGATACTAACATGCATACCTCAGATTGTTGAAGTGATGGGTCAAATGAACGTAAGTCGATGCCGAGTTATCAGGCCACTGAAGGAGCGGTGGCGGGAGGCGTGGCGAGCAGTTGTCTACCTCAGCTTCGGGGTTTCAGGGATATCCAATTGCTAACTCATCTTGTGTCAGCCACTATTCAACTTCTACCAAACACATTCGGCCCTCGACCCGTATCAAGCTCTCGACCAATATGTCAACGCCCACATAAATAACACGGCCCAGCACGCCACCATGAACGGGCACCCGCCGGGGAATATGCCACAAGCGCAAAGGGCACAAACCTTTAACCAGTTTCCTCTGGGGGCTTCGCCGGCGGCGTCGCACCTTCAGCTTCCCAATTCCCCCCATATGGGCAGCCCCGCACAGGGACACATGCAAGCACCGGGCATGCAGCTCCAGCAGAGCCAGCAAGGGACAAGTTCCAGCGGGCCCAGTGCTAATACGAGCCCGGCGAGCAACAAGCGCAGGAGACCGTCGACAGTCAAAGCGGAAGACGATAGCGGCGCTCCAACGCCAGCCAGTATAGGCGCAGCTCAAGTTAACGGTGTGACCAAAAAGCCGCCTACACCACGTATGGCACACCATAAGCGCCAGAAAGTCAATCCGGCATGAGGCTGGTCGCTGTCAACAGGCGTTTCTATTGTCATTTTATCTTTTCTTTTTTTTTTTCACCCTCGTCATCATTAGCATATCGGCGTCGGGCTGGATATGAAGTCAACCTCGGCTTTGGTCACAATTTCTCGGTGTTGGGGTGGCTGTTCATAACATATTGCTTCGTCAAGAAAGCGACTACTCCATGCGTTTGGGATCGATGTTGATTTTTTTTCTCTCTCTTTTTAGTCTCTTCTCTTTTTGGATGAAGAGCATTTATGGCCGTGTGGGTGTATCTCCACTGGAATAACATGGTCGTCAGATTGGCTAAGATAAAGGCTCGGAGACTTAGTCTACGAAGGCATTGTCTAACTGTCCTCTCGAAACCGGCAGAGGGGGGCGGGGAGAGAGAGGGAGAGAAAGGGAGAGCTAGCCAGGCAGTTTAGCATAATTAGCGAGATTTCGCTTCGGGGCCTCGGGGGGGCGATGGGACCTAACTAATGCCGAGCGATGATGAGGACTTGTATGAAGAATTTTGGCACTCACCCATGTACGATATACCTTTTCTCCTTTTTCTCCCGGGGGGTTTATTTTCGGCTTCTCTCTCCGCGTTGTTGTTCCGTTGCTTCTGGCGTTTCAGTGTCATCAACTCGCAAAAGCGGTGCAAGGAGTAGAGGAGGGCTGGGCGGATTCATACGTGTCCGGATCTATACGCTCCCATTGATATAAGAAAAGTTGTTATTTTATTATCTGTTGTCTTTACGGGTTGCCTTATTGATCAGACTAGCGCATGCATAGTGACTCCGTCTCTATCTAGTTGACAACTCTTGGATGCCTGGTCTAGATGTTTCGGGTCGAGGGTAGAATTAAAGCTTCGTCCGATTTCAAGTCGAATTTCGAAATAGAGACATTAGATGATAATCCCCAAAGTTTATTCAGATCATGCAACTTGGTCTCTATTACCTTTGTCTTCCTTGTCAGCTCAGGTTGTTAGACTTCCAATAAATTTACCTACCTTAGTACCTCATTTTCGGATACCCTTTGTCGCAAATGTGCTACATCTAGGCTTACATTTGTATGCCATATATACCTTAGGTATTTATATGGATACGTACCTAGGTACGTGGAAGGCATGTAAAAGCAATAGCTCCGGTTGCGGAAAGATTCCCGCCCACTAGCTACTTAGATAGCACGGGAGACGGGGAGCTACATAGCGGGAGGTAGGGGTTGTCTAGGCAGCTTTGACGTCGATCGCCTGATTCATGTCTAGACTCCACTATCTAACCTACCTCTCTCTACAAAACTATATAGATATAAGTTACTTACATTATACGTAGTATTTAAGGCGTCAAAACCACAAAAAAACAACCTATCACGGAAATAACAGCTCTATGCGACATGTCTCCCAAAGTGCTCCGCCGGAAAGACAACGCGGCAGGCGTCGGACTGCGCGCGGTGCTCGCCGCTCAAGCCGAAGGGGCTTCCGCGACGCCGATTCCGAGCCCGCCGACTGATGTACGTCATATCCAACTCCATCTATAAGCCACGACATATACCTATATAAATATATATATATATATACTTATAGCTATATTTTCTACATTGTATATATAGTTATAGAGGATCAAATTTATATATATATATGTACCTGTCTAAAGGCCAAGTATAACTAACACGACAAAACAAAACTAACACATCCAACCCCCAGCCCGACGCCGTAAAAGCAACCTGCGACACCTTCACCCTAGCCACCTTCACGGCCGCCGACGCCTGGGAACTAGGCCACCTCCTCTACGCGCGCCTGCTCCCGCTCTCCGCGGCCAAACCCACGGTGATCTCCATCGCCACGGCGCAGGGCCACGTGCTCTTCCAGGCGGCCGCGGGCGCCGGCACGACGCCCGACAACGACGCCTGGGTGCGCCGCAAGCGGGCCGCCGTGCTGCGCTTCGGGGTCTCGTCGTGGTTCCTGCGGTGCCGGTTCGCGGGCGACGAGGGCGCGTTCCGGCGGAAGTTCGGGTTCGGCGAGGAGAAGGCGGGGGAGTACGCTATTCATGGGGGCGGGGTGCCGAGTATGTTTATTTTTCTCAGATTTTTTTTTTTTTTTTTTGGTCTTGAGCGTCTGGGTATAGTCCAGATGGGGTAGATTGCTGGGGCGGCAGGGGACGTGGTGGTGCTTTGAGTAATATGGGCTTTGTACGGTTGCTGACTTACTGACTTGCGTCTCTTGTAGTCAAGGTCGATGGTGTGGAGGGGATTGTGGCGGTTGTTGTGGTCTCGGGGCTGAAGCAGCATGAGGACCATGGCGTTATTGTTGACGTTATTAACAGCAACTGGGAATAAGGGTCTTTCTTGATTCTCATCTCGGGATATCACTGCTGGTTATGGGTATTGTCTCGCTAAGTTCGGACATAATTTGTCGAAATATAGTATATATTAAGTATATATGAAAGTGTATATACGGCCATCGATATTCTACAAGTCGAAGCAGAAAAATAACCAGCACTGTTAGAATAGCTCGTTAGTCAACACAAGGAGTGAAAACAATAAATAGAAGGTGACAATCCTATTGTCTCGAACATCTTACGAAACACTAGCATATTCCTTCCATCCCTGCTATCGACTCTCAGGACAACTCCTCACTTTGAAAAAAACAGAGGGAATTTAAACAAAAGCAGTCTCAAACAGTACAAGTTTATGAAGTTTATAAACGGTAGCGACGGCAACTAGGGTCTGTAATCCTAGATCTTCTACAGTCCTATCCGTCGACGTTGAAGGGTTTACTCGAGACATCTATATACGATAACTAACTATCCGGGGAAGCAATGGGGAAGGGGGGGACAGCGTTTACGGTGTTCTAAGTATAAATTTACCCCATTTTAAAATGAAAGCTCGCGATGGTAGCATTCACTTGTGAGCATGAAAGCTAAGCTATACTTATGCAACAAGACATCTGAAATAATCATGTTGCCTCGAGTTTAAGTCGGTACACTGCAGCTCTACAGACCTCCTTCGCAAGCAGCCGAGTAGCTACGATAAAGGTCATGGCCTTAGATCTGCGAATTATTATTATAACGTGTTCCAAGAGTGCTTGTGTTTGTTGAATAGTTAAACTGCACCGAATCCAGAGCTAGGCTCGCCGCACGTGTCAGTTTGAAAATAAATAGGGGTTAGGGGTGACGGCGGCCAAGCCTGATAGCGCGAGTCAAGCGTTTTCGGGAGGATATAAAGATAGCACGCTAACTAAGAGATCTACTGTATGACTGAATCATGGCTAGGTAGCATTATATCGGAGCGGCTACTGATTCCCGACGGTTATAAATCTTCTGACATCCAGTACTTCGAATATAAGCAGACGGGAATAGCTATGTCACAACGTGGAGTGTTTGTATCGTGGATGTATATCTTTCACATGTATCTCGTCTAATGAATTATTGAAATGCTTATACGCTTGAAAGGTGGTAACTCCGAAGACGCAGAACCTAGATAGTTGTGTGCGCATATTATGACATAGGAGATAGGAGTCACTCCTTTGCTAATTTTCTATATATTTTGAAGAGGAATCTACGAAACAGCCAGATGTCACAAGCCATACTATAAGGCGCTTTCAAACCAGAACTAACCCACTACTAGTTTCCAAATTCCTCACAGCTGTGCTAGACACATGGACAATTGAGAGCACTAAAAGCAAATGTAGGGTTTTAAAGAAACAGTGAACATGGAACAGATACACTGGTCGGCAGAATGCCGCTATTGGTCATATTCGTAGATGAATTGAACGTGGCGGAGAAAAAAACGAAGCTGGTTCGCCTGCAAAGAGGACCTAACAGGGCACCAAATCCCGGCGGCGAAGTGATCCTCCACGGTACCTCCGTCTTCTGTCTTCCCTCCAGAACCCATAGCGTATCTTGCTATCGCATATTACTGACAGCATAAAGTCGAACCTGTCAACGCCGAGGAACCCCAAAAATCAACTAAATGACAGCTCTAAGCGGCCTCGCCGAACGTGTTCTCTCCCGAATACGTAATGTAGAGAAACCTGGATAGATGGCCCCAAGTCAGTCACATGTCAAATGGAGAGTGGAGAGTGGGCACGAGGAGATGGAGAAGGGGAGACAGAGAAGTACCCATCTTCGTCCTTGTGTTCTTCGTAGATGCTGCTCATGAGGGCGGCGGTCGGAGGGAGGACCTCGTCGACGAAGATAAAGATGGCCTTCTCGGGCGACAGCTTGATGCGCTTCCGGATGACGTAGACGAACTGGCCTACGGTAAGGTCTGCGGGTACGAGATACTTCTTCTTGTCAATAGTGGCAATGTCGGACTTTTCCACCTTTTCGCAGATGACCTAGAGAGTGAGACGAGTTGCGGTTAGCAGGAAGCGCATACCACGGCCGAGGTAATTCTGTGGCGATGCGACAAGGGAGATGAGTAGGCTGGCGACGTACAGGAATGCGATCAGAGTATTTCTGGCGGATGCGCTCGGCCTCAGCCTTGCGCTTCTCGAAGGGGTGCTCGTCCTTAAACTTGCTTCGCATCTTGACGGGAGGACGGATGTCGGTGTATGTGGGCGAGGACAAGGTGATGGTGGTGGTGGTGGGCTATCAAAGATGGCAAATGAGCTGGATGTCGAAGTCAGTTAGTTGTTGGCTCTGCTGGCTGAGAAGAACTCGTGTGACTGACGTAGACTAGGTCAGGTAAGTAGATTGAGGTCGGGGATCGTCTGCGGGGTGGATGGGCATATAATAGGTTCACGCAGGCTAGACTAAAAGCCGATCTGAGATGATGATTGCGTAAGGTGAAGGGCTGATTATGTAGACGATGGATTGTGGGCGAGAAGAATGGCGAAAGGGAAAGAAAGAAAGAAGGAAGCAGGAAGAAAGACTCTCAGGTGTGAAAGGGTTGGAGTAGAGGGGCTAATAATGGATGAGAATGGTCAGAGAGAGACAATGCGTTGCGTAGGCTAAGGTTGGTTGCCTGCCTGCCCTGACGTGCCGTGGCGCTGCCTGTGAATGACAAGACTGACTGACTGACTGTGCCTGGCTTTGCTTGCTTGCTCCTTGCTTATCTGCCTGGGACAGCTGGCTGGCTTGCCTGACGCCAGTGGTGAATGGTTGAATAGCTGAATGGGTGAATGACTGGGTGAATGTGTTGGATGTATGCTGTACCTCGTCTGTGTTGTCACCGTGCCTCTGCGTCTCTTATCCTTCTCTCTTATATCTGGTATAGAATACAACAACGGACTCTACCTACTGTGTGTAGGTAAGGGGGGGAAGTGGGCGGAGAGGATCAATGATCAATGACGGGCGGCGGGTAGGTAAGTACCTAACTGCGTAGAGGGGGAGGGTCAGGGTCGGGGTCGAGGGGGCAGGTGACGATGACGAATGACAGTCAGTTGCTCTGCTCACTGGATTCACTGACTTACTTTTAAGTACTGCCTAATATAGTATGACCTAGGTAGTCGGTCACTAGCCGGGCCACCCGATGGGTTCACTGGCCGAATGACTGTCGATGGAATGCCCGCGACAACAGATAACCAACCAATGAATGACTGGGTGCTTCTACTTCGCAGATAGATTGTAGAAGTAGGTACTCTGTAGTAGTAGGCAGAAGAGCGAGCAGCTGAGCAAGAGGGTAGATTGGTAATAGGCGGTATGTAATGTAAAGGCGGTGGAGGGGGAAGCACTGCCTGGCCTAAGCCTAGGTAGTCTGAGCAAGACCCGCTTTTACATTACCTAAGATCAATGAGCTTGCATAATAGAGACTATGCACTTTACCGTAGTTATCCTTTTATGCGTAAGGTTTAAGTGCTGCTTCGACCCACCCCCGGTTTTTGCTCCACATTGGCTGCCTCGCCATAGCCTTGCGGTGCTGCTCATGTAAGATGCAGCTCCTACCTACCTCCTACTCCTGGACTTCGATCAGGTTTGAGTCTCTACCTGCTACCTCTCCGTAGGCGATTTGTTATATCTGGTTATATGCATAATCACTGTTTTCCTTTTCGTTTAGCACTCAAAGGGATAAATGATCACAAGAACAAACACCCAGCCCCGTACTAGTTTGCGACCTACAAATAATCGCTTTCTATCCCATTCCCCATTGCCCAACTTAGACTTCAACTTAATGTGATCGTACTACTGGTACTACTCGTACTACTATCGACAATATCATTCTCGCCATCTTGCCTTGCTAGCTGAGGCTTCGAGAAATCCTAGGTTGACCCTTCAGTCTACCCAACATGTCTGTGCCCGAACCAAAGGCGCCCCTCCCGGAAGCAATAACTTCATCACAACCACCTCCGCCGCCAGTCACAAGCGCGCCAACTCCTCAAGAACCTCTGGTTCTGAAACCTTGGAAACCATGTATGGATGATCCGCGAATCCTAAGCAAACAATGGGGATGCGAAGTCCGCATCTTCGACGAAGGCATAGTCTTGAAACGAGGAGACCGGGTCACGCGCAGCGAAGAAGCAGCCCTTCGCATCGTGAGGGAGCACACCACCATCCCCGTGCCCGAGGTATATTGGACAGAATACAGCACCGTTGGCGGGCTTCCACATGGTCAAATCTTCATGGAACACATCCCGGGCTCGTCGTTGGATGGATTATGGGACACGTTAGAGCCGTCCTCGAAAGAGCGCCTCTGCAATCAAGTCTGGGGCTTTGTCGAGCAGCTGCGGAAAATACCCAAGCCACTAGAGCTTGAGACGTTTTATCAATGCGGCGCCGACGGCTCTGGCAGTCAAGATGTTTTACTAAGAGACTTTAAAGCTCCCCCTAGGTCTCCCTCTTTGCCCATCTTAGACGACGAGTCTCTCCGAAGACGCATCAATGAGGGCTATCTGCACTGCAATGGAGGCAGCTATAGAGAGCACCTCCCTGATTTCCTCCCACGCTCCGACATCTCCGTATTTACACATGCCGATCTAGCTCCACGTAACATCATGGTAGACGAGTCTTTCACCATCACTGGCCTGATTGATTGGGAGTTTTCTGGCTGGTACCCAGACTACTGGGAGTATGCAAAGACGCAGGTACAATGGGCACGTAAGGACTGGATACACTGGATGGATAAGACCAAGCCTCAAGATTGGGACATAGTTGGAATCCACAAAGCTAAGAGAGTTCTCTTTTGAGATTTAACAGCCCATTTCACCTGCAAAACAAGTTAAGCAAATAATAGATAGCCCTTAGACTTGTTATGCTTGCCTTTACTGCAAAAAGGGAAAAAAAAACTCGTTGAGTTATCAATAGTTTTGTTTAAGTTTTAAAAGTGACAGCAAAAACAGGAGTACAGAAAGGTTTATAAACAAGGTGCCACCCAGCTATTGGTAGGTCAGCTATATAGCTTGATAATAATACACCTCCTTGTCCTTTGGAACACTACACCCTTTAGCTCAGTCGTAATGCAGTCGAATCACTGCCATCCTCTTTGTAGCGCCCAACAAATCAGGCTAAGGGTACTTGCCGCCCTTGCTTACAGCCCATGGTTAGGCAGGCGACTAATACAGTGTGTTTTATACAGAGACGAACAGTTTCCAAACCGTTCTTTTACCGTTTGCCAGAGGTATATCACTCAACATCTTGTCATTACTTTGTCACATGTATAAATGCCCTAATCGCACAGGGTATAGCGTGGTAGATGGTTTGTTCAGAACTGAGGTGGCCCTTTGCAGACCAGTGGCAATAGCTTCGCAAGGTGTTGCCTAGATTCTGAGACGTAGGTAGGTGTATTGGTCAACCTTTTCTACATGTTGGTCTAATTAATAATCGGAGGCTAGCGTTCGCGTTGGCTTAGGGGCATGTATAGGTTTATTCTCCCTTAGCTAGCGGCCCTTTTATAGAAAACATTGAGACTCTAATATAAATCTATATATTACCCTTAGGCCTTCTATAAAAATACAAAATAATAAGTTTATTTGTATATGGTGATTACGTTGCAGCTATAAAAAGCCAGTGATTATTTGATTTGTATTATAGTATGCTTAAATTAGAATTAAAACTAAGGCTGGAAGTAACTTAATCACTCTAACGCCTTTGTAAAATGTCGTTGAAGTTCAAAGTCCTGGGGGATAAAAGCACCATTATAAAGTGGCAGGTGTTTGACTACATTATGGCGATTAAACACTGAATATAGAACTTGTAATAGTATTAGATTCGAGAATAATGCTCAATGGGTCTTAAGGTCCACGGTTTTCCTCGTCTTCTGACTCTGTAAACATGATAATTTTCAAATACCGATTTAGACCCCAAAGGCAGGCCTCAAATTCTAGTGGTGTGAAATGTGCATCCGAAGTATCCTTATTGTAACTAGATCTATGGGCATGTGCTGTAGGCATATACTTATCCCAGATGGCATGTCAGAGCTATTGATGTATATCCCCGTGTGGCATTTTTGGCAAGGCCTAATTAATATTTGTTCTTCATCGATCATCAGTCATTGATTTAGAAGTGGTAGTTATTATTGATATCTGCCCTTCTGTCTTCAATTCCTCAAATTAATAGCAGGCCGTCTATTTAGGGTTGTTGGGCTAGAGTTAGGCCTACACAATTAGTGCCCTAGCCACTTGTACAATATATATATACAATCCTGACTAAATTTTTAGAGTTGGCTTGAATTTGACCGAAGGGAGATTCTCTGCTAGAACAATCACACATAGTAAACAGACCTTGATGCCAGTACGACATTTTAAATCAGCATAATTCATGAATCTTAATGAGTGGTTGACAAGCACGCGGGCTATTCCTAAAAACCGCCCAAGAGGAGTTCAATCTCATCATTGTCAAGCAATCATATTTCAGATTTTAGAGTAGGAAAAATCCGCGTACTCTTAGTGGTACTTGATAAGCTCTGCAAGTATTGTGCGTTACGACCTACCGCTTGACTTACAGTAGCGCGAGTTAACGAGACAACAGTTGCTAAATCTCAAAAAACAACTGGCCGGTGAGATTTTAAATGATCAATCATATGGTTCCAGTCCAGGAAGTGAACCAAATATCAAGACCAGCTGCAACTATAGTCTACGATAGACCTCCTAGGCCGATTTCATACGCCTGATTTGATGGCTTAATTGTTTGTTGGTTGTCATGGGGTAAACAAGATGACTCTATTGTTTCAAACCATTCTTCTCGGCGCCTAGCAGTGCCCAAGTAAGCGATCTCTAAGTATGATTTAAGAACTATCGGTGATTATAAGAATCGCAAAGTCTCTCTGCAATGAGAAGGTCTGATTCCACGCTTTTAACATGAGCAAAGCAGAGAATCAATATTCTATGATATTTATATTAACACCATTTCGTTCCTGGGCTATCTATATCAACAATTTCTCCTGGTAGAGGCCATCTCAACCTCCCTTCTCCTTTGATATCTGCTCTCGAACTCGCTCATTCTGTACCCCAATCCGAATATTTCATTACGGTATACGACCACAACCTCTAGATTATTGTCTAATAGTCTAGCTAATTAGCAACCACAGAAACGATGTCTTGCCAACAAGTCACCTTCGGTGAGCCAGAGCGTGTCAGGAGTAGGGAATACTGCACCGCGAGTGATGGTACTAAATGGGTTCGCAGGATTCGGAGTGATGGGACTAGAACAGAATGGAAACAGTATACTATTGAGGAGATGGCACCAGCACAAGCAGCCCCTCGAATTTGTCTTTGGCTCGTTCGTCAGTAAGTAAGCCGCTACATTCTAATCTTTTCGATGGCAAGTGCCCTTGCCCGTTTACTCCTGAAGACAATTGCATAAATTACTTCACATACACTGAACCAAACCATCAATTCATCAACCATGGCCAATAACAATACTCCTTTTTGTATAGGATCCAGTCCGCGGGACCTTATCACTGGTCGCTTGCTATTGCCGGCGAGCACGGAGGGGAGGGGCAACTTTACCAAGTGAAGGGAGACGCTGTTTACATGCACTATCTTCATAGTGCAAATGTGAATGTCTTCACGTCTAATTCGTACTATGATTCGTACAGCTTGGCATATCTTGATGATAACGGTCCAGCCAAAGTAGATTATGTTGCGAATTCTCAACCACCTCCCTGGGCCGAAAACGCCGCGTCGATCACCGAGAACTGCCAAGGATGGACCGTCAGAGTTCTTGTAGAACTGGAAGCACAGGGGGTTGTGCCAAGTGGTACTGTCAATAGGGCCCAGGGTATGATGGAGGCTTTGTTTTAACTTCAGTCTTCAAAAAGACATGTCTGAACAGCGCTCTTTGCAAGCAAAGTATTACTTTGACAGTTTGACAAATAACTTAGCGGCTAATCTAAGCAAAGCGAAAATTTTACTATTGTAACACAGAGTAATAATTTGTATTTTTGTATTTTTGTATTTTTGCCGATTTCTTTTCTTTTTTTATAAATAGCCTATATAAAAGGTGTAGTATTGTTTTTCAACATTTAGCGTGCTTAAAAAAATTATATATATTTTATATTTATATAACTTCTTTATTATTATTTGAGTTAATTATTTTGTTTTATTTAACTGTTTTGACAAGCTTTACATACATCATTACCTCTTTTTAGTTATGTATAAAATGTTTAGACAAGCAAAGTGCTTATAAATTACAGAACATAATATATATAAATCTTTTTTTATAAGTTATACACACTATATACTTTGATTTCGAATACTGCATACAGCATATTATATACAGCCCTCACTACAATTAAACCAAGTCAAAACAACACTTTTGACTTGTTCAATTAAATTATTGTTTGATTTAGCCAGTTATTTGATTTAAACAACCAAATAAACCAGGTGTGTTAGTTAAAGCCAAAGCCCTTTATTTTTTCTAATGCTTTTTATAAGCCGCTTAAGTCACTTTATAAAAAAAGGTTGTAAAGTCAAAAGGTCGAAGGGTTGTAGGGTTAAAAAGTTGTATAGTCGAAGGGTTATAAAGTCGAAAAAGGTCCTAAGGTTGGAAAAGGTTGTAAAATTATAAAAAAAAAAGGTATAGGAGGTGGTAGGTAAGGTAGTAAGTAAGGTGGTAAGTAAGGTAATATATAGGTAGGGTAGGTGGGTAACTAGGTAGGTAAGTAACCAGCTCCGCCAAGCTCCTTTGCATAGACTAGACTATTAAACTCCGTTTCCGCGCCCGCAACCCTCTAACCGTGTCACACGTAACAGCGTCCACGGCAGCCTCGCCTGCCCCGCGATAAATTCGGCGCGACTGGCTTACGTGATGGCACCGAGCGGCTTGCCCACGACCACGTTGAGCGAGTCCGATGTCTCTGTGAAGCTGTACACGAGGAGCACGGCTGCTTTGTCCGCTGTGAAGGCGCTGATGAGGTCGGCGTAGCGCGAGGCGAGTTTATTGCCGTCTTTGGGGTCGAGGCACCAGGTGCAAGGTGTGAGTGCGGGTATTGCTGTGGCGATGCTGGCGAGGCAGGTGATGAATGTTGTCTTTAACATTATGAGGGTATCTGTATTTTGTATCCGTGAGTTGTATACCATCGAAAGAGGGGCGAGATAAATCTAGATCGAATATCTTGTAAGTGACCGAGTGTATTATCTGATGATGTATAATACTTGTTCCAGTTGGCGGAAAATAACTAAGTCCTTCAGATGTGAGTTGGCTACAGCTTTATGATCATTTACCCTCACAGCACGTTGGTCATCCCTCTAATTCTATCTCTAACGTTGTGTCACGACAAGTTTGACACAACTCGTTACCTAGTTATCTAAATACGTATAGAATATTCAACCCTATGAAGTACTATCTACCAGTCGAAATTCGACCGCGACATCTGAGCTTGCCAAGACACCATCAACTATCACCAGATATATTAGTAGTACACTCGACCTAGCCCCTATCATGGCCCCCTCCCTTAAAATTCCCTCTATTTAACTTACGGGATATACCAAAGAAGAAAGTGATAAGTTCTGGAGCACCCTACTGATTCAATAGTTATCTATGTACAATTCATGAGTTTCAGAAATATAATTGACTGAACAAACAAACACGGAGCACGAAGAGAGACATAGTACTACTACTAAATATATATGATCACCGTCTTACCTGATGCTGCTAGAATATCCTAGAAGAAGCCCACAGTCTTATCGTTGATCTGCTGTGTTACAATATAATACCATACCATACAATACCATAGCCAACCGAACACCGCGTACACCAATATTCATTCATACATGTAATCAGCTCACAGATCGCTAGCAGTGTACGACAACAGCACCAGACAGTTAAAGCATCAGTATACAATCTATTATTATTATTATAACAGCACCGCTCCCAGACTACCAACCACGCCGAGCAACTGTCCATCCATCAACCTACAGCAACCATGCTCTCCCACATGCCTCTGCTTCCCCTACTGTTCACTCTGCCGAGCACAACACGCACGACGCAATCTAACGAATGACATCCCCCTCCTTATCAATGCCCTCCTCCATCTCCAAGATATCGCTCCCCGCGAGCACGCCGCTCCCAAACGCCGTCGCCTTGCGCCTAGCGAGCCAGACCTCGTGGAACTTGACGCTCTCGTCGCTCGACGCGACGACGACGCACCCCTCCTCGGCGGTGCGGGAGCGCCGCCGGGCGCGCGTGCGGTACGTGTCGGCGGGCCCGCCGGGGTACGCGACGGCGTAGAGGGCGCGGTGCTCGCCGCCGTCCCAGGGCACGGCGGCGACCTGGCGGCAGTCGGGCCAGCTGAAGACGGCGATGCGGAACGGGTGGTCGGGCTGCGCGTAGCCGAACGTCGCCGCGATCTCGCGCCGCGTGCGGCTCCAGATGAGCGCCGTCACCTGCGCCGCCACGGCGATGCTCGCGAGCGCGGCGCCCGACGTCGTGTGGTAGAAGTGGATGCACTTGTCGTTGGAGCCGCCGCCCGTCGCGATCAGACCTTCGCGCCACGGGCAGAAGGCGATCGCCTTGACTGCTGCTGCGTGGCGCCAGCGGTGCTTCTCTGAGCCGGCGGGCAGGTAGCGGATGACGTTGCGCGGCATCGTGTGGTAGTCTGCTTCTTGTTGGTTGTCGGGGGTGGCACCGGCGGTGCAGCAAGGGGGCACTTCGGCGGCAGTGCAACCGCCGGATAGAGAGAATGATGTGGTTTTGGGGAGCGCCTTAGCTGCCGAAGTCGTCGAAACAGTAGTCTCCGTCTTGGCTCCTTCGTTGCTAGTATCTAATACTTTATCCGCTCGGAAGAGACAACAGAGGTTGTCGTTGCCGCCCGTCGCGAACTCGGTTCCCGTGGGAGACCAGGCCAGACCACAGATCTGTTGCGAGTGGACTTTGATGCGGACCATCAGTGTCATCGACCCCGGCCAGTTCTCCCGGACCACTTCCCAGGCTTGGGGCCACTCGACGGAGTAATAGTAGACCTCTCCCATCTCGTCGCCCACGAGTAGGTCTTCCGTGGGCACGGCGGCGCCAGAGTTGTGAATATTCATCGATGGTCTCATGGTCACGGTGGGACGCCAGCACAAACAGGCCACGGGTGCTGGCTGCTGGGCCTCAAAACGGGGAAGCAAGCTGTCGAATAACGACATCAACGAAAGACCGCCGTTTGACCGGCCGAAGGCCAATATCGACTTGCCGCCTATCTCAGATGAGAAAGCCACCGAGGTCAGCCATGAGCCGTCCTTGGCACCGGCGTTGAGAAGAGTAACGCCGGTGGCCTCGGACCACCCGTATAAGAGATTCCCTAGGCCGACAGCCAACGTGTTGCAAGACTTGGAATAATCCATGATAGAACAGTAGAAGTCATCACGCAGACCAGGAGCATCTAAAACCCTAGATATATGAGATGAGCAGCGATTCAGCGTCAGCGTCAGTACTGGGGTGTCATTTGAGGGCTTACTTGAAGGGGGCGTTGGGTAAAACGCGCTCTGGTTTTGAGGCTTCTGGCTAATGTTAGTCTATCTCCCATGTGTAATCTTGGGGGTACAATGGACCAACTGACTAGGTGCAGCATGAGCGTCGTTGGCCCACTCTGTTCCTGTCCAGGTGGTCTTGGAGGATAGTAGAGGCGGCCTCGTCTTCCTTTTGCATCGGGGAAACGTGGAGTATCCGTCAAAGTCGAGGACACGCCGCACGCGGTCCATCTTGAGTGCCAAAGCGAGTCGGCCCTCGTGTTTCTCCTGGTCTTCTTCGGACTTGGGTTTAAGATTGGAGAAAGAGGTAGTATATAAGCGAGCGTTGGTGCCGGAACTGACGAGTCGGCCACGTCCTCCGTCGACAGCCACGCCGCTGGGGGCGGTGCCGCCAACCGACCACACCGCGCCATGGCTGACCTGGCGATCGAGGGGGGATAGCTGCAAGACGGTGCCTTGTCGACGGTCTATACAGTCGGAGCGGGAGCCGCGACGGGGCGAGGTCGGGACAGACCGCTTGGGAGTAAAGCAGAAGGCGTCGGTGCCAGCATCTTCGGTACGCAATAGGCGTTCCGAGGGCGATAGCTCGTGAGGCTGCTTGTTGACTCGGAACCGATCAGGTGCTTCTACATGAAAGGGTACGAAGCGGTCGGGAGACAGGATAGGCATCTTATAACGGATAATACGAAAGAATGAGGGTATTTATTCATAATGGTCATGCCGACCTAACCCACCTTAACCTAGGGAGAGAAGAGATAGGAGCCAGGAGAAGGATTCGGCGAATGAGGCATAGTTAAGAGCAAGTAGGTAGCCCCAGACGATGCCGCCGTCTCCCAGCACTCAAACGCAGAAGTCTCAACACGGCCAGTGTGCTTCCCTTGGGAATGAGATAGCTCGGGACGAGACTCCCTACTATGTATGCATGTAGTCTTGTCAACCATAGTGATGAATAGGGCACCTTCTTCAATATGTCGAGGAGAGAAGGGATACTTTGAGCATCTTGGTTGCGACACCCGTAAGTTCCCTTGCTTTCTACTCGCATATACAAATCATATGTGTGCTTCGGTAATGACCTCGGACTTCCAAGGATCCAGGTTCCCCTTTACCTTGACTTCCCAACTCTCTCTCGAGTATATGGGTGCGCGAGGGAAATCAGCACTTGCTTAATCATATCTCTTGATAACATGAGATTGATGTTCTTGAATGCTCGCCCGAATGTTTGCATGATTAACCTAGATGTGGAGGTGGTGCACCTGTAGTTGAGTAGTTGCTCAATGCCGACAGCCACTGTTGTGTGTTGTTTTAAAATCTGCCGTTCATGATGTAGACGCATCTTGCCCTATTAGCAGAGCCGAATCGAGAGTAGCAAAAACGAGCTTATCGCATCTGTGGATGCCCGAGGAAAGAAGTGAGGTGGAAATGAGAAGGAGTGCAGACAACTCTCATCTACGTCGTTTGCAGGAAGAACATCTCATACCCCCCTTTCTGAGTATTCCACAGTCCGGCGGAGCCGATGTATAACTAGAACAGATCAAGTCAGATCTCACATTTAAACACTTAATCTCAACAAGCTAAGGCCTCTTATGAGGGTGAAAATTAATGAAAATAATTAAAGATAGCGACTCGTTTACTTGAACGGAAGATGCTTGTGCGAGTTTACGTTCGCCAGTTGCTTGCACGGAAAACCCTCTTGTATGGGGTAGCATTGTATGGCAAGTCCCGAGAGGCTTGGGGGTAGCATTGTATTGTGAGAACAGAGCGGTACTGTAGATGCCTGACGTAAGTACAGTGCGGGATACAGTTAATGCACAGTACGCTCTGTTCCCACGCCCGCACTTGCCCATCTATGCGTATGCGTATTATCAAGCACATGAGCAGGCAGCATCTTTCCCATTTTCTTAAATGTGTAAGACCATGAACAAACAACATCGCATGCTTCCTGTACTCTGTTTTCTAGGGAGCAACCGGCGTTGCAAAAAAAGGCCTAATGAACAATTGACATGGATAATGTATGCTCTCTCATCCTCTTCTTCATCTCTTTCCTTTTCTCTCTCTCCTTTTCTATGTATAAATAAATATGCATGCAAATATAATACAACATGGGATCAGATAGCAGTGGCTTACACACAACCTCGTAGCACGGTATAGCCCGAGTCGCCCGAACCGCCCGAACCGAGGAGCAGCACCGCCAAGACGTCGAAAAGATCCGGAAATACCGAGAGCTCGACGAGGCCATCCGCGACAAGACGTCCCGCGCCGCCTTCGACGACCCCGCGCTCTTCGCCCTCACCACCAAGCTCCTGCGCCTCAACCCCGAATACTACACGACATGGAACGTGCGCCGGCGCTGTCTAACCTCTGGCTTATTGTCCAGACCCTCGGCTGGATCGTCGCCCTCGACGGCGTCGCCGAGTTCTTCGCCGAGCGCCACTACGAGTCCCTCGCCCGCCGCCTGCTCGTCCTCTTCCTCGGCTGCCACGATCCCGCCAAGCCCGCCCTGCCCGACAACTGGGAAGAGTGGTACTACAGCTGAGACGGAGGAGAAGAATAATAATAAAAACGACGTCGACGTGCTGCAGTCAGAGCTCGCCTTCATCATACCCTTGCTCCTCGAATTCCCCAAATGCTACTGGATCTGGAAGTACCGGAAGTGGCTCCTCGAGCAGGCCATCCTGCGTCTGCCGAGACCCCTCGCCAGCACCGTCTGGGAAGCCGAGCTGGCTCTCGCTTCCAAGATGCTCGTCAAGGACCGCCGCAACTTCCACGCCTGGGGCTACCGGCGCTACCTCGTCGCGAGACTCGAGAGCCCGGCCCTGCTAGGACGCAGCCTCGTCGAGGCCGAGTTCGCCTATACTACCACCATGATCGAGCGTGACTTGTCCAACTTCTCGGCCTGGCACAACCGTAGCCGCCTGATGCTTCGCGTGCTCCAAGAACGTGATGCTGACGACAAAGCCCGCGCCGCTTTCCTCGAGACCGAACTGAACCTCGTACAGGAGGCTCTCAACGTGGGACCCGAAGACCAGAGCCTATGGTATTATCACCGGTACCTCATAGCTCAAGTTGTGGATTCCCAAGGGAAACCCAGCATCGCTCCCCAATTGACAGCTGAGCAGAAGATCTCATACCTTGAGCGGGAGGTCGAGTTCATCAAAGACCTCCTCCAGGACTTCCCAGATATCAAATGGCCCTACGAGGCCCTTCTCGAGTATACATTGGCATTACGCAGATTACAGCTGGGCGCCGAAGCGGGAGGGGAGGAGGAGGACCCTAACTTCTGGCTGACGAAATTAAGAAAGCTAGATGCTATGCAGACGGGTCGATGGAACGACGTCGAGCGGGACATCGAGCGGCAATTAAGTAGCATGTAGGTGCAGCGAGCAGCGAGCAATGGTGATAATGGTGTGACGGCGTATTTATGAATTGTCGTAATTATCATTATCGTTTCAGTTGAGCTATAACATTATCATATCATTATACGGTATGCCCGCCGACTATATCTGAACGGTCCCATTACACTTCCCCACCACCAAGCTAGCATCTCTGCCCACCAGACCGTCAAAATACGCCAACAGCGTCTCGACCGGCAACATATCGATGGCGCCAAGGCTCGGGTTGGAAGACCGGAGAACTCGTCCACCAAAGAGCACCCGCACGTAGTGTCCGCTCGGGCTGCTGGCGTCCCCCTGCGTAGTCGAATCTTGTGCGTGCTGATATAGCTCGAACACGACCTCGCTGCCCATGCCAGGCCATACCATGACGTCGATCTGCAAGATACTCAGCACCCGACTCACGGATCCATCATGCGCCACGTTGTGGAAGTACAACGGCCCCTCCTCCCCCGCTATCACCGCGCGCAGATGCGCCGCCAGTTCCGCGATCCACACGCCGTAAGACGCCACCGACGCCGCGAGCGACTGCGGCGCGTCCCGGTACATGTACGAGTACTCCCACTCCCCCAACCTGTAGACGGTGTCCGCGAGCGCCTGGTCGACGCATGGCGGCGAGGCGTCGGCGGTCCCGAGCTTGCAGGGCAGCGGCTTCGCGTGGCACTGGCGCGCCGACAGGTTGTCGAAGTAGTGGTCGAAGCTGGCGTGGAACCCTGCGTCGGTGGGCGGGACCCCGGAGATGTTGTCGAGCACGCTGTACACACCCGCCGCGCCGGCGAGATGGGCCTGCCACGCGGGGTCCGAGGGGGACTTGATGGCGTTGAAGAGCGCGCTGCCGATGGCGCAGGGGTACTGCGGCTCCAGGCTGTCGATGCCCGCAGCCTGGATGAGTAAGGGGGTAGAGGCACGCGCATCCCACGTCCCGCCGATCAGCATGCCCGCGACCTGGCTCGTGATGACGTTTTGGGTCACGCGGTAGACCACCCTGCGCCCCCAGTCGCGCGCGCCGCGGGAGGGCAGGAAGCCCAGGAGGTCATGGTAGACGCCGTACAGGTCTTCCCCGTGAACGTAAGAGTCGTCGAGGCCCGGCGCCGTGATCTGCGGGAACTGGCACGTGCCCACCCACCCGGCCGGCACGAACGGGTTCACCGACGACGTGAAGCCCTGCCAGAACCCGGGTGCCGGATGCCGCTCGTCGCCGGCGCTGAAGGGCGCGCCGTAGTAGTAGAGCCCTTGATCGTTGCAGTCCCAGTGGTAGGACTCCACGGGGAAGGCGTTGCTGGCGTAGGGGGTGCGCTTGTGGTGGCGTTGGATCTGAGAGATGGCTTAGTATTTTCTGGTGCTTTCTCCGTGCTGAGGTGCTTAATTTCTTGACTATACGATATATAATAAAATAGAATGGAATGGCATACGATTTGTAGTAAGACAATAAAAAACGAACATATCCTCATGACTTCCAAATGCAGTCTCATCAAGTGTCCCATTTCATTCCATCATACAATATCCCAATCAATTAAACCAAAATCGCCAACAAAAAAGAAATATAAAAACAACTTACCACCTCCACATATCGCAACTCATACCCCCCAGCGGGCCTCACGTACTCCGTCCTCCGCACATGGGGCATGTTACACCAGTTATACGTGCCGTACTCAGCATCAGGTGTATGCGACGAGTTGAAGATGAACCCGTACACGCCAGAGCCCCGCAGCGCCGTCGCGAGGTCGTTGACGGACGTGTTGCGCGGCGGGTACCATCCCAGATCGACACCGCCGGCTGCCGCCGCGACCGACCCCATCGCAGTAGCCGGCAACCACGACGAAACCCAAGACCGGCCCGGCATGCTGCTCTCGGGCGCCGCGACGAAGAGGTAAGCGAGGTACGCGGCGGAGAAGCTCGTGGCGAGCAGGATGGTGGACAGTACGCGCTTGTTAAAGGCGTCTCGACATGTCCTTCGATTACGGACCATACTAGGTAGATTGTTGGGTCGGGAGGATGGACGCGAGATGCGTAGATGTAAAAGATGGGTATCCCTGCTCCTGTTCCCCCCTTTCTCACCAAGAAGTACCTATGTGAACAAGAGGTAAGTACTACGGGCGGTGCCGGTAGACTGGAGAAGATGAATACCCAGATATGGTAGATGATGGTCCTCACGTTTGTCAAGGAAGCAACCCGACTGGCTAGCCTTTCTGCATGCCATCCAAAGTTGTAAGAATTTCATTCTTCCCCCGCACGCTCTCCACTTACATCTATTTTGTTCGCATTTTAATCACTAGATAATGTTATTTAAATAAGTAGTTTTTATTTCTTATTACCTATTCTCTCTACGTCGCCCATTTTTCAGCCTTTTCATCCTACGCAACCCGGTTCTCTCGAACATTGGTAGGTAGGATAAAACACCGAAGTACCCGGCAGGCCATACTGTAGCTAGCCACTGAAGAGGCTTGTCAACCCTAGTCACCACGAGAGCAATCGTTACAACATTGCGCCTATACTTCATTCAAGGCTTTTGAGATGGCAAGACGGCCCAGCGTCGGGGAATTTCTGGGCTTCTGCACATCCCATTACCTTTGTGACGTCGGCCTCCGCATGCTTCTCGCTCTCGTAGATCGACGAGCCATTACTGACCGCTGTGGGCATACGGTCTACTGACGTCGTATACCCACAGAGATCAGCAATCGCTTGATGAATCCCCCCCTTTGCGAGACTAGCAATGCCATCATCATACTTCTCCTGTAGGATCACCTTCCACGCATCACAAATGGTAGGGCACTCTAAAGTTTCTTCGTAGAGAAACTGTAGCTTGCGTGACATCGGGACGCGGGGATGGGCCGACAATATATGTTGAAGGGCTTGGGTAAAATCACCAAAGTCCAGGATTTTCTTGAATGGGCCCGCAGGGTCGACATGATTATCGAAACCGTGACATAACGGACATTGGTATTGTGGCAAGCGGGAGTCGAAGCGAGCGTTCACGCCTAGTTCCTTTTCGCTCTCTCTAGCAAGGAGTGGCGAATTGCGCCTCCTCGCATACCAGAACAGAGAACTCGACATATGATTGAAGGACAGGTCGGTCCACGTGGGAAGCTTCCGAAGAATGGGTCCCATATTCTCCACTGTGTACGTGGGAGGAATTTGCAGCATGGTATCCACCTGAACGAAGGAATCATCTTCCCACTTGTCAACAAGTATGTGGCCATAAGATGTGCGGAATGGGAAAATGAGTCCAACGTCCTCGTTATTCACCAGCTTTCCAAGCTGATGCTCGCTGATCGGAGCGTATAGATCTTTGTACAAGGAGCTCGTCACAGGCCCGAATGAAACTTGATGGAATGCTGCAAACTCAACCATAACAGAGTGCAGAAGGTTAGGGGTTGGATAGCGATGAAGGCAGGGTGGCCAACAGCCAGGCGAGTTGCAGGTTGACATAGAAAGGGGGGTAAGGCGACCCGTCGACGAGTCACGAAGACGAGCACCTTTATGTAGCCTGTCTGATGCGATTCGACACTTGAGGCGGCTCGACATGCAATCAATAGGCTCGAGAACCATGTGTTTCAACTTGATACAACTACGCTGGCCGCACAAGTTGAATAGATGGCTTTGATGATGCGCCCATCGCATAAAATCTCGCCAATCTTGAATAACCATCAGTTCCGCTAGCCGGATGTACCGAACATGCTGTTCGCAGCCGATTGTGGTGCCGGCCGACAGATATTGCGTATCGGAAGGCTTAGGGCTACGGCCCGGGGAATCTAATGTAGATTTGAAAAGGAAGGCCAGCCTCGACACAGCAATTGACCAGGGCATGTCTGGGAGAGTCAGACATATCCCGGTCAAGCAGCTGTCGCTGATGGTGTCCATTTCCTCACAAAAGAGCGCGAACGGATGAGCGTACTGACGGCGCAGCCGCTCGATGTGAGCGAACTGACACTCGTCAGCAGTCAGGGGACAACCCCCAGGAGGCAGGGCAACTTCAAGTGTAGCGGTATTCACCATTGGCCCCTCGACAACAGGGGCAGCCTCGGCGAGAACATCTCGCCTTTTTCTATAGTTTGATCATGGAATCAGCGGACGCACATGAGTTAGTGTGATAGCTCTAGATAGACATACCCGTCGTCTTTTGTCTTTTGTTTCTTCCGAATCGGAGGCTCGATGGGAGCTAGTATAGCTGGGCCGTTGTTGCCCTTTGCATTGGATGTGGCTTTTCGGAAGTTTGCTTCCATGGGCTCAAGCTTCTTCTGCAGAGACACAATCTCGGCTGACTTGAATCTTACATCTGATTGGAGGGAGTCGATTTTTGAGCGTGGGAAGTCGAGAGCCCTCAGAGCATCGACCAGATGAGCCTCGGCTTGGTTCAGTTCGGCCATAGTCTTCCGCACTTGGCTTCTTAGCTCATACATTTTCTTAAAGGGCATTCCAGCACGCAGGGGCGGATCAGACTGCGAAGAGTCAGGCTGCGAAGCGAGAACCGGGGGCATCGGGGGTTTTGGGGGTATCGATGGCATCGCAGGTTGGGCGAGGGAAGAAGCCGCCGCCTTGGTCTGGCTCCTAGTGCATGGGTACGACATGACTAAAGATTGGCCATTCAAGGAGCTGCGATAACTAGGGGATCGGGTATGTCACTACCGCTATAGGATTTGGTGGTGTTTGATGTGCAGAGGATGGGTGGTAGTACATGCGATATTGTGACATTGAAGACCGGGGCGTGTTAAGAGGTAGAGGTGAGTCCCTAGGTAGAGGCAGAGGGAGGCAGAGAGAGAGTACTTAAGAGAGTGAGCACCTAATGGCATACATCCTATTTACTTACCAGACATTTCTAGGTCAGGTGTAGGTGCGCAGGCTGCCTGGATAGACATAGACAGAAGGCAGGAGGTACGTGCCTGTCTACATAGGTAGTTACAATATAAGTTGGTTGTTCTTGCTATATAAAACCCCAGATAGAGGCAAGAAAAGGGCAGGTGCGCTATTAACACACCCGACAAAAACAATCACAGGTACATGTACCTTATATATATATAACGTCAGAAGTTAGCATTTATACATATTGTGGACAAACCGAATGCGCACCAGATATTCAACTGTCGGATAATACTAGTATAACTACACCATATACCAACACATATACCTTCTATGTAAGCCGATATAATTATGGACTAGATGCAACTATGAATTAGCTACGGTAGAGATATTAGGAATTTATGAGCACGTAAAGATGTGGAAAAGGAAACACCTTTCGTCACTTGGAGGCAGACCCCTGACACATGGAGTGAATAGGAGAGCATATTTCAAGTTTTGTTCTTACATAGACCGGCGTTGATGTATATCCTATGGAACGCAGGTAATATTCTCCTCATAGATATGGTGGGTACGGAAGAAAGATGTCCTAAACATATAAGTTTTTCGTGTTAGCTAGCTTCATTAATTGATATAACCTTTAATATGTTCCTCCTCGAATTTTATATAAGGAAAATAGGTCTTAGTCAAACACACAGGTTCAACATAACAAGGAAGTTATGATGCTGTAAATGTACTGATGAAGAGTTATCCGCTTAATTAAAAGGCATTGTTTTCAAACGTATCAAGTATGCTATTCATGGCGGTTTACAGACCGCGAGAACAAAATGCAGCGCTACAATCCATGACACAGAGCAGAACTGCAACATTAATATACCACGACACTCCTACAAAATGAAAATCTTGTCAAGGTTTGGAACCTTCGAGGTTTGTTTATACCGACTTATATGGAGGGATGTAACAGTCATGCTAATAACCATTTGCAGGTCACGTGGGAAAAACTCGGGATCATATTTATATCACAGGGTTTATGGAAAAGCCAAGTAAACGTTGTTGTAGAGAAATAAACTATGTTAACCTGGCAATGCATTTTCATGCCGTTAACCCAGGCTTAAATAGTAACCCGCGAGAATAGAAAAGGAAGCTTCAAACAGAGTATAAAAACATTAAAACATCAAGTAAACTACCTACCTAGTCCTAATAGGACTATCTAATCGAATTGTTGATAAGGCTACCATCCATCACAGTTATAGTTTTACATGTAAAACTTTTCATATAGCATGTAGAGAACGGATCACTAAAAGTTAGATATTATGTGCGGAAAATCTTATAATATATCACATAGCATTTACAAAGGACCTGTACTTCTCCCTTACCTTACATCACCTTGGATGAAGATTCACTTTCACTACTTACTTGATACATTTCTTAATAGACAACTCAATGCCCAAGACGATGCACCCAAAATGACACATGAACCTCCCCTCATATCCATACTTCGATAAATAGGCAAGGGGTGATTGGTTCATTATACGGCTGTTGTTGGGGGTCAACAGGAGGCGCACAGAGGCATATATGTCCTAACGCAGTAATCTCACGCGGGTGGAACATGTCTCAAGGGCAGTAGGAGGGCTACCCGTCTCTCTATATATTCATCTGGGAATGTCAGGTCAGGTCAGATTTGGCTGCCTCCTGTCGTGTCACGGTTGCACGGGTCTACACGGGTTACCTACATATATGGTAGGGTAGGGTAGAGTAGGACAGGGTAGGAGATGTATCTACCCCCTCGGCGATGCGGAGAGGCATGGAACCTAAATGATGGGGGCTAGAGTTGCCCTAGCTAATATTAAAATAGAACCGACGTACGTATTTATCCCTGACCCTCCATAGCAGGCCGGAGACCAGCCTGGGGCAAGCAATCTACAATTTACTGTATGTAGGGCCGTGGCGTTTCGATGACCGCATCCTTTTTAGTACTTATAGCTGGGACTAGGGGTCGATCGTGAGTACGCATGAAGAAAGAAAAAAAAAGAAAGAGGGTTATAATCCCTAAGGGCAAAAGTCGGTCAGTGACATGCAGGTGACGATGGGAGACGAACGACGAGAATTGCCGTCCAATCAAAGATAATGAGGGGGACGGTAAGCTGTTTTTTTATGTACCGGTATATCGCCTATACCTACTTCGATATTTATACCTCGGGAGTAATGCCCTATATGTGCCTCTCTGGACGTAGGAGGTCCAATGGCGGCAGTGGTAGCGGGCTCTTACAAGATGCAATTTTCCCTCATAGCCACCGACGTTGGTCATGTTATTTATTTATTATTATACCCACGCACACTTGCGCATACATACCTAGGTCGTCTATGTATGTATGTAGACTAGTGCATGTAGACTAGTGTAAATATGTATGCGTATGTAGGTAGGTCTGGTGCGTTGGCGTTGGCATCTCATCGAGCAGGGGTTCGCATGCGAGTGGTGCACTAAACATGGTATCTGGATCCCTGCGTGGAGCTGCATGGGGAATCTCCATTCGTCACAACTTCACTTCAGTTCGTTCGTTCGTTCGTTTGCTTTGCGCGCCCCCTCATAGCACTCCGCAAAGTAACTTTCCTGTTTCGCTCTTGGTTGGTCGTTTTCAGCTTCTTATCGCGTCCAAGGTGTGCAAGGGAAAGAAGGCGTCACTTGCATCTCGGTGAGGAGGCGGGTTGGCTTAGGGGATGAACTACGTACGAGCAAGAATCTGCGAGCGTGAACCATAAAAATCAAGACATGTTTGCATTGTGTTTCTCACGTATCCTTGCGTGTGATAGGAAGGGGTAATCAGATTACTTTCTGGGATACCCATGCATGTGGCGTTTGTACTGCCGCCCCGGAACAAGAGCTTGGTGCTAGAACATACATAAAGGTGCCTGACCTGGTACATAATTAGCAGGAGAGTTCGGTCGTTAGCGCTCTGTTTAAAATTTATAGAACACTTATACGTACAAGTGGTATACTACGTACCTATATTCTCGTCGTACCCCCGTCCCACCGCAGCTACCCGGGAGAAGGCTTCCACTTTCACCCTTCACAACACAACACCAACAGACGTTGTCCGTATCTGACCTAACGTTTCCTACTCGAGGTTGTCGTCGGCCACAGTCCCGCTTGCTACCACAGACTGGTGCGCATGACGACGACAACGACGACGGGCAATGCAGGTGAACCCGTCCACAACAGCGTTGGACTTGCATGCGCGCGCGTACGAGCCCGCACGGGACGTGTACTTGCATGTCTCGACCCTTCCTGTGCCCTCGAGTTGACTGGATTGCCTGTAGACAGCTCTCACGCTGAGCTGCTATCTATCTAGATGCGCCGACCTGCTGCTCACTGAAACAAGACAAGACGCGGAGTGGGATGCGCTATTGACGACACACTCATCGTAGACATGATGCAGTCCCGGCGACCGCCTTCTCAAATACACCTTTTCTACCCTGCATTTATATACCGACTTATACATATATAAACGTATATAAACATAGTGTGTATATGTACGGTACTCTGGTGGACGTGTGTCTATTTAATGGGAGAGATATAATACTGTACCTAGATATACGACATACACACTCGGGTAGGTGTGTTTATTCGGATGTCCCTGTCCCCAATCCTACCCAGCCAAGTGGATATGGAGGGCTATTATTGCAGCACGCATAGGAGGGCAGGCAGAGAGAGTGTGATGGGCTTTCAATATCCGAACCCCCCTTGCTTCGTTGTTCCCCGCCGGTGCTACTTGGGCATTCTGCATGTCGTGATGCTCAACATTCGGTACCTGGACAGCCGTGTTGGGGGTGCAACGACGACGGAGATCATGACGACGACGTTAGCGATATGGCGAGGTGAGTAGCATCGTTTGGCTCTGGGCATAGACCACTCTGTCGGGGTAGAACATGTCACCTGTCAAATCAGAATAGCTATAGCTATATCATTATATAACGAGGGATGGAGGGCCAGGTGTGGTAATGCTGATTGATTGATTGATCGATCCGATCGGCTCGCGGTTGGGCACTAAGAGCAGTATCAGACTAATAACCCTTCGTCTATCTACCTACCTATCCCATCCAAGATAAACTAACAGCACTTATCACGGTGATACGTTAGGTACTTGTACACCACCAATGAACCTAATACTGTACGACGTCGGCACAACTTCGTGTATCCACCTACTATGTACACTTACGCAGAACCTACCTAGGTACCTAGTTCAAAGGTGGGTAAATGATGTCGTTGATTGTCGTACCTTCTTATGCGCACTATCGAATAAGTACGCATAGCGCATAGCGCATAGCGCATACATGGCAATCGCTATTCGGTCTTTGAGGTAGGTTATTACATAGGTATGTACCTAATACCCTTTCCTGGCTTGAAGTTCCCCTTGTTTTGTCTTCTTCCTGCTGTGGCCTGTAACCTCGGGCTCTACATATATATTTCCCTCTTATTTCTCCCTCTTTAATCTATTTACAGCGTACGTTATAGAGAGGTACATATGTATGCGTACCTACCGAAACACTATGCAAGCAGGGACAGGTGGAGTATATATGTAGGTTATGTAGGTACATAGGTACGTAAACTATGTGCACAGGGGTCAAGCCCAGATCCTTGCCCGATGCCAACCTCCCTCATCGAACAGGTACCCTTGGCACTCGTGCTTGTCATGGGCGCGTGTGCTGGTGCATTGTACCTAAGCCCACTAGGGTAGGTATCTAGGCTTCCCGTGTCTTAGGTACGTAAGGTGTCGTGGCGGAAAGCTCTCGAGCTATTAGACCGCTTTCGAACTAGCGCGTTCTATTTTCTTGGAGGTCAAAAAAAAGGGACAAGGATGTCAGAAAGGTCACCTCGGATGGGTGGGGCGGGAAGGACATGGACAGGGGTGGCCTGAGTAACAAGGAACGGCAGGAAGCTGTGAAACTTCTGCGCTGCTTGCTGCTGCTAGGTACAGAAACGCATAGGTAGGGTAGGTAGGGGCTGCGCTGTCGCTACGCTAAGGTACACAAACGTTGGGGTATGATGCTTGCTGCTCCTCTGCTGCTCTGCTGCTACCCTCCGAGCAGAACCCGAGCTTCTGACCCGAGAAAAATAAAACCACCATACCGCAAGGTTGATCCATGCCTGCGCCATAACTCTGTACCTACCTACAACATACTTACATCCTGATACATACGTACCGACCGACATACATACCTACATCCATACAACATACTGACTACCGTATTCTGTATGTATGCACATCCCGTCCGTTATTCATAGCGTACGCATACCTACACTATCTAGATTTCACCACACACTACCTACTACTCTACACACTACACATCACACACTACACACACACACACACACACACGCAACGCCGCCCCCCAAGTTCCATCCAGGTTGGGGGAGGCTTGGTCGACCACGTCTTTTTTACCCATACTAAACATCCACATGTCCACACGCTCACATCCACTTTCGCAAATCTAGTGTCCACACCTGTCCCCGTCCAGGTCCGTCTTTTACCGTCTTGACATCGATAGCCCAAATTCTGACTCTGTCTCCAATCTAGGTATCTGTTGCTCTTCTGTTCGTTTGCGCTGTTACTCTTGGACGAGCCGGGCTGCTGTAGCTTCTTTTCCTGATATGTTATCTGGACGTATTGGATCTTGTGTTGCATCTGTCCGTATCAGTCGTCTCAGTCGTCGAGTGTCGGAAAACACGAAGCGCATTTGATTCCGAAACTCGCATCTTTGCGTTCACGATCTGCTGCCAACTTGTCCTGTCTTCTCTCGCCGCGGCCGTCACCGTTACCGCTTCGACGCATCCTGAGGGCCGTTCGATATGCGATACTACTCCCCGTGTACTGGTAAAGACGACTCGCCCCGTTTCCTCTCGTGCGTTCTCGCGCATTTCGATACCGACACGACACGACACGATTACACCTATCCTCGCTCCGACTGGCAGTCTCTGGCTCTGCGAGCCAACTGAGTGTGCACGTTTAGTATATAGAACTATAGGAGAAAGAAAATAAAAAGAGAGAGAGGGAGAGAGAGACAGCTCTTAACCGCACACACGATGGACCCGAGAATGCCACCGCAGATTCCTTTCTCTCGTAACAATGCGGCGTCACCATCCTACACACGCTCGCCCTTTGCGCCAACGCCCGCCTCCTCGGCATCGACGACGACTGTTTCTTCGGCATCGCCCTACCCTCCCCGTCCTGCTCCAGCTACGACGAGCCCTGTTCCCACATACGCCGAACACCATGCGCGACGACCCTCCGACACGAATCCCTTCTACGCCTCTCACGCCCAGTCGAGACCGCCTCCCCCTTACGCCACCGAGCCCACGTCTCATCCCGTCCATGCCCACGCGCGTCACCCGAGCTCGTCATCTGTCAATAATGCACCCATTCATCGTGCCATGCCGCCGCCTTCGCCCCCCCAACAACCACACGCCCAACACCCGCCCCCCAGCAACAGCAGCAGCAGCAGCAGCCTCCACCGCCGCACCAAATGGGGCCTTATGGCGGCCCACCTGCCCCCCGCCCACCTCCCGTGAATCTCGGCCACCCTAGTGCCTTTCCTTCGGGTCGAGAGCTGCCCGCGCTCAACTCCATAGCGAGAACTGCCAACGCCGGTGGGAGTATGTCCATCTCTTCCATGCTTGGCGGCCCTCCGCCTGCGCCCCGCGAGCCTACACCGGGCCATGCACCGCCCTATCCACCTCCCGCTACCACTTCTGCTGTCTCAGGTCCCGCATACGCTAGTTCCATGCACGCGTCACCACGGATGCAGAATGCTCCTGAATACAATTCGTTCCACCACCGCCGGCCACAAACGCCAGAGCCTGGTCGACCACCGTTTGATACGCGCGACCACAGGGGAAGTGTCGCCGGGTCCCCCCCTCGGGGCATCTATGGCACGCCCGAAGTGCCTAGGTATGGCACGCCTCAAGCCTACCAACAGATACCCCCACCCATGCCATCTGCTGATGACAATAGGAGGGAACCCGTGGGTCGTGTAAGCGTTGGCAGCGTCCCCTCTCGACCTAGTAGTCAGCCACGCTCGTACCATGGCATGGCTCCGAGACCCACAGAGATGAGCCGCGGCCCGCCGCCCCCTCACGGCGACCCTATGTATGCGCCGCGTGAAGAAGGACGCCCGGGCGTTGTTGAATACAACCCCGAGCGAGGACCACCACGTCCTATGCCCTACGAGGAACAGCATCGCCTAGCGGCCGAGCGAGAGTACAGAGAACATATGAACCGGGAGGCAGAACTGAGAGAGAGAGAGCGCGAACGACGGGAAAGAGATCGATTGCATTTTGAAGAGCCACGGCAGTTCATGGTAGAAAGAGAGCGCATGGAAAGAGACCGCGAGAGGGAACGAGAGAGAGACCGCGAGATGGAGCTTCAACGAGTACAACGGGAACGGACGTCGTCAGATCCATCGCACCCACCTGGACAGCATCCTGGAGAGCATGGAGCTCAACCTACGTCTCGACAACCTCTGCCACATTATGGTCGGCCTGATCCTCGTGATCCACATGCCTGGCAGCAGCGACCTGGCTATGATCAGCCCCCGAGAGATGTGTACGGCCAACCATATGCGGGACATCGTCCGGGAGAGTTCCCTGCAACGACTGGACCTCCGTACGGCAGCCATCCTGCTTACGCGCACCAACCGCCACCTGAGCGTTTTCCACCTACCAGTCAACCACTGCACCATGGAATATCCAACAGTCAGCCTGGCCCCCCACCGAGCCACCCATTTGAATCACCAGATCGACTCCGGTTCGCACCGTTACATGCCCAACAACAGCAGCAGCGTGGAGGACCGCCAGGGGGCCGACCGGGTGAAGAGGGCCCGCCCCCTCCATCGGTCGCCTATAACGGTGGCCCCGGTGCTCCTGTCTTTGAAGCTGGACGACCCCGACCTATAGACGACGGTCCTTCTCCTGCGGGACCACAGAGAGGATTATTAGGAGTCCAGGAAATTAACCGCAAGGGACGTGTATCGCCGTTGCCACAGGCGGTCCAGGGAGCGCAACCCATGGCGCAAGGGCCAGCGGGGGAACCTGCGATCAAGAGCGAATTTGGCCGTATGTTTTCTGGCATAGGGATGGGTGTACGCGGTATTGGCGTCTCTAGCCCAGGACCGTCAGGCGCTCAAATACCGTTTTCGAACCCAAATCTTCGTCGTGAGGACGTTGAGCCTCCTCATCCAGAACCAGTCACTGAGGCTGCTCCCCCAAAGGCACGAAGGAAACGTGGGAAGCCCAAAGAGGAAGATGGCAAAGGTGACGAGGATAGCACCGGTCGAGTAACCCCCGTTGGCAGAGCGAAGCGCGCTAAAACACATGCTCATCATCATCATCACCAGTTTGTCTAATCATTTCCCTACTGAAATATGCCGCGATTTACTAATTCAGTGGTTGTTAGTCACCACCACCATCACCACGCGCCCGAGCGGACATCCTCGCCACCACCAGGCGTGGGCGGCCCGCTCAAGAATCTGAAGTCAACAACTCCAATACCGTCACCTGCGAGCAGAGATTACGCTTTCGCGCACCACCATCCGCCGCCTCGGTCCAATCCCACCACTACAGCCAAGCCACCTCCTCCCGGCCCTACCATAATCCCGAAGCCAAAACAGGAAGTTTCATCGCAGCTGGTTCTCGACAGTGTCGCTGACCGCCCTCGCAAACATCTGGGCGATGTCGTGTACAGTGTCATGCTGAAGCCGGCCAAGTTGGAATCTTCACATAACAAGTTTGGATACTCAACTACACCCCGGCCTCTGCCTATGGACATGATCAAAGATAACGAGAATTCGTCTCTCACGGTCAAGATTCCGCGTATCCACTTGACTCCGTCGGCCCGGGAAGAGATCACCGCTCGTCGAGCGTTGTGGGGTACGGAGGTCTACACGGACGACTCGGACGTGGTGGCCGCATGCATTCATGCGGGTTGGATCCGTGGGGAATGGTCGAGCGACGTGGACGTAGATTTGCTTGAGCTTCAGAAACCAACATCCAAATCAAAGCAGCGCATCTTACCGGCCGAGCAGCATTTGGAGGTACTTAATTCAGTACCGGCATCGGGACCGATTCACGTACCTGCGGATCGCGACCTACATGTGACGCTGCTCATTCTCCCACCGCTAGAGAAGTACGGCAGCTCTACGCGTTACGGCATACAGAGCCGCGAGTTCGGCGGGACTTATAATGGACGAAAATCAATGCACGACGGCCTGAGCTTCATGATTCTAAGCGTGCGTTGGGTGGACGGCGCAGCACCGCAGAGCCGGCTACGTGGCAAAGTTCGCAGAGAACGGATTCGCAAAGCCATGAGCGAGGTAAACCGCAGCCAGGTCGTGGACTTGGGAGAGAAAGAAGTGCCTAGCAGAGCAACGACAAGAGACCAAGTCGCGACGAAAGACGGCCAACCTCGGCGCCGCAACGGAGAGGGCAACAAGGAGAACCACCCGGTGAATGGCCCGATACTTAGCCCTGCGACCGAGACATTAGCGTCAGTTGACAAGAGCCCCGAGACAAACGGCGAGGGGGCCGTAGGGAGAGGCGGCCAGGGCGAGGGTAACAGACGGAGAACGGAAGAGCGACTCTCGTTGGAACCGGGCGAGAGGATAGAACGAGGGCAAGTCGGACCGTCTGTTTAAATACGATACATGGTTTGCGTTGCGCATTGTGGTCGGCGAGGACGGTGTTTTGGCTTTTTTTCTGTACAGCACTATGTAACGAATGAGGTGCTATGGCTCGGATAGACAAAGACGGTTGCACCAATGCTGGGTTTTCGCCACCCATTAACGTACGCTTCGGTTTGATTCACAATGATACCTCAATACCAGCTGTAGTAGCTTTCACAATTCGAAGCAGCACGGCGTGGGATCGCGTTGTATACATTGTCTTATCTCTTGTTTGCTGTTGCTATTTCGTTGCCGGCGTGAAGATTGGCTAGCATATGAGGTTCCTAGCCGTCGATGGCGACGTGTAGTAGATATAATATACATAATCAAATATGGACTTAGAATGTAGATGTAGGTGAGCCGTCCTGAACTGGCTAAAATTATTTTTAATAGTACACCTATTTAGCCCATGTTATACAATATAATCTGTAGCAAGCCGTAGGTAGGTAGGTAGGTAGGCATTGAATCAATACAGAAGCTTCACCCAGAAACCATCCCGTCCTCGCTCACCCTTAAACTTTATCACGCCGTAACCTCTATTCATACCTATCATGCCGTCCAACGCCCAAAAAATCCACGAGAGCATCTCTGTCTCCCCTCCCCCGCCACCGCCCACGAAAAGCCGTCACACCAAGCCCCCGCTAGAAATCCGTCACCCGCCCATTATAGCTATAATCGCCCCCGGCGCCCCAGCGCAGCGGCTCGTTCTTGGGCCCGCCGACCTCGCCCGTGCGCGGGTTCACGTCGCCCTCGAACTCGGGGGGCGCGCCCCTGCGCAGCGGCGCCGGCGGCTTCTCCCCTTCTCCTGCTGCTGTTGTTGCCGCCGCCGCTCCTTCGCCGCCTGGTGCTGCTGCTGTCGCGGCGGCGGGTTCTGGGTCTGGGGAGGAGGTCGCGGTGAACCCGGCTTGCGTGTTCGCTGTGCGCTGTAGGCGCTCGAACTCGGCTTGGTCGGAGGCTGGGAGGCGCGGGGGGGAGGGGCCGGGGTTGAAGGTTGAGGAGGGGCGCGTGCGAGGGGCGCGGAGGGTGGTGAGTGAGGGGCGGAGGGGGCGTAGTGGGCGTATTATTCGTGTTAGGCGGGTGGACATTTTGGGTGTTTGGTTTATTGTTTGTTGGCGTTGGCTGGGTTTGAGAGGGGATAGTGGAATAGTTGGTATTGGCTTTGATGGGAGAAAGTTAGGTGGGTGGGTGTTCGAGTGGTGTTAGTATGGATGAGATGCTAGGGATCCTGAGGTAGAATGGATGGAAAACTAGTGTGTACGTCGGTTTAGATATTATTCTATGTTGAGACAGGAATCGATATGGCAGTCATGTCGTGGTGGGTATAAGTGTGTAAGTATTGTAATAGAAATAATGAGGTAACACTAGGAATGTCAAGGATGAGTAATCGTCCAGGAAATAATCCGGGGAGTCGATCCGGCTAGTCCCGCAAAGAGGGTCTATATAGGTACCTAGGTACCTATGAGATACGAATTTTATAGCCTGATACCTTATAATTGCATAAAATTGAAACCCATTTATTAGGTATGAAACGGATTCTAGGTACCTAATTATAGGATTATCTATTTAAGCGACTACTTAAGAAGTCGCTCGAATAACAAAACGCGCCCCGATCTTGTTTCTGATCACATTTAAGTCTAATGTTGCGTCGGAAACTAGGAGAGGTGCCCTTTATCTGCTCAATCTGAAAAATGACTCCTACAGTGGCACATCTGCGCATTGCATCTTTAATGACTACAGTTCTACGAACACAATCACACGCCTAATGATGCACGTTAACTTTAAGCTACGTATGAAGATACGCAGCTTACATATGCCAATTTATCATCATCCGCACTTCGTCACCTTCAACCCAAAATCAACCACCACTGCCCCTACTCCCGCCCGCGGTCGCTATCATACCTCATGAGTATTACAATTTATCGTTGCCGACTACTGCTCTAGGTAGGTGTCGAGCTGACTGGACCCTGACGAGCTAGTTTTTGTCATCATGGCTCGAGGACGGCGAATGTAACCAGTTTTACTCAGCCATGTTATTCCATAGCCCTGTAAGTGTATTGTAGCAGCGGGGTCGGATCAGGTTGTAAATGGCGGCCTTGGTAATGCTGCGCGGCGAGAGAGAGCTGTCTCAGGGCGCTCCCTTTAGCAATAATGTGTTGCAACATGAGGATTTGAGGGCGACGGGTCGGTCGGGATGGATGGGGTGCCTACCACTTGTATGAATACTCCTGGAGCAGCGTATAGATCCTACCCATAGCCTTCAGGTTGTCCTCGTATTTGATCCTGTTATAGTAAAACGAGGCGGGAGTACCGCCCTACAAGGAAAAAGCAAAGTTCAATATCGAACCTTGAGGGCATACCTACTACATTACGCCTATCTCGAGCGAAAGTTTAAAATTAGGCACGTATACATATATAGAGATCTTCTCATTTTCCCTTCTTAGAATCACCCACCAAGCCGGCGATCACATAAAAAGACACCCCCTCAGAGATCTTTTCATTTTCTCGCCCGGTCCACCTCGCCTCCAGACAGCTGCCTCCAGATCTACGAAGGCCAAGCATCCGTTATTGCCTATTGTATTATACTTTACATAGGCGCAGCGTTTGCATTCCTCTCTTTCCTTTTAAGAAAATTGGGAAAATTCAACATAAGACTATATGCCATTCCTTTGATCACATTCATATTTATATTGGTCGAACTCTATATTGCACTATTATACCCACCTCAGCGCGCACCTGGTTATGTTTGGGATGACTGGCAAGTTTAACGGAAATAATACTACTGAAGTGGGCAATAACCATACCAAGTCTAATTCACCAATCTATTGTTGTACTATTACCGAAATAGCCTTACGAGACTTCGAAGCGTCTAGACCCAATATGATGGGTAGAATAAGTTATTCGGCCTGTTTACTATGCTGCTGTGTGACATCAACTGTGGCGCAGCACCATCTCGCAAAGGAGAGTGATTGGGCGCGGATCAGCCATAATGTAAAAAGCCGTCAACTAGTCTACGTACTCGTACACTCAGATGAGCTGCCTCGGAGCCTCACGCCTCTCATTCGCTTTCCTCTCTGATATTAGGTTGAACTTTACGAGCCTCAGACCCAGCTGCCATCGCTAGAGTTAGACGATAACACATGATGGCGTCGTCCAATAATGCCCAACCACAAGGTTTCGCCCAAAGCAATCCAACGCGATCAAGACCATCCGTCCAGCTCCACTGCGTCCACGATTCGAGCGAAGACAAAAACAGACCTAGAAGCAAGACGGAGTTGATTGACATCTTTGCCATACATGGCCTAGACACAAAGTCGCCGGAAACATGGACCTGGAAGGACAACCCTCAGGATCCCCAAGAGCGTGGAGTTAACTGGCTAGCCGACAAACACATGCTTCCAAGCAGGGTTGGTCCGTCCCGTATCTTCACGTGCGACTGGCCAGCGCAACTATTCGAATCGCGGGAATTTGCTGAGCACACTTTTGAAGAGCTTGCTAGACTTCTACTCGAAGGCATCCTACATCATCATGAAGCACAACGACCGATTCTCTTCATTGCTTCGTGTCTCGGGGGCATCATCCTCATAAAGGCGCTCACCATGGCCAATGGTCAGTATTTTCCCATCAAATTAGATACTCGCGCCATCGTCTTTCTCTCTACGCCGTTTCGGGGCACTGCGTTCCACGAAGTAGCTAAATGGGCGGAGCCCGGTCTAAGAGCCTGGGCAAAAAGCCAGGACTCCCGAGTTAGCGGGTGGCTCGAGTTTACGAAGAAGTCGGTTCCCGAAATTAGCGATCTCAGACGCAAATTCACTCAGATCCTCAGAGAACAACAATACGAAGTAACCACCTCTTATGAAATGGGTTACACCGATCTGCGTCGCAAGGTCCCTAGCTTGTCATTCCTTTTCCCCCCAGATAAGAGAATAGTGTGGCACAACCGTCCTAGTCCCTACTTCTATGGCTAATCAATGTTTTCAGCTCGTCGACAGCGAGTCGGGGACTCTAGAATGGGACGAATCCCCACTCCCACTTGATCGGATTCACGTGCAGATGAATAAGTTCTCCAACCCTGGACACCCACACTACCAACAGATTGCTGGCCGCATTGAACGATACATTGAAAAACTTCGAAAGGGGACACCTCTCCAAAGAGCCGATGATTGCATACTTAAACTTTATGCTAGAGAGAAACTCAAGATTGTACGGCTCTCTGGTGATCAATTGGACATGGACCAATGTTACATCAACCTAGCTATTGTAAAGCAGTGGGAAGATGCCCCATCTCAGACTTCGCCATTCTCGCTCTCCAGCCGGCTAAGCATTGAGGCAACCCACGAAGATCTCTTAGTCGAGCTTTCGGCACTCTTCAACTCACGCGGAAACTCACACACCCTCGCAAAGGAGCCGAGAAGGATACTAATTCGCGGTCGTGCCGGAGTCGGAAAGACTACGCTGTGTAAGAAGATCGTCCATAACTTCATCTACGAAAAGATGTGGGGAAACCTATTTACCCGCGTATTGTGGGTGCCCTTGCGAGAACTGAAAGCAAAAAAACGATCTTGGGATAACCTTGGCAAAATGTTTCATCATATTTATTTCGCCAAGGAACCTGAAGGTGAAACATTTGCCAAGACATTATGGTGTTCAGTTGAGAAGACACACTACTGCTATTCACTGTTTATCCTCGATGGCCTGGATGAAGTATCTGAGCTGTTGGATTCAGAACATCTGGCATCCAGTCTTCTGGTGAAACTTTTAAACTGTCCCAATGTCATAATTACAACCCGACCCCATGCCCGGCTTCCCATTGCCTTTAAAAAGCCCTATCGAGAATTAGAGGTGATTGGATTCAACCCAGACCAAGTCCACAATTATGTCCAAAAGGTTCAAAATCCAGAAAAAAATGCTGAGGAGATCGAGTCGTTTCTTGAAAATCACCGGCTTGTTAAAAGTCTTGTTCGGATCCCGATTCTGCTAGATGCTCTATGCCTCATATGGGACGAAAACTTTGAAAACAGTTCTACTGCAGAGACTATGACGGCTATTTTTGACGCTATTGTGAAACGCCTATGGAAGAAGAAGGACGTTATACGGCTTGGCAAGATTGCAGAAGGAGCTTCTCATGTTGCTCACGATTCAGAGATAGAGGAGAGAACGGAGGATGAAAGGAAAATTCTTGAATGTTTGGCGTTTAATGGAATGTGCAACAACGTAGTGGAGTTTCAGTCAGAGCATCGGAACCACATACGCAAGCTGGTCAAACCTAATACGGGGGGCCGCGTGCTTGATGAGATACTCGGGGATCTCTCGTTTTTACGATCTTCAGACCCCTCAGCAAGCATACACCAGCGAAGTTATCACTTCTTGCACCTCACCTTTCAGGAGTTCTTTGCGGCGAAATACTTCGCACGACAGTGGAAAGCCAGAAAGGGACTAGAATTTCAGGATTTCAGGACCAGGGAGCTGTTAAGGGTTAAGCCGGAGGCTTTCCTGGCGCAGGAAAAGTATACTGGACGCTACGATATTGTATGGCGCTTCGTTGCTGGTCTGCTTCAGCCTGGCGAAGTAAAAGACGACAACGTGCAAGATGATGAAGTGCGGGACGACAGCGTCGGGGACTTCTTTGAGGCAATTGGGCGGAACCCTATCGATCTTGTAGGGCCTGTACACCAGCGGCTGATTATGCGTTGCTTGAGCGAGGCCAATACTTGGAAAGGAATGCTACGATCGGAACTAGAATCTAGGTTATCTCAATGGTTGCCCTTGCACTGCGACCTAGAAATAGGCACCAAGGAGACATTGGGTGAGGCACTCATAGCATCCGAATCGGAGTTTCCGGACAGCGTCCTACTTAGTGTCTTGAAAAATAGTACTGGCCGCCGGAAAAAATATATTATAGAGTCCCTCTATCACTCTAATAGACCCCTTTCTGAACCGGTTGTCGCAGCGCTCGTGGGAGTATTAAAAGAGGGAGACAATGGTGGTCAAGAATATTGCAGCAGCGTGTTCTTTGCCCTGGAAACGCAATCCGACTTATCAGAGGCGAATATTTCAGTACTCGTAAGGATATTGGAAGACCAAGACAGTTTTAGCCAATGCTCCTGGGCGATCAAGCTGTTGAGAAAGCAATCGAACTTATCACAGGCGACCATTGCAGCACTTGCAAGACTAATCGCTACCGAGCAAAACGACAAACGTGCTCGAAGAAAAAGTAAACGTACTCGAAGAGACAATGAACGTGCTCGAAGAAGAAGAGAGCGTGCTCGAAGAAGAAGAGAGTGTGCTCGAAAACTCGCGGCCAGAAGACTAGCCAAACAACGGGAAGACGCGGCCAGAAGCCTAGTCGGACAACGAAAATACGCGGATGCGGCTATTATAGCACTTGTCGACATAGAAAAAAAGAAACTGCAGGGACGATCCACCACGGCGGAAACCGATGCGGGCTCATCAGAGCCCGTCGTCATGGAACTGTTTGCGGGAAACCCCACCGAATCTTCCATCAATCTTATGGCGACTGTGGCCATACAAAACCAACAGAAGTTGTCTGGAGCAGGCATCGCAGCATGCGTGTGGCTAATTGAAAACGCTCACGCTATTCAGTATGACGTGCTCACACACATGCGGGGCAACATTCACGGCAACGAATTCAACGAATTAGCCGCAAATGTTTTTACATCCCTCGTTAGGGTAATCGAAAACGAACGCGGACACTACTCCAAGACATGCATAGACAATGCAGTTGATATTCTAGGGGATGAATGGAGTATACCGGCGGATGCTGCTAAACCACTTTTTAAGCTAATAGAAAACAAACACCTGTGCAAAAGTACGGATACTCAATTAGCTGCGATCGGAGCCATAGGCAGTCATCAAGAAAGCTTGCCAGAAACAGTGGTTACAGCACTCCTTGAGCTAATTGAAGACGAACATGCCGCCCAAAACATTCATTTTGCAGTGATCGAGTCCCTAAACAGGAAAAAGAACTTACCCGAGACAGCTATTAAAGCACTCGTTAGGCTAATCGAAAACGAATCCGGCCATAAGTATATTCGAGATGCCGTAGCCAGTATTCTAGGAGAGCAAAGCAACATGCCAGAAACAGCTGTTACAGCACTCGTTAGGATATTCAAAAACGAACATAAAAGCCATGATACTCGATTTTGCGCGATCCAGGCCCTAGAGGGACAAAGAAAATTGCAAGACGACATAATTACCACACTCGTCAAGCTACACGAAGATGAAAGCGAGCACATATGGATTCGGAGGGCCGCAATCGGAGTTATAGCACGTCAAACAGTAGCAATATCAGAGGAAGTCATTGCAGTACTCGTCAAGCTAATCAAAAATGACCGAGCGAATATAGATACAGATACCAGGCTCAGTACTTTAAAAAAGCAAACAGCATTATCAGAGGAGGTCATTACATTACTCATCGAGCTAATTGAGAATGAACACGAGGACAAATTTATTCAAGGCAAAGCGGTTGCGATCCTCCTTAATCAGACAAAGTTATCCACAGCAGCTAGCGCGGCACTCTTGGGGGTAATCAAAAACACAATGAAATACGAATATCCGATTCGACTTCAAGCAGCCTTCGCCCTCGCAAAGCAAACAAGCCTACCAAAAGAGACCATTCATGCTCTCGTAAAACCTCATCAACTCGAAGATGACCGAAATGAGACCGCTAAAGTCATAAGATCGTTGTCAAACCTGTCGGATATAACCATTAGAGCTATGGAGTTAGCCATAGATTCCGGAAGCACAAGCGAGGGCCTTGATCTTCTGAAATTCTTGTATGGGAGCTTCCTTCATCGTGGCTTTAGAGAGCAATTTTCACTGTATATTGAGGACGGCAACTTAGTTATCTACCTACCAAATGGTTTCCGCGTAAAGATCAAGGTCCCCCCCGGCCAAGTGTTAGCCGCAATCAATGAGGGCCGGCAACTTTTTGTACCACTTGTACCAGCGTATTCAAACCTATGGCCTAATTATGGAACGTCTCCTCAAATTCTTCCTAGTGTCTGAGAGTAAGGATCTGGAGTGCGGTGCTGTGAATCCTGCTTGTGGTGGTGTCCGCCCGTGCTGGTATGCGTTCCGATTGTCACCTACAAGGCAAGTGGCCTGTGGCGGCCTGAGATGGTTCTTGGTAATGCTGTTGGGAGCTAGGTTGTGTGGGCAGACACAGACATACGCCAACTGAGCTTGCGGCGGCTGCGTACAACGTAGTACGGTATTACTCGTTCGTTTAGGGCTACGTGATGGCATTAGCTTTGGGTCTATGTTTTCAGGTTTGTCATTGCATTGCTTCAACGAGGTAGGAGACTTTCTTCTGAAAGAAACGAGTCTATTTGCAGCTGAGGAAAGGCTGACGTGTTTATCGCTATTGCGTGAAGGGTTGTGGTTATTATTGTTTTTTCCGCTCTTTTGACAATGATACTCGGGTTCAGCGGCTGGCTGTTATCTAAAAGTATAAACCGTCTTCACTTTCTATTATCTCCTAACACAATTAATTGATAATTAATTATCTACTGAAACGAAGTGGAAGGCAGATGGCAAGAAGTAAGGAGATAACCAAATTATAAAAGACAAGGCAGTTTGTAAAAAAGAAAAAAAGAAAACGTACAACACCGGGGATTCGCTGGTCGTCACCGACCCAACTACTGATCCGGCGGTATGTAGCTTAGCTATGGGGGAGCGGACGGGACCCCGCGTTCTCTACATCCTATGGTCGTACGTGACAGCTATCTGTCTAACTTGGATTTATAAAGTTTCTATAGAATCCGCTTGGGTGACTAACTAAGAGTCGCCTGTCAAGTCGGTGACTACAAAAGAGAAAAGACTAAATCAATACAAGTGAAAGAAAACGAGTCAACTTATTCAGGGTGTCTTGAGCTTCCGTATATATGGGATAAGTATGGTAGAACTTAGACCCGGTCGTGCGCTACAATCTATTTTGTAGATATTATCAGCCCCCTTTATTTCCCTGTTCAGCTTATTTCTTAATCAGGGAACTAGCACTTTTCATATGTATTCTCCAACTAAACATAACTCACTAGCTATATAAGTGTTCATGAAGCTAGGTTCTATCACGTACGACCACAGCCGCTGGAAAACTCGGGATCCCGTCCGCTCTCCCATAGATAAGCCGGTGAGCGCCAAATTAGTAGTTGGGTCGGTGACGACCAGCGAATCCTTGGTGTTGTACGTTATTTTTACCCTTTCTTTTATTTTTATTTGCGTTTTTATTTTCGTGATGTTGATTAAGTTTCCGATATCACAGGTTGAGAGTTGTGAGTGGTGTTACAAATTACCTAGGTAGGGGCGGCATTGGGTGGAGACATCGGCGTCAGTATTTCAGTGGTATACCGGGTGATCGGGGTCGGTGGTGGGGTAGTGGGGTAGTGGGGTTCGTGGCAATTTATCAGAAAATGCAGAAAGAGAAGGTGCCCCTCCATATACCCCCCTCCGATTGTCGCATGTGTCCCTATCTTTATCTAACCCGGACAATTTATTAAAAAAGAGTCATCGCCATTCCTTTCGCATAACTAAGGGCAACGCCATCAGCAGCATCACCACCCCCATTCCCGCTCCCGCTGTCACCACCACCGAATACCCTTCAGCGTGACTCACCAGGTGTCTATAAAGGGTTACCCTCCGGCACACCGAAGCCTCCTCAGAATCTACTGTGTCTCGTCTCCAATTCAGACTCCAATTGACTCCAAACGACTAGAATACAAATATAATTACAATCGCAGCCGCAGTCGCAATCGGACGATACACAACATGGAGCCTCTAAGACAGACCTTTAAGCGGTGCCAGGCTGAGAATCGGGTACGATAGACCAACAGACAGACAGTACAACACCTACAAGAGCCAGTAGTCGCTAACGAGAAGTGTACGTGTAGGCTGCATTGGTGACCTATGTCACAGCCGGCTTCCCCAAGCCTGAGCTCATGCCCAGCATCTTGCTGGCTATGCAGAAGGGTGGTGCTGGTACGTGATGAATCCCAGGCCCACCAATTGACACTACCTGACGCAAGGAAACAGATGTCATTGAGTTGGGCGTCCCGTTCACAGATCCTATTGCCGATGGCCCTACCATTCAGACCTCCAACACGGTCGCCCTCGCCAACGGCGTCACCATCAAGTCCACCCTACAGATGGTCAAGGACTCGCGCGCTCAGGGCCTGATCGTTCCCGTGCTGCTGATGGGCTACTACAACCCCCTTCTTAGTTACGGCGAAGAAGGTCTGTTAACTGATTGCAAGGCTGCCGGGATCAATGGCTTCATCGTCTGCGACTTGCCTCCCGAAGAGGCCGTCTCCTTCCGCAAGTTCTGTAGTCGTGGTGGCCTATCCTATGTTCCTCTAATCGCCCCGGCTACCTCCGATGCCCGCATGAAGCTTCTGTGTGCCCTAGCCGACTCTTTCATCTACGTCGTTTCCCGCCAGGGTGTTACTGGTGCTCTGGGTACCCTGAATGCCAACCTCCCCAGCCTACTCGAGCGCGTCAAGAAGTATAGTGGCGACAAGCCCGCTGCTGTCGGCTTCGGCGTCTCTACGCGCGACCACTTCCAGTCTGTGGCTGCTATCGCCGATGGTGTTGTCATCGGTTCCCAGATTGTCACGATTCTCCAGAACGCCGAGGCCGGCAAGCACGCCCAGGCTGTGCAGGAATACTGTGCTTATGTTACGGGACGGACGGGCGAGCCCGAGGTCACGCGAGAGGTGGGGGTCATTGAGGCTGCTGGCTTGGCGAAAGAGCCTAATGGCGAGTCTGTCACGGTGAACGGCACAGTTACCGAGGAGGAGGATGCCGCGCTGGTCGCACAACTCGCTGCTCTCCATGGTATAATTCCTGAGCGGTTTGGTGAATTTGGTGGTCAATACGTTCCGGAGTCCCTCATGGACTGTCTATCACAACTGGAAGAAGGCTTCAATGCCATAAAAGATGATCCCAAGTTCTGGGAAGAATACAGATCCTACTATCCTTGGATGGGACGGCCTGGCCACCTACAGTATGCTGAACGGTTGACGGAATACGCAGGAGGTGCCAAGATCTGGTTGAAGAGAGAAGATTTGAACCATACTGGTTCTCATAAGATCAACAATGCTCTAGGCCAGTTGCTTCTCGCACGGAGACTGGGTAAAACCAAGATCATTGCCGAGACGGGTGCGGGGCAGCACGGTGTCGCTACGGCCACTGTCTGTGCCAAGTTCGGCATGGAGTGCACCGTCTTCATGGGTGCTGTGAGTTGTCTTGTTTCCATTATTCCCCGCCCCGAAAGCCTCGAACTAACAATTCTATAGGAAGATGTGCGACGACAAGCACTCAACGTGTTCCGTATGCGACTCCTCGGCGCTAAGGTAATTGCTGTGGAGTGTGGTAGCAAAACCCTCCGAGATGCCGTCAACGAGGCGCTAAGAGCCTGGGTTGTGCGTCTCGAAGACACGCATTATATTATCGGCTCAGCCATCGGCCCTCACCCATTCCCGACCATTGTCAGAACTTTCCAGTCCGTCATCGGCAACGAGACGAAAGCGCAGATGCTCGAGAAGCGGGGGAAACTCCCTGACGCCGTTGTCGCTTGCGTTGGAGGCGGTAGTAACGCGGTGGGTATGTTCTACCCGTTCGCGAATGATCCTAGTGTGAAACTGCTCGGCGTCGAGGCCGGCGGTGACGGCGTGCACACGGACCGGCACTCGGCGACCCTGACGGCGGGTTCTAAGGGCGTCTTGCACGGTGTCCGGACCTATGTCCTTCAGAACGAGCACGGCCAGATCAACGACACACACTCGGTATCCGCAGGTCTCGATTACCCCGGCGTGGGACCCGAACTATCATCCTGGAAGGACAACGAGCGGGCTAAATTCGTAGCAGCCACAGACGCCGAGGCATTCCTCGGCTTCAAGCTGATGAGTCAGCTGGAGGGTATCATCCCGGCGCTCGAGTCGGCGCACGGCATCTATGGCGCCCTCGAGCTGGCCAAGACGATGAAGAAGGACGAGGACCTCGTGATTTGTCTCAGCGGTCGTGGCGACAAGGACGTACAGAGCGTGGCGGATGAGCTGCCCAAGCTGGGTCCCGAGATCGGATGGGATCTCCGGTTTTAAAAAAGAAAACGAAGATAGATTTACAGATTGATATCTAGTATTTGGTATCTGTATCTGGTTTGCATAGGAGTGTTGTCTTCAAAAGAGAATGAGGGAATCCGGGCGGAGTCGGCGCATGCACGGGGAACAAAATGACTCTAGATTATACTGTATATAAAGACGAACGATCATTCATCCACATTGGTGCATGATCGCCCGGTACCCATCTAGATAGTTTTGTATCATGATACATTTTTTGTACAGTTCTTCTAGTCTGGGTCGATGTATAGTACAGTGCTGTGCTGTCGACTTTACCAGCGTAATTCTTTTTTGAAGGGCACAGCTCCTAGTTCCATGCCCTCCCTGCCTCCTAGTTGCCACGAGCAGTCACTTCACCTTGGCGCTGCTCCGCTCTCCTGTTCCCTCACGTAAACGGCTTATTCAGGTTTCTGTGCCGGTTGGGGTATATCCTCCCTGGCCACTACCTCTTCAGCATCCACACCAGAGTCGTTACCAATAACGAACTCTTCATCTCGAGCCAGCATAGCATCTACGTCATCGAGGACATCCTGAGGCTGCAAGCTGTCGGCAGCTAGGCTATCGGGAAAGCCATCAGCGCTAGCAGCAGCAACGGCAGCAATGGCACCGTCATCCTTAGGAGGCAGACCGAGAGCGGCGCGCTCGCGAGCGAAGCGCTCGCGCACAGCGGGGGTCTGCATGACCTTCCACCGTAAAGCCCAGCCGGCGGGGCCGAGCTCGCGCAGGCGCTTGGCCTTGGCGCCGAGGAGGTACTCGTCGATGCCGCCGAGGCGGTCGATGGTGCGCAGGACGGAGGCGGTGAGGCGCGTGCGCACGAAGGCCTTGAGGGCGGGCGACCAGAGGCGCTTGGTCTGGCGGTTCGGCAGCCAGGTCGTGCGGGACTTGTTGCCGTACTTGTGGGCCACGACGTTGCCGAAGCGGATCTTGGCGCGCCCGTACAGGCCCTGGTTGCGCTGCTTGTAGGTCGTGAAGCGCCCGTAGGGGTAGTCGGGGACTTGGTCCGCGGGCACGGTGAGGTAGGAGGGGGTTTGTCGGGCGAGGGGGGCCGTTGTGCTTAGGGCGCGGCGGCTGAGGGTAGACGAGAGGGTGGGTATGGGAGTGGGTGAGCAGAGGGCGAGTCGGGGTATGCACCGTAGTGGCGCCATCGTGGGTCGTGGTATCATGGTTTTTGTGGTTATATCGTGGTTTTGAGAGAGCCTCTTCCTGTCGACGAGGTGGGATGCTAGGTCGGATTGATTGTATAATTAGAGGTGCCCGTGTCGTCGGTCCATGGGCCAATTGAATTCACTTGGCTTTGCTTGTAAGTGAGGGGTCTCGGTGGAAGAAAACCACGCCCTAGATGAGGCGTAGGGGGGGCTTTCTGGTCGAATTTTATCGAGTTTGGGATCGATTTGACTCTTGAAATTCAAGCTGCTTAGTGACCAAAGTCTAAGCTTTGGCGGTTTCTTGGCACTTGCAGTGTGGGGATTGAGAATTGGAGATTGGGACTGGCGCGGATAATCGATCGGTAGAAGGTTTGTCCGGGTATATAGAATAGGTACAGTACCTACCCTTCCTTATCAGGTGATAGCGCTCCGATTTCGCGAAGTCAAGACTTTAAAAATACCCCACACTTAAGCTAGATCAACACTGGTGGGGTTCAGTTGGCGTGTCTATGAATAAACCTACCTAATTGAATACTAATTGAGCATGACGTTTATTAGGGGTCCAAAGTAAACAATCAATACCTTAACTTGAAGAGAGCTCTGGAGAGACACCAACACTCTACCTATTCAACATCACACCAGTCAGCAATCCATCCGATATTTCTGCCAAGTCAACATGCTGCCACCAGTGGACGATAATGTGCTTAAAAACAATCCCCGTTTCGAGAAGCTCTACAATACCATTACTACCTCGATACTGAACTCGGATGGATCTACCAAGGTCGACCCGTCCGTTAAACAGCGCGATGCCGTGTGTCAAGTACGTCTGTCTTGCTCTTCTTGCCTACTCATCATACCCTTTATATATATATATCACCGGGCCAAATGTCTAAGTCTAACGGGTGCATGCCAATTGTACTAGGAACTCAAGGCATACCACCTAAAAGCAGCACGAGTGCATCTCCTCCGCAACGCCATCTCGACCGCCATCCCAACACAGAAACCACAAACAACCAAGCAAGAAGACGAAGAGCAACAGCAGAAACAAAGACAATACCAACACAGACGCACCAAGTCCCGCCCCCAACCGCAAATCCAGACGACACCACAGACACTCTCGTTACCGCCAGATCTAGTCGAGCTGCTGACCCTCATCCCGCCCTTCCTGAATAACGCCTCGACATTACCACCCTCGTCCGTCACCCTCCTCCTCACCAGTCCACCATTCACCGAGCTCCCGACCCTCTTCCCCAAACTCATCGACATCGTGTCCGCCCGCCTCACAGTGCAAGCGAAAGCCCTTGCCCGCGTCCTAAGTCCCAGCACAAACCCATCCTACATCCACCGCGTGATCCCGTCTCTCCCTTCCATCGCCAGTACCCTCGTCTCCGACCTCGCGGTCTCGAAGACACAGCTCTCTGCGGCCCGTCTAGCCGCCACCGCGGCGCTGACACGGCACCTACAACAGCACACCGAGGCGCTCACGCTGCTCCTGCGCGCTCTCGACGCTAAGCACGGGCCCGTCGCCGCGTCCTCGGAACTGCGCGCCGCACAGGCACGCACTGACGCGCAAGAGTGGGCCCTCGCGGCCGAGGCACTGCTCTGGGAGACGCGCCGCCAGGCATACCCACCCGAGGCACGGGCTGCCCTGGCTAATTACCGCCAGCACCTTCGCGACGCCGGGCGCCGGCTCGAGGACGGGGCGCGCGTGCGCGAGGCCGAGCTCGCTGACTACGGAGTCGATGTCGATGGCCAGAACCAGAATCGGGGGAGTGGTGGTGGTAGTCGGATAAGGACGAGGGGGAGACGGGGCACGGCGACTGTGGATGAGAATAAGGAGCGGGTGATGCGCGAGATGGGGCGCGTCTGGCGTGAGATGGAGACGAGGTTGAATGAGATTCAGGGGGATCTAAATCGTTTGCGGTGATAGGCTTCGTTTGGGAAACTGCTTCTACACTCTAAGATTCAAGTGATAATTCTTATAAAAGCCCGCAAAGGAATTATACTCGGCAAAGACATCAGCGAGAAGACCTAACGTAACTTTGATTGATTTGTTTTGTATATTCGCCGTCTGTCTATCTTTCTATCTATCTACCGGGTGTATTTTCTTTTCCTATCTGTATCCCATCTGTATCCTATCTAAGTAGGTACCCGAGAGAGAAAAGGGGCGGAAGAAAAACAAAACATCCAAGTACAAGATCCGAGGAATGGATAGAAAAGGAAGGCCTCCTGCCGCCGAAGCAGCGTTATGCTAAAAACGCTAATTCAACATTTTATCCACAGCACACGAGACACGATGCTGGGCCAAGACGAGCCAAGCCAAGCCAAGGTAAGGTAAGGTAAGGCGAAGTCAGTTTCCTCCGATATGACCCATTTCCCTCCCTTTCCTGATATCACAACGAAGAGAGATAGAAACAGAGAAAAAGAGAGAGAGAAAATGACAACGCCTCCATAATCCCGTGAGACTCGTACACAGATATTTATTCGTTTCGTTCGTTCCTTTTTTTGGGGTTCTTCTTTGGTTCAAGAGTAGCGAAGTCGGTCCGTAAGAGACACACACGTGCTTCTCTTACTTAACCCTTGACCTTGTAGATGGCCTCGGCAAGACGGCCGACGTTGTCGGTGGTGATGCCGGCGACGCTGATGCGGCCGTCCTTGGTGGCGTAGACGCTGTGCTCCTTGGCCAGGGCGTCCATGGCGGCGGCGTCGAGCCCCGTGTACGCGAACATGCCGATCTGCGACGTGATGTGGCTCCAGTCGTGGCGGCTGCCCAGCTTCTCCAGGTTGTCCTTGAGCAGCGCGCGCATCGTGATGATGCGGTCGGCCATCTCCTTGACCTCGGCCAGCCACTGCGTGTAGAGGGCCGGCGTGTTGAGGATCTCGGACGCGATGCGCGCGCCGTGCACGGGCGGGTTCGAGTACAGCGGGCGCACGAGGATCTTGACTTGCGAGTCGAGGCGCTTCTTCTCCTCGGGCGAGGAGCCGAGGATCGAGAAGGCGCCTACGCGCTCGCCGTAGAGACCCTAAAAAGGGGGGAGTCAGTCAGCCATTCTGTGTAGCAAGGAGAAGAAGAAGAAGAAGAAGAAGAAGAAGAGTAGAAAGAGGACCGAGACATACCATGTTCTTCGCGAAACTCTGGGACAGGCAGACCTCGTGGCCCTGCTCGACAAAGTAGCGCAGGGCGAAGGCGTCCTTGTCGGTGTCGCCGCTCGCGAAGCCCTGGTAGGCCATGTCGAAGAAGGCGAAGTGGCCCTTGGCCTTGACGGCCTGGCTGATCTCCTTCCACTGGGCCTGGGTCGGGTCGACGCCGGTGGGGTTGTGGGCGCAGGCGTGGAAGAGGAACATGCTGCCCTTCGGGGCGGCGTTGACGTCGGCGAGCAGGCCGGCGAAGTCGAGGCCGATGGTGTCCTTGTCGTAGTAGCGGTACTGCTGGACCTTGAGGCCGGCGTCGAGGAAGACGGCCTTGTGGTTGGCCCACGACGGGTTCGGGATGTAGATGGTCTTGTCGCCGGGGAAGAAGCGCGCGAGGAAGGCCGCGCCGATGCGCAGCGCGCCCGTGCCCGAGATGGACTGCGTGATGGCCAGCCGGTCGAGCGCCGACGAGTCCGCGCCGTAGGCGAGTGCGGCGGCGGCCTTGGTGAACTCGGGCACGCCCGTGATGCCGGCGTACTCCTTGTTCAGCTTGGCGGCGATGACCTTCTGCTCGGCGGTGCGCACCGACGGCAGGACGTAGGGCTTGCCCTTGTCATCGCGGTAGGCGCCGACACCTGTAGGCGCACAGACAGAGCATCAATGAGGACATGTTCATTTCGTTTCATTCATCGTTTATAGTAGGTACTAGTAGGGGTGTCGAGATGTGGGGGGAGGGGGGGCATGGAGGGGAGCTGGGACAGCTGGGAGAGAGCTTCTAGGCGCTTTGGGAAGTAGATGCAGGTAGCAAACATCGGCAGACGTACCGAGGTTGATCTTCTTCTCGAAGCTGTCGGCCTTGAAGGCTTCGGTGATACCTAGTAATCACATGTTAGTTATACATTATATAGAGAAAGCAGATGGTGGAGTGGTCAATTGACAGATAGGTGAATATCTAAACATGTGAAAGAGGAAATGAACCACGACATACCGAGAATGGCCTGAATGAATCCAAAACAACATGGCATCAGCAATTCAAGTCCCGAGCATAGACAACAACATGCTAGCCTCGATCGACTAGTGCACATAAACCAGTCTCAGCATCTACGAATTCGACTTACATCCTACAACACCCACGACCACCACCAAGTTAGCCATCTTTGTTCTACTATTATCATCGTCGCAAACGACGTGGCTTGGTAATCGACATACCGGTGGACCCTGAGGCACGTTGGCCCAGGTGGAGCCAGCTCTGGCAGCTTGAAAGCCGAAGACGGACGAGGCTCGACGGACGGCGCCCGCCTGGCGAGACGCAATGCGCAGTGTGGAAAGCATCGTGGGTGGGGTGTGAATTCCTAGCAATTGAAGCTGCTGCTGCTGCTGCTGGTCCTACAACGACTGAATAAGAAAGACAAAACGAAGGAAGAGGGGGGGAAGGTGGGAGAGATTGGGGGGCAGGAGACAAGAGAGGGAGAAATAGAAATAGGTGAGTCAGGTGTGTTGGTGAGGTAGGTAGTGTAGTGTAGTGTAGTGTAAGTATGTACCTAGTTGAACGGATGGATGGATTGAAGATGGGGATGTGGATGTGAATGTGGATGTGGGATGTGGATAGGGCAGATGGCATGGGTCGATGAATTGACGGACGGATGGATGTAGATTCTAGAAAGTAGAAAGGTACTTCACTTACGTAGGCACTATTACTATTTAATAGGTAGCTATCTAGACTACCTAACTCTGTGCTCCCTAAGCAGGAAAAAAAAGGTAGGAAAAAAATAAGCGTGAAGAGGGAGAGACCCAACGTAAACAAATCAGACGGACACAGGAGCTTAACTAGGGACTTTTTTATACACGTCATATGCCTGCCTCCCTAGTACAAGAATACCGACTTACATGCAGTGTCGTAATATATACATAAGTAGCTAGGCCATGAACAATTAACTACAAACTTCACATATAAGTATAAAGGTCTGCAGCGCATGTGCAGTACAGTACTGCGTAAGTATAGTCATTGCAAGTCTGCCAAGCCTAGATAGATCCTGCTAAGGAAACAACCCCAGACGCTACGAGAAAAAGCTAAGATTCTAAATACATACGTACAGGGGAGAATAAGACTCTCATGTTCCAGCCCTTATGCGTATTCACCTACACAACAACAAGGTACCACTATTATATACGCTGCAGGTTGTTGAGTACCTACCTATCTGAGGAAGGAAAAAAATTTGGTGTCATGTGTTGTGTCTTATTCCCTTGAGTACGCATGGGTATCCGGTGCCCCGAGGGGTGGTGCTGCAGCCTTTTAATCCTTGCAATTTTTGAAGCTATTATGAAGTATTACTTACTACACTGGAATCTAGATAGATAGATCCGTACTTGCTGCAATTACCTATATAGCACCCATATCTATCATATTCTTTGCATGACAATACTGACTTGTTCAAGTACTTACATAGCTTGAGCTGGAGGGCTTGCGGGAATTTTACTTCGCATACAGATACCTCTCAGCTGCCTTGCCAAGGTGACTTGGCATCCGATAAATACCTATCTACCTACAGAGTATTTGCTATCGTATTGTATTCTAACATCATAACCAGAGAGAATTGATATATGGTACCGTCACCGACATATCTGCATGCCATCCAGTCAGCATTAGTGCGACTATTTTTGTTGAGCCAAGGGGCAGGCAGGCGTTATTCTAGTTACAACATTGTGTTATTCTTCCTTGTCTGACTTCTTCTTATGTGACAATATGTTCGCCGCTGTCCATCAATCACTAATTGTCCTCGGTGGCGCAATTGGCTAGCGCGTCGTAAGTTACATTGAAATAAATGAACGAAATAATTAGGTCTAACATGAATCAGTGACTGTTAATCAGGAGGTTGAAAGTTCGAGCCTTTCCCGGGGAGCTTGTTTTTTTTATAATCCTAGTATTTTTAGTATCTACCGATTGTCACCGATCGAGGGTTTCTTATTTGACATAAGCATGTGGGCTAATATCCAACAGCCACTAATTATCCTCGGTGGCGCAATTGGCTAGCGCGTCGTAAGTTGTTCTCAAACAATTATATAATCTACTTACCCAGTATCTAACAATCAATTCTAGTGACTGTTAATCAGGAGGTTGAAAGTTCGAGCCTTTCCCGGGGAGTGTTTTTTTTCTATAGTAGATTCTCTTTTTTTTCTCGTGGGACGGAAAATATCTACGTAGATCGGAAGATATCGCTCTAGCGCATCCTTCGCATCTCTCCCCCACGAAAATCTATTTCTAGCGGGAATGGGAACCTAGTACAGGATTAGGTAGAAGTATACTGCGTATACATGCTTTCTTGAAACTGCGGTCTGCTAAAATACTAATATCTTCCAGGGTCACGGCAGCTTGAGGCTTGAGGAACGGGTATACTCCTACCTATTGGTGCGCTTATATGCAGCATTTAACTCATCACTTTCAGCATGCTTAGGCGAAAGGCCCCATAAAAAACAGCCTCAACTTCGACTCCTCTCAGGTATCCTAGATATCTATCACGCTGTCTTTCCTTTTATACATATTCCTCTTTTAACAATCTTAGTCCAATTCCCGCAATCCCGAAATTCCGAAACCCCCCTAAGTCTACTTTCACCGCTAGACTCTATCACCTGTTCAAACGTCTCGAATAGTTGCTCGGCGGTTTGCGACTACAGGGCTATACCCACACCGCCATCAATTATAGTATTAAATAAGACATATATTTTTCTATAGAACAAAGTGAAATCTCAGATACTCCTAATCTCATAACGTCTGTCCAAAGCATGGTGTATGTGCAACTGTTCTAAAAGCTTCCCCGGCTTGTCAAATCACAAACGTCAGACGCAAGCTTCATAGCTTCATCTGACATTTCCTGTATAGGTCTAGCTCAGTACCCCACATCAATTGTTCTGCATGACATTTATCGATATAGTATCCCGTATCCTAAAAGTAATCGTTACAACATGCGCTGCGTGGACTTATAATTATGTTTATGTATTTTACTAAATAAGAATAGTTGGTTATATGCCCGTGAAGCATTATAAGGTAAAACAGCAGATACCATCAAATCACCAACATGCGGGCTGGATTTCACGCGAGGCATGAGCGCTCGGGAAGTAACCCAATCTTCCAGGTTGATTAGGTCATCTTATAACATGGCTATAGTATCGCTTATTCATAATTGAGCAGTCCACATGAAATGCAAGCTTCTAAATACACAGGCTGAGTCTAAGGCTTGTTGATGAAGCCGTACATCACTTTCTTTTATCATGGTGCAGCAGTCATGCCAGCTACGATTAATGAGCCCGGGGGTGACAAACCGGGGGTATAAATAACAAGCTGCTCTAATACACCACATATTCACATCTTCTCATGAAAATCACATATATCTCTTATCACCCCCCCTAATACGCCTTCCCAATCTCAGAGTAACCGACGACCCAGTCATTCCCTTGCAAACTACCCGCGCTCCACCGACCCGTATCAACCGCTCCCAGGCCCCCATCACTCGCGCCCGGCCTCCTATCTTCACACGCGTGCCGCCCGCCGTGCCACAGCGCCATACCTCCCGTCACCTGCCCCTCGCCAGCCCGCTCATCGGCCACGACGCGGACCACCCCGCGGTGCGCGCTCTGGTACGCGGCCACGGGCGGGTAGCTCCCGCCCGCGAACGAGTCGGCCGAATCGAGCGCTGCTTCGATCTGGGGGGTCCCCGCCGCCGCCGCCGCTTGAGCTGGCCGAGGACGATCGCGAGGATGACGAGGAAGACCACGACCGAGACCACGATGGCCGCGATCACGAGGGCGGGTCTTGCGCTGCTGCTGCTGCGCCCTTCGCCGGATGGAGGGGCGGGTGGGAGAGGGGTGCCCTTTGGTCGCGCTGTGGGGGCGCTGGGGGTGGGAGGTGGTGGTGAGGAGGGGGTCTGCGATAAGCTGGCTTGTGTTGGTCGTGTTGTGGCCTGGTTTCGTGAAGAGGTCGGAGTGGTTGGGAGCGGTGGTGATGGTGGTGTGGGTGGTATGACGAGAGGGGGGATATTACCGCTCGTCGCGGAATATGGCGACGAGATAGAGAGGGGGATGAATGGTTGGTTAGATGCAGACTCTCCTATGAGAGGGAATGGAGTACCCGAGACGGGTAGGGATCTCAAGTCCGTCTCTAATAGGCTTGTAGGCGACGGGGTAGGGGTAGTCAGACACGGGCTAATGGATGAGGCTGATAGCCACGAGGCGGAAATAGACGGGGTCGGCGAGGATGATATTTCAGTAGGTGCAGTTTTTAGTAAAGGAGAGGATAGAGATAGGTCTAGGAATGCTGAGATAGCCGCCAAGGGGGTAGTTGTGGCTATTGTGCCGTTGAGAAACGACGTCCACGTCGAGGTCAGATGAGGAAATGCTTGCGTGTCTACCATGTTGTCCCTTGTTTTATTTCATCGTCATAGACGTGCACGTGGCCTGTTCCTTGGAGAACCAGGAGCTCGTTGAGAAGCTATGTTTGCGTAATCCAGGTAGTATATTTCAAGGCGGTTATGCCACGCTCTTTACGTCGTCGCGGTGACGAGTGAGAAGCACACTGCATTGACAGGCTTAAGAGTATACTTAGGCCTATCGTCAACTCGAGTATGGATTCTCACTAGTAGATGTATTGGGTGTATTATGCTATGACCACAGCAAGCGAATACACGATCTCGCGCTGGATATACCCAAAGCTCTTGCGAGGGACTAGAGCGCTTTCGCGTACGCCCGCCTGCTGATGGCTGTCGAGTTGCTGTGACTGAAAGACCTTCTCGACTGAAATAGATCTAGTCACTTTACTGAGAAAATTAGTACAATTAGACAAATGTTAGAAGTGATATAGGTAAATACAAAGTAAAACTGCACATTACCAACATAGCCTCCCCGTTCATAGCCCTAAGCTCAGACATTCGAAAGTGGCGAGGGCTAGAATGGATGATTGTTCGCAGCATGGAGTACTCGCTCTCGACGCTACATTGCCCTTTGGCCCCTAGGCTGGAACGTAGGTAATCACAAAGTCCCCCGATCATCGTTACTCAGCCTACTTCCGATTATCAGAAAAAAGCCGTCTGGTTATTTATTATACCGCTCCTTACTGGCCAACGGACGGACGGGTCAAATGGAAATAGTCTGTTGGTCGATGATCTCGACTAGGGGGTGCTATTTTGATATTGCAGTTTTGGGGTTCTTTCCACTAGCGGTGGGTTTATCGTTCTCGGCAGTATTCAATGTCGTCCAAAATTAGATGAAGTTGCATAGGGGAGAAGCGGCACGGGGCAAGATGTAACCCTACCCTTCCTGGTAATGGGATTCGGCGGTCGCAGAGGGGATCGCTTTGATTTTGTATTGAACTTGACGTTTCCGTTAAATGAATTAACGAGAGGTATAAATGTGTTATTATCTAGCTATGATCATCTGCAAGCGACTGTCTTAATATTTGGGACTCAGAAGTATGTTCCCGTGTCCCTTTCGTTGAGTCACTGATATTAACCAAGGTGTGTGTACAATCTCTTGGTTTTTATTTTGATTCAAATGCAGCCTACAACCGACTGTGGCACAGTACACGCAACACACTAAGGATGCTCATAAAATACGGCAACTGGTTCTGTTAATACGATAGCCTCAAGCATCACTTAGTTAGGGAGTGGGATGCTCTTATATTTCTAAGTGGGCAGCTCAAAAAACTTCAAACTCGGGAGGGTGGTATTGGTATATTGGCCACTTCCGTTCCATCTATGATCTCCCTCCTACCTACTAGTACCTCCCCAACATAGACACGAATTGAGCAATATCGGTATTACCGCTGTTTACATCAAACCGCCAATGAAATCAATGATGAGACTGGTGGTATCTAGTGATTGCTTCCGGAGAACTGTGAAGGGTAAGGCCGCAAACTTCGAACAATACCTTTTACATTGGTTCCCTGCGCGGACCTGAGGCTTGAGTAATTAATTTTTGTATGGACTAGAATATCCTGCTCTTTTGAGTAGTGGGAGGCTACTTATATGATAACTATTCTAGTTGGGTATTATTCCCCGATGCGTGCTCTTTCAAAGTTTAAAGCTAGGTATATTTTATTATACCAAAGATAGTAATTAATGGAGAAAATAGGTGGTTTTATAGGCTTACTGGGCCTACTATACAACTTTTATACTACAACGTACACTTTTCGAAGCACAATTGTAGCGATTACAACATTGTTTTTATATATATTAAGTTAAATAATTTGTTTAAATTGAAATTGCTGTATTATTAAATAATATTAGTTTTTTTTTTAATAAATTATTTAATTATAATAGCTTTTGTATATTTTATAAAGTATAAAATATTTAAAAAAAGTTTTTTAATTAATTTATTTAAATTGATTTAAAATATAAAAAACTTAAATATTAAATTAACAAATTAGTTTTAAAACAAAATAAAAATAATTAAAAACAAAATAATTTTAAATATGCTAAAACTTAATAATATAAAAAAGTTTTTTTATTAATTTAAAAAAAAAGTATAAATTAATATAACAAATATTTTATTATTTATAAAAAAAAAAATTATATGCTGTAAATTTGTTTTATATTTAAAACGTTTAAAATATATAAAAAAAAATAAAAAAATAACTAATAATATAAAAATATAAATAAATATTATATTTGATATAGTTTAATAGTTTAAAAATAATATTTAAATTTTAAAAAATTTATAAATATTTTTTTATTGTTATAAAAATAGCAAAAAAGTTTTTTAATATTAATTTGAAATATATATTAATAATATATAAAAATAAACTATATTTAATAAATTTAATTAAGTTTTAAATAAATAAATATATATTAATAATAATTTTTTAATTTTATATTAACTATATAATTAAACAAATAATAATAATAGCTTTAATAATAAAGTTAAAAATATATAGTTTTAATATTAATTTATAAATATATTGTTTTATAATATATATAATAATTTATAACTATTTATTTAAAAAATATTTATATATAATATAAATAATAAATTTGTTTATTTAATAAATATTTGAATTAATAATTTTATATAAAGTTTATTTTATAATTAATTTTATAATAATTTAAATTTAAATATTTAATATTATATTTTATAGTATAAATTTTTAAATTAAATAAATTTTAAATTAAAAAGTTATTTTTTTAATATTAATGATTTATAAAATTATATATAATTAATTATTTAATAAATAAATTATTAATAGTTATAATAAAGTTTATAAAAAATAAAAATATTATTTTAAATAAAATAATTCGATTTATTTTTAAAACTTTAATTTAATATATTATATTTAAAAATATATATATAGTAAATATAGCTTAAAAATATATAAATTATTAGTTTATATTAAAAAAATATAAAATTTAATAATTGTTTTAAATATAAAAAATAGTTTAAATATAATAATTTAAGCTTTAAATTTTAATAAAAATAAAAGTTAGCTAATTATTACAACATTTTAAAATTATTTATTATTTATAATATAGTTTAAAATAAATATAGTTTTAATTTTTATAATATTTTTAAAAAAAAACTTAAAACTTAAAATATTTTTTTTTTTTTATATATTAAAAACTAAAAAAAAATGCTAAAATATTATTTAAATATTTTAAATAAATCAATAATAAATATTTTTTAATATAAAATATAATTAAAATATAATTTATTATTAATATTAATAGTATTTTTAAATTTAAAATTAGTAAAAAAAAATTGTTAGTTTATTTTAAAATAAATAATTAAAAATTTATATTTAAATCAAATATTTAAAATAAAAACAAAAATATTGCTATATAACTTTTTTTTTAGTTTAATATTTTAAAAAAATAATAATTAATATAAAATATATTATTTGTTTTATTTTAATAATAAATTAATAAATAATTATATTTAAATCAAATATAATATATTTAAATATATTATAATATAAAATATATTTAATTTAATATAAAAAATTAACTAAAGTATATATTTAGTTAAAAAAAACTTAAAAAATATATTTTAAATTATTTTAATAATAGAATTATAATATTAATTGTTTAGTTTTTTATAAAAAAACTGCTATTTTTATAAAAATTATTTATTATTTAATTTTTATATAGCTTTTTTTTATTTAATATATTTATAAAAAGTTTTTATTAAATATTTAAATTATTATTAAATATAAAATATTTTATATATTATTTAAACAATTTTATATTTATATTTTTAATAATAAAATAAAATAAAATATTTAAAATATATTAAATTTATAATTAATTAATAAATGTTTTAAGTTTAATTTAAAACTGAAAAAAAAATAGCAAAAAAATATATTTAAATTTTTTAAAAATTAAAATTAATATAATATTAATAAAAACTTAATTTTTTAAATAAAAAATAATAAAAACTTTTTAATTAATTAATAAAATAATTTAAAAAATAATAATATTATATTATAAAATTAAATATATTATAAAATATTTAAATTTTTATTTTATAATAGTTTTAATTAATAAAAAATTTTTAATAAATTTTTAAATTATATTAAAATTATATAGTTATATATTATTTTATTTTTTATTTATAAATATAATATTTAATTTTAATTAATAATATAATTTATTTAATAAGTTTAATAAAATATATTTATTTTTTAATATTAAAAAACTATTAATATATTTATTTATAAATATATCAAATATAAATATTAATAATTTTTAATATAAAAAAAGCTTATTAAATAAAAATTAATATTTATATTTTTTTATTTTAAAAAAATAAACTTATAGTTATATTTAAATAATAAAAAAAAAAACTGTTATATATAAATATAATTAAAATTATAACTATTAAAATAGTTTTTTAATATTAATATAACTATTAAATTTTAAATATAATTATTATATATATTAATAATATAATAGCAAAAGTTAATTTAATTAATATATTAATATATAATTTGTTATTATTATAAATATTATATAATATATTAATAATAGCAGCTAATTAAAATATTTATTTTTAAATTTATTAAATAATTTTTGCTAATAATAATTTAATAAATATTTTTTTATATTTTAATATTAAAATAATAACTAATATATATTTAAACTAGTAAAATGTTTTATAAAATATTTAATAAAATATTTTTAAATATAAATAACTTATTTTATTAAAAATAAAAACTATATATAATTATTATAAACTAATATAATAAAATTAATTTATTAAATATATAAATTAGCTATAAAATATTTTAAAAATTAATATTTAAAATAAAACATTATATTATAATTAATATAAAAAAAAGTTTTAGTTTAATATATATTTAATAAAATATATAATTATATATAAAATAAAGTTTAAAATTTAATGTTAATATTATATTTTTTAATTTTTTAATTAATTTATATAAATTTATATTTTAATATTATAATATTTAAAAACTTTTATATTTAATAGCTAGTTTAAAATATTATTTATTTATTTTTATATTTAAACTATAATTTTAAAAAATAGCTAATTTTATTAAAATTACTAAAATAATTAATTAATAATAAAACAATATATAAAAAAATATATATATAATATATAAATTATTAATATAATATTTATATTAATATAATATAGCTTTTTATATTTTAAAAAAATAATATATATAAATAAAAAAACTATTAATAGTTATAAATTTAAAACTATTAAATTAATAAAAAATTATATATAACTTTTAGTTTTAAAAAATTATTTTTGTTTATTTTTTTATATTAATAAAATAAATAAAAATTAAACTAATATAAATATTATAATTAAAATAATCAAAAGTTTTATATATTTAATATATTATATAAATAAATTATTTAATTAAAATAATAATTTAAATTATATATTAAATAATATATTTTTATTTTAATTTTATATAAATATTTTTTTAAAATATAAAACATTAATTATATTATAAAATTAGTTTATAAATTTAAAAATTTTTTATAATATATATATAAAATATAATTTTAAAAAAAATACTATATAATATATATATAATATAAAAATATTAAAAATAAAAATTAAACTTTTAAAACATTAGTTTTTAAATATAGTTTAATAATATTATAAAGTTTTATTTTTAAATTTATTATAACTATAAAAATAATTTATATTAAATATAAATATTTAATTTAAATATATAAATAATAATTAATTAAATTAATTAAAATGTTTTTTTTTAAATTAATTAAACTTATTTTAATTAAAATAATTTAATAAATTATAAAAATTATATAATTAATATATTTATAACTATAATATAAACCTTTATTATATATAAAAAATTAATTTAAAAAAAAACTTATTAAATTAATAAAAATATAATTAAATTAAATATAATTTAATAAATTAATTAAATTATATAATTTATTTTTATATAAAAATAAACTTAAAAAAGCAAATTTTTTAAATTAAATTAAAATATTACTATTAAATTTATTAAAGCTTAAATTTATTAGTTATAATTTAATAAATTAAAAAAATTTTATTTTTAGCAGTTTTATAATTATAAAATAGTTTATATTAAATATAAAAAATTAATTTAAAATTAAAAAAATATTTATTTATTTATATTAAATAATTTAATTATAAATTATAATTTAATAAATTAAAAATAATTTAAATATATATTATAATTTTTTTAAATATTAATTTTATAAATTAAAATAAATATATTTATATTATATAAAATTTAAACTTTATTATTAAAAATAAATAAAGTTTTAATAATAATATTATTAAAAAAACTATTAAAATATATAATATAAATAATATATTAAAATATTTTTATTAAAATTTTATAAATTATTAATAATAAATTTATAAAATATAAAAAAAATATAAAAAATATATAAAATATTAAATTGGCTATATATATATAATAATATATATAAATTATATATAAACAAAATATAAAGCTAGTTATACTATATTTATATTAATAATTAATTTTAAAAAAAGTTTTTTTATATAGTTAAAGATTTTATTATAAATAAAATTTTTACTAGCATATAAAATAAATATTTATTTATATAACTATATATTTGTTTATATAACTACAATATAAATATTATATTATATAAACTATAATATATAGTTATAACTAATATTAATATTTTAATACTAGCTTTTTTTTTTTTAGTTATAACTAAATATTATATAAAAGCAAAAAAATAAAAAATAAAAAAGCAACATACTTTGTAGTAATTTAATTTTATTATATAATAAATTAATTATTTTATAGCTATATATAAATAGTATAGCTTAATTATTTGCTATATTAAATTAGTTTATATATTATACAATATTTTTAATTAGTTAAAATAGCAAATTATTATTTATTAAATTATTAATTATAATTAATTTATTAAAAATGATTTTTTTATATAATAATAAAGTTTATAATAAATTATTAATAGTTAATTTAATAAACTTTATATAATTAATTAATTAATAATTATTTATTAATTTATTTATTTAATAAATAATTATTATATAAAAAAAAAAAAATATTAAATATTATATAAAAAAAATAAATAATATTAGTTAAAATATTAGCTTATATAGTATAAAATTTTAAATATAAATATTTAGCTAATTTTTATTTGTTTTTTTTTTATATATTTATTTATTTGTTTATTTATTTATTTATATATATATATATATAATATATATATATATATATATATATATATATATATATATATTTATATATATTTATTTATTTATATATATATTTTATACAATAGTAGTAGCAATAATATAATAGCTACTATTTGTTTTTATTTTATATTTACTTTTTTAAACAATATATTATAGTTTTAAAACTTTATTTGAATTAAAAATAATAATACAGTAAAAATATACAGCTTTTTAATTAAAAACTAAGTTTATTAAACTTTTATATAGTTGTTTTATATAAATATACATTTATTTTTATATAAATAAATTTTTTTATATATTTTTAGTTAATATATTTAATTATATAATAAGTTAAAAAAAATATTGTTTATATTATTTTTTTTATTAATATTTTTTTTAAGTATTAGTTTTAGATATTTTTATAAATATTTAAATAAAGCTTATATATTAAAAAAAGTATTTTTAAACTTTTTTAGTTCAAAGTTAAAGTTTAATTATATTGCTTTATATTAACAGTTTTTAAAATAATTCTTAATACTATATTAATATACTGTTTATTAAATATTATTAAGTTTTTAATTTTTAAAAAAGTATATATAATATATATATTTAATATTTATATAGTATTTGTTGTTTTTAGTATAACTTATAAAAACGAAAAAAAAAAAAAAAAAAAAAAAGAAAATTTAGTTTTGCTTTACTTTTTATATAATAACTAAAAAATAACAAATTTAATTTTTTAGTTTTTTTTAACAATGTTTTTTTTATATATATTATATAAATATTTTTTGTATATATATATATTAAAATGTTTTATATTATATATAAATTATTAAATATATATATATTTTTTGATTTTTTTTTAAATATAAAGGTTTGTTATATATATATTTATTAGTTAACTTAAAATAAAAATATATTATATATATATATATTAGTTAATATATAATAAATATATATTATATATATATATAATTATTAATATATAGTAAAAATATATTATATATATATATAGCTGTTAATATAAAGTAAAAATATATTGTATATATATATAGCTATTGATATAAAATAAAACTGTATTATATATAAATAGTTCTAAATATATATAACAAAAAAAAAAAGAAAAATCAATATAGTTTTAAATTTATAATTAATATAAACTTAAAGTTATATATACTTTAATTAAAAATTAAATTTAAAATATATAGTAAATATTATATATATTATTACTATATTATTAAAACTTGTTTATTAAAAGTAAATTTTTTATAATATTTAAATATATATTTTTTTATATAAAAAAAAAAGCAGCTTTTATTTAAAAGTTGTTTTATATTATATAAAAATAAAATATTATATAAAAAAAAACTATATTTAAAATATATTATTTATAATAGTTTATTTTAAATATATATTTTAGTTAAAAATCGAATTTAAAATATATAAAAAAAGTTGTATATATTATTATTATATTATTAAAACTTGTTTGTTAAAAATAAATCTTTTATAATGTTTTAAATATATGTTTTTTTATATAAAAAAAAAGCAGTTTTTATATAATAGTTGTTTTTTTATTATATATTTGTTTTTATTTTATTTATTAATAAATATTAAAGTTTCAAATATTTAGTTTAGTTTTTGTTTTATAAATATATTAATAAAATTGTTAATATTATTTATTTATTATATTTTAAAGATTTTTTTTTTTTTATATAATTTATAAAATAATATAATATTAATTATAAACTGTTTTTTTTATGTTATTTTAAGTTTAATTAAATAGTTATATAAAAATTTTAAGTTTAAATATAAAACTGCTAAAATTGAAATAATTTTTAATATAGTTAAAATTTTTTAAATTGTTATATATAAAACAATTATATTGTTAAAACTATTAACTATATTATATAGTTTATTTATAAATATATTATAAATAACTTTTTTATATTTGTTTAAGTTTTAATATATAATATTATTAGTAATTTTAAAATTTGAATTATTTTTTATATATTATTTTATTATTAATATAATAATAAATTTAAATTATAAAGTTATATTTATATTATTTATAAATAATTTATTAATAAATATAAACAATTTTATATAATTTAAATTTAATAATATAAAAATTAATTTATAATTAAAATTATTTATTTACTATTAAATTTTTTAATTTAAATTTTTAATATTATTTAATTAAAAGTTAATTATTTATATAATTATTAATAAATTATATATAGTTTTTAATTAATTATAATAAGTATAATATTAGCAATAAGTTCAAAAACTAAATAATATTATATATTTTAAAAAAAAAACTAAAGTTAAAAAAACTAAAAAATAAATTTAATTTTTTTAGTTAAATTGACATATTTATATAAATACTTTTTTATTTATTATTTTTACTTTTTTATATTTATTATTTTATTTAACTTTTAATAAATTTATTGTTTTAAATAAACAATAAAATTTATTTAGCTATTTTAGCTATTTATTAGCTATATTATATATATTAATTATTTTTAAAATTTATTTATTCAAATATAAATATAGTTTATAATAATTTTTTTTATATAAAAAAAACTTAATTTAAATTTTTGTTATAATAAATATTTAAATTATAAGTTTTTTATAAATTAATATTTTTAAACAGTAAAAAAATATTTTTAATATATATAATTAGTTTATATATAAAAATTTTTAATTTTTGTTATTTTTTTATTATATTAATAATTAATTTGATAAAATTATTGTTTTTTATATAATATTATATATATATTTATAAACTTTTTTATTTTTTATATATGTAATATTTTTTTTTTATATCAACTTTATTATTGTTAAAATATTTTTTTATAAATGTTTTTTTTTATGTTGTTTTTTTTTATTTTAGTAACTTTATTAAAAAACTTTTTATATTAAAGTTTTAATTATAAAATTTTTATATATATATTAAAAAATTTTTTAAAATATTTATTAAATATTATTAATTGTTATAATTTTATTTTTTTTAAACTATTTTATAATAAAATTTATTTAACTTAATATATAATAACAAGATTTTTTTAATTTTTTATTTTTTTTTGTTATATTTAAAGTTTATAACTTTTTTTTTTAAATATTTGAAATTTTGCTTTAAAAATAAGTTTTTTAAATATTTATATAATTAATTTATATAAAACTATTAAAATCTTTTTTAAAAATCTAATAAATAAAATTTAAAAATATTTTTACTATTATTATTAATAATTTTAAAATATATTTTTATTATTAAATAGTTTAATTTATTATTAAATCGATTAGTTTATTTTTTTTTTTTTTATAAAATATATATTTAACTTTTTATTAAAAAGTTTAAATTTTATTAATATTTATTAATTTAATTAATTATTTTTTATTAAACTTAAAACATTTGCTATTTTATTACTATTATATATTTATATATTTTAATTATAAAACTTTATACTTTTTTATAATTTAGTTTTTTTTTTATTAATTTAAATATTAATTTTTTTATTTTAGCTTTTTAATTAAACATTATTTTTATAGCTTAATTAACTAATATTTTATATAAAAATAAGCTTTTTAATAATTTATATAATAAAAATGTTTATATTATATTTAATATTAGCAATATTTTAAACTAGTTTTTTTAAAAATAATTAATAAAAAGCTATAATTTTTAATTTATTTATTAATATATAATTTTTACTTATTTAATAGTTTATTTATAACTAAAAAAAAAAAATTCAGTTTTATTTTATAAATTTAAAATAGTTTATTTATAAATTTAGTTATAAATTAAAAATTACAATTGTTAATAAAGCTTTTTAATTAATTATATATTTTATATAATTTATTATAATATATTTTTATAATTTATTTTATAGTTATTATATTTTTACAAACTATAGTTTATATAAGTTTAAATAGTTTATTAATTATATAAAAAGTTATATTGTTTTTATTGTTATTAAAAAAAAAATATTTAAAATTTATTATTATATATTACTATATATAGTTTAATATATTTAAAAATTTTAATTTTTTTAATATTTTATTTTTTAAAACTTTAGCTATTTTATATAAACAATTTATTATATATTAATTTATTTTTTTATAAACTTTAAATTATTAATATTTTTAAATTATTAAAACTTTTGTTTTATTTTTTTTTAAATATATTATAACTAATTAAATATATATTTTTTTAATTAATTTAATATATAAATAATTAATATTTAATATTATTAAATATTTTTTATATAATATTAAATTATTTAATATTATTTAATTTAAATTTTAATTAATATAAATTTTTTTTTTATATTTAATTAAACTTTTATTAGTTTTATTAGCTTTTAAAATTAAATTAATTAATAATATTTTAAAAATTAACAAAAATATAATATTATTTTTTAATATATATATTATTATAAATTTTTATAAAGTTTTATTAAAAAAAGTTATTAGTTTAAATAAAGCTATTATTTTTTGTTTGTTTTTTTTTTTTTTATATTTTTATACTTTTTAAAAGTTTTAAAAAAATATTAGCAATAATATTTTTTAAACTTAAATAATATATAATTACAAAATAATAATAATTTATAAATTTTATTTATTTTATTTACTAAAAATTTAATACTTTTTTTATACTAAAATATTTTAAAACTATATAATTTATTAAAACTATAAAAAAATATTATATATTTATAAATTCTGCTTTTTAATATAAAAACTTTTTTATAATTGCTAATATTTTTTTATTATATATTTTATAATTAAGTTTTATATTATAAAATATTTTTAAAAAAAAAATTACTAGCTTTTATAAATTTTTTAAACTATTTTTTTAAAATAATATATTTAATATTATACTGTTAAAAAAATCAGTTTTTATTATAGTTTTAATATTATAAAAAAAGTAATATAAAATAGATATATTTGTTAAAGCTATTTATAAAGTTTTAAATATTTTTTAATATTTTAAAATTTATTAAAACATTATATTAATATATATAAAATTAATAAACAGTTTTATAATTTATTTATATTTTTTTATAAATTTTTTATAAAAGTTATAAAAACTTAAAAATAATTATATTTTTTTAAAATATACTTTTTTTTTTTTATTATAAAATAAATTTTAGTAATATATAATTTTTATTTTATTAAAATCAACTTTTATTTTATATATTTTTATAATAAATTTTAAAAACTTAGTTTTTATTATATAAAATTTATATTTTTTAAAATTAGTTTATAATTTAATTTTTTTTAAATAAACTAATATTTTATTAATATAATATTTATATTTTAATTTATTATTAAAATAAATTAATATATTATTAATATATATTATATAAAAAATATTTAAATAATTTTTTAATATATTATTTATATAGCGCTAAAATATTATAAATTTATTTATTAATTTAAATAAAAATATTTTAAACTAATAAACTTTATACTTTATTTAAAAAACTATTAATAACTTATTTTTTTTAAATATTTAAATATAATAAAAAATTTACTAAATATTTATTTTTATATAAACTTTAATTTAAAATATTTTAATTAAAGTTTTATTAATTAAAAATAAAAAATATTTATTTTTTTAAATAATTAAATTTAATTTTTTATAGTTTATATATAGTTGTAAAAAACTATTTTTTTTTTTTATAAATAAAACTAATATTATTTATAGCACTATTGTTAATTTAATAAAGTTTTTTGTTAAATTATTGCTAATATATTTTTAATATATTTTTATTTTTTTTAGTAATATTTTATATAATATGCTATATTTTAAAAAAGTTTTAAAAAATTTATTAATAATAATTTAATAGTTAATATTTAAACAATATAAAAAAAAATTATTTAAAGCTGCTTTATTAAATATATCGAAATATTTATAATATTTTTTTAGTATTAAATATAATATTACTTTTATTAATTTTTTTTTATTTTTTATTAATTTTTTATATTTTTTTTAAAAAATTACTTAATTTAATTTATATAGTAAAATTATATTATATAAAATAATATTTTTTTGTTTTATTGTTATATTAAATCTAATTATACTAATAATATTAATTTAAATTAACTAATATTTATATTATTTAATTATATTTTTTTATAATTAATATAAGTTATATTAATTATATTTTATTTTTAACTTATAATTTTTATATTTTTTTTTTATAAAAATATATAAATTTAAATCGTTTTTATAAGCTTTTTTTTATAATATATACTTTATATATTATACTTTTTATTGCAAATAATTTCTGTTTATATTAAAACTAATTTGTAAAAAATGCAAAATTAAAATAAACAATTAAAAAATAATTAAAAGTTTTTTTTTTTATATAACTTTTGTTTATTTTTTTTAATGCTTAAATTTATTAATATAAAAACAAACTTTTTTAAATTTAATTTTTATATTTTTTTTGTTTTATTTTTTTTTAAATATATTTAGTTTATTTATTTATTTCTTTTTTTTTTGTTTTTTATATTTATTAACTTTTATTAATAGTTTATATTTTACTAATAATTAAAGTTAATAATTAAATCTTTTATATTATTTATTAAAATTTTAAAAATTTAATATTTCAATTTTTAATTATTAAAAAATAATAGTTTTTTTTTTTTACTATTTATTAAAATATTATAATAATTTAAATATTTCTTTTTTATAATAATATTATATTTTATATTTATTATTAATAAAAATATACTTTTAAAACAATATTAATAGTTTATATAGCTTTTTTATTATAATTTATTATTTAAAATAATATAAATTTTATAATTATTTTAAGTTTTAAATACTTTAAAATTTTTACAACAAAATTTAATTTAATTAATAAATATATATCTGTTTTTATATTAGCTAATATTTTTATTAATAAAATAAATTTATTATTTGCTATTATATAATTTATAAAAAAAAAGTTTTTTTTTAATAACTTTTATAAAAAATTAAATAATATTTTTTTATATTTATTTATATTTAATATTAATATATAAGTTTATTTAAAATAAAAATTTAATTGTTTTAAATAATATTTTTTAACTTTTTTTTTAATATAATTTATATTTATTTAGATTTTATAGTTTAAACAAAAATAATATTAATATAAATTGTATTAAATTGCTTAAAGTTAAATTTGTAAAAATATTTACTATTTCTATATTTTTAATTGTAATATATAAAATATTGCTTTTATAAAATTAAAACTTTTGTTTAATTAAATAAAACTTTAATATAAGTATAATAACTATTTAAAACTATATTTAAAATTAAAATAATTAAATATTTTATATTATTATTTTAATATAAATTTGATTTTATAAGTTTTTTTTTTTTTTTTAAGTTTTAGATTTTTTTTTTATTCGATTGTTTTTAAAAAGTCTTTTTTTTATTATATTTTTTAAACAATAAAGTTTTTATACTATTAATAATTATATATTTAAATATAATTATAAAAATTAACAAATATTATTTGTTTATTATATAACTTTTTAATATATAGTTTATTAATTTATTTTAATAATTTATTATATAGATTTTTTTTAAAATTTATAAAATTAATTTAAACTATTTTAGTTTATTTAATAAACTTTATATTAAATTATATAAACTTATTAAAATTTTATATTTTAAAGTTTTAATATTTAATTTATATTTTTTTATATTTATTAAAATTATAATAATAAATAAATAAATAATTTAAAATTTTAATATTAGTTTTTAAAATAAGTTTTTTTTTATAGTTATTTATAATAAATATTATAATATTTTTAAAAATAAAACTTTTTATTTAGTTAATAATATAATCGATTTTTTTTAAGTTTTAATTATAATAGTTAATATTTTTAATTAATTTATTTTTTAATAATATAAATTAATATTTAAATTAAACTTTAGTTTTATTTTTTATTAATTTATTATTAATAAATATAAATAAATTAGCTATTTTTACTAAAAATTTAGTTTTTTTTTTTATAATTATAAAAACTTTATTAATAGTTTTAAAACTAAAAATATTTTTATGTTTTTATTTTTATTGTTAAATTATATTAATAAAAACTAAATTAATAATAAAAATAACTAATATAAACTTTAAAATTATAGCTGCTATAACTATAATTTAGTTTTAAAAAACTTTGATTTAACTTTTTAAATTTATAATTTTTTTTCTATAAATATTTATAGCTTTATAAAATATAACATTTTTAAAGTCGATTTTTTAATAAATTATATTTACTTTTTGCTATTTAGTTTTTTTTTTTTAGTTTGATTATTTAAATATATAAAAAATAAACATTTTATTTGAAAAAATTTGTTATATTTTTAAGCTTTTTTACAGTTTTTTAAACAATATTTAATTATAAAATGTAATATTTAAATTTTTAATATATTGCTTTTTTATAAATATTTATTATTACTTAAATTTGTTTTAAAATTATTAACTTATTATATTTAAACTATATTTTTTTTTTATTTTTAATAAAAAAAATAAAAACTATTTAAAAAGTTCTATTTTAAACAATAAAATATTTAGTATTAATTATTATTTTTTTAACTATATTATTATATATAGTTTTATTAATAACTATATATTGCTATTATTTGTTATATTTTTTAAAATTTTTATAAATAAACTTGAATTTTTTATAAATATTAAAAAAAAAAATTTTTTATTATTAAAAATGTTATAATAAAATTTATTATTATTATTTATAATATATTTTATAATATAAATATATTTTATATAATTTTTAAATAAATTTTAAAAGTTTTAAAATTGTTAATATAACTTATTTTATTTATAATTTATTTATATTTATAAAGCAAGCTTTATTAATTTACTTTTAATAAATTATATTTATTATTTAACTTTTTTATAATTAATAATAAATATATTATTATTAAAAATCAGTTATATTATTTTGATTTATTAAAATTAATCAATTTATTTAAAAATTTTTAAAAATTTATCGTTTTTTTAAATAGTTAAAATAAACTTTAGTTTTGTAATAAATATAATATTAGCAATAGATTTAAAAACTAAATAATACTATATATTTTAAAAAAAAAACTAAAATTGAAAAAATTAAAAAACAAACTTAACTTTTTTAATTAAATCGATATATTTATATAAATGCTTTTTTATTTACTACTTCTACTTTTTTATATTTATTACTTTATTTAACTTTTAGTAAGTCTATTGTTTTAAGCAAATAATAAAATCTACTTAGCTACTTTAGCTATTTATTAGCTATATTATATATATTAACTACTTTTAAGATTTATTTATTTAAATATAAATATAGTTTATAATATTAATATATATTACTAATATATATTTTTTATATATATTATAAAATATATTTTTAAATAGCTTTTTTTATATAATAATTAATTAAAACTAATTAATTATTTTAGTTTTTTTAAATTAAAATTATGTTATTTTTATATAATAAAATAATTTATTTATTATTAAATTTAATTAAATAGTTTAATTAAAATGTTTTTTTTAGCTTTATATAAAAGCTAATTTATTATAGTTTATATTTTCTTTTTGCTAAAAAATTTAATATAACAAAACTAAATATATTATTTGTTTATAAATTTATAATATTAAAATTATTAGCTTATTTTATTATATATAAAAAATATAAATTATATATAAATATAAATATATCAAATTTTTTATAATAATATTAATAGTATATTTTAAACTAATATAGTTTTAATTTAGCTAGTTTATATAATAATTGTATAATTTTTAAAATAATACTTTTGAAATATTTAAACTTTAGTTCAATCAATAGTTATACAAAAATTTTTTTTGCTAGTTTATTTTTTAACTATATATATATTTATATAATATTTTAAAGTTTATTTAAAATATTATAATTATAAATTAATAAAAGTTTAAATATAAACAGTAATTTTTAATTTATTTATTAAATAGTTAAAAATTAAATAAATATTAATTTTTTTTTAAAATTATTATATTTTTATATAATAAGTTTTAACTTTTTATATAGTTTAGTTGTTTTTTTTTTAACTTTTTATATAAAATAAAACTTAAAAATTTAAATATTTTTATATTTTATTTAATTATATTTAATAAACTAAAATATTTTTTATATAATAAAGTTATTAATTTTAATAATATTTAATTTTTTAAATAATATTTTAAATATATTAATTATATTGTTTTTTTATAGCTTTATTATTAATATATATATTTTTTATTTTTTTACTATAAAAAAACTATAGTTAATTTATTATATAAAAGTTATATATATATTTATATTTTTTTTTAATTTATTATATTTTTTTTATATAATAAAAATTTAAAAATATTAAACTTTTATTAAATTTATTTTTTAATTTTTTAATAATTGTGTTTTTTTTATATAGTAATAAAATTTTATTTATATATATCGAAAATATATTAAATTATTTATTAAATTAATAATAATATCTGATTTTTTAATCGATTAAATTTTATATAATTTATTTTAGTTTTGTTTTTTTTTTTATATAAATATTTCATTTTTTAAAAGTAGTAAAAATATATTATATATAACTAAACTGTTATATTTATTAATTATATAATTAATTTTAACTTTTATATATTTTTTATATAATATTTTTATTGCTTTTTTTATTACTTTAGCTTTTTATATAATATTTAATAATAAAAATAAATTTTAGTTAACTTTTAAATATATATTAAAAACTAATAAAATAAATATAAAACTATTTAATTTTATAATATTATTTAAAGTTTTAATTATTATTTATAAAATTAACTTTTATTTTATATAATAGTTTATTTTTATTTTAAAAATGTTATATATATATTAAAATAGTTTATATGTTTTTTTTATTTTATTTATTGCTTAATAAGCTTTAATAAATATTATATAATATTATATATTTATTATTTATATATAATTTCAAAATTTTTCGAATAAAAAGTTAATATTTAAGTTATAAATAATATAATTTAATAGTTTTTAATATATGTTAATTTAATATTTATATAATATTTTTTATATATTATATATAAATATAGATTTTAAAAATATTATTGTTTAAAAAAATATTATAACATTAATAATATAAAAAACTTATTTGCTATTTATTTATATAGTATTAATTACTATTTTATAATTAAAATTGCAATTATTTTTAATCGAAAATTTAAAACGTTAAAATATTTAATTATATAATTAATAATAATAACAAAACTTTTAAATTTTTTTTAAAGTTAAATAGTTTATATTATATTTTATATAATTAAATATTTTATATAAATATTTTATATAAAAATATTTAAAATAACAATATAGCTATTAAAATTTTATTTTTATAAAATATATATTAACTTTTTATAAACTTATATTAAAAAATAAATGTTTTTATTTATATATAATAAAAATAGTTTTTTTATTATATTATATAATTAAATCTTTTATATTATTAAAATATATTTTTAAATAATTAACATTTTTAAAAAAAAAACAAAAATAATATTACTATATTAAAAATATAATAAGTTGTTATATTTAATATATTTTTTATTTATATAATACTAATTATAATAATTATATAGTTGTTATTAAAACAAATATATATTGTTTTTAATATTTAATTTATTTTTATATAAAAATATATTTAAAAATAAACTTTTAGTTATATTTTTTTTACTATTAAATAATTAAAAGCATTTATATTTTATAATTTATTTTAATATTTTATATAATATTAGTTATTTAATATAAACTAATTAAATAAAATAGTAATATTTTAGTTTTAAATATTTTTATTTATTATATAATATATAAATATATTATTTATAAAAAATTAAGTTAATTAATTTTTTTATTTTTTGTTAATTTTTTAGTTATTTTTGTTTAATTTTAGTTTAATATATTTTTTACATTTTATAAAATATATTAAAAACTAATTAAATATTAATATATAATTAAAAATTGTTTTATATAAGTTAAAATATATACTTTTAATATAAGTTTTTTTTTAAAATATATAATTAATTAATTAATAATTTAATTTTTTATATATAAAACATTTTTTATTTATATAAAAGTTTTAAATAAGTTGTTTTTTTAATTATATATAGTTTTATTAAATATTAAATAGATTTAAAAATTTTTATATATTTTTAAATTGAAATTTTTTTATATAATTGTTTTAATAATACTTTTAGTTAATAAAATATATATTATTTGTTTTTTATATAAAATATTTTAATTTATTTTTGTTTATTACTTAAAAATAAATTTATAAATTAATAAAAAAGCTTTTATATATAAGTTTTTAAAGTATTAAAACTATTATTAGCTTTAATATACTTTAATATATTTATATAATAGTTATATTAAATTAAATTTTATTTTAATAGTTTATATTAAAAACTTATTATATTTTTACAAACTTTATAATTATAATATTAAATATATTATAAATAAATAAATCGAAATTTTTTTTTTTAGTTTATATAAAAATAATATTAATTTAATTAACTTAATATTAACTATAATTTATATTAATATTAAAATAAATATTTATTATATAATAAATCTTGTTTTATATTTTTTTTAATTTAATATTATATATATAAAAGTTTTTTGTATAACTTTTTAATATTATTGAAAAAATAATGTAATATTAATTTTTTATTATTTTAAATTGTTAATATATATTAATAAATAGTTATATTTTATTATATAACAAATTATATAATTTATTAAAATAATTCTTTTTTTTTTTTTATATTTTTTAAAAAATAGTATATTTTTTTAATAAAATTATTTTATTTTATATATTTTAAATTAAAAATAATTCGAAAAATATATTCGATATTATTAAATTAAATATTATATAAATATAAAACTGTTGTTTAAAAATATATAAAAAATAATATATTATAAAATATTTATAAACTAGTTAAAAATTTAACTTATAATTAATAGTTATTATATATTAATATATAAAATTAAAAATATATTTATATTTAATAATTAGTTATATAAACAATTTATTATTTTTTTTTATAAATATTTAAAAATATATATTTAAAATTAATTTTAGTTATATTAGTTTTAATTAAAATATATTTATATTATTTATAATTATATAAAGCTATTAGTTTAAAGTTAATAAATCAAATATTTATATAAAAAATAATAAAGTCGATTAAATAGCTAAAAAAAAAACTTACTTATTATTATTAAGCAAATATTAATTTTATATAATTTATACAAGTTTTGTTTATTATTTTATATTATTGTTACTATTATATTATATACTTTTTTGTTTTAAAATATTAAGCAATTTTTGTTAAACTAGTTTGTTTATTTAATTTTATATTTTATATACTTAATATTTAAAGTTTTTAATATATAACTTTTATAACAGCTAATTAATTAAATTCAAATATTTATATTTAATAATATAACAAACTATTTACATATTAAATATAATTAATATTGCTGTTATAATATTAAACTTTTAGTTTTATAGTTAAATATTAATATATTTTTATATATAATGTTTTAAAAGTTTATAATTAAAAACAATTTTATTATATTAGTTATTATTATTACATATAATAAAAAGTTCTTTTTTATTATATAACTGTTTCAATGTTATAATAATTAAAAATATAAAGTAAAAAATAAAAAAGTTTTATTATTTAACTATTATATAACAAATAATTTAATATAATTATATATTATTACTTTTAATATTACTTTTTATATTTAAAACTTTATAATATTACAAAATATAATTTAATACAATAATCAAACTTGATTTTCTATTTTAAACTTTGTTATATAAAAATTATTTAATTTATATAAAATAAAAACTTTAAAGTATAATATAAAAACTTATTAAGTTTAATTAAACTTTAAGCTAGCTTTATTTTTACTTTTATTAATTTATAATATATTTTATAACTATTAATTAATATTAAATAAACTATATATATACAATAATATATATAAATTATATATAAACAAAATATAAAACTAGTTATATTATATTTATATTAATAATTAATTCTAAAAAAAGTTCTTTTATACAACTAAAGATTTTATTATAAATAAAATCTCTGTTAATATATAAAGTAAGTGTTTACTTATATAACTATATATTTATTATATAACTATAATATAAATATTACATTATATAAACTATAACATATAGTTGTAACTAATATTAATATTTCAATATAAAACTTATTTATAACTTTATAAAATTTATAAATATTTTTAAAAATATATTTAATTTAAATAATTTATTAAATATTAATAAAAATAACTTATTAAATATAAACTTTTAAATTTTTAATATTTAATTATTATAATATTAATAATATATTAATAAAATATATATAATATATAAAATATTAATTTTATTTATAATAATATAGCTTTTTTTTTTTTTTTTTTTATAAAAAATAATATATTATATATATTTTTTAAACTTAAAACTAATATTTATAATATAATAATTATTAAATTTTTAATATAATATTAATAAAATATAAATATATTATAAAAAAGTTAAAAAAAACTTATAAAATTTATTTAAGTAATTTAATTAAAACAATTATTATAATAAATTTTAGTTTTTTTATATTTAAAAAAATTTTAATTTATATAATTTTAATAAATTAAAACTAATATATAAAAATAATAAAATAAAAATAAAAAAAATATATAAAAATCTTTTTTATTTTTTTTTTTTATATAGTTTAAATATTTTTTTATAAATAATAATAGCTATAGCAATAATAATAATAATAATATTAATAAAATTTTTATAAAGTATTATTATAATAATTATAAAATATTAATAATATATTAAACTTTATTTTATATATATAATATTTATAATTTAAATAAATAAATAAAATAAAATAAACTAATTTAATAAATTAAAATTAAAATAATATAAAATAAATATAAATATAAATAAAAAACAAAAAAAAATATATATTTATTATTTATTAATATATTATTAATATATTATATAATTAATTTTTTTATTTATTAAAATAGTTAATAAAAATAAAAAGAAAATAAAAAAAGCTAATAAAAAAAAAAAAAATTTATTTATATTATTAAAAAATAATAAAAAATAATATTAATTAAATAATAAAAACTAATATAAATAATATAAAGTAATGATAATTTTATATATATTATATTAAAATTAATAAAAATAATTAAATTAAATATAAATTTAAATTATTTTAAACTAATTTATAAAGTTTTATTATTTTAATTATAAAAGTTTATTATAATATTTATAATTTTTATATTTAATTATTAATTTATTTATAACTTATAAATTAATTTATTATATTTATATTTTTTTAATATAAATTTTATTTATTATAATTATAATGTTTTAAAATATATTATAAATAAATAATTTTATAAATTTATTAAATTTATTATATAATTTTTATATTATAATATTATTTTTATTTATTTATTTTTTTTATAATTAATAAAAAAAAAAAATTAATAATTAAAATAATAAATTATATTTTTAGTTTTTAATTTTTTATTTTTAGTTTAAACTATTTTAAATTAATTTATAAAGTTTTATTGCTTTAGTTATAAAAGCTTACTGCAATATTTATAGCTTTTATATTTAGCTATTAATTTATTTATAACTTATAAATTAATTTACTGTTAAATTTAAGCTTTTTTAAAAAAGGTTAAAGCTTATATATAAAAAGCATATATTAATTATATAAACGATATAATTAATATTAAATAATTTATATAATATATAAAAAAAGCTTATTAAATAATTGTTTTAAATTAAAACTAGTTATTAATATAATATTAAAATATATATATAAAATTTAATAATTAAAAGTTTTATTAATTTTTATATTTTATTAAATAATAAGCTATATATATATAACTAATAAAATTATTAAAATAATAATTTTTATTGTAATTATTTTTTATTTTTTTAATAATTTTTATTTATAAAAAAAAAACTTTATTATAAAAATATATAATAAAGATTTATAAATTTATTTAATTTTTAAATTTATATAAGCTTTTTAATTAAAATAATTAAATATATTAGCAATAGCAAAATTTATAAATATAAATATCGATTTTTTTAATATATTAATTATTAAGTTTATTATTTTTTAATAAATATTTTATTTAATTATTAAATAAAACTATAATATAATAATAAAATATTATAATATTTATTAAATAAAACTTATTAAATTTATTAAATAAATATATAAAATAATATATTTTAATTATAAATTAATATATATAAAAATAAATAAAATAATTAATAAATAATATAATAAATTAAAAAAATTTAATATAATAATATAATAAGTTTTTAAGTTTAAATATAAATAAAAATATAAAAATTTTATTAAATAAATTAATAAATAATTAAATAAAATTATTAAAATAAATATTAAAAATATTAATATTATTAAATTTTTTAAATTTATTATTAATTTTAAAAAAGTTTTTTAAATTATTTATTTTGTTTAAACTATTAAATTTTAAAATATTTATAATATTAAAATTATTAATAATATATTAAGTTATTATATTATAGTTTTTAAATTATATTATAAAGTAATAATTTTAAATATTATAAAAACTAGTAAAAAATTTATAAAAAAAAAATATTTTTTATATTTTAAAAAAAACAAAATAAAAATAAACTTGTTAATTAAAAATAATAAAATTATTAAAAATAGTTTTATTAAAAAAAAAAAAAGCAAAAATGCTATAGTAATTTTAAATAAAACAAATAATAAAAAAATATTTAAAAAAATTTATAAAATAATTTTTATAAATATTTTAAAATAAATATTTATATAAATAATAAAAAAAAATTTTTTAATATTATTAATTATATAATATATTATAAATATTATTTAATAATTAAATATTAGTTTATTTTTTTTAAAAATAAATTTAATAATTAAATTTTAAATATAATTATTTAAAAAATTATTAAATTATAATTAAATATTAATAAAATTATAAAATAAACAATAAAATATATAAAATAATAATATAAAAAAAAAAACTTAAAAAAAACAAACTTAAAGTTATAAAAAAAAAATTAATTTTTAAAACTTTTAATAATTTAAATTAAAAATATTTTTAATTTATAAAAAAAAAACTTATTAATTTATTTATTAAAAAATTTAATTATAATAAATTTAAAAATTTTATTATATATTTTTAATATATTAAATTATTTTTTAAATTTAAAAAAAACTAATTTTAAAAATATAGTAATAATAAAAAATAATATAATTTATATATATAGTTATAAAAAAATCGATATAAAAATTTATTAAAAAAATAAACTTAAATTTGATTTTTTAAAATATTATTAAAAAATATTTTTATATTTTTTAACTTATATATATAATTAATATATAATAAAATATTTTTTAATATAATTTATAATTTATATTTTTTATATATAAAAAAACTTATTAAATTTTTATATAAAAAAGTTAAAAATTAAAATAAATTTATATTATTAATATTAATAGTTTAAATATTTAAAACTTAAATTATTAAAACAATTATTAATTTATATTAAAAAAAAAATAATTATATTATATTTTAATAATAAAATTTATATTATTAATTATATAATTTATAATAAAACAAAAATATATTATAAAATAATATAAAATATTTATTTAAAAATTATAAAAACAAATATATATTTAATAATTAATTTTTATAAATATAATAAATTTAATTAAAAAAAATATTTTTAAAAAATAATATTAATAATTAATTAATATTTAAATTATATATAAAATTATTATATTAATAATAAATTTGTTAATATTATATAAATAGTTTTTAAAAATTATATTAAATATATAAACTATTATTTTAATATTAAAATAAAAACTATTAAATATAATAATAAATTTATTAATTTAAAATAAAAAACTATTTATTTTAATAAATTAATTATTAAAAAATATAATATTATTTTTAAAATTTTAATAATAAAATTAAAAAAATAAAAGTTATTATTAAATTAAAAATAAATTTTATATATAATAGTTATAAGTTTTTTTTATTTTTATAAATTAAAATAGTTTATATAATAATTTATTTATATAATTAAATATTTAAATAAATTAATTATTAATAAACTTTTTATAAAAAGTTTTATTTTTATTTTAATAATTTATAAAATATAATAAATTATAAAAAAAACTTATTATTTATTTATTTAAAAGTTTTTAATTATATAATATTTATTATAATTTAATAAATTAAATAAAAAAAATATAAATATTAAAAATTTAATTTTAAAATTTAAATAAACTATTTAATAAATTATTAATTTATTAATATTTATTATATATAATTATTATAAACAAATAAAATAATTATTATTAAAAATATAACTTTTAATAAAAATAAATTTTTTAATAAAAATTTAAATAAATTTAAAAATAAACTTTTTAAAATTTTATTAAAAATTTATAAAATATTAATTAAAAAAATTATATATTAAAATATTTTTAAATTAAATAAAAATATAAAAAATTATTTAAAAAATAATAAATATAATAATATATTATTAAAAAATATATTAAAAAATTTCAATTTTATAAAATAAAAAAAAAATAAATTTATAATTAATATTTTAAAAAGTTATTTAAAAAAAATATATTTTTATATAAATATTAAATTTAAATTAAAACTTTTAATATTTTTTAATTTTTTTTTTATTGTATTATTAAATTTAATAATTTTTTAATTTAATTATTTTAATTTTTATTAAACAAAAAAATATATTAAAAATAAATTATAAATTTAAATTAAAATATTATTTTTTAATTTATTATAAAATAATTAAACTATTTATTTTTATTTAATAAAATTTTATAATATATTATATATTAATAATAAATTAATAATAAAAATATAATAAATTTATTTATTAAAAAATATTATATATAATTATAATAATTTATTATAAATATTTAATATTATAAAAAGTTTTATTAATAAAAAAAAATTAATTTTTAAAAAAGTTTATAAAAAAAAACTTTTAAATAAATTATAAACTTTTTTAAAATTTATATATATATAAACAATTAATTTTAAATATTAAATATTAAAAATAAATTAATTAATATTTTTTATAATAAAATATTATAAATATTAAATATTAATAAAATTATTTAAAAAAAAAAAAAAATTTTAAATTATTTAATTATTATTAAAAAGTTTATTTTTAAAAATTATTATTTTAAAAAATAAAAATTTATTATTAAAATTTGTTTTTTTTATTAAAATAATATAATAAATTTATTAATTATTTATTAAAAAATTATTTTTATAAAATTAAATATATATATTTATAAAGTTATATTAAAATAAATATTTAAAAAAAAATTCTAAAAAGTTTTTTATAAAAAAATTTAATATTTAATTATATATAAATATATATATATAAGTTTAATAAATATAATTATTATAATAAATATAAAATTTATTTAATAATATAAAAAAATTAACAATTTAATTATAATAAAAAAAATATTTATATTAATATATTAATAAAAAAATTATTTAAAATATTAATAATTATTATTATTAAATTTAATTTAAAATTTAAATAATATAATATTATAAATATATTTATTAATATTAAATTAATTAAAAAAAGTTATATATATATATTATTAAATTATTAAAAGTTTAAAATAATAATTTAATTATAATAAATTTTATATAAATTATAAAAGTTTTTTTTATTATAATAAAAAAAACTTATTAAATTATTTTATAAAATAAAATTTATTTTTATATTTTATAAATTTTATTATTTTTTAAAAAATAAAATATTATTATTTATTTATATTAATAATATAATAATAATTTATAAAAAAAAAAGCTAAAAAATAATTAATAAAATAATTAAAGTTTTAAAAATTAAATATAATTTTATAAAAAAAAATAATTTATAATAATTTTTAAAAATAAAAATTATAAAAAATAAATAAAAAAGTTTTTTATAATTTTTTTAAACTTTTTATATTTAAAAAATTATTAAATTAAAAAATTTAATATTTAATATTTATTTAAATATTTTTATAAAAATTAATAAACTTTTTTTTTATAAAAAAATTATAATTTTAATTAATATTTATTTATTTTAATAAAAAATAAAGTTTATATTATATATTATAATAATTATATATTTTAATATAATATTTAAAATTTTATAATTAATTTATTTTAATTATAATTTATTATTTAAATATTATAAAATAATTAATTAACTTTTATTTTATTTATTAAATATTTAATTTTATATTTTATAATTTAATAATAAAAATAATTTTATAATAATTAATAATATTTTATTTAATAATAATATTTTTAATTAAAAAAAGTTTTAAATTTATATTATAAAGTTTTTTAATAATATTATAATATAAAAAATTAATAAATAAAATATAATTATTATATTTATTGTTATATAAAGTTTATAAAGAAAATAAAGCTTTAAGTAAATAAAGCTATATTATATAAAAAATCTATAAATAAAAAGAAAAAAAAAAAGTTAAGAATTCTTTTGTAAAAAAATTGCTTATATATATATATATAAAGCAATTTAAAGTAGCAATAACTAAAATTATTTATTTAATTAAACAGTAAAACTATTTAATTTATTTAAATAATTAAACTAGTATTAATTAATTATAACTACTTTTTTTTTAAAAAAAAATAGCTTGTTTATAAATTATAAAAATTAAATATATAAGTTTTAATTAATTACTTTTTAATAAAAAAAAAAATCGTTTTAAATATTTATTATATTATTAATTGCTAAGCTTTTTTTTTTTAAGTTATAATATAGCTTTTTTATATATTAATATTGCTGTTTTTTTTAATATTGCATTTTAAACGTATTTTTTATACGCTTTTTTTTTTTTTTATAAAGTTAATAAATTATTGTTTTTATAAAGTTTTTTAATAATATTATTTTAAACTATTTATAATTAATTATTTAATTTTAATAAAAGTTTAGTTATATTTAAATTGTTATTATAAAATTTTTTTAATAATATAGAGTTATTTTAAAAGTTTTTAATATAATATTATTTGTTATTAATATTTTAGCTTTTTTAATTAATTTAATATTATAATTTTTAATAATATAGTTACATTATATATACTTTTTTTATTTTAAATTTTTTTTTGTTTTTAAGTTTAAATATTTTATTTTTAAAATTATTGTTTTTTTAACTTATTAACAAATTATTAAAATATTTTTATAATTAATTAATATAATATTAATTAATTGTTTTTTATAAAAAAAAAACTTATAATATAAATATATTGCTATTTTTTTTTAAAATTTTATATATTTATTATATTATTAAATAATTAAACTTGTTTAAAAATTTATTAATTATTTAAAACTGTTGTTTTTTTAATATAAATATATAGTTGCTTATATTAAAATTAAAGTTTTAATATTTTTTGTTAGTTTATATAATTATATAATATTATATATATTTTAATCTTTTTTTTATAAAGTTTATAAATTATATAATTTTTTATGTTTTATTTTAAATGTTAAACTATAATATTTTTTTAGCTATTAATAAGTTTTTTAATTTTTTTTAAATTATATGATTTTTTTAATTAAAATAAAATAGTATAAAAAAACTTATTTCGATTTTATAAAAAAATAGTTTTATAAATTTATAAAATAATAATGTTTATATATAGTTTATTATAAAAATTTATTTAAACTAATTATTTTAATAATAGTTAATATAAAACTAAAACTATTAATTTAAATATTTATTTATAATTTTAGCTTATTTTATAGTTTTATAATAATTTATAAATATTAAAATATATTGAACTTTTATAATTTTATATAATTTATTTATAAAAATAAATATAAACTAAAGTTTTTTGTTAAAAATTATTATAATTAATATTTTAAAAACTTTAAAAAAACTTTTATAATATATTTATATAATATTTTTTATAATTATTTATAAAATATATAATATAATTTATACTTTTTTTTTTAATCAATTTATTATAATTAATATATTATTAAAACTATGTTTATTTTTAAACATTTATTTAAAATTTACAACTAAGTATTTTTAAATATAGTTTGAAATAAAAAAAAAAGTAAACTTATTAAATGTTTTATTATATAAAACTTTTATAAAGCAGCATTTTATACAATTAAAAATGTATATATTATAATATTTTTTAAGCTTAAACTATTAATAACATTTTATAAAAAGCTTATATGTTTTTTTTTTTTTTAAATATATAATAAATATTTTATTATATATTTTTTAAATAAATTAAATATATAAATATAAAAAGTTAAAAATTATAAATTTTTTATTATAAATAATTAAACTATTAATTAATTATTATAAGTTATTTTTATTAGCAAAAGTTTTTTTATAATAGATTTTTATACTAAAGTTTTTTTTGTTTTTTTTAAATATTTTTATAATTAGTTAAAAATTTAATAAAGCTTTTATGTTTTTTTGTAGTTTTATAATAAATAATTTGACTTAAAACATTATTTATATAAATATATTATAAACTATATTATTTAACAGTTGAAAAATTATTAAGTATTTTTATGTTTTTTTTTTTTTTTTATATATAATAAAATTTTTGTGTTTTTTTATTAAAGCATTAGCTAGTACGTTTTTTTTTTTAAAATAGTAAATAATATAAAAGTTATATTTTATAAATAGTTTTATTTATTTTATTTGTTATAAATTTAAATACTATTTTTAACTAAAATATTTTAAAGTTTAATAATTTGTTATTATTAAAAAAAGCTTAATATAGCTACTAATTAATTCAAGTTGCTATTTTTTAAAAACTAAAAATATTGTAAATATTTTTTTATTAAAAATTTTATAATTTAATTTAATATTATATAAAGTTTTAAAATAATATATAATAAAATATTAGTTATTTTTATATTTTTAAAATAAAATATTTATAGTTATATTATTAAAAGTATTAGTTTTAATTTTAATAAATAAACTATATTTATAATATTATAATATTAAATAAAATATAAAACTTTTTTTTAGTTGTAAAAATATTTAATTATATTTATTAGTTTATAAAAAAGCTATTTTTTTTTTTATTAGTTATATTATAAAACTAGCGATTTAACTGTAATTTTTTATAAACTTTTTATAAAAATTGTAAAATTTTAAAAAAAACTATATTTTTTTTACAGTTGTAAAAGCTTTTTAATTTTTTACTACTTTTATTTTAATTAAATTAATTTAAATATTATTTATATTAATAATATATTTTAAAAATTTAATTTTTATAATATAAAATTTAAACTTTTTTAAATTTATTTAAAATTTTATAATATATAATTGTTGTAATATTATTTGTATATATTTTTAATAATTTTTTAAATTAATTAAATAAATAAATATATTGTTTATATATATATTATAAAAATTATTTAAATAATTAAATAATATATTATTAATATATTTTTAAAATATAATAAAGCTATTAATAAAACTAAATAAAAATATTTTGTATTTAAAAAATTTATAACAAATATAAAAAATTATTAAGTTTTTTTATTTAAGTTTTATATATATTTAATTAAATATTTGTTTTATATTTAATTTAATAAATATATTAGTTTTAAAAAGTTATAATAGTATTTTTTTAATTAAAAGTAAAAAATATTTGTTTTTTTTTATTAATTTATTAAGTTTTTGATAATTTATATAAAATTTAAACTTTTTTTTTAGTTTTTTTATAAATAATATAAAAAAAACATAAAATATATTATTAAGCTTAATAAATCTTTTATATAAATTATTAATTAAATATTTACAAATAGTTTTTAATTTATTTAATAATATTTTATATAAAAAACTGTAATAAAAATTATTAAAAGTTTTATTTTTAATAAATTTTATTTTGTAATTTATTTTAAGTTAATAAAACAGAAAAATGTTAAAATTTATTTTATTAAATATATATAGTAAATTATAATATTTTTCGAAAATTATTTACAAAGTTTTTTTATAAAGTTTTTTTTTTTTTTTATTAAAAAAAGCTTTTTTTTTATTATTAATAAACTTATTAATTTTGTAAATAGTTGTAATTTATACTTTTTATATAAAATTATTATATAAAACTATTATATTAAATATAGCTATAATAATATTAGCTATTTTTATTAAAAATTTAGTTTTATATTATTTTAGTTTGTTTTGTTATATTTTATAAAAATTTAAACTATTAATTTTTTAATACAAAGTAATTTTTTTGTTTTTTTTTTAAGTTTTTTTTTTTTTTAATTTTGCAGAAAAAATTAAGCTATTATTTAAGTTGCGTTATATTTTAGTTATGTTTTTTTTAATAAAGTTAAATTATTTAATAATCAAAATTTGAAGTACTATTTAATTTTTTTTAACATTTTTTTACTAGTATAATTGTTATTTCTTTTTTTTAAAAAGCTTTATATTTTAATAATTGATATTTGTTTAATACTTAAAGCTTATAAACTATATTTTTATTTAATTTATACTTAAGTTTTAATTAAAATATTAATTAAAAAAATAATTAAGTAAAAATATTAGTTTATATTTTTAGTAGTTAAAAAATATATTATATTTTTAAAACTAAAGTTTTTTAATAATTATTTTATATATTTAAAAAAATATTATTGCTAAAAGTATATTTTTGAACTTTTTTTTTTATATTTGTAAAAATATTAGTAAAACAGTTTTAATATTTTGTTTTTTTTTACTATTATATTTAAAAATTAGCTAAAAACAAAATTAAGTAATTATAAAAAAGTTTAGTATTTTTATAATTTTTTTTACAAATAGTATATTTATGTTTATATATATATTTATTTTTATATTTTTGAAAAAATTTTTAGTAGTTAATAAAAATTTATTATTGCTTATAGTATATATATATAATAAAAGTTATTTTTTTAAATATTTATTTATTAAGTTTAATTTGTTATTTATATAATTTTTTTGTAATACTTTTTTTAAACAGAAGTTTAATTTATTTAAAATTATTTTTTTAATATTTTATTTTTTTTAGTTTTTTTTATAACATTTTTTAAAACTTTTGCTTTATTATAAAAGCTAATAAATATAGTTACAATGTTTTATAAATATGTTTTTTTTTTAGTACTATTTAATAAATAGTTTTTTAAAACATGTTTTTTTTACTAGCAGTTAAAACATTTATTCTTTTTTGTTAGCTTTAATAATTTAAAATTGTTTAAAATGTTGCAGTTTTAAATTATTAAAGTTCTAATATTATTGTTATTAATTTTAAAGTTATTATTTTTATTATTAATAATATTTTTTAAAAAGTTATTAATATTACTATAAATAATATATTAATTAAATTTGTTTATATTGCTAAAAAAAATTAACTAATTAGTTTTATATTTAATGTTATATTTTTTGTTATTTATATATATTTAATAAATTAACTAAATATAAAGTTTAATATATTAATTAAAAAAAATATTGTTATTTAAATAAGTAAAAAAAGTACTTAATAGTTTATTAAACAATTTATTTTTAAAGTACTTTTTTTATTTTTTTTTTTTTAACTTAGTTTTTTTAACTAATTAAACAAAGTTAATTTTAAAATTAAAAAAAATAATTAAAATATAGTTATTAAAATTAAAAAACTTTTATTTTAACTTAAACTTTTTGCTAATATTTATATTTTTATAACTTTTTTTTAAATAGTTAAAAAGTGCTTTAATAATAATTAATTAATTAAAATAACTTTTAATTAAGTATAAAAGTAAATATTTAATAATTTTACTATTAATATAAGCTTTAATATTAGTTATTTTTGTAGTATTATTAACAAACTAATTTTTGTTAATAATTAGTCGACTTTTTATAGCATATAATTATATTTTAAATTTAATATTATTTTTATTTTTGTTATTATAAAAAATAAATATAAATATTTTAGCTAATTTATAAAATTTTTTATTTGTTTAAATAAATTTTAAAATATTACTTTTATAAAAAAGTAAATTAATAATATATTAATTAGTTTTATTTAATAATTTTTAAATATAGTTATATTTAGTAATAGCTACTTTTAACTTTTAAAACAAATAATTAATAGTTTATTTAAAATAAAAATTAAAAACAAGTTTTTTTTTATTGTTTTTTATTAAATAGTTTAATTGTTTTTTTTTATTAACTATAATTTTACTAAACTTTTTAGTTTAATTAATAAAAATTTTTATATATTAAATAAACAGTATAATTAAATTATACAAATTTTTAGCTTGTTATTAATATATTATTATTATTAAAAATTTAATTTTTATTTTTTAAAATAAAGTGTTAAAATGTTTAATTAAGTTAGTAAAAGTATTTTTATTAATTAATTTGTTAAATTTAAGCCAAGTTTTTTTTTTTAACAAAATAATAAAAATAAAAAAAAAAGCAATTTTATTAAATTTATATAATTTAATAACATATTTTTTTAACAAATAGTTAATTTTTTAAAAAAAGTTTTTTTAGTTTAAAATATAATATTTATATATAAAAAAAAAGTTTTATATTTAGTTCTAAAAACTTTTTATTAAAAAAACTAAAATAATTAGTTTATTATTATTTTTAGTTTTTATAATAACTAAAGCGTTTTAACTAAGTTTTTTAAAATATATTTAAATATTAGTTTTTATATAAAAAGTTAAAAAAAGCTGCTTATTATTTATAATTATAAACAGTTATAATTTATTAAAAGTTAAATTAATTTGTTTTTTAGCTTGCTGTTTAAAAATAGTATGTTTTTTAAATATTAATACTATTGTAATAATTAATTATAGTTTAATTTTTTTATAAAAAATATTTAAAAGTAGTTTTTATGCTTTATAAATATAAATAATTTATAAATTGTTATACAAAGTTTATAAAAAAAGCAGAGCTTTAAACAAATAAAGCTATATTATATAAAAAATTTATAAATAAAAAAAAAAAAAAAAAAGTTAGAAATTTTTCTATAAAAAAATTGTTTATATATATATATATAAAACAGTTTAAAGTAGCAGTAAATAAAATTATTTATTTAATTAAGTAATAAAGCTATTTAATTTATTTAAATAATTAAATTAGTTATAATTAACTATAATTTTTATTATTAAAACTAAATTTTTTATTTTTATATAAATAATTAAAAAAGTTATATATATTAATTAATTTATTAATAAATTTAATATTAATTTTAATAATTAATATATATATATTTAATATAATAATTAATAAATTATAAAATTAATTATTAAAAAAATAATAGTTTTATATATTAAATTAAAATATATAAATATATATAATTATTAATTATATTAAAAAATTAAATATAAAAGTTTTATAATAAAATATATATTTATTAATAAAATAATTATTAATAAATTTATTAAAGTTTTTATATTTTAAAAATAATTTATATTTTTAATATAATTAAAACTAATTATATTTTTTTATTAATTTAAATTTTTTATAAATATTTTAATTATTATTAATTAATTTAAAAATTAATTAATAAATAAAAAATTAATAAAATAATTATAAAATAAATAATTATAATTAATAATTATTTAAAATAAATTAATTAAATAAAAATAAAAAAAATAAAAATAATATAATTTAAAACTTATTAAACTATATATATTTAAAAAAAAAAAAAAAAAACTATTTAAAAAATATTTTTTATATATAAACAATTTTATTATTGCAATAATTTATATTTAATTTAAAAACTTTAACTAGTTATTTTTTTTTTTTTTTTTTTTTATTTTTTTTTTTTTTTTTTTTTTATATGTTTTATATTAACTTTTAATAAATTTAAAAAAATATAAACAATAATATAAAAAATAATAAATTTAATAATAAAAATATTATTAATAAAAATATTATATAAAATATAAAAAATTTAATAAATATTAATAAATTTAAATTAATTAATTAATTAAAACTATATTAATTAAAAAAAAGTTATTTATATAGTTTTATATATATAATTATTAAAATAATATATATAATAATTATTATAGTTTATAATTTTTTAATAAATTTTATTTAAATAATTTTTAAAAATATTATAAATTATTTTAAAAAATTATATTAAATTATTATAAAAATATTATTAATTAATAATTAATAAATATATAAATTTATAAAAAAATAAATATAATAAATATTATAAAAAAAAATATAAATATATAAATAGTTTATAAATATTTTAATAGTTTTAAAAAAAAAACTAATATAATTAATATTATATTTTTATTAAAATATTTATAAATATTTAATATATTTATTATTAATTTATTAAAATTAAAAATAATAATAAAAAAAATAAATAAATAAATTTATTAATAAAATATAATAAATATAAATAAAAATATATTTATTATTATAAAAATTTAATAATAAAATATAATAAATATAAATAAAAATATATATATTATTATAAATATTAAAATATAAAAAAAAACAAAAAAAACAATAATAAAAAACTTTTTTATTTTTATTTTTATTTTTTTTTAAAAAAAAAATATAATAATAATAATAATATAAATATTTTATAAAACTTGTTAGTAATTTTTTAAAAATATATAAATAAATAATTTATTAAAAAAAAATATTTTTTTTATTTTTTTTTAAAAAAAAAAAAAAAATTAAACAATTTATATATATAATAATAATATTTTTAAAATATAAAATTAAATTATTTATAAAAAATAATAAAAAAAAACTATAATATAATAATTTTTATAATATTAATAAATTATTTAATTATTATATATAAATATATAATTTTATAATATTTATTAAATAAATAATTATTTAAAAAAATTTATAAATTAATTAATAAATAATTTTTTTATTTAATTGTAATAAATATATAATATAAATATAAAAATATATATATTAAAATAATTAAAAAAAAAAAAAAAAAAAAATTAAAAATTTTTAATAAATGTAATTATATTTATATTTAATATATTATATATTATTTAATAATTAAATAATAATATATTAATTTATTTAATAATATATTTATATAATATAAATTATTTATTTATTATAATATATTTAATAATATATTTTAAATTTTATATTATATATTATAAAGTTTTATTATTTATTATAAATATAAATATATTTATTATTAATTATAAAAATAATTATATAATATAAAAAAAAAATATTAAAATATTTATTTTTAAAAAAATATATTAAATTTAAGCTTTTTTAAAAAAGTTTAAAATTTATATATAAAAAATATATATTAATTATATAAATAATATAATTAATATTAAATAGTTTATATAATATATAAAAAACGTTTATTAAATAATTGCTTTAAATTAAAGCTAGTTATTAATATAATATTAAAACATATATATAAAATTTAATATTTATTATATTTATGCTTTTTTAATACAAGTTTTACTTACTACAATTATAATATTTTAAAATATATTATAAACAATAGCTTTTAGTTATTAAATTTAGTATATATACTTTAATATTATATTAATAACTAGTTTTAATTTAAAGCAATTATTTAATAAGTTTTTTTTATATATTATATAAATTATTTAATATTAATTATATTGTTTATATAATTAATATATATTTTTTATATATAAACTTTAAATTTTTTAAAAAAAGTTTAAATTTAATATATTTTTTTAAAAATAAATATTTTAATATTTTTTTTTATATTATATAATTATTTTTATAATTAATAATAAATATATTTATATTTATAATAAATAATAAAACTTTATAATATATAATATAAAATTTAAAATATATTATTAAATATATTATAATAAATAAATAATTTATATTATATAAATATATTATTAAATAAATTAATATATTATTATTTAATTATTAAATAATATATAATATATTAAATATAAATATAATTAAATTTATTAAAAATTTTTAGTTTTATTTTTTTTTTTTTTTTTTTTTTTTTTTTTTTTTTTTTTTATAATTATTTTAATATATATATTTTTATATTTATATTATATATTTATTACAATTAAATAAAAAAATTATTTATTAATTAATTTATAAATTTTTTAAATAATTATTTATTTAATAAATATTATAAAATTATATATTTATATATAATAATTAAATAATTTATTAATATTATAAAAACTATTATATTATAACTTTTTTTTATTATTTTTTATAAATAATTTAATTTTATATTTTATAAATATTATTAATATATATATAAATTGTTTAATTTTTTTTTTTTTTTTAAAAAAAAAAATAAAAAAAAAACTTTTTTTTAATAAATTATTTATTTATATATTTTTAAAAAGTTATTAATAAATTTTATAAAATATTTATATTATTATTATTATTATAATTTTTTTTTTTAAAAAAATAAAAAAATAAAAACAAAAAAGCTTTTTTTATTATTATTTTTGTTATTTTTTTTATATTTTAATATTTATAATAATATATATATTTTTATTTATATTTATTATATTTTATTATTAAATTTTTATAATAATAAATATATTTTTATTTATATTTATTATATTTTATTAATAAATTTATTTATTTATTTTTTTTATTATTATTTTTAATTTTAATAAATTAATAATAAATATATTAAATATTTATAAATATTTTAATAAAAATATAATATTAATTATATTAGTTTTTTTTTTAAAACTATTAAAATATTTATAAATTATTTATATATTTATATTTTTTTTTATAATATTTATTATATTTATTTTTTATAAATTTATATATTTATTAATTATTAATTAATAATATTTTTATAATAATTTAATATAATTTTTTAAAATAATTTATAAAACTTTTTATTTATAATATATTTATAATATTTTTAAAAATTATTTAAATAAAATTTATTAAAAAATTATAAACTATAATAATTATTATATATATTATTTTAATAGTTATATATATAAAATTATATAAATAGTTTTTTTTTAATTAATATAATTTTAATTAATTAATTAATTTAAATTTATTAATATTTATTAAATTTTTTATATTTTATATAATATTTTTATTAATAATATTTTTATTATTAAATTTATTATTTTTTATATTATTATTTATATTTTTTTAAATTTATTAAAAATTAATATAAAATATATAAAAAAAAAAAAAAAAAAAATAACTAATTAAAGTTTTTAAATTAAATATAAACTATTATAGTAATAAAATTATTTATATATATAAAAAATACTTTTTAAACAAGTTTTTTTTTTTTTTTTTTTAAATATATATAGTTTAATAAATTTTAAATTATATTATTTTTATTTTTTTTATTTTTATTTAATTAGTTTATTTTAAATAATTATTAATTATAACTATTTATTTTATAATTATTTTATTAATTTTTTATTTATTAATTAATTTTTAAATTAATTAATAATAATTAAAACATTTATAAAAAATTTAAATTAATAAAAAAATATAACTAATTTTAATTATATTAAAAATATAAACTATTTTTAAAATATAAAAATTTTAATAAATTTATTAATAATTATTTTATTAATAAATATATATTTTATTATAAAGTTTTTATATTTAATTTTTTAATATAATTAATAATTATATATATTTATATATTTTAATTTAATATATAAAACTATTATTTTTTTAATAATTAATTTTATAATTTATTAATTATTATATTAAATATATATATATTAGCTATTAAAATTAATATTAAATTTATTAATTAATTAATTAATATATATAACTTTTTTAATTATTTATATAAAAATAAAAAGTTTAATTTTAATAATAAATATAATAATTATATTTTATTTATTAATTTTTTATTTTATAATATTATTAAAAAGTTTTATAATATAAATTTAAAAATTTTTTTAATTAAAAATATTATTATTAAATAAAATATTATTAATTATTATAAAATTATTTTTATTATTAAATTATAAAATATAAAATTAAATATTTAATAAATAAAATAAAAGTTTATTTATTATTTTATAATATTTAAATAATAAATTATAATTAAAACAAATTAATTATAAAGTTTTAAATATTATATTAAAATATATAATTATTATAATATATAATATAAACTTTATTTTTTATTAAAATAAATAAATATTAATTAAAGTTATAATTTTTTTATAAAAAAAAAACTTATTAATTTTTATTAAAATATTTAAATAAATATTAAATATTAAACTTTTTAATTTAATAATTTTTTTAATATAAAAAATTTAAAAAAATTATAAAAAGTTTTTTTATTTATTTTTTATAATTTTTATTTTTAAAAATTATTATAAATTGTTTTTTTTTATAAAATTATATTTAATTTTTAAAGCTTTAATTATTTTATTAATTATTTTTTAATTTTTTTTTTTATAAATTATTATTATATTATTAATATAAATAAATAATAATATTTTATTTTTAAAAAATAACAAAATTTATAAAATATAAAAGTAAATTTTATTTTATAAAATAATTTAATAAATTTTTTTTATTATAATAAAAAAAACTTTTATAATTTATATAAAATTTATTATAATTAAATTATTATTTTAAATTTTTAATAATTTAATAATATATATATATAAACTTTTTTTATTAATTTAATATTAATAAATATATTTATAATATTATATTATTTAAATTTTAAATTAAATTTAATAATAATAGCTATTAATATTTTAAATAATTTTTTTATTAATATATTAATATAAATATTTTTTTATTATAATTAAATTATTAGTTTTTTTATATTATTAAATAAATTTTATATTTATTATAATAATTATATTTATTAAATTTATATATATATATTTATATATAAATAAATATTAAATTCTTTTATAAAAAATTTTTTAAAATTTTTTTTTAAATATTTATTTTAATATAATTTTATAAATATATATATTTAATTTTATAAAAATAATTTTTTAATAAATAATTAATAAATTTATTATATTATTTTAATAAAAAAAATAAATTTTAATAATAAATTTTTATTTTTTAAAATAATAGTTTTTAAAAATAAATTTTTTAGTAATAATTAAATAATTTAAAAAAGTTTTTTTTTTTTAAATAATTTTATTAATATTTAATATTTATAATATTTTGTTATAAAAAATATTAATTAATTTATTTTTAATATTTAATATTTAAAATTAATTATTTATATATATATAAGTTTTAAAAAAATTTATAATTTATTTAAAAGTTTTTTTTTTATAAATTTTTTTAAAAGCTAATTTTTTATTATTAATAAAACTTTTTATAATATTAAATATTTATAATAAATTATTATAACTATATATAATATTTTTTAATAAATAAATTTATTATTTTTTTATTATTAATTTATTATTAATATATAATATATTATAAAATTTTATTAAATAAAAATAAATAATTTAATTATTTTATAATAAATTAAAAAATAATATTTTAATTTAAGTTTATAATTTATTTTTAATATATTTTTTTTTTAAATAAAAATCGAAATAATTAAATTAAAAAATTATTAAATTTAATAATATAATAAAAAAATATATAAAAAATATTAAAAGTTTTAATTTAAATTTAATATTTATATAAAAATATATTTTTTTTAAATAACTTTTTAAAATATTAATTATAAATTTGTTTTCTTTTTTATTTTATAAAATTAAAATTTTTTAATATATTTTTTAATAATATATTATTATATTTATTATTTTTTAAATAATTTTTTATATTTTTGTTTAATTTAAAATTATTTTAATATATAATTTTTTTAATTAATATTTTATAAACTTTTAAAAAAATTTTAAAAAATTTATTTTTAAACTTATTTAAATTTTTATTAAAAAATTTATTTTTATTAAAAATTATATTTTTAATAACAATTATTTTATTTTTTTATAATAATTATATATAATAAATATTAATAAATTAATAATTTATTAAATAGTTTATTTAAATTTTAAAATTAAATTTTTAATATTTATATTTTTTTTATTTAATTTATTAAATTATAATAAATATTATATAATTAAAAAATTTTAAATAAATAAATAATAAGTTTTTTTTATAACTTATTATATTTTATAAATTATTAAAATAAAAATAAAACTTTTTATAAAAAATTTATTAATAATTAATTTATTTAAATATTTAATTATATAAATAAATTATTATATAAATTATTTTAATTTATAAAAATAAAAAAAATTTATAACTATTATATATAAAATTTATTTTTAATTTAATAATAATTTTTATTTTTTTAGTTTTATTATTAAAATTTTAAATATATAATAATAAAATTTTAAAAATAATGCTATATTTTTTAATAATTAATTTATTAAAATAAATAATTTTTTATTTTAAATTAATAAATTTATTATTATATTTAATAGTTTTTATTTTAATATTAAAATAATAATTTATATATTTAATATAATTTTTAAAAATTATTTATATAATATTTATAAATTTATTATTAATATAATAATTTTATATATAATTTAAATATTAATTAATTATTAATATTATTTTTTAAAAGTATTTCTTTTAATTAAATTTATTATATTTATAAAAATTAATTATTAAATATATATTTATTTTTATAATTTTTAAATAAATATTTTATATTATTTTATAATATATTTTTATTTTATTATAAATTATATAATTAATAATATAAATTTTATTATTAAAATATAATATAATTATTACTTTTTTAATATAAATTAATAATTGTTTTAATAATTTAAATTTTAAATATTTAAACTATTAATATTAATAATATAAACTTATTTTAATTTTTAATTTTTTTATATAAAAATTTAATAAGTTTTTTTATATATAAAAAATATAAATTATAAATTATATTAAAAAATATTTTATTATATATTAATTATATATATAAATTAAAAAATATAAAAATATTTTTTAATAATACTTTAAAAAATTAAATTTAAATTTATTTTTTTAATAAATTTTTATATAATTTAAAATTTATAAAAATATTAAATTTATAATTATTTTTAAATAATAAATTATATTATATAATTTATATATAATATATTTTTTTAAGCTTTAAATTTTTATATCGATTTTTTTATAGCTATATATATAAATTATATTATTTTTTACTATTATTATATTTTTAAAATTAGTTTTTTTTAAATTTAAAAAATAATTTAATATATTAAAAATATATAAAAAAGTTTTTAAATTTATTATAATTAAATTTTTTAATAAATAAATTAATAAGTTTTTTTTTTATAAATTAAAAATATTTTTAATTTAAATTATTAAAAGTTTTAAAAGTTAATTTTTTTTTTTTATAGTTTTAAATTTATTTTTTTTAAGCTTTTTTTTTTATATTATTATTTTATATATTTTATTATTTATTTTATAACTTTATTAATATTTAATTATAATTTACCGATATTTTTAATAATTATATTTAAAATTTAATTATTAAATTTATTTTTAAAAAAAATAAACTAATATTTAACTATTAAATAATATTTATAATATATTATATAATTAATAATATTAAAAAAAAATTTTTTATTATTTATATAAATATTTATTTTAAAATATTTATAAAAATTATTTTATAAATTATTTTAAATATTTTTTTATTATTTATTTTGTTTAAAATTGCTATAACGTTTTCGTTTTTTTTTTTTTTTAATAAAACTATTTTTAATAATTTTATTACTTTTAATTAATAAATTTATTTTTATTTTATTTTTTTTAAAATATAAAAAATGTTTTTTTTTTTATAAACTTTTTATTAATTTTTATAATATTTAAAACTATTGTTTTATAATATAATTTAAAAGTTATAATATAATAATTTAATATATTATTAATAATTTTAATGTTATAAATATTTTAAAATTTAATAGTTTAAATAAAATAAATAATTTAAAAAAATTTTTTAAAATTAATAATAAATTTAAAAAATTTAATAATATTAATATTTTTAATATTTATTTTAATAATTTTATTTAATTATTTATTAATTTATTTAATAAAATTTTTAATAAACTTTATTATTATTAAATATATAAAATTTTTATATTTTTGTTTATATTTAAATTTAAAAATTTATTATATTATTATATCAAATTTTTTTAATTTATTATATTATTTATTAATTATTTTATTTATTTTTATATATATTAGTTTATAATTAAAATATATTATTTTATATATTTATTTAATAAATTTAATAAATTTTATTTAATAAATATTATAATGTTTTATTATTATATTATAACTTTATTTAATAATTAAATAAAATATTTATTAAAAAATAATAAACTTAATAATTAATATATTAAAAAAGTTAATATTTATATTTACAAATTTTATTATTGCTAATATATTTAGCTGTTTTAGTTAAAAAATTTATATAAATTTAAAAATTAAATAAATTTATAAATTTTTATTATATACTTTTATAATAAAGTTTTTTTTTTATAAATAAAAATTATTAAAAAAATAAAAAATAATTGCAATAAAAGTTACTATTTTAATAATTTTATTAGTTATATATATATAGTTTATTATTTAATAAAATATAAAAATTAATAAAACTTTTAATTATCAAATTTAATATATATACTTTAATTTTATATTAGTAACTAGTTTTAATTTAAAGCAATTATTTAACAAGCTTTTTTTATATGTTATATAAACTACTTAATATTAGCTACATCGTTTATATAATCAATACGTGCTTTTTACGCATGGGCTTCAAGCTTTTTAAGAGAGGCTCAAATCCAACACTAGCTGCCATGAAAGGTGGCAGGTATTATAGGCGGGGCCCTGTCAGCTCGCACTACCTACATTACCTACGCATATGACCTGTTGGTCATCTAATATTACCGTATATCGCTGCCCTCCAGCCCTTCATTATTCCCCGGTGATGTCCTCACAATCAAGTGAGGAGCATGGCTATCATGTCGACCCTCATTTGGTCCTTTGTGCACTAGAGAAGATTAGGCTGGCTCAGAAACCGCCCCAAGTAGGGGACACAACGCTATGTAAATTATGCCTGAACATGAGTGTTCACATACTCCAAGGCGACAAATACTATCATATTGCTAATTTGTGGGATCTGCCTACATCGGCAAGGGGGTGCGCATTCTGCTCTCTCGTTGAACAGTGCATCCGAGCGCCAACGGCCGTAAACCGATTTACTTCGGACTTCGCAGGTGCCTTAGGGGCCGCGGGAATAGACGAGGATGAAGTAGTGCAGCTCGTCATAAGGCCTGATGAAAACTTACTCGACATGTGCTTCATAAGACAGGGTGATGCTGAGGAAGAGACGTTGACAACGTCGACCATCAGGTTATTTACAGACTCTCGTGAGCTAGTAGTGTTCTAGACAATTTTAACCTACCTGAGGCTAACTTATTATTACTTCTTGCAGTTGCATCTGATGGAGAAAGGGGTATTTCACTTCCTTTGGGAATGGTTGTCTCACTTGTTCCGGACTTGAATAACATAGGTACGCTCGTGAAGAACTGGATGGAAGACTGTCGCTTCAGTCATCTAGAGTGCAATGCTCTAAAGCCAGCCACACAGTCACTTCTCCCTACAAGGGTGTTAGATCTCGACCAAGTTCATCGTACTGAGCGACTTCGGCTCTTTTGTACGGGAAGTGGCCCTGGCAAGTACATCGCATTGAGCCACAGCTGGGGTGGGCGCCAGCCAGCCAAGACTGTTAAATCGAACCTAGTGCCAAGGTGTGCTGGATTTCCGCTCTCTGAGCTGCCATTGACATTCCAGAATGCGATAGCCGTTGCAGCGGAGCTTGGGATACGATACATCTGGATTGACAGCTTGTGCATTGTACAAGACGACCCCGAAGACTGGAAGAGAGAAGCGGCAAAAATGGGGGATGTGTATCTCTATTTATATCTTACAATAGCAGCTACTTGAGCAGCTAATACATTTTCTTTTTTATTTATTGCCCGTATGTCTAGAACTGTTAGTATATAAGCGGACGCTGCACTAAAAACATTAACAACACTTTTTTTTAATATAATTTGCTTAAAATACTAAAGATCCGTTTTTGCAAGCTTTATTTATAAATAACAGAGCTTTTTATATTATAACACTAGCTTGTTATATTAAACTTTTAATTTATTAAATAAACAAAGCTTTTTATTTTGTTTAAAAATAATTTATAATATAAAAAAGTCAAAATTAGCAGTATATTTGCTTTTTTAAAAATAGCTATAAAAAAAAACATTGTTAAACTTGAGCTTTTTTTGCAAAAACTAGTTATAAACTACTTTATAAAAACAAAACACAACATTAAAATATAAAAAAAAATTTTTATAAGTTTTATTATTATATTTAATAAATTTATTAAATTTTTTAATAAAATAAACTAAAGCTTTTAATAAAAACTTGCTAAAAAATTAATTAATAAAGTTAGTTAATATTTTAATATTGTTGTTTTTATTAAATTAAAAAAAGCTATTTTAGTTTATTTATAATTATAATTTATTTATTTTTTTAATAATAAAACTATTACTAATAAAAAAAGTATATTTAATCGATTTATTTAAAAATATATAGTAAATAAATTTAGTATTTTTAATATTTATATTGTAGTAACTTATAAAACTAGTTATTTATTTGCTTTAAATTTTAAAAACAAAATTTTTAAAAATAATATGTTTATTTTGTTTAAAATTTGTTTAATAGTTATAAATATTAAAAATTTATAAATTTTTATAAAAATAAACAAAAATAAACTAATTTATTGTTTTATATTTTTTATAATAAAAGTTGCTTTTTTAAAAAAATTAAAACTAAATACTAATAAAATTTTAAATATTTAAACTATTAATATAAAATAATTAATTAAAATAGCAAAATTTACAACTAAAAACAAATTAATATTTTTAAAAATAAAAGCAATAATTTTTTAAATATTAAATATTAACAAAATTAAGCTTTTTAAAATTTAAGTTATATATATTGTTATTAATATATTAATATTATTTTTTAATTATGTAAATATAAAAAAATATAACAATATTTTTTTAAATTAAATAATAAAAAAAACAAAAGTTTAAACTAAATATTAATTAATTAATATATATTAATTATAATATAATATTAATATTATTATAAATTTAGTTATTTAAGTTATTTTATTTAAATATTTTATTAAAATGTTTTATTTTTTTTTTATAAGTTTTTTAGCTAAAAAAATAAACAAAAAGCTAATTATTATTAAATATAAGTTATAAAGTTTTAATTGTTAAAGTTATTATATAGTTAAATATTATAATTAATATTTTTAGTATAAAAATTATAGTAATTATATTATAAATTATAAAATAAATATTTATATAAAACTATTTAAATATATAAATTATTATAGCTTATTTTTAACAAATTATAACAAATATTTAGCTAAATTATATAAAACTAATAAAAAGTTAATTATATTTATAAAAATAAAATTTTAAATAATTAAATATATAAAAAGCTAAAAATATATAAAAAAAAGCTAATTTATAATAATAGTAAAAAATATTTTTTTTATAAATTTGAAAAAAAATTTAACAATTTAAAATAAAACTAAAGCTTTAAAAAAAATAAAAGTGCTTTAGCTAATTAAAAAATATAAAAAACTTATTATAGCAAAATTTTTTTTTTATTAATATTTAAAGCTTTAAAAAAATTTAATATATTTAAATCGATTTTAAATAAAAATAGCAGTATTAATAACAATATAAAAAATATAAAAAAAATAATTATATTAAAAAATATAAAAGTAAGTTTTTTATAAAATAGTTTTTAAAATGTTTTAATATTTATTATAAAAAATAATTTAATAGTTTTTTTTATAAGTATTTTTTGTTATAATAAAATTAATAATATTTAAACTATATAAAAAATTATAAAAATATATATAAATTTTTTTTTAAATTAAAATAATAAAATATAATAATAAAAAATAGTAATAATAAAATTGCTAAATTAAATTATTAAAAGTTTTATATATAATTATTTATAATATATAAAAAGTTTAATTTATATATATTATTTTTTTGTAATATTATTAAAAAAAAAATATTAATATAGTGTTAATATAAAAACTTTAAATAGTTATAACAAAAAATATTTATATTTAAAATTATTTTAAATATATTTTTTATATTTTATTAAATTATTAAAACTATAAAACAAATAAATTATAAATAATAATATATATTAAAAAAAAAGTAAGCTTAAAAACAACTTTTAAAAAATCGATTTAGTTAAAAAATTTACTATAGTTTAATATTAATAATTATTTAATATTTTATTATTATAAAGCTTTAAATAATATAAATATATTAAAATATATTTATTTGTTTAAATTTTTAGCTAATTATTTAATCGCTAACAATATTAATATAAAATATTTAAACTAAAAGCTAAAAATTACTTTTAAAAACAAAAAATATTTATTTTTTTTTTAGTTTTTTAAAACAAATATAAATTATATTAATAAATTAAATATATTTATTTATAAAAATAGCTATATTATAAATTTACTGTTTTTAAATATATTTTTTATAAAAATATATATTAATAAAAATTATATTTTAAAATTAAACTATTACTTTATAAAAATAAAATTTTTAAACTATAAATATAAGTTTATTTTAAAATAAATAAAATAAAAAATAAAAAAAAACTAGTTAAACAAACTTATTAATTTAGTAAAAATTTTAATGTTATTAATACTAGATTTTATTTAAAACGTTTAATTTTAAAAAATTAAAGCAATAGTTATAGTATTAGCTATAATATTAATTAATATAATATAAACAATAAAAATTAACTATTACAAAAAAAGTAAGTTAATTTTGTAATAAATAAAAAAGTACAAAAAAACTTATTATATTTAAAAGCAGTTTTAAAAAACTACGTTAATAAAAAATTAAATTTAAAACAAATTTATAATTAAAAAAAAAAAATTTTTAATAATAATTAAACAAATTAAACAAAAATATTAAAAGCTTAAAATAAATAAAATTAAAACTAATAAAAATTTTTATAGTTTAATTAAATAATATAAATTATATTTATAATAAAAAATATTTTTATTAAAAAATTTAATAATAAAACAAAAAATAAATAATAAATTAAAAAAAGTTTAATTATTATATAATAATATTTTAAAATGTTTTAATATAAACAATAATTTATTAAATAAAAACTTTAAAACTATAAAACATTTTTTTTAAAATATTAAAATTATATAAAAAAAGATTTACTGTTTTATATATAACGTTATTTTAACTTTTTTAAATAAAAATAATATTATAGCTTATATAATTAAAATATATTAAAACTATATAAACAAATATTACAAACAATTAAATAAAAAAATTTTTAAAATAAAATATTTTTTTATAATTTAAAAAATAACTTAAATTATAATAATTTTTAAAATAAAAAAAACTAACTTTTTTTTATTTAAATTATTTAAATTAATCGCTTTATTATTTTATATAAATAAAAGTTATAAAAAACTAATAATATAATATATAATATAAATAAACTTAAAAAAAAAAATTTTTAAATTATAATATATAAAAGCTTTATTTATTTATTTAGCAATAGATTTAATAGCTAGTTTTATTTATAAAGCAAAGTTAATAATTATAGTTAAAAAAAAAGCGACTTTAATAACTTTAAATATATAAAAAACATTTAATATTTTATTATAAAATAAGTTATTAAAGCATATAATTAAACAGAAATAATTAAATATAGTTTTTTAGCTAATAAATAGCTTTTTTATAAAATAAAATATTTAAACTAAACTAAAAAATAACTTTATTAAAGCTTAAATATAAAAATATAAAATTTTTTAAAAGTTTTTTTAATTTTTTATATTATATATATTATATATAATAAAGCTAATAAATAATAATAATAGTTATTAAAAATATATAAACAATATTGCAGTTTTAAAAATTACTAATATATTAAAAAAAAGTATTAAGTTAGTTTAAAAAAAAGTTGAAAAAATTTTAAGCTATAAACATAAAAACAAAATATTTTTTATTTTAAAAAAAATAAAAGCGATTTATTTTTTAAAAAGGTATAAAAATATTAATTTAAAAATTGCTATTATAGTAGAAATAATTATTTTTATTTTATTTTTTAATATAATTATAAACAACTTTTAAATAAAACAAATATTATATAAGTTTTAACTAATGTTTTAATAATTTAAAATTTAATTTAATAAAAAGTTTTATTTTAAATAATATATAAAAAAGCAAGTAATTATTATAATAAAAATTTTTAATTATATTAAAACATTTTTAGTTATAAAAAAAAGCTTTTTTATAACTATTTTATAAAAAGCTGTTAAAACAATAATATTTTTAGCACTATTATATAAATATAAAATATAATATAAAAAAAAAACTAAACTAATTATATATAAAGTTTTTAATTAGTTAGTTAATATTAATATTTAATTAAATATATATATTAAGTTTATATAAAAAGTTTTAATTAAAATTGCTAAAAAAATATTATTAATATAAAAAATATAGTTTAATATAACTTTTTTTATAAATAATAAATTTTTAACAGTTTAATTTATACTAAATAAAACTAAACTAAAGTTTATATATTAAATTAATATAGTAATAAAAAGTTATTTTTTAATTATTAAAATAAACTTAAAAGTTATTAGTTAAAATAAAAACATTAGCTACTAATAAAAGTAAAAATTAAATATATAGTTAATAAAACAATTACTTTTAAAAATAAAAAAACTAATGTTTTATTTTTTATATTATTTTTTAAATTTATTATATAAACTTATAAACAAAATAAACAAAAAAACTATTTTTATATAGTTTAAAAAATAATTTAAAAGCTTATTAATTTTTAATATAACTATATTTTTAAATAGTTTTAAAACAAAAAATAGCAAGTTTAAATATAAGTTTATTATTTATAAAAAATTAACTAAAATAGCTAAAAAATATAAAAATATAAATTTAATTAAAAATATATTTAATATTAAAAAAATTAAAACTTTTAAAAGTTTTTAAAAAGTAATAAAAATATATTTAATAAACAATATTATAATTTATATTAATAATATAGTTATAATTTAGTTTTTTTAAAAAAATATTTTAATTATTTTATAAAAAATATTTATTTAGATTTATAAACTAATAAAAAAATATAACATTAAATTTAAATAATGCTTAAAATATATAAATATATAAAGTAATAAAAAAACTAATATATTTATAAAAAATATAATTAAAAAAAAAAAATTTAATTTTAAGTTTATATAATTTATAATATTAAATATTAAGTTTATATTAAAATAAATTATTAAAAATATAGTAAAAACTTAATAAAACAACAATTTATTAATATTAAATAAAAAAAGTAAAAATATAAAAGTTATTTAATTTTATAACTATAAAACAATTAAAATTAAATATATTTTAAATTGTTATTTAAAAGTTTTTTAGTTTTTTTAAAATATATTAAACAAATATTTTAAATATTTAATAAATTATAAAAATTATAACTAATATTATAACAAATTTTATTATTATAAAACTAAAAAATACTATTTATATAAAAAAATTAATAAATAATAAAACTTTTATTTTAAAACTTATAACTATTTAATATATTATATAAATTTATAATATTAATAATAATATTAATTAAAACTATTATAATTTAAATTTAAATAAAATAATTAAAAATAAAAAAAAAATAACTAATTTATAAAATTTTATAAACTAAACTTATAAAACTTATATAAATATAACAGTTATTTTATATAGCTATTATAATATTTTAAAAAATTTTAAAAGTTTTATATAATTATAAAATATTTTATTAAAATATGTTTTTTATTTATAGCATAAAAAATATATTATAAAAACTATTTTAAACTTTTTAAAAAAAACTTAAACTTTAAAAATTTAAAATTAAAAATAATTATTTTAATTTTATTTATAATATAATAAATATATTTTAAATAGTAATAATTTTAAAAAAATTTATTTTAAAAAAAATTGTTTTTAATTATATATTAAAAACTTTTTTTATTTGTAAAAACTTTTTTTTGTTTTTATTTATTATAACTAAGTTTTTATATAATTTATTTTAAAGCAGAAATTTTTAATTTATTATTTTTTTTTTTAAATTTAAATAAACTTTAATTTAATTATTTAAAAAAAAATATATAAACTTTAAACTATTATTAAAACTAATTTAGTAATATTAACAATAAATAAACTATTAAACTTTTTTATAATAAAATAAATAATTGTTATAAAAAATATTATAATTTAATATATAATATTAAAAATATAAGCTATATTAATTTTTTAAATAAAATATTAAATTTTAAATAAAACTAAAATTTTTAATTATAAATATTTTTGTAAAAAAAATTAAATAAATATATTATTTTATATATTTTATTTTAAATAAAAAAACTTATTTAAAACTATTTTAAATAAAAAAATTTGTTTAAAATAAATATTTACTAGTTTTAAATTAGCTTTAAAACTGCAAATTTTAAATTTATTTTTTAACTTTTAAAAAAAGTTTTAAAAATTTATAACTTTAGTATATTATTACTAAAAAAAAAAAAAAAATTTTTTTAAACTTTTAAATTTTTTTAATTAATTAATAATAATATTTATTTTTATTATTACTTGTAAAAATTGCTAGTTTTTTATTTTTATATTTATAATAAAAAAGTTACTATTTTTTTTATTACTAAAAAAGTAAACAGTTTTTTAGTTTTTATTTTTTTTTTTTTTATTATTAAAAGCTGTTATTTTTTTATTTTAAACTTGTTATATATTTTTAATACTTTTACTGCTTTTTTTTTTTTTTTTTTTTTTTTAACTAATAATTTATTACTTTAGTTTTTTTATTTACTTGTTTGCTTAAATCTTTTTTTTATTTATTTGCTTTTTTTTTAAAAAAAAAGCTTTTTATTATTTATACTTTAATTTTTTTTTTTTTTTTTTTATACTTTTTGTTTTTTATATTTTTTATTTTTTATACTTTTTGTTTTTTATATTTTTTGTTTTATATGCTATATTTTATATTTTTAAATATTTTTAAACATTTTTATTACTTTTTATTACTTTAGTAATATTATAAAATTTAGTTTTTATTATTTAAATTATATTTAATAAAATTATTTAATACTATTTTTTAACTTTTTAAATGTAATATTTTTTTTAATTTTATAAATATAAAAAAGTTAAATATAATATATAAAAAAGTTTATTTTTTTATATATTATTAGTCTGTTTAAATTATATTATATTATTAAATAAACTATATTATGTTTTTTTAAATAAACCAAATATATAAAGCACAAAAGTTTTAATTAAAATAAACACAAAGTTATAACTTAACTGTTTACGAAATAAAAATATAATTACTAAAACTACTATATATATAAAATAAAATAATAAACAGCTAGCTACGTTTATAGTGCTTTTGCGGAAGCTAGGACTAACTGCTACACAGTTTAGACCTTAGACATTAAAAACAATCCATCTATCCATCTATCGAGCAGCTAACAGTAAAGCCGGCTTCTTTGGATCTTGTAATTTTACCCAAACAGTAAAGCTACATAATATAGCACAGGGAGTGCATAGTTTATCCACTCGAAGTATCTACGCATGCCAGCGCAGGAGCTTCTCTGATGACGTCGATGACGGGCCATTAAGTCGTCGAGCCTGGGTCCTCCAAGAAAGGGTGTTATCCCCGCGAACGCTTCACTTCACTGAGCGGCAGGTGTACTGGGAATGCTGGCAATACCATCAAGGTGAAGATCTCGAGTATCAGTACCTAGGTGTAATGAAAAAGGACGCCTACCCAGTCGGGCTCTCCCCCAACTCACTATTGCGCGACGAAGTCCCTCCTAGCTCTGAGTTACCGCAGGGCTGGTGGTACATGTCCTCGGAGTATACCAGCTGTGGTCTCACGTTCCAGGAAGACAAGTTAATTGCGATCAGCGGATTAGTAAAAAAGCTAGAATCTCGGCTACATATAACCTACATGAAAGGGGTCTGGAAGGAATTATTACACCACAGCGTGCTCTGGTCGGCTCGCACAGAAGACTTAGAATACTTACCCCTGGTTGGGGCACCTTCTTGGAGCTGGGCTAGCCGCAAGGGCCCTATTAATTACTTACAGCTTTACGACTACGAACCGGTCTCTCAGTTCGCGATTCGCGAGACCAGCGAGACAGAGTCTTCCGGACCGCCCCTTATTCATGCGGCGCTAGCAACACTTAGTCCGCAAATTCGCATTGGCGACGTGAGATGGAGTGATCCCACAAGGGACCAAATAGCTTTCCCACCTGAGCTTGACTACTTTGCGACGAGATACAGAATGGTTCAGAGCCATGAGGGTGATGTCGTCGGATGGATCACCCTAGATATTGGGATTGAATCCCAGACCGAGATTCTACAACTATTCTGGGTGCTAGTTGCAAAAAGCTCAGATCAACATTCACATTCGCATCTGGACGCGGACCCCAATATCCTTACAGTGAGTAACAATACGCCTCGCGCTATTATAAGGCCTCTTCGTCTCCGAGCTAGGAGACAAATAAAGGGCGATTGGTAGCTAACATGCGAATCGTAGTCTCATCCCGAGGGAGAGAAGCGTCACTACTGCCTACTTGTCCGAAAGGACAATGATAGGTCATATAAACGAGTGGGGGTTGGGTCTATTGGATCTATTCAATACCTCGAATACTGCAACCAAAGCGTACTCATTTCTTAGGAACAAACACGACGCTCGTACGATACCGCTTCTTCGGAACATAATCTCTCAAACCTAGAGTCCTCAGAGCATCGAGATAATAGATATTAGCGTTGACCGACATAATTCTAAGTATACATAACTGGATTTTCAAGAAAAGAAAAGTAAAGGAAGAAAGGGGATGACTGGGTAAGAAGCCTGCCTATGGGAGTACTAACTACATAACAAGGAATGGGAATATGCGCATGAAAAATGCTGAAAACGAGCCCTTTGGCAACTACATAGACTCTGTAGATCTGTAGCTCCATTTAGTCGACCTGACCTCCCCGCACTTGGCCTAAAATAACAGCTTTGTAGCTTCTAAGATCTAGCTTGAGTGTATTCTGCTACTGTATATTCCAAGTCACTGGTATACACGAGCTTACGATACTAGTTCAGGCAGAGGATTAAAAAAAACACTTACCACTGCATATAACACACTACCTATGCGCTGCACTGCTTGACGATTCACTCTAGTTATCCAATGCGAAAAAATATGCTGATAAAGGCCTAATTTTTCTAGCGGGGCAGGACCATGAACGTGAAAAGGTTGTAAAAACCTCACGACGTTTATTAATCCTCTATTATCTACCCCGATAGTGTTCCCGCTCCGAGAAATCACAAGTTCAACGGGAACGAAGATTATACTTGTCCGATGTACATTGGCATAGTCACTCGATATTAATCCCCCACCTAAGTGACGAGGTCCTGGCCGTAGTCATGCCTTTTTGCCAAGCATGCATTTTATGGTCTCAAAACAATGTGTTCAAAGCCACGTTGTATGGGCCTGGAGACTGGTATGAATTACACAGCAGTCTTTCTCAATTATCCCGGTCTGTAGGGGAGAAATGCCCTATTTGCATAAGAGTATATCAACTTCTTAGCGATCGGGGAAAGCGACATATCCGACTCATTGAAAGTGGCGTCTCGGCTGGGTATCTAGAGGAAGGTCGGCGCTCTAATCTAGTAACATTGAGGCCTTTGATGCTTGGGTTCGAGAGCGGAGGGCTGCAAGAACACCACGAAGTTATTATCAATGCCGAGATTAATGGGTCGTACTTTGAAAACCTGCTCCCCTCGACGGAGAGCTCTGAAGCTGTCGTTGAGTTGAAAGCAAGCATCGATGCGCTCAAGGTTGAAATTGGCAAATACAACATGGTAGGCTCAAATCTATTCATGGCACCAAAAGCAGCAGTTAGTAAGTAATTATGCCATGCCGCCAGAATCTTCAACCTAAAGATTGACGTATGGAAGGCTCTTGCGCAGAATGGGAATGCCCAGCATCTTCATCAACTTCCTCCAGTGAGACATTGGGTAAGATACAGAGTTGGATTCAGGATTGCGCGTCAAAGCATGCACAGTGTGTTAATAGACGCCGGGAAGAAAGTTGGTATCCCACTCGATTGTTAGATGTTGGGTCACTAGAGGACAACTGTCTGGGTTCTCACGATTGCCGCCTCACGTCGGGCATCGATATTCCCAATGGACAACGTTATCTTACACTAAGCCATCGCTGGGGAAGCTACTCTGTTATGAAACTAACCACTGGAAACCTGGGAGTCTGGGAAAGGGGGCTGCCACTGGGAACCCTATCAAGGACATTCCAAGACTTCATCGAGTTAGCAAGACGCATGAAAGTTCGCTACGTATGGATCGACTCGCTCTGTATTATCCAAGATGGAGATGGAGGTGCCGATTGGATCCGTGAAGCATCGACTATGGCCGATGTCTACACCAATGCTTTCTGTAACGTCTCCGCTGACTGGGGTACCGCGCAAAATGGCCTATACTTTGACAGAGACCCCAAAGACTTCGATGTTCCCTGCCTCGACATGATGATCGATGTTGACGGGAAGAGAGTTGTCGAATCCTTCATGGCCATCGATGGACCTGCATCCGGGTTCTGGAATGACCAGGTTACCCATTCACCACTCAACGAAAGGGCATGGGTTCTACAAGAGCGCTTACTGTCTCCGCGCATCCTTCATTTCTGCCCTCAAGAAGTTCTCTTTGAGTGCTGTGAAACAGCTGCTTGCGAGAGATATCCAGACGGCCTTCCATTACCAGCATTTTCTGGCGATGCGCCATTGCCCAAGATATTTCAGCCGTCGGAAACAAACTCATACGCCAAGTCACTCACTGAAAGGTGGAAGCCGCGCGACACGATATCAGGCGTTACGCATTCCATCTGGCCTGACATCGTCTCGCAGTACTCCCGTTGTCACTTGACCTTCGCTTCGGATAAACTGGTCGCCATATCTGGTATTGCGAGATACCTCCAGACATTGAGTCCTGGCGATATCTACGTAGCAGGGCTATGGGCAAATTCTATTGCCGCAGAGATGGCCTGGCATCGCTCTTGGGTCAATTGCCGCCTCCCTGAGTTTCAACGAAACATTCTCGTAGCCACCCAGGGTCTTGTGAAACACCGAGCACCCAGCTTCTCATGGGCAAACATTGACTTCCCTGTAACAGCAGGAGATCCATTGGCCCAGGGAATACTACCCTTAGTGCGTTGTGTTAATTATCGCTCGAAGTCAGGAGAAGCATTGGACGCGGTCACAGAGAGCATTTTTGGCCCCCTTTCTAGCCCTGTCGTTGAATTGCAAGTAACAGGGTACCTGAAACGAGCAACATTGCAGAAGGTTGAGGATAGGGTCCTCGCTATTCCATTCGCTGATAGAGGATCTGCCAGTTTGTGGCCGGTTAACCTAGATTCAGTATCCGACTCCGAAGATATTGGGGACCTCGAAGGCGAGACTTTATTCTATATCCCATGGCAGATTGACGATGTTGGTTCATGGTTCGTGGCAATCTTCTTCAAATTGGTGGACAGCGAGATGGCAAGGTTTCAGCGAATTGGCATCATGCGGTCTGGGAGAGTCCAGCTGAAAGAGCTTTATATGCGAGTGCAGGACGATGAGCCAAGTCTACCATGCGAGTTTTACCATGAGTCGACGGGGACACATAGAATTTACGTAATATAACTTAGACTTACAACATTTGGTATGCTCTGGTGTGTTTAGATTAATACACTCTCTACTGCTTATAGATTTCAAAAGAAGACCGAGTACCTTTCATCAGTGTTTGAGAAGAGTGTTTGGAATTACCGAAAGGAGTAAATTAATCAGTAGCTAAGTAGCGCGCATACAAGAAAATGGTTGCTTCCCTTGAGAGTAGGCTACTAGACGATTTTGTCATCGCTACGAGCGACGACGTCCGCACTGCCCATCGATCAATTTCTCAAGTTCACTACGGATGCCCTAGATTTCCTAAAACCCGAACTATATTGCTTGACACTTATATATCTATACTGTGGGCTAAAACTCATAACAAGCGGATGAAGATGCCAATAACCCCACGAAGCCAACTGGGTGATAAATCATAAAGGGGCTTTCTCCATATTGCGTCGAAGCGCATCAGCGCCTCATTACGTCACCCATTGATTAGTCAATCAACCGTTTGTATGACCGTTCAACTTTGCCTTATCTCGCATAACCGATAGTCGAGAGTTAGAGGTCTACGAGCATCTGTATTAGGTATGTTACATAGAAACCCCGGTCACGACCCAGGCCAGCCCCCCCTATCACGGAGAATTCCGTATTTGTACTGCATAGCTACATCCGCAAGGATACAGTGTGCCAAAGGCTCGGCGGTTGGCTTAAGCCATCTTTCCATATTACGGTAACTATGAGGGGGAGGGCTTAATACTCGCCAGGCCTCACAAGGGTGACCTTGTCACCATGTCCAGATTAGCGCTGCTAGCCCCCTCGCCTAGGGAATGGGAATGGAATCAGGAGGAGCACGCTGCTCAAATCATATACGCAGTGACTGGATGGACTGTGGATGAACTAGGTGAGATGATCTTAAGCGTGTTACACTATTGTATAGATAATAGTGAACTTGGATTTCAGGCTCCGCGAGCCCCTTATATTGTGTCCTTCTCTATACCCTACGACTAACAATGCTTACACATTATCTATAGGAGCATCTTCTCGTAATTACTAACTGCCATATACCCCATCCCTCATTTTCAATTATAAATCACCAGCGGCAAATAAACGTGACGGCGCAATAGCTAAGCGCCTATGTATAGATATAACGGCTGTATATTGCCACAACCTATTCCTACACTCACACTCTGGACGTAGGTGCTCCTCCTGCAGAGTACCCCTAGAAGCCCCTAATATGAAGGTCTATAACCATTTGAGTAATTTCTATGTCATTAAATCGCTAGCCAAAACACCGATATAAGTTTAGAGAATATTGTACGTTCCTGTACGCATGGGCGCGGGTAGTGACGGCGACTCACGAGCAGCTATTGGTCGTGCAACGGCGATCACCCCCGTTCGTAATGCTATCCCAATTTAGGTAGATGGGGAGCTTACAGCGCCTTTCAAATTCAATAGCCTCATATACTTCTACGTCTCTCCTGCCGTGGCACTTGAGCGCTTCTTCGCACACCTTTCTTGGCATCAATTCCTCTCGGACGTCGTTTCGGAGCTGGCTTCTCGACTCGACCACGTTGGCTCCGCCCCTTACTTGACCGAGTGACTGCCTTCTGTGCAGTATTCTGGGCTAGGGCTGGGGCTGGGGCCGGAAGAAGAGAAAGAGAATCGGGCTTATAGTGGTCCAGTTGTTCAGGTTGCTGTAGCGGTTGGCTTGCCTCTGGTATTTTGGGTGCTGCCAGGAGAACAGGAATACCTATAGTTCCAACGAATGTGCTTTTTCTAGCACTAGCAGTCATTGCCAATTCAAATACATGTGAGGAGGTCTAGTCTAGTATGTACTAGGCTGTGTAGCAAGATGCTGTATTAATTATTCTCCAATGTCTAAAATCCTCGGGCCTCGAAACCAGTAAACGCCGCTTTGGATGTGCAACATACGTTTAGCTACTTTTACCCGAACACAAATTCCTCTAGTTCTTTAAAGGCATCATCTAGATCCTGGTTGATGATGACTTTGTCGTGTACGCCGGTTTCAGCGAAGTCAAGCTCAGCTCTGGCCCGACCCAGCCTATCTTGGATGCTACGTTCGTCCTCGGTTCCGCGGCTCCTAAGGCGTGTCTCGAGCGCTTCATAGCTCGGCGGCTTAATGAAAACAAATCGAGGGTTGATCTGAGAGCCAGTCTTCAACTGCTCCTTCTTCAATTGCTTGACGCCCTCCATCTCAATGTCGAGCAGAATTATCAAGCCTTTCGCGATCTGATCAATGATAGTCTGCTTGCTAGTTCCATAGAAGTTCCCATTAAATTCCGTGTACTCTATGAATGCAGTTTCCTCGATAAGCGACTGGAATCTATCCCGTGACACATAGTAATAGGTAACGCCTTCAATCTCGCCGGGCCGGGGTTTGCGAGTTGTATGAGAAACAGTTGTTGCAAACACATCTGGGTGCGTTTCCATAAGCCTCCGGAAAAGTGTGCTTTTGCCAACACCAGAGGGGCCAGAAATGACAATGGGCCGGCGACCCGAAAGAGGTGCTATCATTACATATGGCTGTTAGTATTTCGGACTACTGGTATGAGTTAAGTATACAAGAGAAATCTAGGACGCACTACTAAGAACCACGTTATCTGCCATGTCTGAGAGAGACAGAAGGACCACGCAGTTATAGAATAGACAGTCTAGTGTGATTTCGAGATTTTACGATGAGAGACTGTGGCCGTACTGTCGTGAGAGTTAGGTATGAATTGATAAATATGCTTGAGACAGCAAGGTGGTTTGGGTTTTATTTGTGTTGTGTATCCCTTTGGGTGCCAAGTCGGCACAGTGACTTTGAAAGTGGAATAACGGGGCCGATCTAGATGAGCTTACACCCAATAAAACTATTATCTGAGCGTTATTTATTCTCTTATTGGGTATATGCATCCTTAGTATAGGGAGAGAGATAGGTAAAGTCACGTGACGGACTACCTGTGTTTTGTCCTACAGAATACAAAGACATATGTGACATTCAAAAGAAGGGACACGTTGCCAATCGTAAGCTAGATAAATGGGGATGTGGTCAGACGAAATTATAGATCATACGCTGGGCTCGTAGAATCCTTCAAGATCTTTATTTATTTGATTTTACAAAAAGGGTGGCTCCGGAGTGTATTACAGCTAGCACATATATCTACTAACCATATAAGAACAATAGAACAACAGCAGTTGCTTAGGCAAAGATCGAAGGGATGTTAGATTAATAGAGGTAGGAAGTGCTAAAGTTCGGTCTAGGTTCCTAAATCTAGGTATTTCCTATTTTTGCACTTGTTCATGATCTCATCTTCCATGATAGGCCTGCCCACAAGCCAAGCCTGTCGTGTGCTAGATTGCAATGGTCTAACGTTCCAGTTGCCATGCAAGAAGAGGATCGAAAATATATCTTTCCAGTTTAAGCAGTGGAAGGGAAATAAAGTGAGCGACAAAGGTTCTAGCTAGGTTAATGCCACCTAAAATCTCATTGACCGTTTTGAGTACAAGCTTGTTCGAGCATCCATGAGCTCCTGGATGTCTTGCTTTGGCAGCAAGTGTCGGTGGTATGTTCCACATACTCTTTAGTACAACCAGCAACGGCACATGTTCTTTTGTTTATCCTTCGAGCGCTGCATATAGAACAGGTGTTCTTAAAGACATCACACATTTTACTATTGATAATTTGCGAGTCAAAGGTGGATAAGCGAGGTTCCTGGAGCTAAGCGTGTTGGCATTATCCATGATAAGGGGGCTTAGAGCAACTTACCTGGGTTGTCCTAGACAAAATACTTTGAATACCTCGAGTTTGCGAGTCTGGAAAGCTACGGGAAGAAGCCGAGAGTTGGATGTAGGAGAGAGATTTAGTGTTGCCAAATTTGGACGAACTGTTACCTTTAAATAATAAAATCCAATTCTGGTGAGTTTCACCTACGAGACGGGCGCTTTCGTGAATGGTAGCGAGGTAGCGAGGTAGCGAGGTTTGAAGCGTGTAACCAGCCTGAAGACGCACAGGAAGCATACTTACTACCCCTCAGGGGAGATTGCCGTGAGGGATACGGTAGGTATTGGTAACGTGAGACAATCTACCTTGCAAAGATAATGCATCAAGTTACCACTCGATCATCGGGCCAAGTTTGAATTTGGCTCTAACCTTGGTTTCTTTGCCTTGTAGCAGCAAGACGTATAATATCAGGACACTTTGCTGTGTTCCGAGGGAAGAATTTGGGGGTTGCCAGTTGGGATATATAAGACCCTTGTAATAGATGATTGTCCTAGCGCTGTAGTAGGGGCGAGACCCCTTAATGGGCTACGATGATTCTTTTCTTACGCATAGGGCTGTTAGTGTTAGTTAGCTCCATCGTGATGCGATACTGGGTAGTCGAAAAGGTGGGGCCGGGGGAAGGGATGGGAAAGGGAGAGCTACCTAGCTTCTGTATCTAACGGACCGATGGGAGCTGGCAGAATAGAGGGGCGGGGTGAAGGATGGTTGGCACTAGGACGAGCTACACGGTAGGTACCTAAGTATCTTCAGCTGCCCCTCCCGAATATCGGAGCTACCTAAGTAGTGCAGTGCAGTAGAAGTTGAATTTTGCGACTCATGCAAGCCGAAAAGCCTCACCATCCATCATCCGCCATCCGCCACCATAGACGAGCTCCCCGATCCCACCCTCGGCCTTCAGGCGAGTTATGGCCAAACCGAGTGAGCATGCTGGCTTCGCTAGACTGCCGGAGAGTTTGTGAGGCTAGCCATTTCAACCAGGGTGAGAGCAGCTCATCCGAGAAGCTGGCAAGCGCGGGCTCCGGGCGGTTATTGTGCGCCCCGGATACATTCTCGATAGCCGCTACAGTGGTATTTTGAATACCAACGCCCTCTTGACCAGGCTTTGGAAAGGCTGCGTTTAGTTGGACCCAGGGCCATTTATCGTCAACTCGGTGAAAGGTTACTACGGCTCTAGCGTACCCGGGGTCGACTACGAAGAGTGGAAGACGCGACCGAGGTGTTTATATCGACCCAGCTTACTAAAAAGTATTAAAAAAAAGGACGCTCATGCCCTTAACCCATGTGGCTATATCGGGCCTGGCTTTGTCGACATGTGTCTGTGAGCTAGACGATAAGGCTGACGCTGACCGCTAGGTGGGCATCGAGAATAGCATAGGTGAGGGCATTGCATGTGAGGACAACGGAAAGCATCTGCGCTTCTTCGCCGATATTAAGTACATATATTCAGTGGGCGATCGGCCGAGGACGCGAAGCTGCCGCTTATTGTGGCCGATACTGTGCAGGCTCAGCGGCAAGTGGGTAGTTTTGATGGTGCGGCTTAGAAATGTCGTGTCCTTACTATGGCTACTGGCATTAGAAAAAAGGGAACTTTGACTATCCCGGGTGCTTCGGATGGGGATTTTTAAAAATGGGCTACAGAGTGGATGATGACCTAATCGGGGTTAGGTTCGATCCCTAACAGCGCTAAGTGGTCTTCGCCTTTTTAGCTCATCTACAGTATCGAGCAAGCCCTACGGCAGATTCGTGGGGCAACTCTCTCGGCAAATTAGTTGTCGCGAGTGCCTTATATATACTGTTAATCCGTCAATGGTCAACCAACAGAGTCGTTTGTTAAACTTCTGTTTATTTACGATATGTCCAAAGGGATTGATTGCACAAAACTCTTGAGATCGGTAAGCCGTATACCTAGACCCACTAATCCTGCCCCTTTATTGAAATATCCAAACCAAACGTTGTGAGATTAAGGTTCAGGTCATCATTCCAAACCCTTGAGTACTTGCGTGTAAAGCAACTGTAGGCGTTGCTTAGGCCTAGACTCAGAGACATACATACAGTACCTACATATGTACTGCACGCAGTAATCAGGGTCCGCCGTACATACCGACTAATCAATCGATTTCGTTAAGAAGGTTAATTGATCTGAGTACTGCCACGCTAATTTACAAGACTGGGTTTTTTCAGTCTACAATTTAGGCAAGTGTATGCGTACATAGGTGGCCGAAGATACCTACCTAGTATGTGTATCCCGGTCAGTTAAGCTTTTGCCAAGAACTCGTGGTCGCGAAAATTCAAAGCGTATCGTCTTCGTCATTTTCTGCTAGATGGATTATCTAATCTGCAAAAATACTGCACGGGGCCGATAAAGTGTGACAAGGTGCCAAGATCCTAAAGCCCACCAACCCGGGCGTACCTAGCATCTACAAAGCCGAGATAGATACCGGTATTCAGCTATGTCTCACTCTAGCCATGATTTTGAGACCACGCGTGTCCGATGGCAATACCGAGACTAGATCCAAATGGTGTGTGTAGGTACGTGAATCATGTTTCAGGGCATCATAATACATGTCTTAAGGCCCATGCGTACCTGTGCGAGCCCCGGAGCTGTGTGGCAAGGTGTTAGATTAATATAATTTATCGAACCAACTGACACCGTCATGCTAACCAGTTAATTAAAATCTGACACGGTCGTCGTGGGGATCATTAGCGTTGGCATACTCTGCATGTATACTACGTATGTACGCCTTCGCGATTCGAGCTCGAAGCTCTTTACTCTATCCTCCCGAACTTTATCTAGATACCTCAGATTATACTGTATAGTAAGTAGATTACTTGCTATATTCAGACTATCTATAGCTACAGAGTATACGCTGTAGAGTAGGTAGCTAGATCATGTGACGCCCCTTAGTCCCCCGCAGGAAAAAGCAAATTAGCCTATATATAGCCCCTTTTATTGATTTGCTCAGGGGGGGCCCGGTCGAGACCCGATTCGATCAGGAACCTTGCTTCGGGAGAGAGTCTGACATCCGGTGAATCGAATTTTGAACATTATATAATTATCTCGTATACTCATAATTATAACTATAAACATCTAAATCACCAGGCAAACGAGTGACCAAGCACCAGCCAACACCCAGTCTACCAGGCTCATTGGTAGACGCTAGGCCATCCTAGACTAGGTTTCTTCCCGTGGTCGCCGAACACGGCTAATCGGCAAGAGGCTTGCTTAAAAACGAATGACCGACAACCACCCTAACCACACCACCCATCCTTCAGCTTCGGCAGCTCCTGTGTCGGGGGGCGAAATTACTGCGGCCCGAGACCAGTGGGGGTCTCGCAGAGAACAGCCTGGCCAAGCTGTAAAGTAGATTTGTTAGTATATGCGAACGCGAGGTGAGACGGATCCGGGAAATGACTTACGACGGGGATGACGCAGCAGCGGGCTCGCTGGCCACCGGCGGCGCAGATGCTCTGGAAGTTGGGGGCGCTGCTGGGAACGGCGGCGGCTAGAGGGCGAGAGACGTTAGATTACATCGCGAGATGATGGGAGTGGCCGGAGATCACTTACGGCTGTGGCAGTCCAGGTCAGCAATGCCGAGGATATCGGTAGAGCAGCACTGAGGAATGCTGTAGAGTCCATCGGGGCAGGCATCGTAGCCACCACCACCGCCAGTCGGGGTGGAAGTTGGGCTGGAGGTAGTCGAGGTAGGATAACCGCTGCCAGGAGGCGTGGTAACGGTGGTCTTCGTAGTGGGAGAAGTAGTGGGGGAAGTAGTAGGATAGCCCGAAGTAGTACTAGTGGTGATGGTAGTGGGCTTGGTAGTAGTAGTAGTAGTGGGATAGCCAGAGGTAGTGGTGGTGGTGGTGGGCTTGGTCGTTGTCGTGGTCGTAGTAGGCTTGGTCGTAGTAGTAGTCGTGGTGGTAGGCTTAGTAGTCGTGGTAGTAGTAGTCGTGGTGGGCTTGGTGGTGGTAGTGGTGGTAGTGGGCTTGGTAGTAGTGGTCGAAGAGGTAGGATAACCACTGGTAGTAGTGGACTTGGTGGTGGTGGTGGTCTTGGAACTGGTGGTCGGGTAACCACTGGTGGTAGTGGAAGTAGGATAACCAGCAGTGGTGGTCGTGGTCCAGTTCCTCTTTTCCACCACGTCGATGGGGCTAGCCACGACGGCGGTAGCAAGAAGAGCAGTGAAGAGAGCGGAGAACTGCATTGTAGCGGTTGAGGTGAAAGATTGGAAGATTGAAACTTTGGAGTTTGATTGTCGAGAGACGGTGCAAAGAATCAGAAGCTATGAGCTGCGAGCTGTAAGGACGGGTGGTGCTGCCTGGATGACGAGGTGAGGAAATCGATATTGATCTGGTAGAGTGCCAGGTATTTATATTCGGGAGGCACTGATGTTTTCTATTGTCAGGACTACCATCGAAGATGCCGCCATCGAGGAATACCTACGTGTGCCCGTGTGCGCCTGTGCCCTGGTGCTCTGGTGCCATGAGGACCGCCTGGTTCACGATAGCTTGTCTCATACTACGCCAGCAGACGCCAAATCCTTGATATTCCGATAGGATATCCCATCGCCACTAGTAAGGAGAAGTGTGTAGGTGACCAATCCTCTCGTGGCTCTTTCCAGCTGCTTAGCCCATTTTCATCTCGAAGGGGAAACTGATCGTCGATCGAGTTGCCTTTGTTCACGATCCATCTCAACGATTTGCACTAGTAAATGCAAGATCCCAGTTCTAATCCATGGATGAGCGCCGGGAACATGACCAGAGGAAGTCAAAAACAGAAATGATCATCATCCCAAGCGAATTCCAGCCAAGGCACCACTAGATAGGCGTGTCCAGGTGCTGTACAGTATGTATGCACGTACTCTGTCGCTATCTAGCTAACTAAATGCAAAAACAAAAGAAAACTCTACGCCCCCAGATATCGGACCTACGCATATATGTACAGAGCCTACTACACACTTCTACTTTTCAACGCAGTATTCATACTACCTAATCCAGCTAACAACCCGTTCGATGCCCATCTAGAAGTCAGATTAGCAACTACAATGATATCATGTTCCCTAGGTGTTCATTCGTAGCGAATTGTGGCGTGATTGGGAGCCTTGATAGGTACGTAGGTTGTTTAATACCAGAGAGAGGGTGTTGAAGTTTTTTTCCTAGCCTAGTCTCTGACCGTAACAATCTGTCATGCGGCCACGTACAACCAAGGCCACCAACACGTTCTCCCATCATAGGAATTGCCGGTGGTCCTGAGAATACAACGCACTTTGCGTACGATGACGTCGAAGGCTGCTGTACAGGTCTTCTCGGATCAGCCGAAATATTAGATCGAAGCTGGTGGTAGCGAGTCGATGGCATTATCCATTTATCCTACTATGTATGTGCATGCCCAGCTACGCCCGCCATACACACGCACATGGGTTGGTTAGGCAGCATGTAAGTACAATGCCGTACACCATGCACGCCCGTTGAGAGATGTACAGAGTGTACGCATACGCAGACATACATACAATATATGTACGTATGCATGCAGCTCTGCAAAGTTTGACGACGAGCTCTGTACGTGTGTATGTATGTGTGTTCTCCTGCACTATCCCTCGCAAACCCACACCACCCAGCACCCAGAAGCCATAGACTTGTCACTTCAGGTTCAAGAGCGAGAGCCTCACTTGCTCTGGATCGGCAGTGTTGTGCAGACTGTTCCAGGCCTTCACCAATTTCTGGTTGAACTGTGGCCCGAAAATCATAACTTCACCAGGTGAGATATGTAGAGCCAACGGAACGGGTGCCTCCTGGGGTTCACCGGCTGGCTGGTTGGCTGGCTACCTAGGTAGCTGCCTCGACTATCCACTGTATAGAATAGGTATGTAGATAATTAACCCGTACAGTAAGTCGAGGGCCGGTTCATGGGTTCATGGGATGTTCCGTGGCTGGGCTAGCTAGCACACGGGACTATACGCTACATTAGCATGCCATTAGTGTCGACTGCTAGACTAGTGCTAGTACGTAGACGAGCCGTGCCGAAAAAAGTGATGTTTAGGTCAAGCTAGATGGAGCATCTGTCCACATTTGTCCACATTTGTCTACATCTGTAGTCCTGTTCTTCGGTGCCGCCAAGCCTGTCTCGGCCGGGGTAGTTGGCGTCTTCTATTGGTCGCCGTCGTTTTAAGCGCACGTGGCTGACAAATCGTCTAGTGCTGTGGTTGGCTTGGCTTCGCCTTCGATGCTGCAGCACTGGCAATGGTATGCCAATGTTATGCCAAGATGACTGCAGAAACAAGGCCGGGGCGGAACTGGGGTAGACGCGCGGAAGCGGATAGAAGGGCAAAACCTGGTAAGTGGTGGAGGATTCAGGACTGCCCTTGCCTCTGCCCTGGCTTCCGTTTCGCTGGCGCTGGCTTGTGGAGCTGCATCTTTTCTACGTGTACGTGTGCCTCTTGTTCGGCTTATACCTTCCGACGACCTCTGGTCAGCGCCTCTGGTCAGCACGGCACCGCCAATCTACTGTAAACCAAACCCCCCTCTCCTCCTCTTTCCTCCCTCTCCCCCGAAGTGGCGCGGGACGGGGGCACGCTTGGCCACCGTTGGCTGGCTGGGTATTTAGCCTCCAAGAGCTGAAGCTTATTCTGCATTAGTACGATCCAGTAGTAGAATCCACTATCTGTGTATTGCTTCCTAGGGTTGCAGCTCGCTTCCCAGCTTTTTTTTTTTTCTTTCTTTCTTTTCGGACACCATAATGACTAGTTCTGGTCAGCTAGTTTGAGGCGTTCTAGGTCCCAGGTATGTCTCAATTCAAAGGGTTTAACAGCATGAGCCTTTCCTTTTTACGGGGCGTACGGTTGCCTGCGTTTTTGTTCTTGGCCTAGGTATGTAAAACACTCCGCATCAAATCTATTTACCAAACCGCTGTAGGACTGTATTTAGACTAGTCTAGACCGCTATGTACGCGTAGGTACAGCCTATATATGTAGGTATGCATGTGTATATCTAGTACGTCCAGTCGGGCTTTATTTTTGGATCCCTCCCCGCTTAGGTCACCGTTGGAAAATCAGCTATCCCTATTGCAGTCTGCATGATCGCTTGGGTCTCCTTTGCGATGAATCGTAGAGATATACCGTCAATCTCGCATATTCCCCTGTCGATTCATTCCTTAGTCGTACTTGTAAGCATCCTCTCCAATACTCCGGCAGGGGTACGTCTAAGTGCATGTAACCTATCCAGCGAATTCGAGATCCTATGTCCTTGCTTGCCAGTTGTAGAACCCAAGGTTACAGTATATCATGTTACCTACATGCTAAACGCCACGACCCTCGCACGGGTACCAAAGAGAGACCGGACGTTTTCTGTGCTCCGTCTCATTTTACTTCAGTACACACAGACCACCCGGATTATCCATCTATCCCCTTGTACACTACCTCACAATTAGTACTTCTATAAACCCTTGAATACATCTACATGGAATCTCCTACTATCTACTAGGTAACCATATTTAATTAAGCCTACAAATGTTGTCTTATTGGCACATCTTATGTGCAAGAAATCCTATTCCTCCATTTGTAACTCGAGGCACCCTAATTTTATTAGCTTTCAGACCCTAATTGTAGACAGTGCCGAGGCAGCTCTTCGAAGGGTGTTAGACACCCTTCAGCCTATATGTATAGGTACCTCAGTGAACTCGTTATTCTGTACGAAATTATCGACTATCCCCTTCCCAAAGAATGAAATTTGAAATTTCGTCCTCATTATTGCTTACTCTCGTATCGTAATAATACTAGTGCTGGCGTAACTAGTCATTGTCCGTCAACTGCAGTGAGCATATTTTCTTCGTACGTGTGCACGGCAGATTAGATACTGATATTGGCGACTTGCCAACAGGGCTGGTTGTCCGGGAAGTGGAGAAGAGATTATAGGGGCTAGTCAACGATTGCCACCTGGGTGATGCTGACACCCTTATGCGTACTCTAATATTCGGATTTGGGATCACGTATACGCAGTAACAGTCTTCATGGGCTTATTTCATACAGGTAATAAAAACTTGTTAAGTCGAGTAGTAAAGACCACAGTTAGCAGTAGGAAATGTATCGGCGGGTTTACAAATAAAACTCATACCTATTCTAATCTGAGGATTTTCAAACATTACGTCCTCTGGGTGAGTGTCAGGTGATAAAGTGACCAGACCCTATAGGGTGGTTATATCTATAGATTTGGCTATATATAAGGGACCTTCGGTCCCACCTATGGATCTAGAAAGTCAGGAATCAATTAATTTATCTATTGAGCCCTATACTGCACCCTTCCTAGCTATTACAGGATTTCTATTCACTCTGTGACTTCCTTCTCTGACAGTGAGTGCTCATTACGTTATAATTAAAAGATAACCTGTTTCACTCTACGACCTCTTCGTTATTCTCATATCACAGGACTTTCATTCCGTATCCTATCACTTTATCAAAACATTGAAGTCACTGTTCGTAGTTTTTCAGTGAGACCTAGAATTCTATGCAATCCTGTTTGGTACGACTCTTGGAGAACAGTCTCCTCGGCAATACCAGTTTCTCGCTAGGATAAATGAGCATTAGTCTACAGTTAAAAGAAATTGATGATCAAGCCTACGCTCATATTATCTTCATGACTTCTTCAGGCGTAATCTGTTGGCCGTTTCCTAGCCTAGCTAACCCTCACTCTTTCCTCGAAATAGTCTTGTTGCGGGAAAAAAAGCCTACCGGCGAGCCGGCAATGTTGTATCCGCTTGCTTGGTCAGTGTAGTCGAGATTTGGATGGATGGATGGATGGATGGATTGTCTTTAATGTCTAGGGTCTAAACTGCGTAGCAGTTAGTCCTGGCTTCTGCAAAGGCACTATAGATGTGGCTAGCTGTTTACTATTTTACTTTATGTATATAGTGGCTTTAGTAGCTATATTTTCATTTTATAAGCAGTTAAGTTGTAACTTTATGTTTACTTTAATTAGAACTTCTGTGTTTTATGTATTCGGTTTGTTTGAAAAGATATAATGCGGTTTATTTAATAGTATAATATATTAGAACTAGGAAGCAGGGATATATACGCTCTACATACAGTGCCAACATATATAAAAAAGCTATAAGCTACTAATCTATATAAATAAAACTTAAACTTTTAAATAATTAACAGAATTACCAAATATTTACTTTAATAGATTATAAGCTTAGATTTGCTTATTTAATATATTTTTATCTATTAAAAATTGTTTTTTTGTTATTTTTATTTTTAATTTTTAATTACTTAAAATAACAATATATATTAGAATTTTTAAATCGAAATTTTTATTGATTTAATCTAAAGCGACTTTTATAAAATCTATAATAAATAAAACTGAAAATAATTAATATTTTAGCTAAAAGGTTTATAATTATAAATTTTTAATTACAGTTATAGCTAAACTACATTCACTGTATAAAAAAACAATATATAGAAAATATATTAAAGCATTTACTACGCTCTATAGCAAATACTTACTCCATTATACTAAAAGCAAACAATAAAAGTACAACAAACAATACTGAAATAATAGAAAAAGTATCCACTATAAAAAAAAAAGCTTGTATATAATTGAGCCTGCTGTCACAAACTCAATTTTTTTCTTCTTTTTTTTTTTAGCTTAATATTTTTTTTCAAATATATAATATTTTTATATATACTATATTAGCTATTTTTTTTCGGCTTTTACAATTATTTAATTTAAAAAATCGATTTATAATTTTTTTAATTAAACTAATATTAAATAAACTTTTTATAACTTAATAATATTTAAAACTTTGATTTTTACTTTTTTGTTTAATTATATTATATTATATCGCTAATTTGGTTTAATTAAAACAATATTTATAAATATTTAATATTTTTTCTAAAAAAAAACTTAGATTTTTTTTTTAAAATTATAGATTTTTTAATTTTAAAGTTTTTCTTTATTTTATTAAAAAATTATTTAATTTATTACAATATTTATTACTTTAAAAGCTATATAATAATAATAATAATAACTGTAGTTTCAATTTTATTAAATATTTTTTATTTTTATTAATTAAATTTATAAAGTTTTTAATATTATTAAAACTTTTTTTTTGTTTTTTTTTTGTTAATAATTAAAATTTATTTAATTTAAAAATTAATATTTTTTTAAATTAGCTATTTATTTTATATAATTAATTATGTTTATTTAAAACTTTTTATATTTGAATTTAATAATTTTACAATTTAAACTATAGTAGTAAAAATAATATTAAATTTTAAAAATTAAATATAAATTTAAATTTAAGTTTTTTAAATTTTTTAAATTTATTTTTAACAACTTTTAAAAATATAGTATTTTTAATATATTAAATTAAATCAGCTAATATTTAATTATTTATAAAATTTACTACTTTAATTAAAAATAATATTTAATTTTATATTTAAAAAATTTAAAAAAGTAAATAATTTAAATATTTTAAAATAATAACTAAAATAACGTTAAAATATAAAAAAAAAGCTCGCTATATTTAAATTTAGTTAATTTTTTTTTAAAAGTTATTAAATGTTAAAATTAACTTTATAAAATAATAAAAGCATAAAAGATTTTAAAATTTAACAAAATAAATAGCTTAAAAAATATAATATAATATATGTTATAATTTATAACAAACTATTAATAAATATTTATTATAAAATATATTTATTTAATTTAAATATATTAATATTTATTTAAATTAAATTGCTAAAATATTACAAATTAAAAAATAAAATATAATTTGTTTAATATTATTAACAATAAAAAAAAGCTATTTTAAAAATATATAAAAAAATAATATAATTTGTTTTTATATTATAATAAATTTAAATAAATATAACAAAGCTTAATATTGTTTTTGTTTAACTATATTTATATATTTTTTGCAAATTTATTAATAGTTTTAGTTTAAATTTTGACTTTTTTTTTACTATTTAAAAACCTAATGTTATTAAAATATCAATATATAGCACTATTAATTTTAAAGTTATTATATAGCTAGCAGTTATTTTAAAAAAAGCTATTAATATTATTGTATGTTTTAAATAAAGTTAGAAAAAATAAGTTTTTTAAATCACTTTTTTAGCTATTAAAGCTAATTTTTTTTTTTTTAAATAGTATTAGCAATAAATAAAAGCTTTGTAATAATTGTAGCAAATTATACTTTAATATTTATTACAAAAAGTACTTAAAACTAAAGCTTATTAGCTAAAATAAAAAATAACGATTTAAATGTACTAAATAATATAAATGTTAGTTAAAAAAATTAAAAATAAATAAAAAAAAAACTAATATAGTTGCTAAAAAAGAAATTAATGTTATAACTTTTTTAACAACTATATTAACTTCGATTTTTTTATTTTTAATTAAATATATTATTTTTATAGCTTATATATTAATATTTTTTAAATAAACTTTTGTTATTTTTATATAGCTAAAACTGTTGTTATTTATATTTTAAAATATATAACTTTTAATTATAAAGCTTTTATAAAATAATATAGTATAAAATAATATAAAATAAAATAATATAATTTAAAATAATAAAGTAACAAAAAAAGTTTTTAATAATATTTCAAAAAAAAGCCGATTTAAAAATATTATTAAAGCTTTATTTGCTATAATTTTATTAAAAAAAATATTAATTTAGCTAAAACATTAAAAAAAGCTTTAGTAATTAATAACAAAGCAAATATTTTAATATTTTATAACTAAAAAAGCTTTTTAAATTTATATATTGTTTTTTATTTTACAACTTTAAATATTAATAAATTATTAATTTAATTTATTTAAAAAAGAGATTATATATTTAACTATATAATTAATAACAAAATTAAACTAATTATTTTATAAAATATTATATATAGTTTATTAACTAAAACAAATTTTATTTTTGTTTTTTATTTTGTTAATTTTAAAGCTAAATTTTTATTTAAAAATAACTAAATATATGTTTTTAAAAAATCACAGATATTTTTAAAAAAAATAAAATATAATAGTTTATATTTAATCGATCAATTTAAATCTAATATTAAAGTTATTATTGCTATATTTATTGCTTATTTATTATTTAACTTTAAATTTATACTATAATATAAATGTTTTAAATATATTAGTAAGTTATTTATTTAAAAATTAATAAAAACAAAGTATATTAAGCTTTAAAAGTTTAATTATATATATAAACGCTATATTTAAAAACTTTTAAACGTAGTATATACTTTTTAAAGTTATTATATATTGATTTTACAAACTTATTTAAATATACTTTTAAAAGCTATAAAAGTTCTATATAACTAGTTGTAGTATATTATAATTTCTTAAAAATAACTTAAATACTACTGCTAAAATTAAAAGTAAAGTTTATTAAAATTTTTAAATCATTTTTAAAATATTACAAACGTTTTAAATAAAAGTGCTATATATTTATATTTAATAAAACTAATAAAAATATTAGCTAAAAGTTTAAATATTTTTGTTAAAATTAAAAAATTTAAATATTATTTATTACTATAAAATAATATTAACAAAATAATATATATAAAAAAGCAATAAATGTTTATAAAAATATTATAATTTTAATAATAGATTAAGCTATTAATAATAAAATATTTTAAAAATATTAGCTTGTAATTATTTAAACTATATACTATTTAATAATAAAATAGTTTAATAAATAGCTAAAAATAATATTATATAAAAAATAATATAAATAAATATTTATATATAATTATATAATATTAATTAAAACTAATAGAAAATATTTTAAATTAAATAAAAAAAAAATAATATTTAATAAATATATTTTATTTTATAAAATATTAAAATATTAAAATTAAAGTTTTTACAATTATATGATTTTTTTAAAAAGTAAAAAAGTCGTAAATATAAATAATATAAAATTTTTTTAAAAAATCTTCTATATACCGCTAAAAAAAGTTCTTAAAAAAACTAGCAATAAAAAATAAGTTTAATAAAACTTAAATAATAAAATACTATTATATATTTTTTAAAATGCTATTAAATCAAAAGTTTTAAAAAAAGCGATTAATTTTTTATTTGTTAAAAATAACAACAAGTTTATATTTAAACAAATAAAGCTTTTTATAACTTTATTACTTATTTCAAATAATATATTTACTATAATCTTAAAAAACAGTAGTAATTTAAACAACTATAACATTTTTTTTAAAAATAGTAATAATAGCAACAAAGATTTGTTAAAATTATTTAATTATATATTATTAAAAAATAACAACAGTAATTATAGCAATAAAAAAAATAATATTTAGTTAAAAATATAAATTTTTAATAAGTTAAAAAAACTTATGTTATATTATAAATATAATAAAATCTATTTATTAAATTATAAATATTAACTAGTTGTTTTTTATTTTGTTATAGCTATATTAGCAGCAGTTAGTATTATTAAAGTTATCGAACTTATTAGTTATAAAATTATTAAATATAGTTTTTATTAAAATAAATAGCTAAAAGCTATAAGTAATAAGTTTAACTTTTTAATTAATAATTTAATTTAAAAAATTATAATTAAACTATTTAATATTAAAGTTTTTTTAAAAAAATAAATTTATAAACTTAAATATAATAAATTAAAAAAGATCATTTATTATAAAATAAAATAAATAATTAAAAACTTTAAATAGCAAAATAAAATAAACTATTATAAAATGTTTGCTTTAATAGTTAAATTTATAAGCTATAAAATTTTTTTTATAATTATAGCTATTTTAAATTTTAAAATTTATTAAATAAACGTTAAAATAGCTTTTTTATATAAAAAAGTAATAGAAAATATATATATTAAATAGTTTTTTAAATTTATTTAAAATTTATTTATAATATATAAACTTAATAAAATATTGTATAAATTAAAGCAATCGTTAAAAATATAATACGAAATATTAATAAAGTTTTTAAAAAGTTTAAAATTTAGCAGTTTAAATTTTAATATTGGAGTTTTTACTTAAAATAACTATTATATTACTATATATATTAATAATATATTAATTATAAGCTTAAAAGTTTTAAAAATTAACAATATTAAATAAATATTTAATAAAAAGTTTTAAATAAATAATTTAAGTTTTATTAAATTTTACTTAAAAATAGCTATTAAATAAAATTATATATATTATATTTTAAAGTTATTATAATAAATTTATTTAAAAAAAGTTTTAATAAACTTTAAGTTTTAAAATTTAAATTAATTTATATTTTTATTTTAGTAAATATTAAAATATTTAAAAATAATTTTGTTATAAAATAAAAAAATTGAAAATAATATTAAAAAGCTATTAAATTTTTAATATATATTATATTAAATATTAAATTTAATATTATATTTGCTGTTTTAAAATATAATAAATATATAATAAACTTTAATATTTTTTATATTAAAACAATTAAATAAATATTTAAATATTTAATAATTACAATTAATTTAAAGCTAATATATAAAAAAAAAAAATCGACTTATATAATTATATAAATTTAAACTAAAAAATTTGTAAAAAGATTTAATATTTAACTTTAAAGTATATATTTAGTTTAAAAAACAGTATAATTAGCTAAAGTTTAAAGCGTTAATTAATAGTTTTTTTGTTGTTTTTTAAAGCTAAATTAAAAAAATAAACTTAAGTAATAAAAAAAGCTGTTTAAATTTAACAACTGCTATTTAAATTTAATATTAATGTTAATAATATATTTATTATTATTTATAATAACAATTAAAAAACTATTTTAATAATATTAATATAATTAAATAAAAGAGTTATTTTAATAAAAAAAAACTTTATACTATAGTAAGTTTTATTGATAATAAAATAAAAATAAATAGTAAAAGTAAACTAAAACTTAAATTAAATAGATTTTTTTTACTAATTTTAAACTAGTTTTTTTTTTTTTATATTATATTTTTAAATTTAATATATAATATTATTTTAAACAATATATTTTAAATAATATAGTAAATTTTATAATTATAACAACTTTATTTTTTAGTTTTATAATTTTTTTTTTTTTTTTTTTACGTTAATAGCTATTGTTAATACTTTTATTTAAATTTTTAAAATTTAACAGTTTATTTTAATATTTTAATTAAATTAGTTTTTTAACAGCTATATTTAAAACATTAAAAATAAAAACTTATTATAAAATTGTTTAAATTAATTTTTTAATAGCTACAGTAATTAAATAGTAAAAAATTAGCGATATTATAACTAAAAGCTAACTAAATTGATTTTTTAACAGCTATATTTAATAAAAAGTTATAATTAATATTAATATAATAAGCTTTTAATTAATAAACTATAAATTAATTAGTTAAAACTTTATATAAAATAAATTATTTTTATATTTTATATAAAATAGCTATATTTATTTTTAATATTATTATATTTAAAGCGATATTAATTAATTAAAGCTTGTTGTTTTTTTAAACTTTAAACTTTTGTTAATTTTTATTTATTTAATATTTATAATATTTTTAGTTATTATTTTTTTAAATTTTGATTTATATTTATATTTTTAAATTTTATACTAAGTTTTTTAACAATATATAAAATTTTTTATTTATATTTTGTTATTTTATTTTATATTGTTTATATATTTATAATTTGTTTATTTAATTTTATATATATATATTATTTATTAAAAAATAAACATTTATTAAAAAATTTTATTTTTATAATTTATATTTAAATTGTACTATATATAATTTTAAATATTTAAATTGTTTTATATTTTTTTAATAAAAGTTTATATTATTGCTAATAATAGATTTAAATAAATTATATAAATTTTATAAATTAACAAATATTAAAAACTTTATTTTAAAATTAATTAAAACAAATAAATTATTTTTATAAAGTTTAAAAAAAAAACAAATATTAATTATAAATATAAAATATAATTTTATTTTAGCTAATAAAGCTATATTTAAAAACTAAAACTAAATATTTTTAGTAATTATATATTTTTAGCTATTTATATTATATAATAGCAAAAAATTTTATATAATAAATATAAACTTTTTTTTTATACTTTTAAATATAAACTTTGAAATATTTGTTACTTTTTTAAAAATTAACAACAATATAACTTTTTAAAAATATATTTAATATAAAATTTAAAATATTTAAATATAAAAAGCAGTTATTAAATAAAACTTTAAATAATTTGTTAAATATTTAATTATTTAAAAAAAATTAAATATAATAGCTAATAATATAATTAATATATAAAAAAAGTTAAATAATATAAAAAACTAATTTATAACATTGATTTAATTATTTAAATTAACAGCTAATAAAATTGCTAATTTAATAGTACTATTAAAAAAAAAACTTATTTTTTAAATTAAATTAATTTTTAAAAAAGATTTAATCGATAAACTATTGTTATAACTTTTGTTATAACTTTTATTTTAAATAATTATTTTTTTTTTTTTTTTAAAGCTATTTAATATTAAAACACTTTAGCAACAATATATACAAGCTTAAATATTGCTATTTTGTTTTGTGTTTATTTTGCAGCTAAAATTTATTAAATTATACAAATTAGCAAGTAATTTTTACTATAATATAAATAAAATATTGCAATATATATTAAACTAAATAAAATATATAATGTTTATATATAATATTTTTTAATTAAAATATAGTTTAATATAATAATTTGATTTAGTTATAACGTTAATAAATTAAACTAACTTAATATTTATTGTTTGATTTTAAGTTTAATTTATTTGATTTATAATTAAGTTTTAATTTAAGTTAACAATAGTATTAAATTTTAATTTAAACAATTTATTTTATTATTTGATTATATATTAATAATTAAATAAAATAAAAACTTAACTTTTTTTACGCTGTAATAATTGCTCGATTAATATTTTTTACAATATACAATTTATTAATTTTAATAATTTAAATGATTTTTTATTTAGCAATTTAAAAAGTTTATATTAGCTTAAATATAATTTTTATTTAAATAAAAACTTAAATAAACTATATAAAAATAGTTATTATTAAAAAAGTTTTATATTATAAATATTTAATTATAACATTAATAACTTTTTTTTTAAGTTTTAACGATTAAAATAATTTAATATTAGTTTATTTAATTTAAACTATAATAATTTTAACAATATAAAATTAATTATTAATAAAAACAAACCAATTTTTATAAATATATATAATTTTATTAAATATATTAATTTTTTTTTAAAAAACAAAAATATTGTTAAAAATAATATTAAATAAATTTTAGCTATATTTTAAATTTTAATAAAAAAACTTGCTATTATATAATAAAATAATAAATTAATAAACTAAATATAAATTTATTTAAAAGTTAAAAGCTTTATAGTTATATTTAATAAACTAATTTAATAATTTATAATATAAACTATAATTGCAATAAAACGATTTAATATAGCTAAATTTATATTTAAAAATATAGCTAAAAATAATATAGTTATAACTAATTTTATTTAAAAAAAGCTTAAATATATATAAGTTATAAAAATATTAAATTATAGCAATTGCAATTAATATAATATTATAACAGCTATTTAAACAAGCATAAATTTTAAAATTAAAATATATTTGCTAGTTTTTATTTAAAGCAAAAATAATATATTGTTGTTTTATATAATAAAAATAATAAAAATAAAGTTAATTTTATTAATAATAATATAAAAATATTACTTTAAATTGTTTTAAAAAGTTTATATAAACTAAAATGCTAATAAATAAAAATAACTTTTTAAAAAGTTTATATATTAAAATCGATATAATAAACAAAAGTTTTGTTATAAATAATATAGTAATAACTAATACAATTGAAATAAATTTTAAAGCAAAAAAAATAAGTTATAAAATTAACGAAACTTTTTTTAAAAATATAAATAATAAAGTAAATTTTAATTTTAATAAAATAAATTACAAAGATTTATTTAAAAAAATAAAAATAAAAATAAAAAAGCAGTTAAAATAAATAACAAAATAAATATAATTATAACTATATTTATATAACATAAAATAATTAATTTAAAAATAATAAAAATATATTAATTTTTAATTTAAAAAGTAATTAATTTTCAAGCGAAAATAATAATATATATATATTAATTAATTATAATAAAACATATAAATATTATAATTAAATGTTTAATTTAATAAAAAAACGCAATAAATATATTAATAAATATAACAAATATATTAAAAAGCAAATTAAATTTTTATTTTTTATATATATATTATATTGTTTATACAAACAATATAATAATTTGTTTTGTTTTAAAAATAAGCTTTTTGTATATTTAAAGCAATATAAATACTAAAATATAGATTTTATATATTAAACAGTTTTAATAAATATAATATTAATAATATAAAATAGCAACTTTTTTAAAAAAAATAAAAAAACTGAATTAATTATATTATGTTTATAAATAGCACTATTTAAAATTTAAAAAATTAATATTTAAACAAAAAAGTTTTTAAATAATTAATTTTTATATTTAAAAATAACTATATACAATAAATTTAATAAAAGTAATATTATAATTTATATAAATATAAAAGCTAAAAAAAGTTTAATAATATATAAAACTTTTATTAACTTTTTATATATAATTAAATAATATAAAAAAAAAGTTAAAAATATTAACAACAAATATATTTAATATATAAATTAAGTTATTTTTATATTTTATTTGTTAAAATATAATAACTATAAGTTTTTTAAATTTTTAAAAGTTATTAAATTTATAAAAATATTAAATAAAAATATTAAATTTACTATATTTTTTAAAAATAACTTTTTAAACTTTTGTAATATAATTATTAATTATAAATGCTATAAAATTATATTTATTAATATAAATAACTTTGAAATATTTTTTTATATATATTTTTAAGTTTATTTATATATATATAAAATAATATTTTTATAAAAAATAGTTTTAAAATTTAAAAAAACGGTTTATATATTTATAATATATAAACTTTTATTTTTAAATTATAAATTTATTTTTAAACTTTTTTATAAAAATGAAATAGCTATAATTATAAAATTAATTATTTTATATTTAGTTATATTAATAAACTTGTTATTAATTAAAAAAATAATTTTTAAAAATATTAAAATAAGTATAATTTAAAAATATATAAAATTAAATTATATTAAAACTATATAAAAAAAATATATAAAAGTAACTATTTTAACAGTTAAAATAGCAGTTATAAATAATATAAAAGTTAAAGCTATAAATATAAGTTTATAAATATTTAAAAATATTACAATATTAAATATATTTTTTATAAATTAATTTATTTTAAATATAAATATATAAAAAGTAATAGTTATAAAAAACTATAAATTAAAATTAATATAAACTTAAAAAAATATAAACTAAAATAATATAACTAATATAATTAATATATTAAAATTGTTAAATATAATTAAAAAAACTTTATTAATTAATATTATATATAATATAATTAAAACTATTTTAAAAATAAAGTTTATAAATTTTGATTTAAATATAGCAGTAATAAAAGCAATAAAAAAACTTAAGTTAAAAATTTAAAAAATTACTATTACAATAAATATTAAAAAGTTTTTAAAAAAAAAAAAAATAGAAGTAGCTATTAGTTAATTTATTTATATTAGCAAAAGTTTGTTAGCTTAAAAAATATTAGATTTGTTAAAAAAAATATCTAAAATTTAATTCGATTAAAATATAATTAACATTTTAAAAAACAAACAAATAAAAATATTTTTAATAAATAATTAACAAAAATTTAAATTTAATAGTTGTTTATATTTATTAAATATTAAAAACTGCTATATAATAAATTTAATATTTAATAAATTATATAAATAAAGCTATATAAAATAAATAAATAAATTGTTACTTTTTATATATTTAACTTTTATTGTTTAGTTATAAAAAAAAAAAAAACTATATATTTAATTTATAGTTATTTTATAAGTTTTTAATAAAATAGTAATATTAAATAATTATTTGTTTTTATTACAATTAAAAATAATAGTATCAATTTAAAAAAAAAGTTATATTTTAGTAGTAAATACAACGTTTTTTTTTTATTAATTTAAAATTTATTTAAAATATTAAAATAGATTTATTATTATAAATTTAAAAAGTTTAAAAAAATTTATAATAATATTAATAAAATTTTAAAATTTATTTATATATATATAATAATTTATAAATAAGCTATTATAACTTTATAAATATTATTACTAAATATTTATTAATAATATTGTAATATTTTTTAATAATAAAAAGAATTATTTAAAACAGCTATATATAATATTTAAGCTATTTTATAAACAGTAAATTTTGCTATTTTTTAAAAAGTTATTTTTAAAATATTTATTAATAAAATTGTTAAAATTTTAAATAAATATATTTAAATTATTTATTATAATAAAGCAGTTAAAAGCTTTTAAAAATTTATAGTTTTTAAATTAGTTGAAAATATTAAAACAATATTTTGAAAATATAAAATTTTTAAAAATATTATTGCTATATTATATATAATATATTAAACTGCTATAATAATAAAAAATAGCTTTTTTTAATAAAAAAAAGCAATTAAAATATATAGTAGCTAATAATTTTAATAAATAATAAATATACTATTAAATTATTTTATTTATTTTAATAGCTAAAAAAAAAGCTTTATTTAAAGCTGTATAAAAATTAGTATATAGCAATATAATTTTTTATTATTATAATTTTATTAAAACTTTATTTATATAAATAAATAGTTTTTTAAAAAAAAGTTTTAAATTAATATTATTTTAATTAAAAAATAGCTACATTTAAAAACTAAAAACGTTAATTTTAAATATATAAATTTTGTTAATTATATTTTTAAATAAATATTTGTTATAGTTTAAAATAAAATATAAACTTTTAAAATTAAAAATTATATATATTGTTTAAAAATATAAAAAACTTTAAACAACTATAAAAACTTTATATAATTTAATAGTAATATTAATTAACTATTTAACAATTAAAAAAATATTTAATTAAATTAATATTAATATAGCTTTTATAAATTAAATAAATAAATATTTTATAAATATATTTATTTATTTATTTTAATATAGTTTATAAATTTTTTATTTGTTAAAATAGCTTAATTTTATATTAAATATTTTTAATTGACTTTAAACTATAATAAATTAAATTAATAAAATAAAATAAAATTAAAAAAACAAATAAAAAGTTAATATTAAACTAAATTTAAATAGTTATAAAAACAATAATAAAAAATAATATATAAAAAAATATTATTATAAATTATAATAAAAACTTTAAATATTAGAAAATTTTAGCTAATATTTAAAAAAGCAATAAAAGTATTAAAAACTTTAAATAATTTAAATATTTTTTTGCAATAGTTAATAGCTTACTATATAATATAAATAAAAAAAATAAATATAAACTATATATATTTAATATATAAATTAAAAAGTTTTTTAAAATTGTTTATAATAATAAATATTATTTTAGTAAGCAAAAAATAATAAAAAATTTAAAAAGTTATATAATTAAATCAAAAATATAAAAAGTTTAAATATATTTTAAATACTATAACAAATATTAAATATATAATATTAGTTATAAAAAATTTTATAAAAATTATTAACTAATTAAACTAAAAAATATAAAGCTAATAAAAATAATTGTAATAAATTTTATATTAAGTTTATTAAATATATTATTTATAAATATACTTTAATAAATTAAAAAGTTTAATTATTATAATATAATAATAATAGCTATATATACTATTTTAAAAAAATTATTGCTAGTATTAAATTATAAAAAATATATAGCAAAAAATTAAACTATATTTTTAACAAAGCTTTTATTTATTTATAACTAAAGCGTTTTTATAAAGATTATATTAAATAAAAATTGCAAATTTATATTTATTTTTTAAAAAAAACTATAAAAAATAATAAATATAAAGCTTTTAATAACTACAACATATTATTTTTAAATAAATAATTTTTTAAAATATAAAAATTAAATAGTAAAAATTGTTATATACTATTATTTGTTTTAAAATTTTAATAATATATAAATAAATGTAATTTTTACGCTATAATAAAACTTTAATAGCGTATATTTTAAATTTATTAAATTTTTAACATATAAATAATTGTTTAAATTTAAACTATTAAGTTTTAATAATGTAATTATAAAAACAAAAGCTGTTAATATTTTTAAAAAAATATACTTTTTAAAAAAATATTTATAAAAAAATATTAAATTAACAATAGATTTTATAGTATTTTATATTAAATATTATTACAATAAAAAGCATTAAATAATAAAGTTTTAAAAAAAAAAAAAAAATATATTTAAAATTATATAAAAAGTATTATTTGTTTAATAAATTATTTTAAAAACTTTTATAGCAGTTTATAAAGCTTTAAAAAATAAAAAAATAAATAAGTTAATTAGTTTATAAAATTAATTTTTTTAAAACTTTTAATGTTTATTTAATTATATTAATAATATATTTATTATTAAAAAAATATAAAAAAAATCTCTTTTATTAAACTGTTTTTTTTTTTAAGTTTATTTAAAATAATTAGCTAAATTTAAAAAAAAAAAAAAAAGTTTTTTAAAATTGAAACTATTATTAAATATAAAACTAATAAATCTAAAAAAAGATTTAACTATTTAATTAAATAAAAAAGCTATAGTTATAAAAACAATTAATAATAATTGAAATAGCAACTTTAACAAACTAAAAACTTAGTAAACAAATATTAGCAATATTAAAAAAAGTAACTAGTATTAAAAAATGAAAAAAAAGTTACAGTAGTAAAAAAAAATCGCAAATAATTTTGTTAAAAAATTAATTAATTAATTAATTAATTAAATAATTAAATAATTAAAAGTGTTAAAGTTAATATATTTTTTTATATATTTTAATATTTAATATAATTAAATAAAAAAGTTATTTTAATAAAAAAAAACTTTATACTATAGTAAGTTTTATTAATAATAAAATAAAAGTAAATAATAAAAATAAGCTAAAACTTAAGTTAAATAGATTTTTTTTATTAATTTTAAACTAGTTTTTTTTTTTTTATATTATACTTTTAAACTTAATATATAATATTATTTTAAACAATATGTTTTAAATATATAACTTTTTACTATATAAAAAAAAAAAACATATATTAATTTAAAATCGATAATATTAAAAGTAAATAGCTATTAATAAAATTAACTTTAAATATATATTTATTTTAAATTAAATAATAAATAGTTTTATAAAGTTATTATTTTAATTTATATTTGAAAAATTTAAAATATTGTTAAGTTTAAAGTAATTATATAAAAAAAGTATAAAATTATAAAATAGTTTATATATAAAGTTAACAAAACTAAAAGTTTAATATTAAAATCTTTTTATTATTTTTTATTACTATTATTTAAATAATAAAAAATTTATTAAAAAATTGTTTTTATATTATAAAAATATATATATTAAAACTATTAAAAACTAAACTATAAAATAAAGTTTAAATTAACTAAATTAATAAATAATAATAAAAAAATTGCTAAAAAATAAACTATAAAGTATTTAAAAACTATTTTTTATTAAAAATAACAATAGATTTTTTTTTTTAACTTAAATTAAATATTTTAAATATTAATATATTTTAATATAATAAGTTTAACTTTTAAAAAATATTAAAGTTAATATAACATTAAAAAATTAACAATATTGCTACTTATAATAAAATATTTTAAACTAGCTTTTTAATTTAAATTTGCTTAATTTTATATATATTTATATTATATATTATTTATTAAATTAATATAAAAGTAAAAATATTTTAGCTATTATAAAATAGTTTAATATTAAAATATAGTAGTTAAAGCTATTATAAATAAGTTTTAATTAATATTAAAACTAAAAAAAACAGTATTTATAACATTGTTTATAATATTTATAAAAGGTTTATAAACTAAATAAAAAGTAAATAATAAAATATAATATATATTTGCTATAATTGTTTTAAAAAAAAACAATATAATAAAAAAATATATAATATTTTAAAACTATAACTTTTATAACTAATTAGTAAAAAATATAAAAATATAAAAAATACTTTAAAAGTTTTAAAAAAAAGCTTATAACTATTTTAAGCAAAAATTAAAAAGCTTAATTATTTAATATAACTATAATCAAAAATAAAATAGCTAAAAAAAGTATATCTATTATTTTATAAAAAAAAATATATTTTTAATATAAAGTAAAAAATAAACTTTATTTTAAACTATAAAATTTATAAATTTATAAATGCTTTAAGTTTAAACTTTAATATTAAAGTATTAATTATTACAAAAAAATCGAAATAAATATATAAATATTATTAAAAATATAAAAATATATAGCTATTATAGTAAATAAAAATAAAAAAAAAATAAAACAGATTTTTTTTTACATTAAGTTAGTTTTTTAAAACTAATAGTTAAAAAAAATTAAATATTTTTAAAAATTTTACTTTATATTGCTTTATTTTATAAAAAGTCAAAAAAAATAAAAATATTTTTAAAGATTTTATTTTTACAGCTTTATTTAATTTTATATATATATATATAGATCAAAAAAAAATATTAAAATTAAAAAACAGAAATATATATATTTTATATATAATATTAACATATATAAAAAAGCTGTAAGCTATTAACTTATATAAATAAAACTTAGACTTTTAAATAATTAACAAAATTATTAAATACTTACTTTAACATAGTATAGTTTAAGCAAACTAATAGTATATAGGAGAATGGACTTTTTTATATGTTATATTTAATTTTTTTATATTTGTAAAGTTAAAAAGGATGTTATACTTAAAAAGTTAAAAAATAGTATTAAGTAATTTTGTTAAATGTGATTTAAATAATAAAAACTAAATTTTATAGTATTGTTAAAATAATAAAAAGCAATAAAAATATTTAGAAATATTTAAAAGTGTAGAATAAAAAGTATAAAAAACAGAAGGTATAAAAACAGAGAAAAAGATTAAAGCGTAAATAGTAAAAAGTTTATTTCTAAAAGAAAAAGCAAGTAAACAGAAAAGAGATTTAAGTAAAAAAGTAAATAGAAAAATTAAAATAATAAATTATAAACAAAAGAAAAAAAAGAAAAAGCGGTAAAAGTGCTAAAAATATATAGTAAGTTTAAAATAAAAAAATAGTAGTTTTTAATAATAAAAAAAAAAAAGCAAAAACTAAAAAACTATTTATTTTTTTAACAATAAAAAAAATAATAATTTTTTTATTATAAATGTAAAAATAAAAAATTAGTAATTTTTATAAACGATAATAAAAATAAATGTTGCTGCTAGTTAGTTAAAAAAGTTCAAAAGTTTAAAAAAAAAAAAAAAAAATTTTTTTAATAATAATATATTAAAATTATAAGCTTTTGAAGCTTTTTTTAAAAATTAAAAAATAAATTTAAAATTTATAGTTTTAAAGTTAGTTTAAAACTAATAAATATTTGTTTTAAATAAGTTTTTTTATTTAAAATAATTTTAAACAAGTTTTTTTGTTTAAAATAAAATATATAAAGTAATATATTTGTTTAGTTTTTTTTATAAAAGTGTTTATAATTAAAAATTTTAGCTTTATTTAAAATTTAATATTTTATTTAAAAAATTAATATAGCTTATATTTTTAGTATTATATATTAAATTATAATATTTTTTATAATAACTATTTATTTTATTATAAAAAAATTTAATAATTTATTTATTATTAGTATTATTAAGCTAGTTTTAGTAATAGTTTAAAATTTATATATTTTTTTTTAAATAGTTAAACTAAAGCTTATTTAAACTTAAAAAAAAAAAAATAAATTAAAAATTTTTATATTAAAATAAATTATGCAAAAATTTAATTATAATAAATAAAAGCAAAAAAAAGTTTTTATAAATAAAAAAAGTTTTTAATATATAATTAAAAGCGATTTTTTTTAAAGTAAGTTTTTTTAAAATTGCTATTATTTAAAGTGTATTTGTTATATTATAAACAGAACTAAAATAATTACTTTTAATTTTAAGTTTTTAAAGTTTGAATTTTTTTCAAAAAGTTTTAAATAGCTTTTATAATATATTTTTTGTACTATAAACAAAAAGTATGTTTTAATAAAATATTTTATAGCTATATAAAACTTTTAAAACTTTTTAAAATTTTGCAGCAGCTATATAAAGTAACTGTTGTATTTATACAAGTTTTGTAGATCTAGCTTATAAAATCTTATAAGTTAGCTGTCTTTTTTTCATTTCTAACCATTTCGTCTGGGCTTGGGTTACAGCGGCTTCGGCCAGTGTTATTGCTGGCGCTGCGAGCTTGCGCAGTGCGTAGTCGAGACTTGCAAGAGCCGGAGAGACAACACTCGGAATTTGCTGCGTCGTGGTTTGCCTAAAGATACCTTCTTAACTAGTACGGAGGCCTGCTTGTCCTGCAGTCCTAAAAGGCGCAAATATGCTAGAGACACGGACAGAACCTGGCGGATTGAAATGCTGTGGATAATGGTGTACCGCCAGCTATGATTGTGGTATCTCAGAGAACTAAGGTGCTCGCAGCTGGTTTTGGTATAGCGCATGACCCTCTACGCCATTGTTACCCGGTAGTTCATATTGTTAGTCCCTTCTGATAAGCCCCGGTTATAGTGTTTGAAAGTGGCCATCGTGCTCGCGTCGCTGCTTGGTAATAAATATTACGCTACCGCCCCTAGTCTTGTCCATATACCTGCCAAGGGGTTAGTTCACAGTGAATAAAAGACCCGTAGCAGCTAGGAAGAATGGTGTAGTATAGGGCTCAATAGAAAGATTCATTGGTTCCTAACCCTCTAGGTTCATAAGGGGGGACAGAACGTCATACATATAGCTAAATCCGTAGATATAACCACCCTATAGGGTCTAGTCACTTTACCACCTAATAATACCCTTCGAAAAGAGTTATATTTTGTTCCACGATCTCGAAATTTCCTTCGTTAAGAACTATAGTAGTATTTTAGGTTACACTTCTGATACAGGACATTGAGAAACAAGTGCTCTAGAGGCTATTACATCTGGTACACAGATGATAACACTAACCTGGCAGAAAATCTTCTGTGCCTTCGTCTTGGTCTGTCTTTTGTCAAAGAGAGCTATTGATGCGGCTATTTGAACCGCATTCGAATTTGGCACCCATTCCATCGACCCTCTCCTGTTGGATTTGGTGCCTTAAATACTAAATTAATTATGTTTTGCATAATAGTAGATCTTTTGGCGCAGTGGTAAAATCCAACATCTTCATCGTTCGAGAAGTGCTTATCCAAGTGGTCACCAATAAACTTTCAAATGCTATTCTTACGGATAAATAACTATTTCTATAAAGCAGATATAGTTCATTACTTCTCAATGATCTCTAGATGGTCAAGGTTTATGAGCATGATTTATTCCGCTTAAGACCGGCCGAGCGCAGGGCAGTACAGTGAAATATATACTCGTAACTCGAATACCTCGTCAAAATTTCGCTCGCGATTCGTCGTCAAGAAGAGGATGCCATTATAGTATCCTAACACTCTATGCAATTGTTAGTAGCTGTTACCACATCTCTATCTCAGAATACATACCGCAGGAAAACCAACACCAAATAATATCTCTGTAAAGCACTAGCCTCTCGCTGGGATAAAAAAATGTCGGCTTCGTCCAGTAGCAAAATAGTAGGAAACGTAGTAATGTTAGACTTATAGCTTTTTTAGATAAAGGAATAGCGTTTCTTAATCCCATGAGTGTGCAAGCCGATATGTTTCACTGAGTGAAGACTCAACTCCTTAGGGAGTAAACCCGAGATCGCCACAGGTGATGGCAAGGAGAGGTTTACAGTGCCAAAGAGCGACAGCCTCGGAAGTAGCTGTTTTTCCAACACCTGTAGCCCCATGGAGCAATAATACGAGACTTCTGTATTTCCCTTGAATCAGATTTTGGTCCATTTGGGACTGGAAACTTGATAGAGGCGCTATAGTCTCCTCTTGAAAATGTGACCATACAGCGGATTTAATGATACAGATGTGTTTGTCATCAATCTTACGATTCTAGGACGTATCATCCCTTGTTGCAATTTTGAAGAATGACTCAATACTTCCCGAGAAGAATCTGCGCTTTCTTAGTGCGTAGGCATATTAAACAATCATAGCCCGGTGGACTATGCACTTTGTTCCATGTATCCATGATTCCCAAGCCAGGAGGTGAGGTCCTCGAGATCACGTTCCACCCATAATCGTCGAATGTCCATGTGCTCCATTTTCCGGGCCAGCAACTGTTGGTAATTTTCCGCGTTGCGTTTCGCAAAAAAGCGCTCCACATCTGCCATCTGGTCTCTAGTGCTAAGCCCATCCAACACAACCCCCAGCGCCTTGGATTGCATATCTACTGGCACCGCTTTCTCCACTCGGTCCCAGTTCGCCTTTACCCACTTCCACAGTCCCTCTGCACCATGCGTGGACGAGTTCATAAGCCACAGCAAGAGATACAGCTTCAATATATGATACGTCAGCAGAGATGTGCAGGAGATCGAGGGCGGGGTCTTACTTACGTCTTGGTCCTTCACTTGTTCGGTGAAAGCTAGATCCAGCACCCACTCGATAAGTTCGGCGGTGCTGGCGCGTCCCAGGCATTCAAGCGCTATATATTTCTCATCCTCGTTTGAGGAGCTCTTCCATATGTTGAGAAGAGCGTCGAGCTCTTCCCTACCTCCGTATGCTGCTATAATCCCAAACGTCTCCCACCATAATGAAGGATTAATGGCGTTCTCCTTGCCGGCTATACGCTCTGCAAACATTTCTTTTGCCGCGGATACAATCCTAGAGAAATTATCAGAGAATGCTAGGAAATACGTTGATAGTTATTACTTACTCTAGATCGCCGGCCAAGCCTGCACCACTAAACATTGACGCCTTGAAAGAAACCATGCTCTCGTCGTCTTCCTCTGATATATCCCAGCCTAATTGACGTGACTTGCTACCAATGATATTAACAATCACCTTCTTTAAGGCAATTACTACTGCTGGCCTCTGAAATTTGAAGGTTGATTGCACAGCGCTGAGGTTCTTGTCGATCGTTTCCCAAACGCAGTAGTCACTCATGTTCTTGAAACTAAGGCAGAGGTCTAGCAGGGTGCTAGTCTTGTTAGTGCCAGCACTTACAAGAGCCCGTAGATCGCAAGACATTCCAACAGCGTCGCGAATGCTCAAGTGCCCCTTAAGCGCAGCTTGAATGAGTCTCTGAAGGTGATCTGGCTCATAGAATGTACGAAATACGCCATCATGGTCTGCATTGACTTTTACAAACTCCGACGGTGGAAGACTAATTGTTAATTTGCGCGTCACCATGTCAACCACACGGACGCCTGAATCGAGGCGAATAGCGATCCGGAGAGGATAAGGCCCCTGATCCTCTGCCAAGTTCGCAGCGGCGCTTCCGATGAAGCGTTCTTGGCTGAGGCATAGACGGTGGACAAGTGTGGACCCCTCGTCCTGAAGAGTGAGTTGCTTCACTTTGATGAGCGGAAATCCTGCCTGCTTCGTCCAGACTCTCATCTTGTCTTGGAATGGTTGGCCTGTTAGGTCTTCCCAAGCAAGCCAGAGGTCCTTTGACTCTGTGTTGCCGAAGCTGTGTCGTTCAATGTACAATCGAACTCCTTCAAGAAATCTATCCTCACCGAGCTCATGCGAAACCATCTTGAGAATGCAACAGCCCTTTTGGTAAGATATTTCGTCGTAAATCTGCTTGGCTTCTGTTGCGTCCTGTACTACTTGCTCCACGGCATGGGTATTACTAAGTGAGTCCAGTTCAAGGACAGCCTGAAGGTCTCCCAAGACGTAGTTGTCCCAGATGCGCCAGCTTGGATACAGCTTATCGGACGCCATCCACGCCATCAAGATAGCGAAGCCTTCCTTGAGCCAGAGGCCGTCCCAATACTTCATGGTGACCAGATTACCAAACCACATGTGGGCGATCTCATGGAGTACTGTGTTAGCAATGTATTGTTTTCGTTCCAATGAACTATCATCGACATCCAAGAGCAGCGCGTTCGTTCTAAAAGTGATGAGCCCCCAGTTCTCCATAGCTCCAGCCGAGAAGTCAGGAACCGCAGCCAGGTCTAGTTTGGATAAGGGATAGGGGGAGTTAAACATCTGGGAGAAAAGACATAGGCCTTCCCACGCGAGATTCAAGGCATAGTCAGCTTCGGCCTGGCGCCCTAGGGGACAGACGATGGACAGTGGGAAATTGCTCTTGGTGGACTTCACTTGAGCCAATGGGCCAGCCATAACGGCGACAAGCTGTGAATAAAAGATTAGAGTGGCGCTACAACATAATCATTTCAAGGGCGACATACGTAAGTGGACATCTGTGGGGTTTTCTGGAAAACCACTAGTCGTTCCGACTCAGATAACTCGGTCACTTCGTCGATGGGCGTGTTGGAAAAGGAGAGCCAGGATGGATGGGCGACAATAGACATGACGAACTTAGCTTTGAGAGCCGGTTCGTCGAAACATGGGAAGACCTATTGTTTCCCAAGATTAGGAACTAATACACGCTGCCTCTAAGGGAATCATGCTACATCACCTGTCTAGCATAGGTCGGCTCCATCGATGTAACAGCGATATGATGCTCTGTTTCATCCTCGTCGTTGGTGTAGCGAGCCTGGTAGAAGCCAGCCAGGTCATTCTTGAACTTTCCACGGTATTCTATAACAAACTTGGGGTTCTCGCCGACAATAAAGTGCTCAGATGCCTCGATTTCGACAGTCTCCTCGGATTCTTGATAGCTATCGCTGCGATTAGGCTCATGCTGAATCTGCTGCGGGAAAATAGGGATACCGGATCAAAGAGACATCGACTGATCGCTTGATTGAATGGGACTCGATAGTTACGGCGGTGATACTAATATGCTTGCAATGCAATTTTACGACCCGCGTGGCCTCGACAACGAGGCAACTGGGCGGGCGGCTTGTGTAAGCAATCGGGCAAGCGTTCATATTGGCTCATAACTGGCTCACCTGATATCTACCCGACCTGAGAAATATTGCCCATCAAAGTTTGGCTCTAAGCGCACTCTATAAAGCGTTGGCTTGAGGCGTGCTGGAAGCAGTTTCCGGGATGCCATGACGCAGGTTTTTTTGAAACAAAAGAAGAGATGCCATGTAATGCAGGATGCATGCGGTGGGGTAATGGGTATTTATTATATCTATCATATGTAGTCTGTACCACGACTTGATTCACTTCTGCTTGCAAGTCCTAGAACGGAATCCGGTGCCCTTCCGGTGACACAAGGAATCCGTGCTAGCATTGGCTACTAGTCAGTCTGCTTGGCATCACAATTATGACATATCAACGGAATCGTCAGGACGTCTTTGCTACCATAACCGCCATATCTTCACCGCCCATCCTGGCATCTTCTTTAACCATTTGCTTGTGAATGCTACCTCTAGTGCAAAATGCAATCTTCGCTGGGTGTAAGGACAAACTTGACTACCTCAATAGCGTAGTCGAACCCAAAAGGAAGGATAAGTTGTCTATTGTGAGCATTGCCAGAGAGAAGATGGAGTGGAAAAGTCACAACTGGCATTAATAAACGATTTCAATCTTTTGGGTCGCGGCAGACACCACCGTCAAAATGGCTAAGCCTTCGAAGGAATTGCCACGGACCTTGACCTATTCGATGCCTGCAATCCTGCCAGTAGCTTAGCCACGGCCCGCGAAGCCACAAAGAAGTGACTACAGCCCACACGTATGTGACGAGTTCTAACCACCATCAGCCGGATGACTACTGGCCTACGGGTACCCGTGGCTTCTCAGTGATCACGTCTTGTCGCCAGAATCTTGTCCGGTCCCCAATCTCGGCAATACTACATCTCGGTTGTTTGAACACAGCGGATGGCGTTCATTTCATACTTGAAAGGGCTGCACCGACAACAGCGCACTCGGCACACTACGGCGATCTTGCAAAGCAGGATACCGCTCATATTTGCAATGCTTGCGGCGGGCTACCCTGGGCTCTTGCCCAAATATTTCGATACATCCGAGCGTCAAGCATCTCGATATCAGATGTAAGCGACCTTTGTGTCAGGTGATAAAGCAACCAGACCCTGTAGGGTGTTTATATATATGGATTTGGCTATATATAAGGGACCCTCGGTCCTCTCTATAGATCTAGGAGGTCAGGAATCAATGAATTTATCGATTGAGCCCTATATTACACCCTTCTTCCTAGCTGCTACAGGACTTCTATCCACTCCGTGACTTCTTTCTCTGACACTTTGCTACAACTCGGAGGCTTTTGTCGGCGTCGATTCAATGCTTAACAAATTACACCAACCGGACTATTACCATGGATTTGGTACAGCTTTCCCCCGGGAAGTGTCGCTACAGTCACTTCACCCGCCATGCGAAACATTAAGCCAATTGTTTTCGTAATTCGATCCTGATGGAATTCCTGGGTTTGATTAAGCAAGTGGCTCAATTGTATAATGTGAGCTTTAAGTTGTAAATTGTAGGGTGGGGAGCGTATCATAACGCTATTGCATCATCCTCTCGTAGCTAACGCTACGAGTTCGCAAACATACACGATGCGCGGGCTTACGTTCAACTGAAGCGCGGAGACCACAAGTGCGGTCAACGCGGAATGAGAGTAATACGTGTCGCTAGCAGCAGCGAGCATCGACTCCATGCCGCTAGTTTCGCAATCATAAGATAATTTATCAAATAGCATCATAATCACTATTAACTAAAGAGTCGCATCCTCCGTGACTACTCCTAATAATCTTCCGGAAAGGAGTACTAATTCCGATGCCAGCACTAGTCATCGGATCTAACCGGATGCCGTACCGCTAAGATCGCCCGATGCCCTTATTGGCTTAATAATAATATGTAGGATTTACGCTAGTCTAGCACCACACGATCGCTCTAACATGAGCTTCCGTTTCTTCGCCGTATTACGCTTCCGTACTAACCGAAATGTTCAGTATTACATAAAAAGGGCATTAGACAGTGACCGGTTCACTAATTGGAGCTCTACGGCTAAACTTGCTCATAATAGCTCGTATCATCTGATCAATGCATCATCGCGGATTGGTTTAAGTCATTTTCTCAAACTTATAACAACAACCAAATCGAGCAATGCGGTCACAATCAATCCTCACATTCTCAACCCATAACCGATGATTAAACGCAGTATGGCTACGGTAGACACCGAGGAATTTGCGAGAGGCTACACCCTCGCGAATCATGCACAACACAATGCGGGGATGTTTCTTCTCAAGACGCTCGCAATCACTCGTGGTATGCGGGTTCTCGACGTCGGCTGCGGGCCCGGTGATCTCACGGCCCAGATAAGGGAAATTGTGGGAGAGGACGGAAGTGTCGTTGGCATCGACCCGAGCAAGGAACGCATTACCATCGCAGTCGACGAGAGGGCCGGGCCTAATCTATCATTCCGAGTAGGAAGAGCGGAAGATCTCTCACAATTTCCCTCCAGCAGCTTCGATGCTGTCTTTGTGAACTCTACTCTACACTGGGTGCAGGACCAACCCACAGCCATCATGGAGTTCAGCCGCGTTCTAAGGCCAGGAGGCCGCCTTGGTATTTCCGGCGCATCCGGAGACTTCGTCGCTGCGCATGAGAAGATCAAGGCGGATGTTCTGTCTAGAGACCCTTACCGCATGTATCCTGAGCAGAGCCCTCCGAAATTTCTCAAGAAGCTTGAGTTAGAAGGTCTTCTTGATGGAGCTGGGTTTCACGAAAGAGACATCATCGGAAAATCCATCATCAAGTCGGCCGAAGACGCAGACGCAATGCTTAATTGGTTAGATGCTAGTTCATCCGGAAAAACATACGGCGGCATCCCACTAGAATTACGACCAAAAGCAAGAGAGGAAATGAAGCGCGAATGGGACAAGCTTACGACGGAGGATGGAATTCAGATGGAATTGCACATTTTGGTCACTGTAGCCATTAATAATAAGACTTGATTGTTACATCGTATATGTATATGTATCTATATATCTCTCTCTTCTCCGAGGTTAGTTGGGTCCCCTCGTTAGGTCTCGTAACCCCGGAGAAATATTCCTAAAATCAGCGGCCTAAAGGGGGTGGTGGTCTTTCTGTGGAATAGAACCCTCAAAAATCCTTGAAAATGGCGATAACGAGCGATATAGCTTAGTCTATACTAGCCTCAACCCGCCCTTCGATGATGATCGATTACAGATGTTTATATTGTGTGTTGAATCGTAACGTAAAGTGGTGTGGTAAAGACATGAATCTATTGTTTGAGAGAGCCTGAGGCCATTAATAATAAGTAATTACGGTATGGGTACCTACACAGCAACTACCCATTGCAGCAACCACCAAAAGACTATTCCTATATTTTTTTGTCCATCCACCTGACTCTACCAACGAGATACATAGTGATAATACACCACTAGCGAACCACTAATTATTTATAGTAATATGAGGTTATTATGGTTCAAAATCATGCATTCCAGAGTCTTTCCCGACCGATTTAGAGTCACTTCTGTTCTCATATATTAACAGTGCTAATTATACACGGATTGTCAAACCCGTATATTACAGCATTACAACACAATAGTGTAAACATAACCGTGAGATATTTAGGCTGAACTCCGAATGACTTTCCGCTCTTGGGCTCCTGGTCTGCAAGCTACCTTCAGGAATAATACGTTCAATTCGTCCTAAATTTCTACCGTATACCCCGACCTCGAGGTCCCAGAAATGTCCGACTATTAGTGGCTTGCGCCTGCGCCGAGCCGGCCAAATAAGAAGGTCCCGAGGAATATACCGGCTAGAACGGATAAAAAGTAGCCGACGTTAAACGTCATCACCGCTAGCATGCTATTGTAGAACGTCCTACGTCAACAATAATCCTTTCCCCCCCAAATAGCAGGAAGCAAGACCAGTTTATTGACTCACAGCAGGTAGCCTACACCTCCGACAAAGACCTCGAGGAGAGAACGACCGAGCTCGACGCTCACGAGGAAAGGGTGGCGTGCACGCCGTTCGCGTAACTGGTGCCCAAGGTTTCCCATGCGGGGAGGCTGAATACGCTCTGCTACCAGTGACTCCTTATCGGACGAGATGTGAGCCCGGGCGATGAGGTTGGGGTTGCCGTCGAAGGCCAGGGAGCGAAAGGCGAGGAGGGCGCGATGGATCACGGCCAGCACGATCAAGAAGATGCACGTCCCAGCGTAGGCATGCGTATTGCTCGGGGTCCAGGCCAGAGAGTAGAGAGGGGTTACCATGTTCTGGAAAAACACCATGGCCATGTCCTCGGATGTCATCAACTCGCCATCCATGCTGTCTCCGTGCCTCTTAACGTGAGCCATTGCCGCGGTTGATGCCTGGGGCGTGGAAGAGAGGGAAAGAAAAACGATATGAGTGACAAGAGGCTCTCAATCAACGGCGCTTGTGAAGTCGGGTTGGCTTATTGCCAATGTACTGACATGAGATTTTGGATTTAGTCGAGTTAGGTGTTGGTACCGTCACGCTAATGAGGTGCTGCAGATCTACCTTTGTATTATACCACCAGGTACCATCACTCGGCGGCCCTGCTGCTTGCACAAATATGGCTAGAGCCTATAGAACAGAAAACTGGAAAGTCGGCGATGCAGGGATTCGTTACAGTTCGCAACCCTGGCGATCAGAGCAACATTTTTGGTAACATGTTGGCCGTTTATCTCACTGGATCTCCAGTACCTATTAGAGCAACCAGCTGACTATTCGCTATGCCTTACAGATGGCTATACCCAGCTGTCTCAACCATGCAGTTTTTTTCTCTGTCCGGCTTGATCGACTTCACGATAGCTATTACCTGGCCCGGCGACCAGCAGAGAATCCGTCTACCCGTCGTATGATAAGCGCATGCCATGCATTCCCGTTACCAACGAGCATCAAGTTAACTTCCTAGTACAGAAGGCCGGTGATAAGAACTTGCTCATATTAGAAGGATTGGCCAATGTTGGGGACTTCCTGTCGTCGCGTGGCGAGCAATTATTGCTTACGTTATAAACTTGCTCAAATTGACTCAAAGGCGGAGCAAGCTTTGCTGGGGATAGATAGCAAGAGTCGTTCCTTGGCCTTCAGCTGTGACGTTGTTGCAGGCCCTCCATACCATACCATACCAACCACCAGGTACCAGGTAGGCATCGTATGTACCTCGATGCACACACGCATCATCCCTCACCATGTAAGTAGTCACTTATGTTCTCTGCTCACATGGCCGTCGCCCCGTATCCGTATCAACACCAACCTGGCCTTCGTACAATTAGCACACCAGCCGGCGGAAACCTGCCCAGAGGCAATTAGCTCGAGCGCTGCGCTGTCGAAAACCTCACAGACCAACAGTAATGTACAAGTGCAGCTAAAGTAGCAGATGCGAGAGCTGATCTCGTGTAGCTATGGGCACGAACGTCGAACCGGAAACATCAATCTCATGACTATAAACTATCGCCAATTGGGCCGACTGTTCGACTAGGATTGATAATTCCACGGATGCCTACCCCACACTAGATAACCAGGTATGTGGATTAGGTAGGTATCTGGAGAATATCAGATGAGCTAAAAGGCGAAAACCATTTAGCGCTGTTAGGAATCGAACCTAACCCCAATTAGAAGACTCACTAGGATACACTGCAACTATATCTAGCATGATATGAGGGTCGGTAGTGTCTAGTGTACCTATAATAGAAAGATAGCCCAGGTCTAGGATCATCCCCTCCCGGTTAGAAGAACTAGCGCAAACCCCATCTCTATTACAACACGCAATAGCTCTTTTTTTTTTCTAGCAGAATGCATCTAGCATAATTATACCGCGATGCTGTATGTATAAATCCATTCGAGGACTAGGATATTCCGCCAGTAGAAGAACATATATCTTTTTCTATATGTACTTGTATATGAGCGTGGTCCTGCAAAATATATATATGAAAAAAAAAGAAATAAAGAAATAAATACCTAGAAACAAGCTCAAAAAGTGGGCCAAGATTTTCGTCGCAAGTGGATGTTGTATGCAGCCAGGGTCTCAAAGACCTTGTGCGGATAGGTGTAGGTATTACAAGTTCGTACAGAATACTTGCGGAAGCAGGCCTGGCTCTATGCGTATATGTGCAGACGTGTAGATACCTACTTCAAAAGCCGCCCATCACCCCCAATTATTTTGTAGGTGTGTTTGCTTAGTTTCAGTATTGATCGATGATGACTATCTCGTCTACGTGAACTCTGTCACCCGGAACAGAAACAACACCACACCACATCTCTACTGTCGTCTACCGGTCATATCATTAACACGCTTTTTGTCTAGTGGTGGCCTATTGTTAGTCGCCGCGCGCGATAACTTCCCTCGAGATGCAGGTCCCTGCTCCTCTCTTATTACTCCTTTCTCTCCTTAGTTCCTCGCAATATGCTAGCGCAGCCAGCAATGGCATCGTCGGCTTTGGTATCGACCTATATACGGACTTGTGTTGCCAGTCATGCCGCGACTCATTGTCTAGTCTCTACCTAAGTTGCACCACCTTTCCAGCAAGCAGCAATACCTCCAGTATGGATGACTCTAGTATGAGAAAGAGGCATGATGAGGGTACCATGGTGGGTGCGCCTATAACGAGCGACGACTGCCGTGCGAGTAACCTTCCATGGCTTCAAACCATGGCATATTGCATTCAACAAAATTGTAATGCCGCTGGATTCGGCGCTGCAAAACAAGTCAAGTGCTTTAGCAAGGAAGCACTCGCAGGTGCTATAAAGCCAACGTTACAAGAAAGTCTACCTATGACAGCCCCTACAGTTGAGGTCGCAAGTGACGCTGTTTGGCTTAATAGCACTAGCTTGGTCAACAGTGAACTATATTACGCAACTTATGGCACTTACGCTGAGTTTGGGAGGTCTGAGTACTTACATACAAAATATTCGTATGACTATCAAAATCCCCTTTTTTATAGCGCAAGATACTGACGGTTTGTATCCAGGGTCGCCCTTATTATTCTTGTTATCGGTGTCATCCTAGCTTATGGCATCACAAGCCAGCTTGTTACTGCATCTCCTGGACTTCAGACCCAGTTGCGGTCCTCCCACCTTAGGTCGAAGCTTCGCCAGTACCTCATCCTCCCTGCTCTTTCTAGATCTCGCCACCTAGAGCCTCTTCCTGGACGGTTAGGCTACGTACCCGGCCGCATGCTCAGCATCAATATCGGAATCTATATCATCCTTAATATTATATTCTCTTCCGTGTCCTTTAGCAGTTTCCAACCAAATACCGCTTTCTTGTCCTGGCAGTTTGAGATGTGCGAGTACGTGGGAAACCGAACTGGCACTCTTAGTCTGGTCAATACAGCCATCGCCATATTATTTGCGGGTCGGAACAATCTGTTGATCAACCTGACCGGATGGAGCCAAACAACTTTCTTAGCTTTGCATCGCTGGAGCGCAAGAGTGGCTACTGTCCAGGCCGTGGCGCATTCCATTGCCTACACCGCAGCGTACTTTGAGCCAGGTTATGCCGGTGCGGCGGCCTATGCTGCCCAAGCAGCCATGCCTTTCTACGTAAGTTGTCTCTCTCTCTTCTCTCTGGTTACTTGCAGCCTATTTTTTGCATAGGCCTGCAGCAACAGAATAAATTCCATCCTGCAGATCGAGGAACCAATTCAAGGGGCCTAGCTAATCATGAATGGGAAAAATTAGTGGTGGGGAATCATCGCAACCATAGCCTACGCCCTAGCAGCGTCTTTAGCCATGTTGCCACTCCGCATGGGCTCCTACGATACATTTCTTCTTGTACACATTGGACTTAGCATCCTAGCATTGGTTGGGTGCTGGTATCATCTAGTCCCTCACTTTGGGCTCGATTATGGCTACCAAGTCTGGCTTTATCTGGCTTTTGCCTTCTGGTCTGCTGATCGCTTTGCAAGATTGATTCGTCTCGTTTATTACAATAACTTCGGTTCCTCCGAGGCTATCGTCGAAGCGGTCCCAGGCTGTGATGTATTCCAGGTTACCGTCTTTCCACGGACCTGGGCATTTGGTCCTGGCCAACATACCTTCCTATATATCCCTTGGATCGGAGCGGGGAAGTTTTGGGAGAATCACCCTTTCAGTGTCGCAAGGTGGACATATCAAGACTCATCACCAACAACCGGTTCAGAGAACGTTAGTCTTTTCAACGGCAGCCAAAAGGATACCAAACTGGGTGCGTCCTTGGTTCAGGTCTCTTCGCAAAAAGCGGATTCGTTAGTATCAATCCCTCCTTCAGAGGCACAGGAAGCAACTATGATTGTCTCCCAAACCCAGAAGCGCGCCTCTATCCAGTTCCTACTTCGCGGCCACAGTGGAATGACAGCAGACCTTCGAAAACACATGGCCCTTTACTCGTACGGTTCCAGTATGGGAATCTCAGTCTATACCGAGGGCCCATACGCAGGTCACCGAGCCACGCTACAGCCATTCCAACTAGCCGATACAGTTCTATGTCTTGTCGGCGGTATCGGTATCACTCATGCATTGGGATTTATGCAGGAGTTTGTAAATGCCAACTCTCAAAGAAATGAAGAGACACAGAGGAAATCCAGGCTTATGAAAAAGGCGAAACGCTTTATCCTCGCTTGGACGGCTAGAGAGACGGCACTGATAGAACATGTGAGACAAAATTTCTTAGTCGATTGTGAAGGAACAGAGTATTCGTTCTGGTGCACCGGGGAATGCTCATCTAAAACAAAAGGAGACGTAGTTATGGCAGGAAGAATGGATATCACGTCTGTGATTCGATCTTCAGTAGAAATCGGGCTCCAAACTACTATTCTAACATGCGGCCCTGGTAGTATGGCGGACGAGGCAAGACTACAGGTGATCGATTGTGTGAGAGACGGCTTCAAGGTGGAGTTAGTCGAAGAAGCTTTTTGTTGGTAGTGAGGTAGTTACAATTCATCTCAACTTAGCCTTCATTTTCACGCGGCTCACTCGCTAGTTGGCATAATCTAGAATAGCAAAAAAGATTGTGCGTGGTTCTGAGTGGCAGAGGGATAGGCGCCGCCAACCGCCATCGCTCGCGAAGGATGAACATAATGTCGTGATTAGATCCTAAACTATCTCCTGTCCCATAAGAGACAGGGATAGTGTGGGGCATGAGAGAGTTAGAGCTAGTTTTTATTCACGAGTATGGGGGTGGCTTGTATAATGCAGCCGGTATCGTGTCATTTCTTCCACACATCGGATACCGAGTGTACTGCGAAACACCAATCTCTAATCCGGTGACTAGCATTGGTGGGACTCAGGTCTATCTCTAGTATATTTCCGGACTTCTCATATCTCCAAACTACAATAGTAGGTAGCATTTGGGCTTAAATTTGTACCCACGGGAGCATGAATATGGTTATTCGACCCATTTTCCACGCTTGACTTGACACGAATCGTAAAAATCACCCTATGTAGATATAACAAGCATATCGATTATTTTACCACCACTAGCACATATGGAGCAAGTTTGAGGGATTTTCCCCCGGGGGGCCGGGGGGTTCCATCGTAAGATTACTGATAATATCACAATCTAGAACTCGGGGCAGGTTGAGCATTTCGAACTAGCTGGCAGTTAGTTGGGAAACGGTTGTCTCGGGAGTACATATACACCTCTCCCATATTGGTAATACCCTATGACAAACAGATACTCATTATCTCCAAATCTAGGTTCAATATGTTGCCTTTCGAAATTTCACCCACAATTCCGGCTTTGTCATGGAATGAAATACTTTCATCGGCTTCATCTTGCCATCAAGACCCCACAAGTCATTCTTGCCCTCGTAATCCTTTCTGTCAAGTTCCAGATCGAAGTTCCACAGTAAATGTACCGTAATAAGCAACATCTCCAAGTAAGCAAGGTTTTTCCCTAGGCATACTCGAGGTCCGGTGCCAAAAGGAAGGGAAGCATTGAGCCGATCTTTCGAGAACTTTTTCTTCCCGCCTAACCAACGTTCGGGCTGAAACGTATCGGGCTCGCAGAAATTTAGAGTGGAATGTGTCGCGACCCAGGGCGCGACGGCCACTGTCTTTCCGCCTGGGATGAAGTAGCCGTCGATGGAAACACCACCTGGCGGAACTATGCGTTGCTGACTTGCCGGTGAGGGTGGGAACAATCGTAGGGCTTCATGTAAAGTTGCCTCGAGATACCGAAGTTTCCTGGCTGTCTCCCACTTGATATCATCCTTTGTGGTGAAGGTGCTTCGAACTTCATCTACTAAGCGACTCAGCACGCTAGGGTGAGTACATACGAAGTATGTCCAGCCCGTAAGAGCGGTGGCTGTTGTATCAGTTCCCCCGCTGATAAATCCGGCCATGTTCAAGAATATCTCCGTTTCCGTGAGTGATCTCTTAGATTCGTTGCTCAGGAGAATGTGGTGCATAAAGTCTTCATGGTCACGGTCTTGATCAGCGAGGCGGCGGAGTGTCTTCTCCCGCGCGTTTCTCAGGTGGGTTTTCCTCCACTCCGCTGCTTCGGCGGGAATAAGTAGCCAAGTCATAATAGACTCAAGCCATGTACCAACGCCGGATATTCTCCGTATACCCTGCGTCCATGCAGCCCCAACGAAAATCTGAATGACAGATGTAGACCATTGTGTCGCCGATGCCTGGTCCAGGCATCCAAATGGCTCTGCAAAGCATAAGTCGCCCATAATATCAAATCCGGCATAGCTATCTATCGAATTGTGAGTGATGGGGACTCTAGCAGAGCGGGTTATTTGGGTCTAAATACACCAGTTTGATACGTCCACAGCTTGGTCCTTAGCCGCCGTAGCATGAAGGGCTTCAACAAGTTTATGTATATGAGTAATGACGAGATTTTCCAGTCGAACCAATGCACTATTGGTAAATAGGCACCCCAATGCTTTGCGCTGGCGAGTATGGTGTTGGTTTATGGCTAAGCTGACGCCAGTTTGTCCGTCTAGTGCTCCAACAGATCCAAGGAAAATCGGACTTTTCTCCATGTTCATGGCGCCTTTCTGTACGATATGCTAGTAAGCTTTCAATCTATATTATAGTTTGACTACAACTCACGCGGAGGCCGTATATTTCCTGGCGAGCTTCTACGCTGATAAAACTGATCTCGTCTGGGGAAACTCTCACTACTGGACCATATTGATCGTGGAGTGACTTGTAGTACGTGTGCTGGTCCCCCTGTAGCAAAGCTATGGCGGCAGGTAGCTCTGATATACGATTTATCCAGGGGCCTGGAATGGCACGTAAAGGACCAGAGAATAATCTTTGAAAGATTTTAGCAAATAACCCCAAGATGAGCTAGGTGATATTAGTTGGTATATTGCTTTCCGCATAACAGATAACTCACGGTGATAGCAAACGCTACCATTACAGAAGCTGTCCAGGGTGTATTATTCATCGTTAATTCCGGTCTGGGAAAGATACTTTGTCAAATAAAGTGCTATTAGGTGTGATCATTCATAATAGTTGGAGAAGGGGTTTCAAAGTGCTCTTGCGAGCTCACTCGAGGGGGGGTTCACTATTATACTATATATGTATTAGAGGATTATGGAACTAGGGTCTTCCAGATTAATGACATAAGCGGCTTCAAATATAGAGAGATATGGGTGTCCATTACCTAGTGGGACGAGCTATAATTACCATGGGACTAAACTCGCTAACAACCCCTTCTAGTCTAGTCATCACAACGATATAGGCAGACTTCATGCGAGATGATCCCGATATCTACAACAAGCTGACGCACATTAAAAGCAAGTCTCGAGATAGTAGTAATAAGGAAATACTACACCATTTTAATAGATTGAAAAATCAAATTTATTATATAAGCTAATAGAGTTAAGATTAGATCTAGTAGGATTGATATGCGTTAATTTTAGCTAGTAGGTAGTTGATTTTAACAGGTTATTAATTTATCTACTGTGACGAGGCGGGTGGCAAGCCACCTGCCAAGCCACAGGCTTGTAGCTGTGCCCCAAGCTATATAGCTAGACTACTTTTGCAGTATAGGAATCCCTAGAAGTGCTATTGTGACCCTCATCAGGCCCCCAGCGTGCGGTGTGTGTGAGATACACGTTCCATTTCATTATATATTTACTGCAAATTTTATTATTGTGAAATCATGAAAAATCCCAAATTTTAATAATAATAAGTAAATAATAATATAAATATAGCTTTTATTCAATGTTTATTATTTGAAACCCGCTTGCTGTATATATTTTAAGTAAAAAGCAGATTAAAACCATTAATATTATATAAAACAAGTTGCCTAGTCTCGTTGCGACCGTCACACTTTTCAACCTACGCAAAAGGCATGACAACAAAATCATTCACCCTAGGCGAACCTTAACCCAGTGAAACTCGTGGGCAGGAGACTGCCTCATACAAGAAGATCATCGTTGAGTTCACTAAAGACAGTCTCTACTCAACGTGCTCTCAGGTGCCTCCATCTACTTAAAGCTCTTATTATACTACGTGCGGGGCACATCATACAAATCTTGCATATTACCTGTGTTACACTGGACTCACAAGAAACCTCTGGCGAAATGCTGTCCCGTATTATTATTCCAAGCCGACAAAAAATTCTCCAGTGGTTGGACGACACCATACCAGACAGCCTTGATGAATTCAGGGTCACCTAAATGATGGGGCGCGTCAAATGAACACACAATGCAGCGGCGGATAGCGTCGGAAAGCTCATATCCACACTCTTCGCCCACTCTTTGGTGCCACTGCAGAGCTGCGCATAAGTCGGTCACTTCGTTTGCCTGTCGCATGTTGTTCAGAAACTGTGCTCGGAAGGGCTGCTTTTCGAATGTTTCGCGGAACAAGAGCTCCAAGAGTAAAACTCCCATCGAAAAGAGGGATTGCCGTGTTTGTTCGGACTGTAGTACAGGCGTTTCTGGGGACCGCGGATTTGATAATAGCGAAGATTCGAAGAAGTATGGTTGAGGGTCACTCGTTTTGTTGCTGATAAGAGTGAGGTGCGACTTGTTCCAGGAAGGAGGAATCCAGGATGATGGCCCGAGGCATAGGATCGAACGCAGTATAACTAGAGCAACACGCATTCTTGTATCCCGCCGGGGTGTAGTGGCAATAAAAGCTTCCACCGTTGTCTGTTGTAGTGGTTGTCTCTCTTGAGGTCCACCCTGCAAGAACATCCTACTGTCTTGCCCAATGTCTTCGCAAGCATCATAACTTTCAAGAATCGATCGGTCTACGATTTCACATATGTTGTCGATATGCCCCTTAGATGCAATCAAAGGGGATTTGGATACTCCAGCATGTTCTTCAGCAAATCTCACCTGTTTTGTGGTTTGTCCCGGTATTCTGTACGGTGTCAGTAGTCGTGACGATCAACGAGGCCAGGGTCATTCTCCACCAGCCACAACTTACTGTGAAAGTGTCGCAGCTAAAGGCCAATCTACGTTTCCTGCCTGTGGGGGAACTGGGGGTAATATCGGGTTGGAGATTAAAACTGGTGTCTTTTTCTTCAGTTTTCTTTCGTCCTTTTCTAACTGAACCTTGCTGCGCTCCGATGAAAAGGGATTCGATACTAGTGACAATGCCGATATCCCTAAAGCTAGGTTGCTCTGGGAGCGCTTGAACTTCAATTTTCTCAGCGTCTTCTTTAGAGACATCTGTTGCTTAAGTATCATAACCTCTTCGTGTATGGTCTGCTCGGTTTCCTGCTGGGGCGGTATAACCGTGTCGAAGACGACTCGTATTCGAGAGAGATCCCTATTACCACGAAGCAAAAGGATAAGAGATGGCGTAATCTCACGGTGCTCAATGGCGATACCACAGTGGTGGTGTTGTGGACAACTGCAGGCCCATCTATCGCGAAGAAACTCAAACGCGCGCTGTGAGTGATTTTGTAGATCGTTGACTCTATTCAGAGAAGCCCGAGCGCGCGGTTTGGAGGTCATCGTTATAGGGGTTGATTGCGTTATGTGTGAAGCTTTTTCAAGGAAGTGGAAGAGATCCTCGTTTTTGCTTCGTACTGTCGCTAATAGCGTAGTGCTTTTGCTCGAAAAGCTCCTCCTGAGTTTGAAAAGAGTGGCCTCTACGCTAGTGGAATCTAGTATATAAATCTGATATGATGGTTAATACTAATAGGGTTCACAGGCGGGAAAGCTGCCTATTGATCAGAAGAAAATGCAGCAAAAACCGACCTTGTCTATAGGAAGCATGGCATGTAGCTCAGTCAAAGCTACGTTCATCTCCTGCAACTGCCCCATGAACCATAGGTAGTGCTTCGGCTGGATTCGGTGGCGTAGTTGGGCTTGGATGTGTGCCTCGTGCCATAGGCTGCAGTTGGGCTCATCCTGCAACCTGCGTCGTTCCTCGGAACTGAGATCTAGAGGATCGAGCAAAATTTCCAGAATCTGAGAAAATGATACATATTCTTTCTGGACCTCTGAAACAAAGTCATCGAATGTTCTCTCAAAAAACCACCAGGCTTTGGTCTTCTGCAGGACACCGCGTAGGTCCTTGGCGGTATCGTAAAGGATTGGGTAGGCGCCGAGTACAAGTCCAGCTATCTCGAAGCCAGACATGGCCCGTGATTGGTTGATCGGTAGTAATCGAGGTCAATAGAGGGACACGACAGAGCAGTGAGTCAAGTGCACAAGACTTGAGACATCTACTCTTCCAAAAGACGAACGACTACACCTCGCGGGGATGAAAGCTGACTCCAATTTTTGTCCAATCATCGCCATCGCTGAGGCGCGTTGCCTAAACCCCGCCTTTGATTTGGATGCTAGGGTACCTCTCGCTTACTAGGCACTTAATTTTCATGTCTTCGCCATGGATAGTCCGAGAAACCTTCAACTATAGCTTAAGCACTAGTTGTTTAATGAAGGACATCTTCTCCGTCGTAAATGGCCGACCGGTCTGCTGAAGTAGGTCATACCAAAGTCACGAACCGTGTAGATATCCCTACACGAGCTTCGAATTGTGCATCGTATCTCAATGATGTCGTTGCAGTGTTGATTGAGGATGACGCCACTTCGCTACGAGAGCGTATTGAGGATGAGCGAGGAAGATTTAGAGTATGGGCTTCGAATTTGGGAGCGTTTCACACTGCACAATCTGTCAAATCCCTCGAATTTCGATTGCGGAACAGCGAACGGATGCACCAAAGCGTTATGGATGGCTTAAAAAGACTCTCGGAACTTAGCTACAGGTGTGAGCACAACTCGGAACTCGACCGTGTACTACCTAGTTCCCTTTCTAATGTCTGCCAGTGTACCGCATACGATCCGGTATGTCACCAAATAGGGTAGCAAGCTTTCACCAGAACAGCTCCGATACCGACGATAATGGACGTCTCAGCAAGGGAGACGACGGCGGCATAGAACCGACTAGCGAAGTCGATGAACTCTGCCTTGGGATTGGCTCTGCTATCAGCCACTTGTTTTCACTGTCAATGCTGATTCGAAGAGAACGACCAAAAGGACGCCTCCCGAATCCTCACAGTTTTGTGCCACGGGAGCATTCGACGGATATCACGCATGTCAGAGACAAATTCCCCAAGCTCGTGCATAGCCCATGGCTTATGCAGAGATTGGGCAATGCAATTACTTTGAGACGAGAGGCAGTCCGTTACAGACAGTTACATCGAAAGGAACTGGCAGCGCAGCCAAGGTTCGATCATGTTTCTGACAATCTAAGCGGGATTGTTGCAACCACATTTGTAGACTCGACAAACGACAGTGATGAACCGAAGATGCAGATCGAAAATAATCAAGATCGCGAGTCAGTGTTTACTTCTGCAACTTCCTTCATATCCAGCTATAGCAATCTTGACGATCTTGGCCCACGCATCCCGGATCTTTCAGACATGGTATTAGATGGAGTCTCGCTTCAATATGGGGGGCCGTTTGAATGCCCCTATTGTCGGACAATCCAGAATGTTGCCAATAGACCAGAATGGAAGTACGTTAGCCACCGACATATAGATATACGTTTTGATACTGACGCTTTACTTAGAAGACATGTCTATTCTGACTTACAGCTATATGTGTGTACCTTCGAGCACTGTCTATCTCAACCTTTTGAGTCGCGTCACGCATGGTTTCAGCACGAAATGGACAATCACCGGCGGCAATGGCTCTGTAGTTTTTGCAACAGTTCGGCCACAGTTCTGGCCAACAAGGTAGATATGGAAAATCACCTCCGGGATTCACATGTCGAGAGTGTCACGCTGGCCCAGTTGAGGTGGTTACTGGAGACATGCGACCGACCATCGCTGCAGTCGGGAACATTTCATTGTTTATTCTGTGACCAATGGGATCCAAGCATAGGGGGCAGTAGGATCACCACGCAGTTTGGTCGGCACGTTGCTAGGCATCTCCAGGCCATTGCGCTAGCGTCCATGCCCTTGAGTATTGACGGGTTGCACATCCGAAGTGCCGAATCTGAAAAGGAAGAGGAAGAGGATACAGCTTCAGAGACAACCGAAGAGGGGCTTGAGGATGCCGATGATCTGCCTCACCCGAATGAAGAAGCAGTTCATCTTACACAATCGGCGCCCCACTCATACCGTGCCAAAGCACTATATTCTTACGACGCCAATCCCGAAGATCCAAACGAGCTGTCCTTCTCAAAGGACGAGATTCTGAACGTTGACGATATCGAGGGGCGGTGGTGGCATGCAAGTAGAGAAAACGGCGACACAGGCATTGTTCCGAGCAATTACCTTCTGCTAAAAGACGAGTCGGGCAGGATGGACAGTGTGCAGAGGTCGAAGCATATTCAGCGATCATACCCATACAGTGCAAAGGCACTATATTCTTACGACGCCAATCCTGAAGATCCAAACGACCTTTCCTTCAAAAGGGACGAGATTCTGAACGTTGGTGATATCGAGGGGCGGTGGTGGAAGGCAAGGAGAGAAAACGGTGACGAAGGTATTGTTCCCAGCAACTACCTGCTCTTACTTTAAGATATCGGTAAAGTTTACTTATGCCTGTCGGCAAAAGTGCCGGTGGGTTAGTTGTAGCTAGAGTGTAAAAAGGAGTAGAAAAACACGTGAGAGGCGACTTTCTGAAAGTCCAAGCGAGGGGTGCCGCCACCACGGGTACTGCCACGGGGTTATCAATTGGCCCCTATCGATGCATTACCGACGTGTCGGATATATACCATCCTGGAAAACAACCGTGAATTGACCGGTCACGCCAATTTTTGGTGCAGTGGTAAATCTGACACAATGCAGTATAGTATACTCTGTGTGTGCCCGGGCTGAAACCTGGAGAACACGAGGCAGCGTGATAGGCGCCCGCTCACTGAGGTAAGGCACGGATAATGATCAGTCAGTCTCTTGTCGTCGCATGCCTCGTTTGGTTTCGCACCCTCTCCAATGTCAAATAATTCTCGAAGCTGAGGCTAAAGTCAAGCACTTACATCAACGGGAATCAATCTCCGCTCCAGACCTCTTCGCGCCCTACCTTTGAGGACACTACAATGAGCACGGCGCCGAGCCTCGTATTGAAGGCCGTCCTCGTGGCCATTGGGGTCCCGGTAGGTCTATACCTCGGTACTATTTCCCTCCTCATTGTGGCCCCTTCTTTCCAAGCATACGCTGTCTACCTTCACAAGGTGACCCTCACCTGGTCCAAGGACCTCAATGTTCCAGAGCAGTTTGGCTTCCTTCATAACCAAGCTGTTCCTTTTTACATTGACACTGAAGACGGCGTTAGTCTGCATGCATGGCAAATTGTTCCGTCTGGAGCTTACCACAAGCATGAAGAACAACTCCTGAATCAAGACCTGTCTGGTCCAGTCCCCGACATCACGAGTACTGTCAATCTCCGTCTATTGCGAGAGGACCCAGAGGCGAGACTCGTTCTGTACATGCATGGAACGTCGGGGACTATAGGCTCTACAGTAAGGCCAGCCTCGTACCGCAACATTTATTCGGCTGACGCCGACCACATCCATGTCTTGACTTGTGACTACCGCGGCTATGGCCTGTCAAGTGGCGTTCCCACCGAGCCGGGTCTTTTGCTTGATGCCCTCGCCGTCGTGAAGTGGGCAACGACTGTCGCCCAGATCCCACATGACCGGATTGTAGTGTATGGCCAGTCCATGGGTTCGGCAGTCACCGCATCTCTGGTCAGTCACATGGCCGCTTACGACCCCTCTCATCCCTTCGCGGGGGTTATTATTAGCGCCTCATTTACGGATCTACCAAGTCTTACTGCAACATACCGGATCGGTGGAGTCATTCCGGTCTTAGCTCCCATTGCCAAACTTCCGCCACTCTTCCGCTTCTTCACAAGTAGGCTTCGGGACACTTGGGTGGTCAAGGACAAGATCGCCGAGTTTATTCGCCGTAGCAACAATTATCACCTTACCTTGATTCATTCCGAGGATGACGCGGACATCCCGGTTTCGCACACCCAGGAACTGTTCTGGCATGCCGTCAACGCCACTCGTGCGACGCCAATCTCGTTTCCAGCGCTAGAAAAGGACAAGGCTCGAAAGAAGGTAGACCTTGGACCTGGAGGGTGGTACGTTGACTGGGTAACGCAAAAAGGGACGATCAGGCTGCATACACTGAAATACGGCCTACATGACTGGCAGATGACATATCCAGTCACGTCATCAGCTGTGCGTCGAGCTTTCCAATCCACGCACCCCGATTTTGCTGCGTTAAACTGAACTACTGTAGTTGTTGGGGTATGTTTTGTAAACTATCTTGGGTAACGCCCTGAATGCTGCGATCGCCTCCGCCATCATGAAAAGTCTGCAAACAACATAGAGAACCGGGCTTCCAATCTGAACGATCGTTACTAGACCTGGCTATCGACACGAGACCCGCTTGAACTACATAGTCACCAGAGCTATAGCAATAGAACCGACAGAAACCTCCACTCGTGACGCCAGGCATTTCAGCCTTTTCCAGATCCCTTAGAACAGTGGCGCGCTTGAGCCGGGGTCTTGTGGACGGTAAGTTCAGCGACTGGATCGTTACTATCCGTTGCTCCGCGTCCTGGTCTTTCTTCTCTCGTGGAGGTGTCGCAGAGTCATCTCGTGTTTGCGATTCCTCTCGGATAGCGTCTCGAGTGCCAGCTTTGGCAACTCGATAGGCCATTTCACTGCAGTCTCTCGGAATTATGTACCACACAATACCCATTGATTGACGGGTACTCGACAGATCTGGCACATCATATGTCGCTTCCATAGAAAGAGGCTCGAACGTTTGGTACTGCTCGTTGTTCATATCTGGTAGCGACACAAAGCTCGCAGTCGCGACATCTTTTGGCTTCCACCAGAGGCAGTACGTGAGGACTGTCTGCACAACATACGCAAGCGTCATGTTTTCAACAGGGCTAAGTCCAAACTGTGAACACTTTTTACAATGCAGTTTATCATGAAAGCAAGTAGGCAAATGGCATTGGCCACAGACCACGGTAGCCACGATGCGTCCTAGTTCTGTATCAAACAATCATCATGCCTATGACAAATAACTGAAAGTGTCAGATTTGGTGCATGTGCTCGCTCTAGTATTATATTAGTAATTAGCTCTAATCTAACGGCTTTATTGAATAAGCTGTTTTTACTAAATATTAATTATATCGTTTATATAATTAATATATAGTTTTTATATATTAGCTTTAAACAAAAGTATTTTAATATAGTTTATTATAAAAAGTTTTTATATTTAAGTTAATAAAAATTGTTATAATTATTAAAAAAACAATATTATAATAATATTTTTTTTATAAAAGTTTTAAAATTAAAATAATTTATTATAAATAGTATTTATATTTAAATGTATAAAAATATAATATAAATTAAAAAAAAATTTAAAAGCTTTTTTTATTTATTTAATTTATTAATATAAAATAATTTTAAATAAAACTAATATTAAAAATATATATAAAATAAATTTAAAAATTTTATATTTATTTATATTAAATATTATTATATAAAAAAAAAAATTGTTATTTTTAATAATTATATATAATATTTATTAATTTTGCTTTTTTAAATATTTTTAAATTTTCTAAACTTTTTTAATTTAAAAAATTAAATATTTTTAATACGTGCAATCAAAAGTAGTTAAATAAAATAATAGTAAAAAATAAGATATAAATTAAATAGAAAAAAAAATTTGTAGCAATTTTTAAAACTTAAAGTCTAGGTATATATATGTTAGATTTAATATATATACTCTAGTGTTATATTAGTAACTAGCTTTAATTTGAAGCAATTATTTAATAAGTTTTTTTTATATGTTGTATAAACTATTTAATATTAGCTATATCGCTTATATAATTAATATATACTTTTTATATATAAATTTTAAACTTTTTAAAAAAGGCTTAAATTTAATATATTTTTTTAAAAATAAATATTTTAATATTTTTTTTTATATTATATAGTTATTTTTATAACTAAAAATAAATATATTTATATTTATAATAAATAATAAAATTTTATAATATATAATATAAAGTTTAAAATATATTATTAAATATATTGTAATAAATAAATAATTTATACTATATAAATATATTATTAAATAAATTAATATATTATTATTTAATTATTAAATAGTATATAATATATTAAATATAAATACAATTAAACTTATTAAAAATCTTTAGCTTGCTTTTTTTTTTTTTTTTTTTTTTACAGTTATTTTAGTATATATATTTTTATATTTATATTATATACTTGTTATAATTAAATAAAAAAATCATTTATTAACTAATTTGTAGATTTTTTAAATAATTATTTATTTAATAAATATTATAAAGTTTTATATTTATATATAGTAGTTAAATAGCTTGCTAATATTGCAAAAACTATTATATTATAGCTTTTTTTTACTGCTTTTTATAAATAATTTAATTTTATACTTTAGAAATATTACTAATATATATATAAATTATTTGATTTTTTTTTTTTTTTTTAAAAAAAAGTAAAAAAAAAACCTCTTTTTAATAAGTTATTTACTTATATGTTTTTAAAAAGTTATTAATAAGCTCTATAAAGTATTTATATTATTACTACTGTTATATTTTTTTTTTAAAAAAAAAATAAAAATAAAAACAAAAAAGCTTTTTACTACTGCTTTTTTTGTTTTTTTTATACTTTAGTGTTTATAGTAATATATATATTTTTATTTATATTTGCTACATTTTATTATTAAGCTTTTATAATAACAAATATATTTTTGTTTATATTTGCTATATTTTATTAACAAGTTTGTTTATTTGCTTTTTTTATTATTATTTTTAATTTTAGTAAATTAATAATAAATATATTAAATATTTATAAACGTTTTAATAAAAATATAATATTAGTTATATTAGTTTTTTTTTTAAAACTATTAAAATATTTATAAACTATTTATATATTTATATTTTTTTTTATAGTACTTGTTATATCTATTTTTTATAAGTTTATATATTTGCTAACTATTAGTTAATAATATTTCTATAGCAGTTTAATATAGTTTTTTAAAATAATTTATAAAACTTTTTATTTGCAGTATATTTATAATACTTTTAAAAGTTGCTTAAATAAAATTTATTAAAAGATTATAAGCTATAGTAGTTATTATATATATTGTTTTAACAGTTATATATATAAAACTATATAAGTAGCTTTTTTTTAGTTAATATAGTTTTAACTAATTAATTAATTTAAATCTATTAATATTTACTAAACTTTTTATACTTTATATAATATTTTTATTAATAATATTTTTGCTGCTAAATTTGCTATTTTTTATATTATTATTTATATTTTTTTAAGCTTATTAAAAGTTAGTATAAAGTATATAAAAAAAAAAAAAAAAAAAAAAAAAAAAAAAAAAAAAAAAATATAAAAATATAAAAAAAAAAAGAAAAAAATAACTAATTGAAGTTTTTAAACTAAATATAAATTATTATAGTAGTAAAATTGTTTATATATAAAAAATGCTTTTTAAATAAATTTGTTTTTTTTTTTTTTTTTTTAAATATATATAGCTTAATAAGCTTTAAATTATACTATTTTTGCTTTTTTTATTTTTGTTTAATTAGTTTATTTTAAATAATTATTAGTTATAACTATTTATTTTATAGCTATTTTATTAATTTTTTATTTATTAGTTAATTTTTAAACTAATTAATAATAATTAAAATATTTATAAAAAATTTAAGTTAATAAAAAAATATAATTAGTTTTAATTATATTAGAAATATAAACTATTTTTAAAATATAAAAGCTTTAATAAATTTATTAGTAATTATTTTATTAATAAATATATATTTTATTATAAAGTTTTTATATTTGATTTTTTAATATAACTAATAGTTATATATATTTATATATTTTAATTTAATATATAAAACTGCTATTTTTTTAATAATTAGCTTTATAGTTTATTAATTATTATATTAAATATATATATATTAATTATTAAAGCTAATATTAAATTTATTAATTAGCTAATTAATATATATAGCTTTTTTAGCTGTTTATATAAAAACAAAAAATTTAGTTTTAGTAATAAATATAATAACTATATTTTATTTATTAACTTTTTATTTTATAATATTATTAAAAAGTTTTATAATATAAGTTTAAAAACTTTTTTAATTAAAGATATTATTACTAAATAAAATATTATTAGCTATTATAAAGTTGTTTTTATTATTGAATTATAAAATATAAAACTAAATATTTAATAAATAAAATAAAAGTTTATTAGCTACTTTATAATATTTAAATAATAAATTATAGTTAAAACGAATTAATTATAAAGCTTTAAATATTATATTAAAATATATAATTACTATAATATATAATATAAACTTTATTTTTTATTAAAATAAGTAAATATTAGTTAAAGTTATAATTTTTTTATAAAAAAAAAGCTTATTAGTTTTTATTAAAATATTTAAGTAAATATTAAATATCGAACTTTTTAATTTAACAATTTTTTTAATATAAAAAACTTAAAAAAGTTATAAAAAGCTTTTTTATTTGTTTTTTATAATTTTTATTTTTAAAAACTATTATAAATTGTTTTTTTTTATAAAGTTATATTTAATTTTTAAAGTTTCGATTGCTTTATTAATTATTTTTTAGCTTTTTTTTTTATAAGCTATTATTATATTGTTAATATAAACAAATAATAATATTTTACTTTTTAAAAAATAATAAAGTTTATAAAATATAAAAATAAATTTTATTTTATAAAATAACTTAATAAGTTTTTTTTACTATAACAAAAAAAACTTTTATAATTTATATAAAATTTATTATAATTAAACTATTATTTTAAACTTTTAATAATTTAATAATATATATATATAGACTTTTTTAGTTAATTTAATATTAATAAATATATTTATACTATTATATTATTTAAATTTTAAATTAAATTTAGCAGTAATAGTTATTAATATTTTAAACGATTTTTTTATTAATATATTAATATAAATGTTTTTTTTGCTATAGTTAAATTGTTAGTTTTTTTATACTATTAAACAAACTTTATATTTGTTATAATAGCTATATTTATTAAATTTATATATATATATTTATATATAATTAAATATTAAACTTTTTTATAAAAAGCTTTTTGAAATTTTTTTTTAAATGTTTATTTTAATATAGTTTTATAAATATATATATTTAATTTTACAAAAATAATCTTTTAATAAATAATTAATAAGCTTATTATATTATTTTAGTAAAAAAAATAAGTTTTAATAATAAATCTTTATTTTTTAAAATAGCAGTTTTTAAAAATAAGCTTTTTAGTAATAGTTAAATAGCTTAAAAGCTTTTTTTTTTTTTTAAATAGTTTTATTAATATTTAATATTTATAATATTTTGTTATAAAAAATACTAACTAATCTATTTTTAATATTTAATATTTAAAATTAATTGTTTATATATATATAAGCTTTAAAAAAGTTTGTAATTTATTTAAAAGCTTTTTTTTTATAAGCTTTTTTAAAAGTTATTTTTTTTTTATTAATAAAACTTTTTATAGTATTAAATATTTATAATAAATTATTATAGCTATATATAGCATTTTTTAATAAATAAATTTGCTATATTTTTATTATTAATTTGTTATTAATATATAATATATTATAAAATTTTATTAAATAAAAACAAATAATTTAACTGTTTTATAATAGATTAAAAAATAATATTTTAATTTAAACTTATAGTTTATTTTTAATATGCTTTTTTTTTAAACAAAAATTAAAATAATTAAGTTAAAAAATTGTTAAATTTAATAATATAATAAAAAAAAATTTAAAAAATATTAAAAGTTTTAGTTTAAATTTAATATTTATATAAAAATATATTTTTTTTAAACAATTTTTTAAAGTATTAATTATAAGTTTGTTTTTTTTTTTTTTTATAAAATTAAAATTTTTTAATATATTTTTTAGTAATATATTATTATATTTATTATTTTTTAAATAATTTTTTATATTTTTATTTAATTTAAAAATATTTTAATATATAATTTTTTTAATTAATATTTTATAAGTTTTTAAAAAAACTTTAAAAAGTTTGTTTTTAAACTTGTTTAAATTTTTACTAAAAAATTTATTTTTATTAAAAGTTATATTTTTAATAACAATTACTTTATTTTTTTATAGCAACTATATATAATAAATATTAATAAATTAATAATTTATTAAATAGTTTATTTAAGTTTTAAAATTAAATTTTTAGTATTTATATTTTTTTTATTTAATTTATTAAGTTATAGTAAATATTATATAATTAAAAGTTTTTAAATAAATAAATAACAAGTTTTTTTTATAGTTTATTATATTTTATAAATTATTAAAATAAAAGTAAAACTTTTTATAAAAAACTTGTTAATAGTTAATTTGTTTAAATATTTAATTATATAAATAAATTGCTATATAAATTATTTTAGTTTATAAAAACAAAAAAAAATTATAATTGTTATATATAAAGCTTGCTTTTAATTTAATAATAGCTTTTATTTTTTTAGCTTTATTGTTAAAATTTTAAATATATAATAATAAAATTTTAAAAATAATATTATATTTTTTAATAATTAATTTATTAAAATAAATAATTTTTTGTTTTAAATTAATAAGTTTATTATTATATTTAATAATTTTTACTTTAGTATTAAAATAATAACTTATATATTTAATATAATTTTTAAAAACTATTTATATAATATTTATAAATTTATTATTAATATAATAATTTTATATATAATTTAAATATTAATTAATTATTAATATTATTTTTTAAAAATGCTTTTTTTAATTAAATTTATTATATTTGTAAAAATTAATTGTTAAATATATACTTATTTTTATAACTTTTAAATAAATATTTTATATTATTTTATAATATATTTTTATTTTGCTACAAGTTATATAATTAATAGTATAAATCTTGTTATTAAAGCGTAGTATAATTGCTACTTTTTTAGTATAAATTAATAGTTATTTCAACAATTTAAGCTTTAAATATTTAAACTATTAATATTAGCAGTATAAACTTGTTTTAACTTTTAACTTTTTTATATAAAAATTTAATAAGTTTTTTTATATATAAAAAATATAAGCTATAAATTGTATTAAAAAATATTTTATTATATATTAGTTATATATATAAATTAAAAAATATAAAAATATTTTTTAGTAATGTTTTAAAAAATCAAACTTAAATTTATTTTTTTAATAAATTTTTATATAGTTTAAAGTTTATAAAAATATTAAATTTATAGTTATTTTTAAATAATAAATTATATTATATAGTTTATATATAATATATTTTTTTAAACTTTAAATTTTTATATTGATTTTTTTATAGCTATATATATAAATTATATTATTTTTTATTATTATTATATTTTTAGAATTAGTTTTTTTTAAATTTAAAAAACGATTTAATATATTAAAAATATATAACAAAGCTTTTAAATTTATTATAGTTAAATTTTTTAATAAATAAATTAATAAGTTTTTTTTTTATAAACTAAAAGTACTTTTAATTTAAATTATTAAAAGCTTTAAAAATTAATATTTTTTTTTTATAATTTTAAACTTATTTTTTTTAAGCTTTTTTTTTTTTTATATTATTGTTTTATATATTTTATTGTTTGTTTTATAGTTTTGTTAATATTTAGTTATAGTTTAGCGATTTTTTTAATAATTGTATTTAAGATTTAATTGTTAAATTTATTTTTAAAAAAAACAAATCAATATTTAACTATTAAATAATATTTATAATATATTATATAGTTAATAATATTAAAATTTTTTTTTTGTTATTTATATAAATATTTATTTTAAAATATTTATAAAAGTTATTTTGTAAGCTTTTTTAAATATTTTTTTGTTATTTGTTTTGTTTAAAATTGCTATAGTATTTTTATTTTCTTTTTTTTTAATAAAATTATTTTTAATAATTTTGTTGCTTTTAATTAATAAGTTTATTTTTATTTTGTTTTTTTTAAAATATAGAAAATGCTTTTTTTTTTATAAACTTTTTATTAGTTTTTATAGCGTTTAAAACTATTGTTTTATAATATAATTTAAAAGCTATAATATAATAGTTTAATATATTATTAATAATTTTAACGCTATAAATGTTTTAAAATTTAACAGTTTAAACAAAATAAATAATTTAAAAAGTTTTTTTAAAATTAATAATAAGCTTAAAAAATTTAATAATATTAATGTTTTTAATATTTGCTTTAATAATTTTATTTAGTTATTTGTTAATTTATTTAATAAAATTTTTAATAAGTTTTATTATTATTAAATATATAAAATTTTTATATCTTTGTTTATATTTAAACTTAAAAACTTGTTATATTATTATATTAAGCTTTTTTAATTTATTATATTATTTATTAATTGTTTTGTTTATTTTTATATATATTAATTTATAGTTAAAATATATTGTTTTATATATTTATTTAGTAAATTTAGTAAGTTTTATTTAATAAATATTATAATATTTTATTATTATATTGTAACTTTATTTAATAGCTAAATAAAACATTTGCTAAAAAGTAGTAAGTTTAATAATCGATATATTAAAAAAGTTGGTATTTATACTTATAAATTCTGCTATCGCTAATATATTTAGCTGCTTTAGTTAAAAAGTTTATATAAATTTAAAAATTAAATAAGTTTATAAATTTTTATTATATATTTTTATAATAAAATCTTTTTTTTATAAATAGAAATTATTAAAAAAATAAAAAATAATTGCAATAAAAGTTATTATTTTAACGATTTTATTAATTATATATATATAGCTTATTATTTAATAAAATATAAAAATTAATAAAATTTTTAATTGTTAGATTTAGTATATATATTTTAATATTATATTAGTAACTACTTTTAATTTAAAGCAATTATTTAACAAGTTTTTTTTATATATTGTATAAACTATTTAATATTAATTATATTGCTTATATAATTAATATATACTTTTTATATATAAGCTTTAAGCTTTTTAAAAAAAGTTTAAATCTAATAATATGTGGATTTTTGTGGGTTTTTATAAGTTTTTATGGGTTTTTATTTAATTTATAAGTGTATATAAGTGCTACTTTTTTTATAAGTGCTAACTAGTATAGCTTACTTTAGAAATGTGTTACTTTTATACAAGTTTTTTTATTTAAAACTTTTAAAAACTTTTATTAATTTTTTATTTTAAATTTAATATATTTTAATTAATATTTAAATATTATAAAGTTATTATTTTAATTATTATTAATTATTTTTATATTTATAGCTTTTTTATTTAATTAAATAATTTTAATTTTAAATAAAAATTTTTTTTATTAAAGTTTTATTTATTATAAATAAATTTTAATATAAAAATTTTATAATAAAATAATTTTTTTTTATATTAAATAATAAATATATAATAAAAATAATTAAATAAATATTAAAAGTTTTTAAAAAATTTAATTTATATATTAATTAATTAATATTTTATTTAATTTTTTATAATTTAATTTATTATTATAAATATTTTTTAAAAACTTTATTAAATAAATAATAATTATTATAAAATTTTATATAAATTTTATTATTAATTTTAAACTTTATTAATTTATATTTATTATTATAATAATATTTTATTTATATTATTATAAAATTTATAATTAGTTTTATATTTTTATAAAAATATTATTTTTTTAATTTATTTAAATTAAAATATTGTTTAATTTTAAAAAGTAAAAATTAAATAATTTTTTATATATAAATTGTTATATGTTAGTATTTGCAAAAAATAGAGCTACTAATTAAATAACTTAATTGTATACGAAAATTTAAGTATAAAAAAGAAAAAAAAAAACAGAAAATCTAGTTAGTATAAAGTAATAAAAATAAATAGTGTATAAGCTGCTTAAAGCGGTAAGCTTTAGTAGTAAATAAATTCTACAAAAAAAGAAAAAAAAGCGAAAAAATTGCAGTATGTAGCTAAAGTAACTATATAGCTTGCACTAACTACTATACTATAACTACTTTTTTTAAAAAAAAAAAATAAACTTTTGTGCAAGCAGTAATTAAACTGAGTACTTTTTAATAAAAGAAGGGATTATTTCAAGTATTTACTTATAAACTTTGTTTTAAGCTTTTTATTTATTGCGCTACTTTATAGGTTTTTTTATACTTAGTTGTTAAATAACAGTTTGTTAAAGCTTATTTTATATAAGTTAAATTTTATATGTTTTTTTTTTTATGTAGTTATTTAATGCTTTTTTTAATAGCTTTGTTATTATTAAAATATAGTTTTACAAATTTATTTTTTATTTTTGCTTTAAGCTATTTTTTTAAATATATTAAAAGTTTTATTGCGTTTAAGTAGTTTTAATAAAATTGATGTAAAAATAACACACTATTTTTAAAGTTTTTAGCTAAATACTATTTATTGTTAATATTTTAGCTTTATTATACGACTTAGTATTAAAGCTTTTTATAGTATAATTGTAAAGTTTAGATTTTTTTAACAATAAACTTTTTTTTTTTTTTTAGTTTAATTGATTTTTTAGCAGGATTTTTTAATTTTTGTTTAAACAAAAAATTATTAAAGTATTTTTATAATTTGTTTGTATAATATTTATTAGTTGCTTTTTAAAAATTTAAAACTTTTAATATATATATATTTTTTTTATGCGTTAGAATTTTAAAAGGTTGTTAAATTATTAAAAAGTTCAATTTGTTAAAAAGTTTATTTGTAATTTACAACTGTTGCTTTTTTAAAATAAACATATAGTTGTTTATGTTAAAGTTGGGTTTTTTTTTTTTTTTGTTTGCTTAATAAACTATTTTTTTTTGAGCTTTTTGTATGCTTGTTTTTACAGTTGCAATATAATCTGCTATAGTCCGGGCTTTTTTTTGTTCTCGTTTTTAGATATATCATTTTTGCGTAGTTATTTTTTCTAATTTTTTATTAGTAGTTCGATAATTTTAATCGAAGTAAAAAAGCATAAAAAAGCTTATTTTTACTTTATAAAAAAATAACTTTGTTAATTTGTATAATATAAATGTTTAAATATAATTTATAGTAAAAATTCAATTTAATTAATTGTTTTAAAAATAATTTATATAAAGCTGTAATTTTTAGTTTAAGTATTTGTTTATAATTTTTGCTTAGTTTACTGTTTTGTAGTAGCTTAATAACGCAAAAATGTAAGTAACTTTTATTAGCTTGTTTAATTTATTTGTAAAAACTAAAATAAATTAAAGTTTTTTATTAGTAATTACAGTAATAAGTATGCTAAATATTCGAAAAGGACTTTTATAGTATATTTTTGTAGCGTTTTCTACTGTTGCTTCTGTTGTACAAAGTATTATTTATGCTTTTTTATTTAACCGATTTATTATAACTAGTATATTATTGTATTTTTTGCAGTTTTTTAGTATTTGCTTAAAATCTATAACTAGGTGTTTTTATACTTAGTTTAATACTAGCAGTAGTTGTAGTTTTTTTGAAGTTTTGTTTTTTAATACTTTAGCAAGTTAATACTTTAAACAGTTTAATATATAAGTCTAGCAGTTTTTAAATAGTTTGAACTACTAGTATTGTTTGTATATTAGTTGTTTCGTTTTTTTTATGTTTAAATAAGCTGTAACTATATAATTATAAATTTTAAAAATCAATTAAATATATAAGTTCGTATAATTAAATACAACTAGTTTTTTTTAGTAAAAAGTAAGTTTTTTTTTTAAAGTTTACAAGTTGTTTAGTTTTTTACTTTTTGTTTTTTAACAATATATTTTTATAGCAAAGTTAGTACAGTTTTACTTAAAAGTATAATTAATAAACTAATAACTTATTAACTGTTTTAAGTTTTTTTTTAAGTTGTTTTAAATAGTAACAGTAGTAATAGTTGCGCTATTTGTTACTTATTTTAAGTATTTTTTATTAAAAAGTGCAAATATAGTTAAATATTATTGTATGTTTTTTTTGTTTTTTTAAATAACTAAATCTTTTTGTTTACAAAATAAAATGTTTGCAACAATGTTTTTTTTATTTAAGCAGTAAGTAATCGCAAAGTTATATTTTAAAAAAAGTGTTACTTAATTAGCTTGTTTTAAATTAAAGTATTATTTTTAACTAAAATATTTCAATGTTTTATAATCTATAATAACAAAAAACAGCTTTTTTTGTTAATTATTTATTAGTTTTAGTTTTTATTTTTTTAGTACTAGTATTACTGCTAGCAGTTTTTTGTTATAAATATTATAGTTCAATTTTGTATTATGTAAAGTTTTAAAATAATAAGCTATTAAGTGTTACTTTTTTTTGTAAAGCTAAAATATTATTTTTGCAGCTATTTTATTAAAAGCATTAGTTTTTATTTTAATAAATAAGCTATAATTGTAGTAGCTTAAAGTAAAAAATGTAACTAAGTTTTTTTTTAAAAACTCAAAAGCTTTTTTGTATTAAAAAATTTATACAAAAAAAACTTCTTTTTTTGTTAATTAGTTCAGCGGTTTAGTTATTTTGTTGTAGTTTTTTACAAATTTTCAATAAAAGTTATAAAAACTTAAAAAAAACTATATACTTTTAATAGTAGTAAAAAATTTTTATTTATATATTATTTTAACTTTATTAAAGTTTATTTGTATTTTATTTATACTAATAATATAATTTAAAAATTTAGTTTTAGTTATATAAAACTTCGATTTTTTTAAATCGGCTTATAAACTAGCATTTTTTAATTGTTGTAGTACTTTTTTTACATGTTTTTTATATTCAATTAAATTGTCGAAATAAATAAAAATATTATTTACGTAAATACTATAAAAGTTATTTAAATAATTAAACAAAGTATTATTTATATATTTTTAAAACATAAAAAGTTTATTAGTAAACTTAAAAAGTAATATTTTATACTAGTAAGCTTTATAACAAGTACAAAAAATAGTTAAGTTTTTTTTGTTTAAACTTATGTAGATTTAATAAAACGTTTGTTTTATATTGATTTTTGTAAAAATTTTCGCTTTAAAAATTTAAAACAGTGTTTTTTTAATTAATAGTAATAAATAGCGATTTTTTTTTGTAAAAATATTAAGCTTTTAATAATTAATGCAAAATTATAATCTACTGTGTAGTTTATTTATAAATAAAACAGAAAATACAAATAAAATATCGCTTGGTTTAATAAATCTTTTTTATAAATTGTTTATTAAATATTTTTTTATAGCTTTTAATTCATTTATAAATATTTTATATAAAAGCAAGTACTTTAAGTTTTTTAGTTTTTTGTTATTTATAAATTCGATATAATAATTTATTTATAAATAGTATAAAAATAAAACATTAAAATCTATTTTATTAAATATTCGAAATAAGTTATAATATTTGTTAAAAATAACTTCGAAAACTTTTTATTATAGTTTGTTGTTTTTTTTTACAAAAAAGTTTTCGACTTTTTTGTTAGCAATAATTTTATTAATTTTATAAATGCTAATAATATAAACATTTTTAGCTAGTTTATTTTATTTTATTAAAAATTAAAAAGCTATAGCATTTATATTAATTATATTAATACTTAGTTGTTTTTTATACTATTTAACTTTATTTTTCTATATATAATATAAACTTTAAATATTAGCTTTTTACTTTTTTAATATACTAAAGTTAGCTTTTTTAGTTAATATATACTATTGCTTTTTTTTTTTTTAATAAGTTTTTTTTTGTACAAAAAGTAGCTTTTTTTTAAAAGTATAGTTTATTTTTTTTAAACTTTTTTTTTTGAGATTTTTTTGTTTTAATATTTGTATAAAAGTTTTAAGCTTTATATTGTTAGCTTTAGCTGCTTTTTTTTAAAACTTGCGTTTTTTTTTGTTTTTTTCTAAGTTTGCGTTTTTTTATACTATATTTTAGTTGTAGCTAAAATGTTATAACTATATATTAGCTTAATTTATATTAATAGTACACTTTATATTATAGTTAACAAATAAAATAAACAGAAATAAAAGCTAATTTTTTCAACAGTTAAAAAAAATATTATATTTTTAAAACTATAACTTTTTTAAAATAAAGTTATTTTATATATTAATAACATATAAAAATGTTTTTTAAAATATATGTTTTTTTATTTTTATAATAACTTTAAAAGTTTGATTAATTTTTTGTTTGTTTTATTTGTTATATTTTGTTACACTTTAAAGCATAAACTAAATTAAAAGCAAATTTAAATATTTTATAATTTATTTAGCAAAAGTAATATTTATATATATATATACATTTGCTTTTGTATTTTTAAAAACATTTTTAGTAGTTAATAATAATTTATTATAACTTATAATATAAATATACAAAAAAAACTTTTTTTTTAAATATTTATTTATAGTGTTTAATTTATTAGTAAGTTTTAAAAACACTTTTTTTAAAAAAAAAGTTATTTTTTTTAAAGTTAATTTTTTGTTTATACAACGTTTTGTTTAAACAAATTATTTTTTTTAGCTTTTTGTTTGCTCGAGTTATTAAAAAAACATCGATTTACAATAGCATTAAAATAAGCTCTTTTATTAACGCTGTTTTTTTTCTTAAAACATTTGCGAAATTAGTACTTAATTTGTTTACAATTGAAACATTTTTCTTTTATTAATAGCTTATATATTTTTTCCTTTTTTTATATTTATATTTAAAACATAAACTGTTTATTTAAACAGTTATTGTTACAAAGTTTTTTACTTATACTTACAGTTAAAGTTTTGTTTTAAAATACAGCTGCTGCTTTTTTATTCTTATATAAAACATTGTACTTTTTGTTTCTTATATTAAAAATATATACAATTTGTATATAGTATTAAGCATAAAACTTAAACGTTCTGTTTAGTTTTAAATATTTGGATATAGTATTAGCAGTTATATAAACACTAAAGCAGTTTTTAAAGCTGTTTTTTTATTAATTTTTTATTAGTTTAGTTTTATTTGTAAAACAAACAAAGTTATTTTTAAATTTAATAAATTTGTTAAAAAAGTATTTAATAGAACTATTTTTTATATATAAAGTTTTAAATTTTGCTTTAAATTTGTTAAAAGTGTTAATATTGTAATAATGTTTATATAAATATGCAAGTAATATATATAATAAAGTTAAAGCTTCGAAGTATATATTATTTAAATAAAGCTGTAAATATTTAGCTACTTTTTTACTTAAATAAAATTTAATATTTGCTATTTTAATAGTATTATTAGCAAACTAGTTTTTATTAGTTGCTAAATAATTTTTTATATTATAATATTATACTTTAAATTTTACGTTATTTTTATCGGAGTTATTATAAAAAGTAAAAACTGAAATTTTAGCTAACTTGTAAGTTTTTTTTTCAGTTTAATTTAATAATGCACTAGCTCTGCAATCTCTAGCTAATAAATTTACTACTTGCTAGTTAATTTTGTTAATTTAATTTTAAAACTAAAACTTTTTTAACTTTAAGTTTGCTAACTTAGTAAAAAAGCGATTTAATATAGCTTAATTATTAAATATAAAACAATTAAAGTTTATAGCTAATATTTTTACTTTTAATTAGCTAATAGTTACTAAAACTTGTTTTTTATTAATAAAAAAGTTATATTATTTAATTAAATCATCGAATTAATTTTTACTTTTTCGTAAAAATTTATAAAAGTTATTTATTTGTTAGTATATAGTAAAAAGTGCAAGTAAGCAAAACTTAAATTTAGTTTATAAAGCTTTAAGCTTTTTAAGTAGTTGCTTAAAGCTAGTACAGTTTATTAACCTGTTGAAATAAAGAATAGCTATTTAAACTTCGTTGATTTTTTTTAAGTTCGTTTATAAAGTCTATATATCGTTTATTTGCAAAACTAAGTTTTTTACATTGTTTATAAAATTTATTAACTGCTTTATTGAAAGCTTTATACAGGTTTTTTTTTTTATTATTTTTTGCAGTATAGGTTCGGGTTTTTGTACTTTAGAAGTTAGAGTTAATCGATAAGTTGCAGCGAGCTTTGCTTTAAAAAGTTTTGTTAAGTCTAAGAAATGACTTTTTTAAATTACTTAGTTCGAAATGAACTTTTTTGCAAGCTTAAAACTTGCTACTTATGTTTTTTACTATAGTATTGTTGTATTAGTGTTTTATTTTACAAGTTTATAGCTTTTTGTTTTTTTTTTCGGAGTAGGAATATATTTAAAAGCAGTTTTTGTGCTTTGTATAAAAAATACTTAGATTATTATACATTAATATTTGCAGAAAACAGGGCTACTAATTAAATAACTTAATTGTATACAAAAATTTAAGTATAAAAAAAAAAAGAAAAAACAGAAAATTTAGCTAGTACAAAGTAATAGAAATAAGTAGTGTGTGGGCTGCTTAAAGTAGTAAGCTTTAGTAGTAAGTAAGTTCTGTAAAAAAAAAAAAAAGAGCGAAAAGATTGCAGTATGTAGCTAAAGTGACTGCATAGCTTGCACTAGCTACTATACTGTAACTTAAATAACTTAATTAAATTAAAATATATATTATTTAAATTTTATTATAATATAAACAATATATTTATTTAGTTTTTTTTAAAATATATAAATATATAATATTAAATAATTATTTATATAGTTTAATTTTTTTTTAATAAATTATTATTTTAAAAATAATATATTATAATTATAAATAATTTATTTTAAAACTGTTTTATAATTTTTTTTAAAATTATAATATAAACTTTTAATTATAATTAAAATAATATTATTAAATATTTTTTAATTAATTAATAAAAACTAGTTAATTAATATTATAATTTAATATATAATTATATATATTTTATATTTAAAAATAAAAAATATATATTTAAATATAATATAAATTATAATTATTAATATATTATAATTTAAAAATTTATTTAAATATTATAAAATAATAATTATTAAAATTTTAAATAATTTTATAATAAAATTTATAATAATAGTTTTTATTAATTTTATATTTATTATAAAATTTTAAATATAATTATATATAGTTTAAACTTTATTATTATATATTTATATTTAAAATAATATTTATTATTATATATTATAATTAAAAATTTATTAATTTGTTTTTTTTAAATATATAGTTTATATTTTTTTTTATAATTTATATTATATAATAATTTATTAATTATAATAAATAAATAATTAATATATAAAAAGTTTATAATATTTTTATTATTTTTATAAATAATTTTTAAAATTTTATAATATTTAAAATTTTTATTATAATTAATTATAAATTTAAATTTAATTTTTTTATTTATAATTGTTTTAAATAATATAAGTTATATTTAATTAAAAATTAAATTTTTAATAAATTATTAAATTTTATTTTTAATATTTATTAAATCAATAAAGTTTTATAATTAATTTAATATATTAAAAATAAAATTAAAACATTTAAATAAATAATATATTTATAATTTATATTATAATAAATAAATTAATATATTTATTAAATATTTATTAATATAATTTATTAAATTTATATTTAAATTATTTTAATTTAAATTATTGTTTATAAAATTATAGTTTATATTAAATTAATAATTTAATAAAACTTATATATATATATATTAAATATATATAATTAAAACTTAAATTAAAACTTTTATTAAATAATTAAATAAATAAAAAATATAAAAACTAATTAAAATTTATAAAATTTATAAATTTTATATATATATATATATATAAATAATTTATATATAACTTTAAAATTTAAAAATAAATTTTAAACTTTTATATATATATATATATATAAAGTTTTATTAATATTAATTAATAATTATTAAATATAATTATAAATTAACAAAATAAAAAAACATAATTAATATTATTTATTAAAAGTAATTTTTATATTTAATTTTTAAACTTTTTATATAATAAAAAAAAAATATAATAATTTTTATTACAAAAGTAAAAAATATATCGACTTAAATTATTATATAAATAAAAACTTAATATATTATAACAATAAAATATTATATAATATATTAATTTTGATTTTATATAATTAAATAATTAAATAATAAATAAAGTTATAAAAAAACTATTTATTATAATATAAAAAAACAAATAACTTTGCTTTATATATATATAATTTTAACTGTTTAATAGTTAAAACATAACTACAAGTTATATAGTTGTAATATAAACTAATATTATACAAGTTATTACTAATAAAGCAATAATTCCAGTCGGTATATTTTTAATACAACAGTTAACTTTTTATACTGCTATTACTTTTGTATTAAAAAATCACCGGTTTAAATTTAAGTTGTAATATATATAAAAGTACTTTAAAACAAAACATTTTTTTAAAAAAAAATAAAAACTTAATTTTATTTTTAATATTAAATTATATTAACTTTTTAGTATAAATATTATAATTATACAATTTTAAACTATATATAAACTATATATATTATATATAAAACTAAAAACTTTTAATTATAACTAGTTTAAAATACTTAAGCTATATATTGTTATATTTTTATAAATAGTTAGTTAAAAATTAACTGTTAAACTATTTAATAAAAAATATATTATAAAATATTTTTTTATATCATAAACTAATTAATATATAATTATATTTTAATTATATTTTAAATATTTTATATATAATATAAATATATTATATAAATATATTATTAAAATAATATATATATATAATTATTATATTATATATAATTTATTTATAAAAACTAATTATATATAAATTAAAACTATATTATTTAATAAATATATTTAAAAATGTTTTAATTTATATATAAATAATATTTAAATATATATTAATAAAACAAGCTTAAAGTGTGCTATTATATAATTAATAAAATATAAAGTTTAGTTTTTAAAAATTTTCTAAAATGTTTATATTTTAACTGTAGCATTAAAAAAACTTCATTTAAAAAATATTTAAATAACAAATTTAAAATTAAATTTTAAAAAAAAAAAAATAGTATAAAAAAGCAAGTAGCTTTGTTTTATATATATATAATTTTAAATATTTAATAATTAAAAAGCAATTGCAAATTATATAATTATAATATAAACTAATATTATATAAATTATTATTAATAAAATAATAATTTTAATTAATATATTTTTAATATAATAATTAATTTTTTATATATAATAATAATAAAATTATTTTAAATAATTATATTTATATTAAAACTTATATTTTTTATTATTTTAAACTATAAAAATTTTAATAATAAATTTATATATAAAAATATAAATAAAAAAAGAATTATTTTATTTAAAATTTAAAAAAAAGATTAATTTAAAATAATAAAATATTAAAATTAAATTAAATAAACTATTTAAAAAAATATATATAATTATAAAGTTTAATATTTATTAAATTATATATAATTAAAAATTAAATATAATTATTTTATATATATAAAAGTTATAATATATAATATAAATATAATTATTTTATAAAATAATTATTAATAAAGTTTATTATAAATAGTATTTATATTTAAATTTATAAAAATATAATATAAAATAAATATAATAAATTTATAAAATTAAATTAAAAAAAAAACTTAAAAACTTTTTTTATTTATTTAATTTATTAATATAAAATAATTTTAAAAAATTTATTTTTTAAAACTTTTATATTTATTTATATTAAATATTATTATATAAAAAAAAATCAATATTTTTAATAATTATATATAATATTTATTAATTTTATTTTTTTAAATGTTTTTAAATTTTTTAAACTTTTTTAATTTAAAAAATTATATGTTTTTTTTTTTAAGTTTAATATTTTTTAATTATTATTTTAATATTATAAAATTATTATTTTAATTATTATTAATTATTTTTATATTTATAGTTTTTTTATTTAATTAAATAGTTAAATTTATTTTTAAATTTATTTATTTAATTTTTTAAATAATTTTAATTTTAAATAAATTATTTTTTTATTAAAGTTTTATTTATTATAAATAAATTTTAATATAAAAATTTTATAATAAAACAATTTTTTTTTTTATATTAAATAATAAATATATAATAAAAATAATTAAATATATATTAAAAATTTTTAAAAAGTTTAATTTATATATTAATTAATTAATTTTTTATTTAATTTTTTATAATTTAATTTATTATTATAAATATTTTTTAAAAAATTTATTAAATAAATAATAATTATTATAAAACTTTAAATAAACTTTATTATTAATTTTAAATTTTATTAATTTATATTTATTATTATAATATTATTTTATTTATATTATTATAAAATTTATAATTAATTTTATATTTTTATAAAAATATTATTTTATAAAATAAATATTTTTAACTATATTATTTTTTTAATTTATTTAAATTAAAATATTATTTAATTTTAAAAATTAAAAACTAAACAATTATTTATATATAAATAACTTAATTAAATTAAAATATATATTATTTAAATTTTATTATAATATAAATAATATATTTATTTAGTTTTTTTTAAAATATATAAATATATAATATTAAATAGTTATTTTTATAATTTAGTTTGTTTTTTTAATAAACTATTATTTTAAAAGTAATATATTATAATATAAATAATTTTGCTTTAAAGTTTTTTTATAATTTTTTTTAAAATTATAATATAAACTTTTAATTATAATTAAAAATAATATTATTAAATATTTTTTAATTAATTAATAAAAACTAATTAATTAATATTATAATTTAATATATAATTATATATATTTTATATTTAAAAATAAAAAGTATATATTTAAATATAATATAAATTATAATTATTAATATATTATAATTTAAAAATTTATTTAAATTTTAAAATATAATAATTATTAAAATTTTAAATAATTTTATAATAAAGTTTATAATAATAATTTTTATTAGTTTTATATTTTTGTAAAAGTTATAGTATGTAGTATAAGTGTAGTTGCTTTATAAAGTAATCGCTGATTTTAAGAAGTAGTTATAGTAGATTATTTCTATTTAAGGATTAATTCTGTATGCTATGTTTTTTTAAGTGCTAACTGGCTAATGCTTGGCTTGTATCTGCTGTATATATAGTGCAGTGTAATGTAGTAGTAGCTGCTTTTTTATATTATCTCTTTTTTTTAAAGCGTTAGTTTTTAATGTTAATTAATATTGTTAACTTTGCTATCGTTGATTTATATATTTTTATATTTACAGAATTGGCGTTAAATTTACCGGTTGCGTTATATATATTAAGTATATATTCGCTTGTAAATATAAGAGATATTTTTGTATTTTTATAGGTGAATATTTAACTTTTATATTTTAATTGACTTTTATGCGTATTTTTGTGTCTTTTTTTTTTTTTCTTTGTATATTTTATAAATTCTGTGGTTATTTTTCGGTTTTTTTTTTTCGGCTTTTTATTAATCAATTATTTATTTACGTCTTTATTTTCGTTTTTATTTTTATTTCTTTTTTTTTTTTTAATTTTTTTTTTTTCCGATTTTTTTTTGTTTTTTCGTTGCTTGCTATAATATCGTGGGAGACTTTTGTTAAAATTTACTCTTTTAATAAGAAGCAAAGCTAGCAACACTTCGATTATGAAATGTTTGTTGGAGAGAACGACGACGACGAAGACCTTTAGGTTTAGGATGTTTTTAGCACGGAGCTTTGTTTTTAGTGCGTTATTAAAACATATTTTGATTTCTGGGTGTGCTGTTTGTGTGCATTAGTTTTGCTTGATAGTACTAAATGTATTTTGTATATATATGACTATATAGTTTATTTTACTATAAGTTATTTCTGCGATCTGTGATTGCTTGTTGATTTGTATACTAAGATTTTTAATATTTTTAGATTTTTTTTTTTTTCTTAGATGCTATTTAGAAATTTATTAAATTTTTTTTTAGCTTTATTATATATATAGCGAATGCTTTTTTCTACTGTTAAACTAACGCTATTTAAATAATTAACAAATATGCTTTATATTGGGATTGCTATATGTATGTTTTAAAAGAAGCTAATTTTGTTTTGTATAAAACAATTTAAAAAAAAAAGTATGTTGTTTTTGCTGTTTTTAACTTTAAATGTTTGGCGATTATTTAAGCTAAAGCTATTATTACTTGCTACTTTTTGATTTTTTAGCTAAAGATGTTAATTATAAGTTTTTTATATGTTTTTTTTATAATTTATATTTGTTCGGTAGTTTTTAACCGCTTTTTTAATATTTTATTATTAGTTAATCTATAGCTAAAAAAGAAGCTTGTTGTGTTTTTGTTGCTATATAGCTAAAGTATAACTGGAATTTTGCCCTTTTTTTTTATTTCGATACTTGTTTTTGTATTTTTGATATTAACTTTTCTATGTTTATTAAAATAGCTGTCGATTAGTCGGCGAAGTATTATCGTATAAGCCCTGCTTAGTTTTTTGGTGTAGATCTGCTATTTTAAAATAACGTCGGCATTAAGATCACCGAAACTAAAACGATTATTTTGCAAAATCTTTACTTTTATATTATATAATGCTTTTTTAAGCATAAGTGTATTAGTCTAGTCGTTTAAGCAACGATAGTAAGTCTATTTTATATATGTTTAGCGATTAGTAAGCTATTATTAATTAGGTTTAATAGCTTTTTTTTTCTGCTTTAGTAGTAATTTCTTTAAGTTTTAATAAAACTTTTCTTTAGTTTGTATTATATTTAGTTGTTTTTATAAGTCTGCTTACGAAATATTTAATATTTATTTATTAACTTATTATTAGTTTTAAATTTTATTTTGCTGTAGCGATTTTTATAAGTTGTTTTTTGATTGTTCTGTAGTTTTTTAGTTTTTATTAACTTTTATTAGCAGTTTTTTTTTTAAAACTTTTTTTTATTAATATTTGGTATTTGTTTTTTTTTTTAAATTTTTATATTAATAGAGTTTTTGTTAGCTTTTACTAGTAAAACCTAGTTTTTGGTAGTTTTTTTAGTTTTATTTAATAAACTAGTTTTTTAATTAACTGTTTTTTTTTTTATTATTTATGCTTTTTAATAGTTACTGTAATAAAGTATTACTATTTATATTGCTTTTAGTTTTAAGCTAAATTATTTTATTTAATATATAATCTTTTTGTTTTTCATTTATATTTTATAAAAAGAGCTTTTGTATTAGCTAGATGTTTTTTTAGTTTTTATATGTTATATTCAGTAAGCTAGCTTTTTTACTTTATTAGGTATTTTAGTATGCTTTTGTTTTTTCTATAGCAGATTATATCTTTTACTATTTATTTTTTCTGTTTATTTTTTAGTTTAGAAAGTACTGATTGCTTTTTGCTTTTTTAATATTTAGTTTATAGTTCTAAAGATAATATAAAGAATATATTATATATTTTCAAATATTGCAAAAGCAATTTTATTCGGTATATTTACAGTTTAATCTTTTTTGTGACTTTTATTTTAATATATATAGAAGCTAATTTTTAGTTATATTTAAATCGGAAGTAGGCTATAGATAGTCTAACTGTTTCTTTTATTTTGTATTTTTTTACTGTGTGTTTTTTGTTGTAGTTTTTTTTTATTGTTTCTATAGCTTTAGTTTAATGTTTGTTAAATATTTTTTAAATAGCTGTAATTTGCTATAGTCTTTTTTTTATTTCTTGTATTTTTAACTGTAGTTTTTTTGGGATAAATTTTATAATTTTGGGGTAGTAACTATATAAAGCTTTGAAAAATAAGCATTTAATAATAATATATATACTGTTGTTATATGTAAATTTTGCTTTTTGAAATATTTTAAGCTATATATTTAGCTTTTAAATAGTATATATTTTTAAGTACTTTTTAAAAGTTTAATAGATATATTTTATTTGCTTGTTAGTCTATAAATGTTAAATAGTAGATAATTGCTGCTTGATTTTTTTTTTGTTGCAGAATTTTTTTTAAAAATAGCTTGTAATTAATTTATTTCTATTGTTTATAATTTTTTTTAGTAAGCTAAATTTGCACTTTATTTGTTTATATAGTGTTTGTATTAATTTAGCAACATTAAAAGTCTTTGTAGTAGGTATAAACAGTGCTATTTTTGTAAAATGATCGATAATTACTAGAACTGTGTTATATTCGATTTTATTAGCTTTAATATATAGAAGTAACTTTATAATAAAATTTAAGCTGATTTTTTGAAACGGTTAGTTTAGTAGGGGCAGTGTTTGTAGTTTTTTATAAGGCTTATATCTAAGTTGTCTGGTTCTGTTGCATACTTAACAGTTTGCGATATATTCGTGAATGTTTTGCTCTAGCTTTTTTTAATAGAATTTTCGTCGAAATAGTTCAGCTGTTTTATTTTTTTTTATGTAACCTGCTTTAAAGTCATCGTAATGTTAGTAAATAATTTGCTGAAATAAAGCTTTTTGGTTTAAGAGTATAAAGCGATTTTTAAATAAAAAAGTTTTATTATTATTTATATAGTAACTTTTTTTAGTTTTAGTATGTTAGCAAGCGATTTTAGTAAATGCTATAATGTTTAAGTTTTTAGTTTATAGTTTTCTGACTATATTGTAGAATTTTTTTAAAGCTTGTAGTTGAAATATTATTTTGTTTTTGGCTAATTTTTTAGCTATAAAGCATAAAATATATTAGTTATAAATAATAGTTTCAGTATTATATTCTTGTAATATAGGTATAAACTAGTCGGTATTTATTTGGGCTGATTTAGTAATTATTAATATATAAGCTGTTATAGTTGTGTATATTTAATAAGCGGGGTATTTATAACTATGTTTTTTACTCTGTACTTTTTAGAGGTTATTTGCGGCTATGTAGCGAGAGTGTAGCTTTTTGTAAGTATTTAAATTTGCTATTTAGGCCGTAGTTATTAAAAATTTAATCAGATAGTGTTTGGCTAATGCTTTTTGAAAAGCTTGGGTTAATTGTTTTAATATTTCTGTTTTTTTTTCTATATGTGATATTGCAGTTATAATTTGCTAGATTTATATAGATAGGTCATTTATTAATTGTAGTTTTTTCTGCAGTGTTGAGATTATGTTTTTATATCGGATTTTACCTGTTATATAATCGGGTCTTTTTAATAGGCCGTTTATAGAATTAATGACCTTTGGCTAGTATTAGATTTTAAAATCGAACTGGATTAATCTGTATATCTATTGTGTTAATCGGCTGTAAAAGTTCTGCGCAGGGAAGTTGACTATGCTCTAAAGCGCTATATAATCGGTTTATATTATAAAGGTATATGTGGCTTTTTTTAAATACTGTTTCTAGTGTTTATAGCTTTCTATTATAGCTAATAGTTTCTATTGTTTTATAGCCTATTTTATTTCTGTATCAGTAAATTTATGCAATTAATAGGCGACTAGTTGTTATTTTAATCTATATAGCTAAGATAGTATATTTGATACCGCTTTTGTTAATGTATTAGTTTTGACCTATATTTTTAATTGGTTATTTTAGTGCTATAAAATCGTTGTATTTGTAAATGCTTTTTTAATTGTTTAGAAAGCTTTTTCTGTTTTTTAGGTTTATTTAAATATAGGTTGGTCTATGTTTGCATTTTTTTTTAGTAGTATTATAATAAGCGCTGTTATCTGCAAATATTTTATAATAAATTTCCAATAGAAATTTGTAAAACTTAGGAATATTTATATGTTATATATTGACTTAGGTGCTTTTTATTTTTTAATTATGTTTATTTGCTTATTGTTTATTTTGATGTTTTCGGTATTTATAACAAACTTTAAAAATTTTATTTCTTTTTTGAAAAAATTGCATTTTAATAGTTTTACAAATAACTAGTACTGTTTTAAACATTTGTGAATTAATCGAAGATAGGTTTTATGTTTTTTTTTTATGTCAAAAAAAATAATAATGTCATTTAAATAAATTATATAGATATAGTTTATTAGTTCTATTAAAGCTTTATATATATAAGCTTAAAATATTGTTGGGGTGTTAGTTAGCCTAAATAGTATTATTATATATTTAAAGTAACTATAGTATATTTAGAAAATAGTTTTTTATTTATCGCCGGGTTTGATTTGGATTTAGTGGTAAATATTTTTTAAATCTAGTTTAGAAAATATTTTCGTAGATTTTAAGTGGTTTATAATTTCTAAAATCAAAGGTAAAAAGTATTTATTTTTTGTAATAATTTTATTTAACTTTTTATAGTTTATATATAGTTATATTGTGTTGTTTTTTTTAAGTATGAATAGTATAAGTATTTTTATATCTATTTTTAAATATTGGATTTTTTTTAAGCGTTGATTTTTTGCTAAGTATTTTTTAAGTATTTTCTGTTGAGTTTTTATAGTAGGGTATATAAGTTTAAAAAGTACTTTTGCTCTTTTTATTAAGTCGATTGTATATTCTGCTTTGTTTAAAACTAATAATTTTTTTATGTTTTATTTAGAATATATATAGCGAAAGTTTTTAAGATATTATAGTAAATCGATTTGTTTTGATTAAACTTTGTTATCGATTTTTTTAAAAAAAAGTTCTTTTTTTAATTTTATGTTTATAAAGTTTACAATAAAAATATGTTTTTTTTTGATTATTATATTAGCGAACTTTTTAAAGTCTATTTTTTTGAACTTTTTAAAATATTATTGATCTGATATAATATTTAAAGTGACTTTTAGTTATTTTATACTTAGTTTTAATAGTAAGAACTTAAATGCTGACTAATTGTATTTAATAGCGAAAAATATCTATGTAAAAGATTTATAAATATTTTTAATGTCAGTTATTTTTAATGTTGTTTTGTAAGCTTTTTAGCAACGTAAAGATTTGCTGCTAAAGCTTAATAAAAACAGAACTTGTATATCGACCGGTTAGAGTTTTTTTTACGCCAGGTTTTTGTAAATAGTGTTTATTTATGCTCTTGTATTTATGTCTACTGTTATTTGTTTTTATAGCTTTTTGCTATATAATCTGAAAATAGCTAGAGCTTTAAATAGCTTGTTTATATTAAACGCTTGAAAGCTTTTAGCTAAAGTAAATTAGATATATTGCTTTATTTTGGCTTGTTTTTTAGTTTTTTTTCGATATTAAACCAGATAGTTTTAATATTTTATATTTTTTTAAAGCGTTCTAGTATCAACAATTAAGTCTTATGTATTTTTCGATCATTTATTGCTTGTATATTACAACGTTTTTTTCAATAATTTTTAGCTAAATATCTAGGTTTATTACAATAAAAACAAGAAAATAGTTTATTTGTTTCTGTATATTGTAACTTGCTGTAGTTTTTGTTCTATTAACGATCTTTTTGTTTATATAGTCGATTTTTAGTTTGAGTTAACTTGCTAAATTAGATATTATTAATATAGCTGTGTTTATTTAGCATGTTTTTAGTATGTAATTATTTAAAGATAGGCTTAAATAATTTGTTTGTTTGCTATATGTTTTATTATTTTTCTGCTTTATATAATATTGTTATTATATTGTTTAATAAGATTTGTTATTAAATAAGCGACTTTTTAATACTTTTTTGTAGCTTGTATTAATAGTTAAATATTAATCTAAAGTTGTTGTTTAATTGACTTTTGTTTTTTAGTTTATATATTAAAACTTGTTATTTTGAAAAAAAGTTTTTAGAAGTTTTATTTTTGTTTTAATAGATTTTTATAAATTATATTTAGAAAATATGTTTAAATAGTTCAGAATTTATGTTTTTTTTTTTAATAAATTTTCAGAAGTTTTTTAAAGTAGTTTGTACTTTTAGTTTTAAATATTTTAAAGTTTTATAGTATAACCGTTAATTAGTCGAAATATTTTACAATATCTAGTTTAGTATTTAAGTAATTTATATTAAGTTGCTGTATTTTAGCTTTTACTAGTTACTTTTTTTAATCGCAGCAATTTAGTCTTTTATTTTAGCTGTAATAGCTTTTTAGTTAAACTTTTTACAATTGTAAATTAAATATTTAGTATTATTTTCAGTTGTTAGTTAAGTAGTCTCTAAACTAAATAATTTAATTAATTGTATATTTAACTGTATATTTTAGTTTATTAGCTATATTATTTAAAGTAGCATTTTTTTAACGGGCAATTATTAAACAATAATCGGTAGTTTTGTAAAAGCTTGTTTTTGCGGAAGTAAAATGTTTTTGAATCAAAGTATTAAATCTTGTTGGTTTTTTAAGAACATGTTTTTACTGAAGAGGTCTTTTTTTAATTTATTGTAGCTGATATCTAACTATATGGCAGTTTATAATTTAGTTACTTTATTTTTTGGCCTGTTAGCTATTGCATTATAATATCTAGTATAAAAATAAAAAAGTATAAAAGTTGCAGTATATAATGTAAATGTAGTCGCTTTATAAAATAATCGCTGATTTTAAGAAGTAGTTGTAGTAGATTATTTCTATCTAAGGATTAATTCTATATACTATATCTTTTTAAGTGCCGACCAGCTAATACTTGGCTTATGTCCGCTGTATATATGGTACAGTGTAGCGTAGTGGTAGCTGCCCCTTTATAATTTTTTAATTAAATAAATTAATAATTTTTTAAAAGTTTTTTTTTATTTATATTATATATTTTATATTTATTATAAAAGTTTAAATATATTTAAATTTATTTTGTTTTAAATATAATTATATATAGTTTAAATTTTATTTTTATATATTTATATTAAAATTAATATTTATTATTATATATTATATTTAAAAATTTATTATTTTTTTAAAATATATAATTTATATTTTTTTTTATAATTTATATTATATAATAATTTATTAATTATAATAAATAAATAATTAAAATATAAAAAGTTTATAATATTTTTATTATTTTTATAAATAATTTTTAAAATTTTATAATATTTAAAATTTTTATTATAATAAATTATAAATTTAAATTTAATTTTTTTATTTATAATTGTATTAAATATTATAAATTATATTTAATTAAAAATTAAATTTTTAATATTTATTAAATTAATAAAATTTTATAACTAATTTAATATATTAAAAATAAAATTAAAACATTTAAATAAATAATATAATTATAATTTATATTATAATAAATAAATCGATATATTTATTAAATATTTATTAATATAAATTATTAAATTTATATTTAAAATAATTTAATTTAAAATTTTTTTAATAAAATAATAGTTTATAAATATAACTATTAAATTATATAATATTTTTATTATAATTTTTAAATATTTATATATTTATATAATATAAATTATTTTTATTTTTAAAAAATTATAATATATTTTTAATTAAAATATAAAACAATTAAAAAAATATAATTAAAAATATTTAAATATTACATATAATTAAATTAAACTTTTATATATATTTATTTTTTAAATAAAATATTATTATATTAAATTTTTATTTGAAAAAAATATTTATTTATATAAATAAAGTTTTAATTAATTTATAATAATATAATATTATATTATTATAAATTAATATTTATATTGTTTTAAAAAATTTTAGTTTTATTTTTATAAATTTAAAAAATATTAATTTATAATATATTTAATATTTATTAAAGTTATTATTTATAATTTTATTTATTTAATAGTTTTAATTAAATAATTTAGTTTTTTTTTTATAATAGTTTTATATATTAAATATAATAAAAAAATAAAATATATAAAAATTTACTATTATTTAAATATTATTTTAAAATATTTAATTAATTTAAAAATTTTAAATTTTAAAAAATAAATAGTTTTTTTTTAATTATAAATATATAAAAAATATTTATTTAAAAATTTAAAAATTTTATAAAAAAAAAATATATTAAATAATTTTTTAAATAATAATAATATTTTTTTTTTTTAAAATAATATAAATATATTTTATAAATATTATAAATATTTAATTTTAATAATTAAAAAAATTATAATATTATTAATAAAAATATAATAAAAATTTTAATATAATTATAATAGTTTATTTATAAATTTTTAAATATAAATAAAAAAATTTTAAAAATTTATTAAAATTATAATAAATTATTTTAATTTTTTAAAACTAATTATAATAAATTTATTATAATATTTTAAATAAATTTTAAATTAATAAAATAATTTTATTTAAAATTTATAAATTAATAATTAAATAAAAATAAACTTTTTTTTTTTATATATTTAAATTATAAAAATAAAAAAAATAAAAAAAAATAGCTTGTTTATTTTTTTTATATAACTTTATTTATAAAATTAATTAAAAATAATATTTATTATTTTTTAATTTTAAATATTAAAAAAATATATATATAAATTTAATTTTATATTTTATTAATTATTTATTAATAAAATTTATATTTACTTTTTTTTTAAAATATTAATAATATTTTAATTTTATTAAATTTTAAATATATTTTTTAATAACTATAAAATTTTTATAGCTATAATATTATTATTTATATAAATAAACTGTTTATTTAAAATTTTAATTTTTTTTTTTAAAAAGTTTTTTTAATTTTTAAAATAAAAGTTATTTTTAAAATTTTAAACTTAAGTTTTTTTATGTTAGTTTTTTTTAATAAAAAAAATATATTTAATAATTATTTATTTATAATAGTTTATATTATATTATAAATTATATTATTAATAAACTTATAATAAAAATTTTATATTATTTTAATATATTAATTAATATTAATATATTTTTAATATTTAATATAATATTAAAATTAACTATAATATTAAAATTAATTATAATATTAAAAATAATTAAATATATATTTAATATTATAACTATAATAATAAAAATTATAATTAATAATTAATTTATATAATAAATATTAAATAATTTAAAATTATTAAAAATATAAATGTTTATTTTAATAATATTTATATTTATATTTTTTATATTAATTATAATTAAAATTAGTTTTTAATTAATAAATATTTAAAATATAGTAATTTTAACTACTGTTAATTTTATAGTTATTATTATAATTTTAAAGTATTTTTTTTATATATTTTTAATATTTTTATTTATATACTGCTATTTTTAAATTGTATTAATTTATATTTTTGTATAAATAGTTTTAATTTTTAATAATAAATTAATAAATATTATTAATTTAAATATAATAAAATTAATTAATATTATTATATTATTTATTTAAACTAGTTTAAATATAAAGTTTTTATTTAATAATTAAAATTTATAAATTATAAATATTTATATTAATAAATTTAATATAAGCAATATTTTTTATATTAAAGTAATTTTTTTTATATATAAATATATTTATAAATATATTTAAAAAAAAGATTTAAAATTAAATATATTAATAAAAGTTATTATATTAATATAATAATTAATTTTAATTTTATAAAAGTTTAAAAATTTATTTTTAAATAACAAATTTAATTTAATATTATAATTTAATATTTAATTTAATTTTTTAAATTTTATTAATTTTAAAATTTTATATTTATTATATTTTAATAAATAAAATTTCAATTTAATTTATTTTATACAATATATTTTTATTTTATTTATATTTTTAAATTTGCTATTTTTTATTTTAATAATATATTTAAATTAATTAAATAATTTTTTAATAATAAAAATATAACTTATTTTTATATTTAAATAAATTATATAATTATTTTTACTAAGTTTTTTTTTAATAATAATTGTTATAATTATAAAAAATATAAAAGCTAGTTTATTAATTTTATTAATTAAAAACTTTAAAAAAAAAAAAAAAAAAAAAAAGCTAAATTATATATATATATTATATAAAGTATATAAATATATAAAACTGCAAATAAAGTTATAAATAAAATAATAAAGTTTAGCTAAAGTTTTTTTAAAATAAATTATTTTAAAAATTATAGTTTTTATAAATTAATAAAAATTATAAAATTATATTATAACAAAGTATATAAGTTTTAGTTTATAATTAATAAAATAAATATAAAAATTAATAGTTTATATAAATTATTATATTTTTTTTTTTAAAAACTAAAAATTTAATATAAGTTAAATTAAAATTAATTAAATATAATATTTAAGTTTAATTATAATATTTAAATTAAATATTTTATTATTGTTTTTATAATTTTTTATAAATTTATTTATAACTATTATTTTTATTTAGTTTTATAACTTAATTAATAGTTTTAACTTAATTAGTTTATTTAAATAATAATAAATTAATATAACAAATATATTTTTAAAATTTTTTATAAAGTATTAAATATTATTAAAGTTATAACTTTTTTATAAAATTTAATATTATAGTTTTTTAGTTTTATTAAAAGTTTTTAATTTTAATATTTAGTTTATTTTAAATTTTAGTTTATTATTAATTTTTTTAGCTAATAATAAAACTTATAACTATTATAATAATAAATTATTATTTATTTCTTTTAATTTATTTATATAAAATAAATTTTTTTTTTATATAAGTTTAATATATTTAATTTGTAATTATATTTTTTTTATTTAAAAATTTTAAATAGTTTAAAATATTATAAATTAAAACAAATTATTAAAATATATATTAAAAAAAATTTTTTATATAAGAATATTTTATTATATTTAAAAAAGTTAATAAATTTTTATTTTTTATTAATTTAAGTTTTTTGTTTTTTTTATATAGCTTTAATAGTTTTATATATAAATTTTTAAATTTATTATATTTAATTAACTAATTTTTATATTTATTTAATTTATTTGTTTGTAAAAAAATTTTTTTTAAATATAAAAGTTAAATAATTTTAAAGTTTAATTTTAAATACTATTTTTAAAAATATTATATTAATTATTAAATATTATAAAAAATTATAAATAAAATTTAAAATTAATGAATATATATTTTAATTGTTTTAATATTTGTTTATATAAAAATATTGTTTTTAGTTTAAATTATAGTTTGTTTTTTTAATAATATTTTATATTTATAAATAATAAATATTGTTTTATTTACATTTAATATTTATTAATAAATTCAATATTTTTATAAATTTTAAAATAAATAGTTTAATATTATTAAAAAACTAAGTTTTTAATATATTAAAAATATAATATAGTATATAATAATATTTTAATGTTAATTTTTTTATATTGTTTATTTTTTAATTAAATAAAATAATAATAATTTTATTAAATTTATTAATAATTATTTAAATATAGTTATATTTATATTAATTTAAAAATATATTTTTATTATTTATTACTATATATTTTTAAATATTTTATAATATAAATATTAAATATAATAGTTTAAAGATTTTTTTTTTTACTTTTTTATTATATTTATATTTATAACAATTATTAATATATTAATATAAGTTTTTTTAAAAAAAAACTAATAATAGTTTTGTTTTAATATTTATATTAATTTGTTTTAACTTTAATAAATTATTAATATTAGTTTATATATTTTTTATAATAAAATAGTTTAAAAAAAAATTGTTTTATTTATAATAGTTTTTAATATTATTATTTTTTTGTTATAATTTTTTAAATTTTAAATTATATTTTTTTAAAAATTAAATTGATTAAATTTATATTTTTTATAATTAATATTTTAGTTTTAATAAATTAAAAAATAGCTATAAAACTTTTAATTATATTTAGTTTAATAAATATAAAAGTTTTTTTTTTTTATTTTTAAGCTTTAATTATTAATAAATTAAATATTTTTTAAAAAAATATATTAATTATAACGTTATTTTTATTTTATTTATATTAAAAAATAATATTAAAATTATTTAAAAAGTTTATTTATTTAATTTGTTTCATAAAAAAAGTTTTTTTAATTAATTAATAAATTAATATTTAATAATTAATAATTATTTAAAACTATATATTTAATAATTTAAAGCAGTAATATTTAAAATTTTATATTATTATTAATATTTTTTAATTTTAAATTAAATAAGCTTATTTATATAAAATTATAATTTTTAAAAAATAATTAATAAATTTTTATTTATTATTTTTTTATTTTTATTAAATAATTTTTTTAGTTATATTATATAATATATTTATTTTAATATATATTAAAGTTTTAAATTAAAAAAAAGTTAGTATTAAAGCTAATATAACTAGCTTTTTTATTGCTTTAAAAATTTTTTATTATTTTAGTTTTAACTTTTATTTATAGTTTTTTTTTAATAATTATGTAAATAATTCGAAAATATTGCTAATATAATAAATAAATATTTATATAAAGTTATAAAATTTTAAAAATAATTAAATTAATATTATAGTTTTAAAGTTTTTAAATTTTTAATTTAAAATTGCTTTAATTTTTTTTAAATCTATTTTAATACTTTAATTAACTTTTAAAATTATATTTAAATAATTAACTATAATAACTTTAAAATAAAACTTATAAATATTTTTTTAAAAATTAGCTTTATATAAATAATATATTATTTTTTTATATTATTTTTAATATTTTAAAGTTTTATTAAAATAAATTAAAATATTATTAATATATATATTAATAAATTAATTAAATAAATTATAAAATTAAATATTAATAAAATTTTACTATTATATAAATTTTATTTTTAAGTTAAATAATAGAACTATTTAATAAAAATTTTTTAGTTTAATTTAAAAAATAATTAAAAAGTAAAATTTAATTATTAATAATAATTAATTAAAAATTTTAATAATATTAAACTTTAAATATATTTTTAATTTATAATAATTAAACAATATATTTTTAAAATTAAAAATTTAAATATTTTAATTTTTTAAAAATTAATTTTTTTATTAAAAATTAATATAAAACTTTTTATTAATTAACTAAAATTTAAATACAAATAAAATAAATATTATATTTAAATTTATATTTAATTTAATAAATTTTAGTTTTAATAGTTTTTTTTTTTTTTTTTTTTTAAAAAAATATATTAAATTAATATATAATATTATAAAAAGCTATTATTTTTAAACTTATTATGAAGTTTTAAAACTATATTATAGCTAAATTAAAATAATAATATTTTAGTCAATTAAATTTTAAAAAAAAATTCTTTTAAATAAATTAATTTTTTAAATATTAATTATTTTATTAATTTAATATATTTAAAATTTTTATTAAATAAAAACAATATTAGTTTTTTATTAAAAGTTTTTTATTATTTTTTATATAAAATATTAATATTAATTATTTAATTAATATTAAATAGTTTTATAATATATTAAATTAAAATCAATTTATTTAATATATTAAAATTTTTTTAATAAGTTTAATTTAAGTTGTTTATATAGTTTTATTTTAATTAAATAATAACTTTTATATTAATAGCTTAAGCTTTAAAGTTTTAAGTTATATTATTAGTTAATATATTATTTTATAATATTTTATAATAATATTTAAAAATACTTTTTTTTAGTTTAATTTTTATTTTTAAATTTGTTTTATTTTATTATAAAATATAATATTACTTTTTAATTACTTTATTATATTAATTTATATTTTATTAAATTTTTAAATCAATAATTTTTTTAACTTTAATTTTTAATAAAACAATAATTATAAAAAAAAATCACATAAAAATAAAAATATTATTAAATTAAATAAGTTGTTTATATTAATAGTTTATTAAAATATTTTATTTAAATAGTTAATATAAACTAATTATTATTTAATAATTAATATTAATAACTTTAAACTTTTAATTAAAAAAACAATATTTGTTAATTTTTAAAATAGCTTTTAATATTTAGTTTATTTTATTAATTACTTTATTATAATAATTAATTAATAATATTAATTTTTTTAACTTAATAATTTTAGTTTTAAATTAATATTTAAATTTTTAAATTAATTATTAATTAATTAATAAATTAATTTAAACTTTAATATTATATAAAGTAATAGTTATAATATTAATTTTATTAATTTATATTTAAACAATTTAAAAAAAGTTTAATAAATTATTTAAATTATTTAAATTAATATAAAAGCTTTTATTAATTTTATTTATTTTTTAAATTTTTAAAACTGAAAAATTTATTAAATTTTAATTTGTTATAGTTTTTTATTTTTTAAATAGTTAATATATTGTTTTTTTTAAAATATTATTTAATTATATATTTTTTTTTTTATAACTAAAACAAATATTATTGTTTTAGTATATTTTTTTTTAATTATTAATTAACTTTTTATATTTGCTGTTTTAAAAAAATTTAATTTTTTTTTTAGTTTTATTAAACTTATTATTAAAATAAAAGCTTTTTTTAAAATTAGCTATATTTAAAGCTTGATTTTTTTAATTTTATTTAAACAATTATTAATAATTATAAATAGTTTTAACAACTTTATTATAAAACTTTTTATATATAAAGTTTAAATTAATATTAGTTTTAAAAATTTTGCTGTTAAAATTAATATTTAAATGTTTTTATAAAAACTAAACTTATTTTAATTTAAATATTTTTGTTTTTTAAATAAAACTATTAAAGCATAAAATAAATTAATAAATGTTTATTTATTTAAAAAATTTATAATAATATTTAGCAAAAATTTATTAAATTATTACAGTTTAATTTAAATTATAGTAAATAATAATTAATACTTAAATTATTTTAGCTATATTACTAAATAATTAAATAATAAATTAATAATAAGTTTTTATAAATTATAAAACAAGTTTTTTAAATTAAAAAAACAAATAATATATTCGATTTTTTTTATTATAAAAAGTAGTTTTATTTTTTTTAAATTTATTAATAAATTTATAAACTTAAATATTAAATTTATTTTTATTATTAATAAATTTTTTAAAATATTTAATTTTTATTTTAGTTTTATTTTAATAAATAATATATTAACTATTAAATTTAATCGGAAATTCTTTAAATATAAACTATATAACTATATTATAAAATTAAAAAGTAACATTTAAAACTTTTTTAAAAATATTGCTTTTATATTTATAATTAAAAAATATAACTAAATTAAATCGTTTTTATAATATAATTATTTGTTAATAAAAAAAGTTAATGTAAATTTTTTATATAGCAATTATATTTTATTTAATAATAAGTTTTTTTTTTTATTTAAAATTATTGTTATTATTTTAGTTTGTTATTTTAAGTTATTAATATAAAATTAATTTATAAAATTTGTTTTTATTATTAATAAATTTTATAAATAATAAAATAATATATAAAATAATAGTTAAAATAATAGTTAAAGTTATAATTAATTAATTAAATAAATCTAATTAACTTTTAAGTTTAATTTTAAATTTTTAAATAATAACATTTTTTTTAAAAATATAAATAATATATTATATTAATAATTCTGTTTAAAATATATAATTAAAATAGTTTATTTATTATATATAAACTATATAAAATAAATAATAGTTATATATTTAAATTAAATGTTTATTAACAAATAAAAAATGATTTTAAAATAATGTTATAATTGTAAAAAATATAAAAGCTAGTTTATTGATTTTATTAACTAAAAACTTTTAAAAAAAAAGAAAAAAAAAAGCTAAATTATATATATATATTACATAAAATATACAAATATATAAAACTACAAATAAAATTATAAATAAAGTAGTAAAGTTTAATTAAAGTTTTTTTAAAATAAATTTTATAAAGTGGATTTTTTAAAGTAGGTTATTTTAGAAATTGTAGTTTTTATAAATTAATAAAAATCGCGAAATTATATTGTAACAAAGTGCATAAGTCTTAGTTTATAATTAATGAAATAAATGTAAAAATCAATAATTTATATAAATTGTTATAATAATTATAAAATATTAAAATATATTATTAATAGTTTAATATATAGTTTTAAATTTATAAAATTATAAAAAAGTTTATTATATTTTAAAAATAATAAATTTATTTTTTAAATTAATTATATTTTTAAAGTTATAATTAAATATAAAAAAAACAATATTTAAAATAAATAAAAAGTTTAATTATTTAATATAAACTTTTAAATAATAAAACAAGCTATTTTTTATTAAAAATAATATATAATATTGTTTATATATATATATAATTAAATATACTAGTAAGGTCTACAATAAGTAGTGTTTATATTTGAGTTTGTAAAAGTATGATATAGATTAAAAAGAGTAAACCTGCAAAGTCAAGTCAAAGAAAGAGACCTAAGGGCTTTTTTTACCTATTTAATCTACTGATGTAAGCTAGTCTTAAATAAAACTAGTGCTAAAAATATATATAAAGTAGTTCTAAAAAACCCATTTTTTAAAAGCTCTATACCTGTTTGTATTATATACAAATAATATATATATAATTTATTTAAAAAGTTTTTAATATATTTTTATATATATTAGTTATATTTTTTAATTAAATTAAAAGTTTTATTATAATATTTATATATAATATTATAATTAATTATAATAAATATTTTATTATTTAAACTTAAATTTAAAAATAAAAAATTTAATAAAAAAATTAAAGCTTTTTTTTTTTTTATATTATATAAATTTAGTTTTTTTTTTTTTTTTTTAATATTTATTTTAATATTTATTATAATTATTTTTATATTTAAAGCTTTTTTTTTTTTATAAAAGTTTATTATTTTTATATTATAACTAAAAAAATATTTAATTTTTATTATTTTATTTATTTTTTTAATAATTATATTAATAAAAAAAAAACTTTTAAATACTTGCTATTATAATTAAAAGTTTTATTTTAATAATATATAATAATATATTTTGTTAATATATTATTATTTTTAAAAAAGTATAAATAGTTTTTAATAGTTAAATTTATATATATATAAATAATTATTATTATTTTATATTAATTATTATTATTTTTATTAAAAGTTTTTATTATTTTAATATATTATAGTTTTTTTTAAATAAAATATATTATTATTGTTTTATTATATAATATATTTTATAATATAAAAATATTTTAATTAAACTTTTTAATTATTATTATAAGCTATATTAAAAATAAATTAGTTAATTTTTTTAATAATATATTTAATTTTTAAATATAAAAATTTATTATAAAATTAAAATTTAATAAATATTCTTTTTAGTTAATTTTAAATTTTTTATAAAAAAATTAAATTGTTTAATAAAATAATATATATTAATAAAAATCAATTTATTATTATTAATAATTATATTAATATTATTATAATTTTTATAATTAAATTTAAATTAATTAATATTTAGTTATTTAAAACAATATTAATATTAAAAATTAATATTAATAAAATTAAAAATGCTATTTTATTTATTAAACTATAAAATTAATATTTTTTTTATAAAATTAAAAAGTTATATAAATAAAAAAAATAATATATTATTTTTATTACTGTTAAAATTATAATTTAATAAATTATTGTTATTATTATTATTGTTTTTATTATTATTATTAAAATTTTTTTTAAAACTAAAAATTTTAAATAATTAATATTAAAGTTTAAATATTTAATACTATTAATATTTATAACTTTAAATTTAAAATTAAAATTAATATTAATATATAATAAAATATTATAATAAATTATTATATAAAATATTTTTATATAATTTATTAAATAACTTTTTTATAAATAGCTATAATTTAATATTAAATTAAATAAATAAAATAACTATAATTAAAAAAAATATATTATTTAATATTACAAATATATATTATATAAATATATTTATAATAATAATTATTAAATTAATAAATTTTGCAATTAATATTAATTAAACTTTAAAAAAATATTTTTTTATATTTGTTTTTAATATAAAAGCTAATAATAAAATATATTTTATTTTTTAAAATATTTTTTATAATAAAAAATTTATTTTTTTATAAAATTTATTTATAAATAAAAATAAAAGCTATATAAATATAAATAATATATATAAATTAATAAAACTATTATAAATATAATTAAAACAATTAATAAAATTATTATAATTTATAATTAATATTAATATTTTAAAAACTAGTTTAATTATTTATTACTAAATTATAAATTTTATTATTATTATTTATATATTATTTATTATTATATTTATTATATTTTATAAAATAAAAATATATTTTTTATTTATTATATATTTATATATTATATTAAATATTTTATTTATTTTATAGTTTTTGTTTTTTTAATTATAAAATTTGTTTTAAAAGGATTTTTAAATATAATAATTATTACTAAATTTTTAAAATATTGTTTTTATTTTAATATTTATATTTTTGTTTATTTTAAAATTAAACAATATATTATTTATAATTTATAACTTTTGTTTTATATATAATTATATATATAAAAACTAAAGTTTTTAAAATTTTTAAAACATTAAAATAATATTATTATAAAGTTTTAGTTATAATTAAAAATTAAATTATTATAAAAATTTTATTATATTAAATTTAATTAATTTTAATATAAAATTTTTAATAGTAATAAATTAATAAAACTTTTTAATTATAAAAAAACTTTTGTTTTTTTTTATAAATATGTTTTTTTATATTTTTATTTAATATATATAACAAAAATATAACAAAATAATATAATAAAATAAATAAAATAATTAAAAAGTTATATTAATATAATAAAAAAATAAAACAAAAATATTTTTTAAAAGTATAAAATATAATATAAATTTTATAAAAATATTTAATTATTAATTATTAATTAAACTAATATATATAAATAAATTAATAAACTTTATAAAATTATTTAATTAATAAAACAAATATATAATAATTTAAACTATATAAAAAAAATTAAAAAAAAAGTTATAAAACTAAATTTAATTATATATAATAAAATTTTAATATAATTATTATTATTTAAATATAAAATAAACTAATATTTTAAAAACTATTAATTAAAAATATTAAAAATATTAATTATAATTAAATATAATTAAAAAAAGTTAATATAATTATTTTAATATATAAAAACATAAAAATAATATAAAAATTTTTATATTAATTTATAAAGTTTTTAAAAATAATTAATTATTTAAAACAAAAAATTTATTAAATTTAATTAATATTATATTTAAATAATAAAAATTTAATTTAAACAAAATAATATATTATTAAAAATATATATATTATATAAAAAAGTAAAAAATTTTGTTATAATATATATATTAAAGTTGAAACATTTATATAATAAAAATTTAATTTAAATAAAATGTTTTAAATAAAATATTATAAATAATATATAATTTATTAATAAAAAAAAAAACTAAAAATATAAAATTGTTTAATTATAAAATTTATTATATTATTTAATAAAATTTATTATAAATAATATTTATATTTAAATTTATAAAAATATAATATAAATTAAAAAAAGTAAATTTATAAAATTATATTAAAAAAACAAAATTTAAAAGCTTTTTTTATTTATTTAATTTATTAATATAAAGTAATTTTAAATAAAATTAATATTAAAATATATATAAAATAATTTTAAAAAACATATTTTTTAAAACTTTTATATTTGTTTATATTAATTATAATAAATTATTTTTATTTAAAAATTAATTTTATATATTATATTTTTTTTAAATATTAACTAGCTAATATTTAATTTATATTTATTATATATATAATATAATATAATATAATATAATATAATATAATAATAGTTATTTTTTTATATTTTTTTTTTAAAATATTAGTTTTTAATATTAATAAATATTATTAATTTTATTATTTTTAATTTATATATTTTTATATTTATAAAATTAATATTAAATTTATTAATTATATTATATATATTAAATATATATTTATTTATAAATGTAAAAAATACTTTTATATTTTTATAAATAAATATTTAATTTTTATATTTTAATTAATTTTTATATATATTATTATATGTTTTTTTTTAGTTTTTTATTAATTAATTAATTATTTATATTTTAATTTTTGTTTTTATTTTTATTATTTGTTTTTTTTTTTAATTTTTGTTTTTTTTTTTATTTTTTTTTTTTTTTTATTACTTGTTATAATATTGTAAAAAACTTTTATTAAAATTTACTTTTTTAATAAAAAATAAAATTAATAATATTTTAATTATAAAAGATTTATTAAAAAAAACAATAATAATAAAAAGTTTTAAATTTAAAATATTTTTAATATAAAGTTTTATTTTTAATATATTATTAAAATATATTTTAATTTTTAAATATATTATTTATATATATTAGTTTTATTTAATAATATTAAATATATTTTATATATATATAATTATATAATTTATTTTATTATAAATTATTTTTACAATTTATAATTATTTATTAATTTATATATTAAAATTTTTAATATTGTTAAAAAAAAAAATTTTTTAAATATTATTTAAAAATTTATTAAATTTTTTTTTAATTTTATTATATATATAAAAAATGTTTTTTTTATTATTAAATTAATATTATTTAAATAATTAATAAATATATTTTATATTAAAATTGTTATATATATATATTAAAAAAAGTTAATTTTGTTTTATATAAAATAATTTAAAAAAAATATATATATTATTTTTATTATTTTTAATTTTAAATATTTAGTAATTATTTAAATTAAAATTATTACTATTTGTTATTTTTTAATTTTTTAATTAAAAATATTAATTATAAATTTTTTAATTGTTTTTTTTATAATTTATATTTATTTAATAGTTTTTAATTATTTTTTTTAATATTTTATTATTAATTAATTTATAATTAAAAAAAAAGTTTATTATATTTTTATTATTATATAATTAAAATATAATTAAAACTTTGTTTTTTTTTTATATTAATATTTATTTTTATATTTTTAATATTAACTTTTTTATATTTATTAAAATAATTATTAATTAATTAATAAAATATTATTATATAAATTTTATTTAATTTTTTAATATAAATTTATTGTTTTAAAATAATATTAATATTAAAATTATTAAAACTAAAATAATTATTTTATAAAATTTTTATTTTTATATTATATAATATTTTTTTAAATATAAATATATTAATTTTATTATTTAAACAATAATAATAAATTTATTTTATATATATTTAATAATTAATATTTTATTATTAATTAAATTTAATAACTTTTATTTTTATTTTAATAATAATTTTTTTAAATTTTAATAAATTTTTTTTTTAATTTATATTATATTTAATTATTTTTATTAATTTATTTATAAAATATTTAATATTTATTTATTAATTTATTATTAATTTTAAATTTCATTTTATTATAATAATTTTTATTAATTATTTTTTAATTATTTTTTAATTATTTGATAATTTTATAATTTTTATTAATTTTTATTTATAAAATTTTTTTTAAAATTTTTTTTTATTAATATTTAATATTTGTTTTTTTTTTAATTTTTAATAGTTTTTTTAATTTTATTTAATAAATAAATTTTTTAATTAATTGTTTTTTTTTTATTATTTATATTATTTTTAATTTTAAACTAAATTATTTTATTTAATATATAATTTTTTTATTTTTTATTTATATTTTATAAAAAAAACTTTTATATTAATTAAATATTTTAATATATTTTTGGTTTTTTTAAAATAAATTATATTTTTTATTATTTATTTTTATTTTTTTTTTTTAATTTAAAAAATATTAATTACTTTTTATTTTTTTAATATTTAGTTTATAGTTTTAAAAATTATATAAAAAATATATTATATATTTTTAAATATTATAAAAGTATTTTTATTTAATATATTTATAGTTTTATTTTTTTTATAGTTTTTATTTTAATATATATAAAAACTAATTTTTAATTATATTTAAATTAAAAATAATTTATAAATAATTTAATTATTTTTTTTATTTTATATTTTTTTAATATATATTTTTTATTATAGTTTTTTTTTTTTTTTTTTTAATATTTTTAATTATAATTTTTTTAAAATAAATTTTATAATATTAAAATAATAATTATATAAAGTTTTAAAAAATAAACATTTAATAATAATATATATATTATTATTATATATAAATTTTATTTTTTAAAATATTTCAAATTATATATTTAATTTTAAACAATATATATTTTTAAATATTTTTTAAAAGTTTAATAAATATATTTTATTTATTTATTAGTTTATAAATATTAAATAATAAATAATTATTATTTAATTTTTTTTTTAATATAAAATTTTTTTAAAAATAAATTATAATTAATTTATTTTTATTATTTATAATTTTTTTTAATAAATTAAATTTATATTTTATTTATTTATATAATATTTATATTAATTTAATAATATTAAAAGTTTTTATAATAAATATAAATAATATTATTTTTATAAAATAATTAATAATTATTAAAACTATATTATATTTAATTTTATTAGTTTTAATATATAAAAATAATTTTATAATAAAATTTAAATTAATTTTTTAAAATAATTAATTTAATAAAAGCAATATTTATAACTTTTTATAAAATTTATATTTAAATTAATTAATTATATTATATATTTAATAATTTATAATATATTTATAAATATTTTATTTTAGCTTTTTTAATAAAATTTTTATTAAAATAATTTAACTGTTTTATTTTTTTTTATATAATTTATTTTAAAATTATTATAATATTAATAAATAATTTATTAATATAAAGTTTTTTAATTTAAAAATATAAAATAATTTTTAAATAAAAATATTTTATTATTATTTATATAATAATTTTTTTTAATTTTAATATATTAATAAATAATTTTAATAAATATTATAATATTTAAATTTTTAATTTATAATTTTTTAATTATATTATAAAACTTTTTTAAAGTTTATAATTAAATATTATTTTATTTTTAATTAACTTTTTAATTATAAAATATAAAATATATTAATTATAAATAATAGTTTTAATATTATATTTTTATTATATAAATATAAATTAATTAATATTTATTAAAATTAATTTAATAATTATTAATATATAAATTGTTATAACTTTATATATTTAATAAATAAAACATTTATAACTATATTTTTAATTTTATATTTTTTAAAAATTATTTATAATTATATAATAAAAAAATAACTTTTTATAAATATTTAAATTTATTATTTAAATTATAATTATTAAAAATTTAATTAAATAATATTTCATTAATACTTTTTAAAAAGTTTAAATTAATTATTTTAATATTTTTTTTTTTTTTATATATAATATTATAGTTATAATTTATTAAATTTATATAAATAAATTATTTATTAATTATAGTTTTTTTTTAATATTAAAATTATATTTTTATATTAAATTTTATTTATTATATAATTAAATTTTTTTAATAAACTATTTACAAAATTAATAATTTTTAATTAATATTAAATTTTAAAATTAAATTAAATTAATTTATATAGTTATTATATTAATTAATTATAAAAGTTTTATATAAAAAAATTAATTATATTTTAAAATATTATATAATTAATTTATATTATAAAAATATATATAGCTTTTTTTAAATATTATTTTTAATATTTATAACTTTTTATTATAACTAATAGTTTTTATTATTTTATAATTTATTTTATTTTTATATTAATAAATCTATATAATTAAGAAATAATTAATTATTGTTTTAATTTATATTTTTAATTAATTATTTTAATATTATAAAATTACTATATTTATAAATATTTTTTTAATTATTTAAAAAACTTTTTTTATTTTTTAAATTTATTTAAATATAAACTACTTTATATTTATATTTTTTTTTAAAAATATTTTATTAAATATTATTATTTATAAATATTTTATAATAAACTTTTAATAAAAATTTATAAAATTTAAAAATATTTATATAATATATATTAATTTAAATATTTTTTATTTTTTAATTATATTTATTTATTTATTATTTATTTTAATATTTTTAATATTTATAACAAACTTTAAAAAAAAGTTTTTTTTTAAAAAAAATTATATTTTAATAGTTTTATAAATAACTAATATTGTTTTAAATATTTATAAATTAATTAAAAATAAGTTTTATATTTTTTTTTATATTAAAAAAAATCATAATATTATTTAAATAAATTATATAAATATAATTTATTAATTTTATTAAAACTTTATATATATATATTTAAAATATTATTAAAATATTAATTAATTTAAATAATATTATTATATATTTAAAATAATTATAATATATTTAAAAAGTAGTTTTTTATTTATTACTAAGTTTAATTTAAATTTAATAATAAATATTTTTTAAATTTAATTTAAAAAATATTTTTGTAAATTTTAAACAGTTTATAATTTTTAAAATAAAAAATAAAAAATATTTATTTTTTATAATAATTTTATTTAATTTTTTATAATTTATATATAGTTATATTATATTATTTTTATTAAATATAAATAATATAAATATTTTTATATTTATTTTTAAATATTAAATTTTTTTTTAAATGTTAATTTTTTATTAAATATTTTTTAAATATTTTTTATTAAAATTTTATAATAAAATATATAAATTTAAAAAATATTTTTACTTTTTTTATTAAATCGATTATATATTTTGTTTTATTTAAAGCTAATAACTTTTTTATATTTTATTTAAAATATATATAATAAATTAATTTATTTTAATTAAGTTTTATATAATTTTTTCATTTATATAATTAATTTTTAATTTTAATTAATTTAATAAATTAAATATTATTAATATAACTATATTTATTTAATATATTTTTAATATATAATTATTTAAAAATAAATTTAAATAATTTATTTATTTATTATATATTTTATTGTTTTTTTATGTTATATAATATTATTATTATATTATTTAATAAAATTTATTATTAAATAAATAATTTTTTAATATTTTTTTATAATTTATATTAATAGTTAAATATTAATTTAAAATTATTATTTAATTAATTTTTATTTTTATTTATATATTAAAATTTATTATTTTAAAAAAAAAGTTTTAAAAGTTTTATTTTTGTTTTAATAAATCTTTATAAACTATATTTAAAAAATACTAAAGTTTATTTTTTTTTTTAATAAATTTTTAAAAATTTTTTAAAATAGTTTATATTTTTAATTTTAAATATTTTAAAATTTTATAATATAACTATTAATTAATTAAAATGTTTTATAATATTTAATTTAATATTTAAATAATTTATATTAAGTTATTATATTTTAGTTTTTATTAGTTATTTTTTTTAATTATAACAATTTAGTTTTTTATTTTAGCTATAATAAGTTTTTAATTAAGTTTTTTATAATTGTAAATTAAATATTTAATATTTTTTTTAATTATTAATTAAATAATTTTTAAACTAAATAATTTAATTAATTATATATTTAATAATATGTTTTAATTTCTTAGTTATATTATTTAAAATAGTATTTTTTTTATAAATAGTTATTAAATAATAATTAATAGTTTTATAAAAGTTTGTTTTTATAAAAATAAAATATTTTTAAATTAAACTATTAAATTTAATTAGTTTTTTTAAAAATATATTTTTATTAAAAAAGTTTTTTTTTGAATTTATTATAGCTAGTATTTAATTATATAATAGTTTATAACTTAATTATTTTATTTTTTAATTTATTAGCTATTATATTATAATATTAAATATAAAAAACAAAAAAATATAAAAGTTATAATATATAATATAAATATAATTGTTTTATAAAATAATTGTTAATTTTAAAAAGTAGTTATAATAAATTATTTTTATTTAAAAATTAATTCTATATATTATATTTTTTTAAATATTAATTAACTAATGTTTAATTTATATCTGCTATATATATAATGTAATATAATATAGTAATAGCTGCTTTTTTATAATATAACTAGTTAAAATAAACTTTAATAATTAAATTTTAAATTAACTTTTTTATATTAACTATTTATTTAAAATAAAACTATTTATTATATTTAAATAAAAAGTAAATATTTAATTTTAAAATTTGTTTTTAAATAGAAAATTTACAAAATTATTTTATATAAAATATATATATATATATATATATATTTATTATATAAACAATTTTAGCTTTAATATTTATATTAATAAATATATTAAAACTTTTAATTATATAAATAAATTATTTAATATTATAAATAATTATATTAAAACTAATAATATTAATATATATTATAATATTTAATATAAATAATTAAATATTTTTTTTATATATAAATAAAATTTTAAAAATTTATATTTACTTTTAAAATTTTTACTATATATTTTATAATTTTTTTTAAATTTAAAAATTAATTATTTAAACTTTTTTTTATTTAAATTATTTATTATATTTATTAAAATATAATAATTTAATTAAAATTATAATAATAAATTATATAATATATTATAAAATAAAGTTTAAATTTTTATTTTAATATATTGTTAATTTAAAATTATTAAAAAATAATATTATATAATATTTCTTTTTATATTAAAAAAAAAAAAATAATATTATTTTAATTATATTAGTTTATTATATAAATAAAACAAAATTTATATAATATTTAATAATTATTTTAATATAATAATTAATTATAATTAATATTAAATTAATTAAACTATTATTATTTTATATAAATAAAATAAAACAATTTAATAAAAATAATATTTAAAATATTAAAAATTATAATTAATAAGTTTTAATTAGTTAAAAACTTATATATAAAGCTTTATTTTTTAATTTATAATTAATATTATAAATTTGTTTAATTATAAAATAAATTATTATTATATAATAAATGTTTATTTTATTAATAAACATTATAATATTAAATATTTAAAACAATTATATAATTATAGCTTTAAAATCTTTTTATAAAAAATTATAACAATTATATAATAAAAATAATAAAAAATATTTTATTTATAAAAAATTTAACTATTAATTTATAAATTATAATTAATAAAAAAAGTTTAAAACAAAAAAGTAATATTTTATTATATATAATATTTAAAAAAAAAATATTATTATATAAAAAATATAATATATTTATATTAAATTATAAAAATAATAAAAAGTTTTTATATAATAATAAATTTAATAATAATTTAAATTTTAAAACTAAAAATAAAATAATTTAATTTTTAATAAATTTTATATATTTTTATTATATAATTAAAAAAAATATATATATATTTAAAACTAAATATTAATATAGCTAAAGTTTTAACTATTAAAAAAACTTAAGCTAAAATATTTATATAGAAAAATCTTTTTATATAAATAAATTAAATTTTAAATAATATAACAATTTAATTTAATAATATTAAAAGTTTTAAAACTATAAATATTATAATAATTTTAATATTAATTAAATTAATTAAATTTTATATTTTAAAAATATTAATTTTGTTTTTATTATTATTATAAAATATAATTATATAATAAAGTAATATAATAATATTAATTATATAAAATTAAAACTATTTATTTTTTAATATTAATTAATTAAAAACTATAAATTATTTTATAAAACAAAAGTTTTAAAAATTATATTATTAATGTAAATGTTTTTATATAAAAAAACTTATAAATTTATTTTAAAAAATTAAATATAATAATATTAATATTTTAATATTTTAAAAAATTAAAAAAGTTTTATTATTATTATTAATTATATAATTAATTTTTAAAAAAGTTAAATTTTTATTAAAAAATAAATATAATTTTAATTATAAAATTTAAATTATTATTATATAAATTAATTAAAAATCAACTTTATATATAATTAATATAAATATTTTATTTTAAATAATTAAATTTTTAAAATTTTTCAATATATATAATCTTTAAAATATATTATATTAATATTAAATTTTAATATATTAAAAACTATTTAATTATATTATATATAATTTTAAAATAAAATTTGAATTTAAACAATTTTATAATAATATATAATTAATTAAAACTTATATAAAAAAATATTTATTAAAATATATTAAACTATTAAAAAAGTTAAACAAATATATATATTATTTTATTATATATTTAATATTTTATATAAAAAAAATAATTATTATATAAATTAAAAAATAATATAACTAAATTAAATAGTTTTATATTTATTTTATTAGTTTTTAAAGTTTATATAAAAATTAATAACAATTTATTTTTTTATTAAAAATTATTTAAAAAATAAAAGCTATATAAAAAGTTATAAAAATATTAAAAAATATTTATATAAGGGTTGATGTTAGTTGAGTTATGTAGGTTAAAGGTGAGCTAGTGTTATTATATAAACTATTTTTTTTATTTTTTAAAATAAAATTATAATATAAAAGAAAATATAAAAACTAAATAAAACTATATAAAATATTTATAATTAAAAATTATAATATTATAATTAATATAATAAATAAAATAATTAAATTTTATTATATATAAATTAAATTATATTATTAATAAAAAATTATAATTAATTTATTATATAAAAAAATAACTTTTTATATATATTTTTTAAATTAATAAATAGTTATAACTTAAATATAAAAATAAATTAAAAAAATTATTTATATTTATTAATAATTAATATTTTATATTAATAAAAGTTAATAATTATATTTTAATTATATAATTAAAATAAAATAAAATATTTATTATATTTAATATATTTTTAAACAATTAAATATAATTAAAATAAATATATTAATAACTTAAAATATATTTTAATTTATATAATAAAATTTAAATTAATATAATTAAATAATAAAAATTTAAATTACATTTATATAAAAAGTTGAAAATATAATAATTAAATTATATAAAAAATTTAAATTAATTTTAAAAATTATAAAAATAATAACAAAGTTTAAATTTTTATAAAAATATTAATAATTTAATATATAAATTAATAATTTATTATAATTTTAAAACTATTATTAATTTAAAACTATAATATATATATAAAATTATAAAACATTTTTTAAATATATATATAATTATATAATAAATTAAACTAAAAAAATTATATTTATTTATTAAAACATTTAAAAAATAAATATTTAATAAATATTATATTTTAAATTATATAAGTATTATATAAATTAGTTAAATTAAGATTATATTAATATAAAACTTATTATAAATATTATTATTAAAAATTAAATATAAAAATATTTATATATAACTTAGATTTATTATATATTAAAACAAACTTAATAAATTAATAATTATAAAATTTTAAATAACTAATATTTTTAATATTATATTTAAAAAGTTTTTATATAAAAAAAAAATTAAACTATTATTTTATATAAAATTAAAAACAAAATTAATATTTAAATATTTTATTAAATTTAATAAAAACAAAATTTAAATAAATAAATAAATAAATTTTTTTATTTAATAAGAATAAATTAAACAATTATATATTATTAACTTTTATATAAAAAATTATTTTTAATAATATATTATTTAAAAGCTATTAAAAAATAACATTAAAATATTAAATATATAAATATAATAATAAATTAATAACATATAACAAAAATTATATTATATATTTTTAAATTTTAATTATATAAAAAGTTTTATTTTTATTAATAAAACATTTATAAATAATAACAATTTAAATTTTTAAATTAAATTTATAATTATATTAATTAATAAAAACTATATAAAAAATACTTTTATAATTAAAAGTAATATTATTTATTAAATATTAATTATATGAAAATAAATTATATATAATATATTAATAAATAAATTAAATAATATAATTAATAAATTTAATTATATTATTATATTTAATATAACTTATTAAAAAATTATTTATATAATAAAATTATTAAATATATTATTAGTTATATATATTAATTTTAAATTTTTATATAAATATTTAATTAAATTAAAAATTATATAAAAAAAGCAATTTATAATTAATATTATATTATATTAAAACATATATAAAATTAATAAATTTATAAAAATATAATATATTAATAATAAAAACAACTTAATAAACACTTATATAAAAACAGCATTTAATTAATTATTAAAAAAACTAGTTAATATAAATAAAGTAATTATATAAATAAAAACATATATAAATTAATTAAATAATAAAAAAAAATAAAAATTTAATTAATATTAAAATTAAAATTATTATATAAAAAAAAAGTTTTAATATTAAATTAATAATTTATTAAAATTTATATATATATATTAAATATATATAATTAAAACTTAAATTAAAGCTTTTATTAAATAATTAAATAAATAAAAAATATAAAAAATTATTAAAATTTATAAAATTTATAAAATTTATAAATTTTATATATATATATATATAAATAGTTTATATATAGTTTATTTAATTATATTTTGTTTTATAATATATATATATAAATTAATATAAAATTTTAAAACTTAAAAAAAAATTTTAAATTTTTTAAATTATTTTAAATTTATATATATATATATATATAAAAATTAAATTATAAAATATTTTTATTATAATTTTTAAATATTTATATATTTATATAATATAAATTATTTTTAATTTTAATTAAAATATAAAATAATTAAAAAATATAATAAAAAATACTTAAATATTAAATATAATTAAATTAAATTTTTATATATATTTATTTTTTAAATAAAATATTATTATATTAAATTTTTATTTAAAAAAACTATTTATTTATATAAATAAAGTTTTAATTAAATTATAATAATATATTATTATATTATTATAAATTAATATTTATATTATTTAAAAAAAATTTATTTTTATAAATTAAAAAAATGTTAATTTATAATAAATTTAATATTTATTAAAGCTATTATTTATAATTTTATTTATTTAATATTTTTAATTTAATAGTTTTGAATTTTTTTTTATAATAATTTTATATATTAAATATAATAAAAAAACAAAATGTGTAACAATTTATTATTATTTAAATATTATTTTAAAGTTTTTAATTAATTTAAAAATTTAAAGTTTTAAAAAATAATTAATTTTATTATAATTATAAATATATTAAATATATTTATTTAACAGTTTAAAAATTTAATAAAAAAATATATAATAAATAATTTTTTACATAATAATAAAATTTTTTTTTAAAACAATATAAATATATTTAATTTTAATAATTAAAAAAATTATAATATTATTAATAAAAATATAATAAAAATTTAAATATAATTATAATAATTTATATATAAATTTTTAAATATAAATAAACTTTTATTAAAAATTTATTAAAGTTATAATAAATTATTTTAATTTTTTAAAATTAATTATAATAAATTAATTATAATGTTTTAAATAAATTTTAAATTAATAAAAAAATAATATAATATTAATTATTATAATAAATTTTTTATTTTAAATTAATAAACTAATTTTAATTTATAATAAAAAAAAATAATTATTAAATATTATTATTTTATTTAAAATTTATAAATTAATAATTAAATTAAAATATTTTTTTTTTTATATATATTTAAATTATAAAAAAAAAAACAAAAAAAAAATAATTTATTTATTTATTTTATATAATTTTATTTATAAAATTAATTAAAAATAATATTTATTATTATTAAATTTTAAATATTTAAAATATATATATATAAATTTAATTTTATATTTTATTAATTATTTATTAATAAAATTTATATTTAGTTTTTTTTTAAAATGTTAATAATATTTTAATATTTTTAAATTTTAAATATATTTTTTAATAACTATAAAAAAATTTTAATTATAATATTATTATTTATATAAATAAACTATTTATTTAAAATGTTAACTTTTTGTTAAAAAATTATTTTTTTAATTTTTAAAATAAAAGTTATTTTTAAATTTTAAATTTAAATATTTTTATTTTAATTTTTTTTAATAAAAAAATTATTTTTAATAATTATTTATTTATAACAATTTATATTATATTATAACTTATATTATTAATAAAATTTATTATAAAATTTTATATTATTTTAATATATTAATTAATTTTTAATATATTATTAAAATTAAATATAATATTAAAATTAATTAAATATATATTTAATATTATAATAATAATAATAAAAGTTATAATTAATAATTAATATATATAATAAATATTAAATAATTTAAAATTATTAAAAATATAAATATTTATTTTAATAATATTTATATTTATATTTTTTATATTATTTATAACTAAAGTTAATTTTTAAATTATATTAACTTATATTTTTTAAAAAATAATTGTAATTTTTAATAATAAATTAATAAATATTAATAATTTAAAAATAATAAAACTTATTAATATTGTTATATTATTTTTTAAATATAATTTAAATATAAAGTTTTTATTTAATTATAAAAACTTATAAATTATATATAGTTATATTAATAAATTTAATATAAATAATATTTTTATATTAAAACAAGTTTTTATATATATTAATATATTTATAAATATATTTAAAAAAAACTTTTAAATTAAATATATTAATAAAAATTATTATATTAATATAATAATTAATTTTAGTTTTATAAAAATTTAAAATTTTTTTAAATAATAAAATTAATTTAATATTATAATTTAATATTATAATTTAATATTTAGTTTAATTTTTTAAATTTTATTAATATTAAAAATTTATATTTATTATATTTTAATAAATAAATTTTAAATTTAATTTATTTTATATAATATATGTTTTTTTTATTTATATATTTAAATTTGCTTTATTTTATTTTAATAATATATTTAAATTAACTAAATAACTTTTAAATAATTATAATATAATTTATTTTTATATTTAAATAAATTATATAATTATTTTTATTAAGTTTTTTTTTAATAATAATTATAAAATATTAAAATATATTATTAATAATTTAATATATTGTTTTAAATTTTAAAAGCTATAAAAAAGTTTATTATAATTTAAAAATAATCGATTTATTTTTTAAATTAGTTATATTTTTAAAATTATAATTAAATATAAAAATAAATAATGAAATAAATTATGTTTTATTAAAAATAATATATAATATTATTTATATTTATATATATATAACTTATATTTTTTAATTAAATTAAAAGTTTTATTATAATATTTATATATAATATTGTAATTAATTATAACAAATGTTTTATTATTTAAATTTAAATTTAAAAATAAAAAATTTAATAAAAAAATTAAAGCTTTTTTTTTTTATATAATATAAATTTAAAATCTTTTTTTTTTAATATTTATTTTAATATTTATTATAACTATTTTTAAATTTAAAGCTTTTTTTTTTATAAAGCTTTATTATTTTTATATTATAATTTAAAAAATATTTAGTTTTTATTGTTTAATTTGTTATTTTAACAACTATATTAATAAAAAAAAACTTTTAAATAATTATTATTATAATTAAAAGTTTTATTTTAATAATATAAAATATATATTTTATTAATATATTATTATTTTTAAAAAAAACTAAATCGTTTTTAATATTTAAATTTATATATATATTAATAGCTATTATAATTTTATATTAATTATTATTATTTTTATTAAATGTTTTTATTGTTTTAATATATTATAGCTTTTTTAAAATAAAATATATTATTATTATTTTATTATATAATATATTTTATAATATATATAAAAATATTTTAATTAAACTTTTTAATTATTATTATAAAGTATATTAAAAATTAATTAGTTAATTTGTTTAATAATATTTTAAATTTTTAAATTTTTAAATTTATTTTAGTTTTTATAATTAATTTAATAATTTATTATAATATTATTAACTTAATTAAAAAAATTTACTATAAAGTTAAAATTTAATAAATATTTTTTAATTAATTTTAAATTTTTTATAAAAAAATTAAATTATTTAATAAAACAATATATATTAATAAAAATTAATTTTATATTATTAATAATTATATTAATATAGTTATATTTTTTATAATTAAATTTAAATTAATTAATATTTATTTATTTAAAATAATATTAATATTAAAAATTAATATTAATAAAATTAAAAATGTTATTTTATTTATTAAGTTATAAAATTAATATTTTTTTTATAAAATTAAAAAATTATATAAATAAAACAAATAATATATTATTTTTATTACTATTAAAATTATAATTTATTAAATTATTGTTATTATTATTATTTTTATTATTATTATTAAAAAAAAATTTCAAATTAAAAATTAAAACTAATATTAATATATAATAAAATATTATAATAAATTATTATATAAAATATTATTATATAGTTTAATAAATAACTTTTTTATAAATAGTTATAATTTAATATTAAATTAAATAAATAAAATTATTATAGCTAAAAAAAAAATATTATTTAATATTATAAATATATATTATATAAATATATTTTTAATAATTATTATTAAATTAATAAAGTTTTAAAAAAAATATTTTTTAAATATTTATATAGTTATAAAGTTTTTTAAATTTATTTTTAATATAATAATTAATAATAAACTATATTTTATATATTTTATTTTATAAAACATTTTTTATAATAAAAAGTTTACTTTTTTATAAAATTTATTTATAAATAAAAATAAAAACTATATAAATATAAACAATATATATAAATTAATAAAACTATTATAATTTATAATTAATATTAATATTTTAAAAACTAGCTTAGTTATTATTATAATAATATTTATAAAATTTATAATTATTTATTATTATATTTATTATAATTTATAAAATAAAAATATTTTTGTTATTTATTATATATTTATATATTATATTAAATGTTTTGTTTATTTTATAGTTTTTTGTTTTTAAATTATTAAATTTATATTAAAAATATTTTTAAATATAACAATTATTATTAAACTTTTAAAATATTTTTTTTATTTTAATATTTATATTTTTATTTATTTTAAAATTAAATAATATATTATTTATAATTTATAACTTTTATTTTATATATAACTATATATATAAAAGCTAAAGCTTTTAAAATTATTAAAATATTAAAATAATATTATTATAAAACTTTAATTATAATTAAAAATTAAACTATTATAAAAGTTTTATTATATTAAATTTAATTAATTTTAATATAAAGTTTTTAATAGCAATAAATAAATACAACTTTTTAATTATAAAAAAGCTTTTTTTTTTTTTTTAAATATAGTTTTTTTATATTTTTATTTAATATATATAACAGAGATATAATAAAATAATATAATTAAATAATTAAAATAATTAAAAGGTTATATTAATATAACAAAAAAATAAAATAAAAATACTTTTTACTTATAATATAATAGCTAATATAAACTATATAGTTATTATATCTATATATTATAATCTTTTTGCTTTTTTTTTTTTTTTGTAAAATTTACTTACTACTAAAGTTTATTATTTTAAATAGCTTATATACTATTTATTTTTATTACTTGGTATTAGTTAAATTTTCTGTTTTTTTTTTTTTTTTTTTATATTTAAATTTTTATATATAATTAAATTATTTAAATAATAGCTTTGTTTTTTTTAAATATTAATATATAACAATTTAAGTATTATTTATATAAAATATAAAAACTGCTTTTAAATATATTTTTATTTAAAAAAAAAAAAAAAAGCTATAAATTTATAAAATAAATATTAATATAAGAATATTATAATAAAAAATATAAACAATAAGTTTTAAATTTATAATATCAAAGAAAATTTATATAAAGCTTTTAATAAAATAATAAATCTTATAAATAATAAAAAAAATTTAATTTTATAAATAAATTTTAAAAAAATTAACTTTTTTTAATTATTAGTTTTATTAATATATATATATAAAATAATAATTTTATTTTTTTTATTATAATATAATTAATAAAGTTTAAATAATTTTTTTTTAATTTAATAAATTAATAAATTATATTAATTTTAAATAATTATTTAAAAAGTTTAAAGTTTTATAAATTAAATTTAAGTTTTATTTATTTATATTTCTTGTTATATATTAATAAATAAATAACTTTATTAAATTTTTATAAAAAAATAAAAATTTATTTAATGATTTAATTAAATAATATAATTTTTTTATTAATAAAAAATAAGTTTTAATAGTTATTAATTAAATTATATTAAATTGTTTTTTTAATAAATTAATAAATTAAAAATTTAAAAAATTTTAATTTTAAATTTAAATTAATAAAATTAATTAATATATTATTAAATTAAATTAAAAAAAATTTATAAATTAATTAAAATTTTATTTTTTATTTTTTATAATAATTTTAATAAAAATAATATAAAATTTAAAATATAATATTATAATATAAAGAATTATTTAATAATTAATAAAAATTAAAAACTTTATAACAATAATTGTTTAAATAAATAATTTATATTTTAAATATAAATATAAAAATATATATATATATATATAAGTTATTAATAAAAAAAATGTTTAAATTGTAAATATATTAAAGATTAATTTTATAAATATTTTAAAAAAAAAATTTTTTCAAAAATGTTTATTTTAATATTATTATAAATTAATATTTTTTTATTAATTTAAATAAATAAAAAGTTAAAAAAAATAATATATTTAAATAAAATATTATATAAATAAAAAATTAACTTTTAAAAAAAAAAATTTTAAAATTTATAAATAAATCAAATATTATAAATAAATATTTAAAAAAAAAGCTTTTTTTATATATTTATAAAATAAATTATTATAAACTATTATTAATTATTAAAAACATTTTTAAAAATTTAAAACTAAATATATATATATATATAAATATTATTTTTATTAAAGAAATTATAAAATATTGAAATTTATTTTTAATTTAATTTATATTTTAAAATATAATAAAATATAACAAATAAAATATATAAAAAATTAAAAAATATATATTTTTAAAAAATATTTTTATATATTATTAATATATAAAATAACTTTATTATAAAAAAGTTATTATTTTAAAAATACAACATTTTTATTAATTATTAAAAAAATTAACTTTTATTTTTATTTGTTTTATTTATTAATTATAATATAAAATATATTATTAATATAAATTAAACTAATATATAGTTATAATATTTTAATTATAATTAAAATATAATATAAAAAAATATAAATTTAAAAAAAAATAAAAAAAAAATATAAGTTTTAAAAAACGCAATTAAAACTAATAATATAAACTTTAAATTTTTATATAAATATTAAAACAAAAAAATCTTAAAAAAAAAAGTTTAAAAAAAATAAATTTAATATAAACAAATATAAAAGTTTTAAAAAATAAGTTTTTTAAAACCACTTTATATATATTTTTAGCATTAGTTTTATTTATAACTATTTTATATTAATAAATTAAATAAATAAAAAAAGCTTTTAAGTTTTTTTTTTTAATTTAACTTTGCAAGCTTACTTTTTTAATTTATGTTATATATTTATAAATATAAATATAAACATTATTTATAAAAAATTATATTAAAACTATATTTTAAAAAAAAACTTATTAAAAAAAATAAAACAATAGTATATATTAATTAAAAAAACTAACTTTAATATATTAAAAAAATAAAAAATGAATATTTAAAGTTTATATTATATATAAAAAAATAAAATTAAATAATATAAAAAACAATTAAATATTAATATAATTAATATAAATATAATAACTTTGTAATTTTTAATAAAATAAAACAAATTAATTAAAAATGTTTATATTATTAATATTTATAAAATTAATAAAATTATTACTAATAAAAAAATTAAAAACTTTTTTATAAAAAAAAATAATAAATTATAATAAAAAGTTTTTAAAATTATTTTTAATAAATATTATAAGTTATTTTAAACATTTAATAAAATAAATTTTAATATTTTTTTTTTATATTATTTATAAATAATAAAAAACTAAAAAATTTAAAAATTTTATTTTTATATAAAATATTTATAAATAAATTAAAAGCTATAAAAAAATATTTAATAAATAATTTATAAAAAAGATTTATTAAATTAAATAATATTTTATTTATATTTTTTGTTTTATTTATAAATAAACTATATAATAAATTATAATTTTATATTAATTATTAAAAGCTTAATATTTTTATAAAAAAAATTTATTATTTATTTTTATTAATTAAAAAATTATTGTTTTAAATTTATAAAGTAAAAACTTTTATAAAAATTAATATAAAACAAATATTTTATTAAATTTAAATAAATTTAAATAAAAACATTTAATTGTTTTTTTATATTTGTTATAAAGTTTATTAATACAAAGTATTATTTTTTAAACTTATTAATAATTTTTTTATATTTTAAAAATATATAAATAATATTTTGTTTAATTATTTAAATAATTTATATAATATTTAAATAAATAACATTTTTATTTATTTTAATAATTTAATTAAATATAAAAAATATAAAAAAAAAATATTATAATAATTAAAAAATATTAATTTATATATTAATTTAAAAAAATTAAAATTTTATATAATTAAAATTAAAATTTTAAGTTTTATTATTAATATAAATAAAATATAAATAAATTTTAATAAAATTAAAATAATATATAAATAAAAAGTTTTTATTATTATTAAAAATATTTAGTTTTTTTTAAGTTTTTATAATTAGTATTAAAAATTTATAAAAAATTATAACAAAATAGTTAAATTATTAAACTAATTAATATTAAAAAAAGTTTTTTTAAAATAAATATTTTAATATAAAAAAGCTTTTAAATTTTTAAAAAAAAGCTTAGTTATATTTTTTATTTTAAATTATTATAACTATAATTTATATATTAAAATAAAAAATAATATTTTTTATAAAATAGCTATAAAAATAATGTTTTAATTTTATAAAAAAATATATATTTAAATTTTTATTATTTTAAAACTTTATTAAAGTGTTAAATTTTATTAATTTTTTAAAAATATATTTTTATTAAAACAATCTTTTTTTAATTTATTATAGCTAATATTTAATTATATAGCAATTTATAATTTAATTATTTTATTTTTTAATTTATTAATTATTATATTATAATATTTAATAAAAAAATAAAAAAATATAAAAGTTATAATATATAATATAAATATAATTATTTTTATTTAAAAATTAAGTTTATATACTGTGTTTTTTTAAATATTAACTAGTTAATATTTAGTGTATATTTATTATATATATAACATAGTATAATATAATAATAGCTGCTTTTTTATATAATTATAATATTAAAATTAATTATATATATATTTAATATTATAGCTATAATAATTAAAATTATAATTTATAATTAATTTATATAATAAATATTTATATTTATATTTTTTATATTAATTATAGTTAAAATTAGTTTTTAATTTTATAGTTATTATTATAATTTTAAAACATTTTTTTTATATATTTTTAATGTTTTTATTTATATATTGTTATTTTTAAATTATATATATTTTATAAAAAAAAATATAATTAAAAAAGTTATATATAAGTTATTTATATATATATATATATAAAATTTATAAGTTTTATAAATTTTAATAAGTTTTTATATTTTTTATTTATTTAGTTATTTAATAAAAATTTTTATTTAAGTTTTAGTTATATATATTAAATATATATTTATAAATTTTATTAAATTATTAATTTAATATTAAAACTTTTTTTTTATATAGTAATTTTAGTTTTAATATTAATTAATTTTTTGTTATTTTTTTTATTATTTAATTAATTTATATATACTTTTATTTATATAATTAGTTTATTTATATTAATTAGCTTTTTTAATATTTAATTAAATGTTTTTTTTATATAAATATTTATTAAGTTATTTTTATTATATATTTATTATATTTTTAAAATTTTACAATTTTTATATGTTTTTTAAAATAATATAATGTTAATTATAAATTATTTTTTTTATATAATTTTTAACTTAATTAAATATTTATATAAAAATTTAAAATTGATATATATAATTAATAATATAGTTAATAATTTTATTATATAAATAATTTTTTAAAAAGTTATATTAAATATAATAATATAATTAAATTTATTTATTATATTATATAGTTTATTTATTAATATATTATATATAATTTATTTATATTTAATTAAATTTTAATAAATAATATTATTTTTAAATATAAAAATATTTTTTATATAATTTTTATTAATTAATATAATTATAAATTTAATTTAAAAACTTATATTTTTATTATTTATAAATATTTTATTAATAAAAATAAACATTTTTACATAATGAAAATTTAAAAATATATAATATAGTTTTTATTATATATTATTAATTTGTTTATATATTTTTATATTTAATGTTTTAATATTGTTTTTTAATAGCTTTTAAATTTATATAACAATTAATAAATTATATAATATTTTTAATTAATATATTAATATAATATATATATTTTAAGTTTATTAAATAATATATTGTTAAAAATAATTCTTTATATAAAAGTTAATAATATATAATTGTTTAGTTTATTTTTATTAAATAAATAAAAAATCTTATTTATTTATTTAAATTTTGCTTTTATTAAATTTAATAAAATATTTAAATATTAATTTTATTTTTAGTTTTATATAAAATAATAGCTTAGTTTTTTTTTTATATAAAAACTTTTTAAATATAATATTAAAAATATTATTTATTTAAAGTTTTATAATTATAAATTTGCTAAATCTTTTTTAAATATATAATAAATATAAGTTATATATAAATATTTTTAAGCTTAATTTTTAATAGTAATATTTATAATAAATTTTATATTAATATAATAGTTATATAATTTAAAATATAATATTTATTAAATATTTAATTTTTAATTTTTTTAATAAATAAATATAAACTTTTCGGTTTAATTTATTATATAACTATATATATATTTAAAAAATATTTTATAATTTTATATATATATTATAGTGTTAAATTAGCAATAGTTTTAAAGCTATAATAAATTATTGATTTATATATTAAATTATTAATATTTATATAAAAATTTAAAATTTGTTATTGTTTTTATAATTTTATATAATTAATTTAGATTTTTTATATAGTTTAATTATTTATTTTTAACTTTTTATATAAATTTAATTTAAAAATATTTTATTTAGTTTTATTAATTGTAATTATATTATATAAATTAAAATATATATTAAATTATTAATATATTGATTTTAGTTATATTTAATTATTTAAAACATTTATTAATTATAATAATTATATTATTTTATTTTAATTATATAGTTAAAATATTAATTATTAATATATATAAATAATTTTTTTAGTTTGTTTTTATATTAAAGTTATAACTATTTAATAATTTAAAAAAAATTATATAAAAAGTTATTTTTTTTATATAATAAATTAAACTTAGCTTTTTATTAATAATATAATTTAATTTATATATAATAAAATTTAGTTAATTTATTTATTATATTAATTATAATATTATAATTTTTAATTGTAAATGTTTTATATAATCTTGTTTAATTTTTATATTTTTTTTATATTATAACTTTATTTTAAAAAAATAAAAAAAATATATTATATAATAATATTAGTTTATTTTTAATTTATATAATTTAATTAATATTAACTTTTATATAAATATTTTTTAATATTTTTATAGCTTTTTATATAACTTTTACTTTTTAAATAATTTTTAATAAAAAAAATAAATCGCTATTAATTTCAAAATAAATTTTAAAAATTAACAAAGTAAATATAAAATTATTTAGTTTAGCTATATTGTTTAAAATTTTTATAACTATTTATAATATTTTTTTTTTATTTATATAATAATTGAGTTTTTTATATAAAATATTAAATATATAATAAAGCAATATATATATTTATTTGATTTTTTTAACAATTTAATATATTTTAATAAATATTTTTTTATATAAAGTTTTAATTAGTTATATATTATTATAAAGTTTTTTAAATAAAAAATTTATATTAAAATTTAATATTAATATAATATATTTTAAATATTATATATATTTAAAAAGTTTAAAAATTTAATTATTTAAAACAAAATATTTGTATTAATTATATATAAAATTAATTGTTTATTAATTTATATAATATTAATAACGATTTTATAATTAAAATTATATTTATTTTTTAATAAAAATTTAAATTTTCTTAAACCTTAATTATATAATTAATAATAACAGTAAATTTTTTTAATTTTTTAAAATTTTAAAATATTAATATTATTATATTTAGTTTTTAATAATAATTTTATAAATTTTTTTATATAATTAATATTATTATATTATTTTATTATATAATTATATTTTATATATTATTAAAATAAATATATAGTTAATTTATATTTTATAACAATAATATAAATAAAGTCGATATATTTAAAATATAAAATTTAATTGATTTAATTAATATTAAAATTGTTATAATATTTATAGCTTTAAAACTTTTAATATTATTAAATTAAATTGTTATATTATTTAAAGTTTAATTTATTTATATAAAAAAGTTTTTTTATATAAAAGTTTTAGCTTAAGCTTTTTTAATAATTAAAACTTTAGCTATATTAATATTTTATAAAATATTTTAATATTTTATATTATATTAATTATTTAAATAAAAATTATTTAATATTAATATTTAATTTTAAATATATATATATTTTTTTTTGTTATATAATAAAAATATATTAAATTTATTAAAAATTAAATTATTTCATTTTTAGTTTTAAAATTTAAGTTATTATTAAATTTATTATTATATAAAAGATTTTTATTATTTTTATAATTTAATATAAATATATTATATTTTTTATATAATAAAACTTTTTATTTTAAAATATTATATATAATAAAATATTGCTTTTTTATTTTTAATTTTTTTTATTAACTATAGTTAATAAACTAATAACTAAGCTTTTTATAAATATAGTATTTTTTGTTATTTTTGTTATTTTTATTATATAATTGCTATAATTTTTAATAAAAGCTTTTTTTAAAGCTATAATTATATAATTGTTTTAAATATTTAATATTATATTATTTATTAACAAAATAAATATTTATTATATAATAATAATTTATTTTTTGATTAAAAAAAACTTGTAATATTATTTATAAATTAAAAAACAAAGCTTTATATATAACTTTTTAACAAAAGTTTTTTTTAAAGCTATAATTATATAATTGTTTTAAATATTTAATATTGTATTATTTATTAATAAAATAAATATTTATTATATAATAGTAGTTTATTTTTAATTAAAAAAAACTTATAATATTATTTATAAATTAAAAAATAAAGCTTTATATATAAGTTTATAACTAATTAAAACAAATTTAAACTTAAATATATTAAAATATATTTATATAATTGCTATATAAAATAATATTTTTTAATAGTAATTAAATTTTAAAATATATTATATGAATTAAAACTTATTAATTATAGTTTTTAATATTTTAAACATTGTTTTTATTAAATTATTTTGTTTTATTTATATAAAAGTAATAATAGTTTAATCAATTTAATATTAATTATAATTAATTATTATATTAAAATAATTGTAAATATTATATAAATTTTATTTTATTTATATATTAAATTAATATAATTAAAATAATATTATTTAGCTTTTTTTTTAATATAAAAAAAATATTGCATAATATTGTTTTTTAGTAATTTTAAATTAACAATATATTAAAATAAACATTTAAATTTTATTTTATAATATATTATATAGTTTACTATTATAGTTTTAATTAAATTATTATAAATAATTTAAGTAAAAAAATTTTTATATAACTGATTTTTATATATAAATAAAAGTATAAAATATATAATAAAAATCTTAAAAATAAATATAAATTTTTAAATTTTAGTTTATATAAAAAAACTAAACATTAGATTTTTTATATTAAATACTGCAATATATACTAATATTATTAGCTTTAATATAACTAGTTATAATATTAAAACATTTATTTATATAGCTAGTAATTTTAATATATTTGCTAATATAAGTATTAAAATTATTTATATAAATATATTGTTATTTAATTTTTTATTATTATTTTTGTTAAACCTTTTAAAAATATATATAAATTGATTATTTAATATTTTTTTATATACTTTAATATTTTTATTATATTTAATTATTATAATAAATATTTGTTTAAATATATAATTAATATTTATAAACATAAGCTTTATTTAATTTTTAAAGTTTATTATAAATATTTATATAAATTATTTACTTTCGATTTTTAATTATATATATTTTTTTAAATATTATATAAAATATATTAACAATTATATTAAAATAATTATATTGTTTAAATTAATAATTAAATTTTAATATTTAAAATTAGTGTTATTTTTCTATTTGAAAATATTAATACTGTTTTTTTAGCTATATTTTTATATAAAAATAAATATAGTTTTTTATTTAAAAATTTAAAATAGTTAGTTTTAGCTGCTGTATTTATAGCTGCTAAAGCTAATTTTATTGCAAATTTTAACATAGTTGTAAAAAAAAAAAAATATAAAAATAAAAAAATAAATAAATAAATAAAATATTTAAAAAATTAAATATATAAAATAGTTTATAGTTTTATTAATTTTTATATAAAAATAACTAAACTATTATATAAAAAGTCGCTTTAATTTTACAATATTTAAGCTTTTTTTATTTAATAATTAATTTAACTTTTTTTTTTAATCGATATAAAAAGTAGTTTATTTTTTATATAAAAAATAAAAAATCAAATATAAAAACTACTTTATAACTAAATTTTGCTTTTTTATTTTATTAATTTATAATTATATTTTATAATTATTAATTAATATTAATAAAACTTTATATATATATATATATAAAAAGATTTAAAATAATTTATAAAATTTAAAATTTATTTCTAAAGTTTAAAATTTTGTATTAATTTATATATATATTTTATAAAAAAAAATATAACTAAAAGAGTTATATGCAAGTTATTTATATATATATATATATAAAATTTATAAAGTTTGTAAATTTTAGTAATGTTAAATTTAAGCTTTTTTTAAAAAGTTTAAAGCTTGTATATAAAAAGCGCATATTAATTATATAAATAATATAGCTAGTATTAAATAATTTATATAATATATAAAAAAAACTTATTAAATAATTGTTTTAAATTAAAACTAGTTATTAATATAATATTATAATATATATATTAAATTTAATAATTAAAAGTTTTATTAATTTTTATATTTTATTAAATAACAAGCTATATATATATAACTAATTAAATTATTAAAATAATAACTTTTATTATAATTACTTTTTATTTTTTTAATAACTTTTATTTATAAAAAAAAAACTTTATTATTAAAATATATAATAAAAATTTATAAATTTATTTAATTTTTAAGTTTATATAAATTTTTTAACTAAAATAGCTAAATATATTAATAATAGTAAAATTTGCAAATATAAATATTAACTTTTTTAATATATTAATTATTAAATTTATTATTTTTTAATAAATATTTTATTTAATTATTAAATAAAGCTATAATATTATTAATAATAAAACATTATAATATTTATTAAATAAAATTTATTAAATTTATTAAATAAATATATAAAACAATATATTTTAATTATAAATTAATATATATAAAAACAAATAAAATAATTAATAAATAATATAATAAATTAAAAAAACTTAATATAATAATATAACAAGTTTTTAAATTTAAATATAACTAAAAATATAAAAATTTTATATATTTAATAATAATAAAGTTTATTAAAAACTTTATTAAATAAATTAATAAATAATTAAATAAAATTATTAAAACAAATATTAAAAATATTAATATTATTAAACTTTTTAAATTTATTATTAATTTTAAAAAAGTTTTTTAAAATATTTATAATATTAAAATATTATATTATAACTTTTAAATTATATAATAAAACAATAGTTTTAAATATTATAAAAACTAATAAAAAATTTATAAACAAAAAAACATTTTTTATATTATAAAAAAAACAAAATAAACAAAACTTATTAATTAAAAATAATAAAATTATTTAAAAAAGTTTTATTAAAAAAAAAAAAAAAAGCAAAAACATTATAGCAATTTTAAATAAAACAAACAATAAAAAAATATTTAAAAAAATTTATAAAAAAATTTTTACAAATATTTTAAAGTAAATATTTATATAAATAATAAATTTTTTTTTAATATTATTAACTATATAATATATTATAAATATTATTTAATAATTAAATATTAATTTATTTTTTTTAAAAATAAATTTAATAATTAAATATTAAATATAACTATTAAAAAAATTGCTAAAATATAACTAAATATTAATAAAGTTATAAAATAAATAGTAAAATATATATAATAATAATATAAAAAAAAAGTTTAAAAAAAATAAGTTGAAAATTGTAAAAAAAAAAAATTAACTTTTAAAACTTTGAATAATTTAAATTAAAAATATTTTTAATTTATAAAAAAAAAAACTTGTTAATTTATTTATTAAAAAATTTAATTATAATAAATTTAAAATTTTTTTTATATATTTTTAATATATTAAATTATATTTTAAATTTAAAAAAAATTAACTTTAAAAATATAATAATAATAAAAAATAATATAATTTATATATATAATTATAAAAAAATCAATATAAAAATTTTAAATTTTAAAAAATATATTATATATAAATTATATAATATAACTTATTATTTAAAAATAGTTATAAATTTAATATTTTTATAAGTTTTAAACTATATAAAAATTTATTAAAAAAATTAACTTAAGTTTGAATTTTTAAAATATTGTTAAAAAATGTTTTTATATTTTTTAATTTATATTTATTACTAATATATAATAAAATATTTTTTAATATAATTTATAACTTATATTTTTTATATATAAAAAAATTTATTAAATTTTTATATTAAAAAATTAAAAATTAAAATAAGTTTATATTATTAATATTAATAATTGAAATATTTAAACTTTAAATTATTAAAACAATTATTAATTTATATTAAAAAAATATTAATTATATTATATTTTAATAATAAAATTTATTTTATTAATTATACAATTTATAATAAAATTAAAATATATTATAAAATACTATAAAATATTTGTTTAAAAATTATAAAAATAAATATAATAAACTTAATTAAAAAAACACTTTTAAAAAATAATATTAATAATTAATTAATATTTAAATTATATATAAAACTATTATATTAATAATAAATTTATTAATATTATATAAATAGTTTTTAAAAATTATATTAAATATATAAACTATTATTTTAATATTAAAATAAAAACTATTAAATATAATAGCAAATTTATTAATTTAAATTAAAAAACTAGTTATTTTAATAAATTAATTATTAAAAAATATAATGTTATTTTTAAAATTTTATTATTATATATTTAAAATTTTAATAGTAAAATTAAAAAAATAAAAATTATTATTAATTTAAAAGCAAGTTTTATATATAATAATTATAAGCTTTTTTTATTTTTATAAATTAAAATAGTTTATATAACAAATTATTTATATAATTAAATATTTAAATAAATTAATTATTAATAAACTTTTTATAAAAAGTTTTATTTTTATTTTAATAATTTATACAATATAATTAATTATAAAAAAAACTTATTATTTATTTATTTAAAAACTTTTAGTTATATAATATTTATTATAATTTAATAAATTAAATAAACAAAATATAAATATTAAAATTTTAATTTTAAAGTTTAAATAAATTATTAAATAAATTATTAATTTATTATAAATATTTATTATATATAAATATTATAAAAAAATAAAATAATTGTTATTAAAAATATAATTTTTAATAAAAATTTAAATAAATTTAAAAATAAAAATTTAAATTTCTTTTTAAAAACTTATAAAATATTAATTAAAAAAATTATATATAAAAACATTTTTAAATTAAACAAAAATATAAAAAACTATTTAAAAGATAATAAATATAATAATATATTATTAAAAAATATATTAAAACATTTTAAATTTATAAAAAAAAAAAAAAAAAAACTTATAAATAAAACTTTTTAATTTTTTTAAAAAAAAAAAATTTTTATATAAATGTTAAATTTAAACTAAAACTTTTAATACTTTTTAAATTTTTTTTTACTATATTATTAAATTTAACAATTTTTTAATTTAATTATTTTAACTTTTATTTAAAAAAAAAATATATTAAAAATAAATTATAAATTTAAATTAAAATATTACTTTTTCATTTATTATAAAACAATTAAATTATTTGCTTTTATTTAATAAAACTTTATATTAAATTATATATTAATAATAAATTAATAATAAAAATATAATAAGTTTATTTATTAAAAAATATTATATATAATTATAATAATTTATTATAAATATTTTATATTATAAAAAGTTTTATTAATAAAAAAAAAATAGTTTTTAAAAAAACTTATAAAAAAAAAACTTTTAAATAAATTATAAACTTTTTTAAAATTTATATATATATAAATAACTAATTTTAAATATTTAATATTAAAAATAAATTAATTAATATTTGTTATAATAAAATATTATAAATATTAAATATTAATAAAATTATTTTAAAAAAAAAAGCTGTTAAACTGTTTAATTATTATTAAAAAACTTATTTTTAAAAATTATTAAAATTTACTTTTTTTATTAAAATAATATAACAAGTTTATTTATTATTTATTAAAAAATAATTTTTATAAAATTAAATATATATATTTATAAAGCTATATTAAAATAAATATTTAAAAAAAAATTTTAAAAAGTTTTTTATAAAAAGATTTAATATTTAATTATATATAAATATATATATATAAGTTTAATAAATATAGCTAATATAATAAATATAACATTTATTTAATAATAGAAAAAAATTAACAATTTAATTATAATTAAAAAAATATTTATATTAATATATTAATAAAAAGATTATTTAAAATATTAATAATTATTATTATTAAATTTAACTTAAAATTTAAAAAATATAATATTATAAATATATTTATTAATTTTAAATTAATTAAAAAAGTTTATATATATATATTATTAAGTTATTAAAAGTTTAAAATAATAATTTAATTATAATAAATTTTATATAAATTATAAAAGTTTTTTTTGTTATAATAAAAAAAGCTTATTAAATTATTTTATAAAATAAAATTTATTTTTATATTTTATAAATTTTATTGTTTTTTAAAAAATAAAATCTTATTATTTATTTATATTAATAATATAATAATAATATATAAAAACAAAAATTAAAAAATAACAAATAAAATAATTAAAGTTTTAAAAACTAAATATAACTTTATAAAAAAAAACAATTTATAATAGTTTTTAAAAGTAAAAGTTATAAAAAATAAATAAAAAAACTTTTTATTACTTTTTTAAATTTTTTATATTAAAAAAATTATTAAGTTAAAAAATTTAATATTTAATATTTATTCAAATATTTTAATAAAAACTAACAAGTTTTTTTTTTATATAAAAATTATAACTTTAATTAATATTTATTGATTTTAATAAAAAATAAAGTTTATATTATATATTATAATAATTATATATTTTAATATAATATTTAAAACTTAATAATTAATTTGTTTTAATTATAATTTGTTATTTAAATATTATAAAATAACTAATAAATTTTTATTTTATTTATTAAATATTTAATTATATATTTTATAATAGTTAATAATATTTTATTTAATAATAATATTTTTAATTAAAAAAGCTTTTTAATAATATTATAAAATAAAAAATTAATAAACAACTTATAGTTATTATATTTACTATTAAAACTAAATTTTTTATTTTTATATAAATAATTAAAAAAACTATATATATTAATTAATTAATTAATAAACTTAATATTAGCTTTAATAGCTAATATATATATATTTAATGTAATAATTAATAAATTATAAAATTAATTATTAAAAAAATAATAGTTTTATATATTAAATTAAAATATATAAATATATATAATTATTAGCTATATTAAAAAATTAAATATAAAAGTTTTATAATAAAATATATATTTATTAACAAAATAATTGTTAATAAATTTATTAAAGCTTTTATATTTTAAAAATCGTTTATATTTTTAATATAATTAAAGCTAGTTATATTTTTTTAATAATTTAAGTTTTTTATAAATGTTTTAACTATTATTAATTAGTTTAAAAATTAATTAATAAATAAAAAATTAATAAAATAACTAAAAAATAAATAGTTATAATCAATAGTTATTTAAAACGAACTAGTTAAATAAAAGCAAAAAAAGCAAAAGTAATATAATTTAAAGTTTATTAAGTTATATATATTTATTAAAAAAAAATAAAAAAAATAAAAAAAATGCTTAAAAAGCATTTTTTATATATAAACAATTTTGTTATTACAATAATTTACATTTAATTTAAAAACTTCAACTAGCTATTCTTTTTTAATTTTTTTTTATATATTTTATATTAATTTTTAATAAACTCAAAAAAATATAAACAATATTATAAAAAATAACAAATTTAATAATAAAAGCATTATTAATAAAAATATTATATAAAATATAAAAAATTTAACAAATATTAATAAATTTAAATTAACTAATTAATTAAATTTATATTAATTAAAAAAAGCTATTTATATAATTTTATATATATAATTATTAAAATAATATATATAACAATTATTATAATTTATAATTTTTTAATAAATTTTGTTTAAATAATTTTTAAAAATATTATAAATATATTATAAATAAAAAATTTTATAAATTATTTTAAAAAACTATATTAAATTATTATAAAACTATTATTAATTAATAATTAATAAATTTATAAATTTATAAAAAATAACAATAATAAATATTATAAAAAAAATATATAAATATATAAATAGTTTATAAATATTTTAATAGCTTTAAAAAAAAACTAATATAATTAATATTATATTTTTATTAAAATATTTATAAATATTTAATATATTTATTATTAATTTATTATATATTATTATAAATGTTAAAATATAAAAAAAAAAAAAAAAAACAATAGTAAAAAGCTTTTTTTTTTTTTAGTGTTTTTTTTTTTTTCAAAAAAAAATATAGCAGTAATAACAATATAAACACTTTATAAAACTTATTAATAACTTTTTAAAAATATATAAACAAATAATTTATTAAAAATAAAAGTTTTTTTTTTTTTTTTAAAAAAAAATTAAAAATTAAACAATTTATATATATATTAATAGTACTTTTAAAACATAAAATTAAATTACTTATAAAAAATAGTAAAAAAAAGCTATAATATAATAGTTTTTATAATATTAACAAATTATTTAATTATTATATTTAAATATATAATGTTATAATATTTATTAAATAAATAATTATTTAAAAAATTTATAAATTAATTAATAAATAATTTTTTTGTTTAATTATAACAAGTATATAATATAAATATAAAAATATATATATTAAAATAACTATAAAAGAAAAAATTTTTTTTTTTTTTTAATAAACTTAATTATATTTATATTTAATATATTATATATTATTTAATAATTAAACAATAATATATTATTTTATTTAATAATATATTTTAAACTTTATTATTTATTATAAATATAAATATATTTATTATTAGTTATAAAAACAACTATATAATATAAATAAAAATATTAAAGTATTTATTTTTAAAAAAATATATTAAATTTAAGCTTTTTTTAATAAATTTAAAACTTATATATAAAAAGTATATATTAATTATATAAACAATATAGTTAATATTAAATAGTTTATATAATATATAAAAAAAAACTTATTAAATAATTGTTTTAAATTAAAACTAGTCATTAATACAACATTATAGCATATATATTAAATTTAACAAATAGATGTTTGTATTTTTTATTTATTTAGTTATTTAATAAAAGTTTTAATCTAAGTTTTAGTTATATATATTTAGTATATATATATAAGTTTTATTAAGTTATTAATTTAATAAATATAATAATTAATTTTAATTTTATAAAAGCTTAAAAATTTAATTTTAACTAATAAAATTAGTTTAATATTATAATTTAACTTTTAGTTCGACTTTTTAAATTTTATTAATTATAAAAACTTATATTTATTATATTTTAATAAATAAAATTTAAATTTACTTTATTTTATATAATATATTTTTTTTTGTTTATATTTTTAAATGTGCTATTTTTTATTTTAATAATATATTAAAATTAATTAAATAATTTTTTAATAATAAAAATATAACTTGCTTTTTTATTTAAATAAATTATATAATTGTTTTTATTAAACTTTTTTTTAACAGTAATTATAAAATATTAAAATATATTATTAATAATTTAATATATTGTTTTAAATTTATAAAATTATAAAAAACTTTATTATAGTTTAAAAATAATAAATTTATTTTTTAAATTAGCTATATTTTTAAAATTATAATTAAATATTAAAAAAATAACATTTAAAATAAATAAAAAATTTAACTATTTAATATAAAGTTTTAAATAATAAAACAAGTTATTTTTTATAAAAAGTAATATATAATATTATTTATATATATATATAGTTAAATATATAAATAATATATATATAATTTATTTAAAAAAAACTTTAATATATTTTTATATATATTAATTATACTTTTTAATTAAATTAAAAGTTTTATTATAATATTTATATATAATACTATAATTAATTATAATAAATATTTCATTATTTAAGTTTAGATTTAAAAATAAAAAATTTATTAAAAAAGTTAAAGCTTTTTTTTGTTTTTATGTTATATAAGCTTAATTTTTTTTTTTTTGATATTTATTTTAATAGTTATTATTATTATTTTTATATTTAAAACTTTTTTTTTTATAAAAATTTATTATTTTTATATTTTAATTAAAAAAATATTTAGTTTTTATTGTTTTATTTGTTTTTTTAATCACTATATTAATAAAACTTTTTTTTTTAAATAACTATTGTTATAATTAAAAAGTTTATTTTAGTAATATATAATATATATTTTATTAATATATTATTATTTTTAAAAAAATATAAATAATTTTTAATATTTAAATTTATATATATATAAATAGTTATTATAACTTTATATTAATTATTATTATTTTTATTAAAAGTTTTTATTATTTTTTTATATTATAGTTTTTTTTAAATAAAATATATTATTATTGCTTTATTATATAATATATTTTATAATATACAAATATTTTAAATAAACTTTTTAATTACTATTATAAATTATATTAAAAATTAATTAGTTAATTTTTTTAATAATATATTTAATTTTTAAGTTTAAAAATTTATTTTAGTTTTTATTATTAATTTAATAGTTTATTATAAAATTACTAATTTAATTAAAAAAGTTTATTATAAAGCTAAAATTTAATAAATATTTTTTTTAATTAATTTTAAACTTTTTATGAAAAAGTTAAATTATTTAATAAAATAATATATCTTAATAAATATAATGTTAATTTAATATAAAATGTTTTGTTTTATTTTTTAATTTAAAACTATTTTAAATATAAAAGTTATTTTAAATATATTTAATAATAATATTATTAAAAAAGTATTGTTAAAAAAACATTATATAATATTGTTATAAAACTAACTTTTTTAAAAAACTTTTTTACTACTTTTAATTTTTGTTTTTTTTTTAAAAAAAAAACAACATTTTTATTATATAATATAATATTAATAAAAACAAATCATTAATATAAACTAAAACATTATTATTAATAAATGTTATAACAAAATTTAAAAAATAAAACTAATTTAATAAATAAAATAAAAGTTATAAAAATATATATTAATAAAAATTATTAAATAAATAAAAAGAAATTTAAAAAATATGAAGTAATAAAAATTATTAAAAATATAAAAAATAAAAACTTTTAAATAAAAATTTAATAAATTGTTTTATAAATAAAACAAAAACTTTTAAAATTAAAAATATTATAATAATTTTATATTAAAAAAAAAACTAAAACTTTTAAAACAAGAAATATTAATTTAAAAAAGCTAAAAATAAATTTAAATAATATATTAAAAAATTTTATATTATTAAAACATTTTAATATAATATTATAAATATTTTAAAATTATATTTAATATTTTTTAATTATAAATAGAAATTTTAATATAATATATTATTTTTTATTATTCTTATAAATAAAAAGCTTTAATATTAATAAAAAAATTTTTATTAAATTTTTTATTATAATTTATATTATAATTATTATAATTACTAAATACTTTATTGTTTATATTAATTAAAATTAAAAAGTTTTTTTTTATAATATTTAATTTATATAATAATTATTAAAACTTTTTTAATATAAATATAAACAATATTATAAATTTTATAATTTAATATATTAATATTAAATGTTTTATTAATAGTTTTAATAATAATATTAAATAAATTTTATAAATTATTTTTATTATTTATAACATTATTATAAAAATTGTTAATTTATTATTATAAAATTATAATTAAAAATAAAATATTTGTTATAATAATATTAAAATTAATTATTATAAATTTTATTATATTAAAAATATATATATTTAAAATAAATATAAACAAGTTTATATAATTATTATAATATATTTTAAATTTTTTTTTTTTTTAATTTTATTAATAAATTTATAATATATATAAAAAATAACTATTATTATATTATTATTTATATTATTTATATAACTTTATATAAAGTTTTTTTTAATTTTTAAATTTAAATAAATAATTTAAAATATATAATTATAAAGTTTTAATTTTAACATTATAACTATATAATATTAACAAAGTTGTTATTTTTAAAAATAATATTTTTTTTTTATTTATTAAAAATTTAATTTATAAATTAAAAATTTTAAATTATATAATAATATATAATATAAACAAATATAAAAGTTTTAAAAAATAAGTTTTTAAAAACTACTTTATATATATTTATAGCACTAGTTTTATTTAAAACTACTTTATATTAGTAAATTAAATAAATAAAAAAAGCTTTTAAGTTTTTTTTTTTAATTTAATTTTATAAATTTACTTTTTTTAATTTATATTATACTTTTATAAATTTAAATATAAATATTATTTATAATAAACTTTATTAATATAATTAAATAAATTAACTATTAATAAAAGTTTTAAAAAAACAAATTAATAAATTTATAATTAATTATAAAAAAATTAAAAATATATTTATATATAAATTAATAATTATAAATAAAAATATTATTAATAAATAAATTAATATTATTACTTTATTTAAAAATATTTTTATAAAAAAAATATTTTTATTATTTAAAATTATAATTAATTTAAATAATTTAATATAATAAATACAATATTAACAATAAATTTAAAAACTGAATAATATTATATATTTTAAAAAAAAAACTAAAGTTAAAAAAACTAAAAAATAAACTTAACTTTTTAAATTAAGTCAATATATTTATATAAGTGTTTTTTTATTTACTACTTTTTTTTTTTATATTTATTACTTTATTTAATTTTTAATAAATTTATTGTTTTAAATAAACAATAAAATTTATTTAGCTATTTTAATTATTTATTAGTTATATTATATATATTAATTATTTTTAAAATTTATTTATTTAAATATAAATATACTTTATAATAATTTTTTTTATATAAAAAAAGCTTAACTTAAGTTTTTGTTATATTAAATATTTAAATTATAAGTTTTTAAAATTAATATTTTTAAATAGTAAAAAAATACTTTTAGTTATATATAATTAGTTTATATATAAAAGCTTTTAATTTTTGTTACTTTTTTATTATATTAATAGTTAATTTAATAATACTATTTAATATTATATAATATTATATATATATTTAAAGACTTTTTTATTTTTTATATATACAATGTTTTTTCGTTGTATTTATTTTATTATTATTAAAATGTTTTTTTATAAACGTTTTTTTTTATGTTGTTTTTTTTTATTTTAATCACTTTATAAAAAAACTTTTTATATTAAAGTTTTAATTATAAAATTTTTATATATATATAAAAAAGTTTTTTAAAATATTTGTTAAATATTATTAATTGTTATAATTTTATTTTTTTTAAATTATTTTGTAATAAAATTTGTTTAATTTAATATATAACAATAGAACTTTTTTAACTTTTTATTTTTTTTTGTTATGTTTAAAATTTACAACTTTTTTTTTTAAATATTTAAAGTTTTGTTTTAAAAGCAGATTTTTTAAATATTTATATAACTAATTTATATAAAACTATTAAAAGCTTTTTCAAAAGTTCAATAAATAAAGTTTAAAAATATTTTTTTTATTATTGTTAATAATTTTATAATATATTTTTGTTATTAAATAGTTTAGTTTATTATTAAATTAATTTATTTGTTTTTTTTTTTTTATAAAATATATATTTAACTTTTTATTAAAAAGTTAAAGTTTTATTAATACTTATTAATTTAATTAATTATTTTTTATTAAACTTAAAATATTTGTTATTTTATTATTACTATATATTTATATATTTTAGTTATAAAGTTTTATGTTTTTTTATAATTTAACTTTTTTTTTTTTAGTTTAAATATTAATTTTTTTGTTTTAGTTTTTAAATCAAATGTTATTTTTATAGCTCGACTAATTAATACTTTATATAAAAACAAGCTTTTTAGCAATTTATATAGCAGTAATATTTATATTATATTTAATGTTAATAATACTTTAAACTAGTTTTTTTAAAAATAGTTAATAAAAAGTTACAACTTTTAGTTTATTTATTAATATATAATTTTTATTTATTTAACAGTTTATTTATAACTAGTAAAAAAAAAATTTAGTTTTATTTTATAAATTTAAAATAGCTTATTTATAAATTTAGTTATAAATTAAAAACTGTAGTTATTAATAAAACTTTTTAATTAGCTATATATTTAATATAATTTATTATAATATATTTTTATAGCTTATTTTATAATTATTATATTTTTATAAGCTATAGTTTATATAAGTTTAAACAGTTTATTAATTATATAAAAAATTATATTGTTTTTATTATTATTTGCAAAAAAGTACTTAAAGTTTATTACTATATATTGTTATATATATTTTAATATATTTAGAAGTTTTAGTTTTTTTAGCGTTTTATTTTTTGAAATTTTAATTGTTTTATATAAATAATTTGTTATATATTAGTTTATTTTTTTATAAACTTTAAGCCACTAATATTTTTAAATTATTAAAGTTTATGTTTTATTTTTTTTTTAAATATATTATAACTAGCTAAATATATATTTTTTCGATTAATTTAATACATAAGTAATTAATATTTAATATTATTAAACGTTTTTTATATAATATTAAATTATTTAATATTATTTAGTTTAAGTTTTAATTTATATAAGCTTTTTTTTTATATTTGATTAAACTATTGTTAGTTTTATTAGCTTTTAAAACTAAATCAATTAATAATATTTTAAAAATTAATAAAAATATAATGTTATTTTTTAGTATATATATTATTATAAGTTTTTATAAAATTTTATTAAAAAAAGTTATTAGTTTAAATAAAGCTATTGTTTTTTGTTTGTTTTTTTTTTTTTTTTATGTTTTTATGCTTTTTAAAAGCTTTAAAAAAATATTAGCAATAATATTTTTTAAACTTAAACAATATATAATTATAAAATAATAATAGTTTATAAGCTCTGCTTATTTTATTTATTAAAAGTTTAGTACTTTTTTTATACTAAAATATTTTAAAGCTATATAATTTGTTAAAACTATAAAAAAACACTATATATTAATTAGTTTTATTTTTTAGTATAAAAGCTTTTTTATAACTGCTAGTATTTTTTTATTATATATTTTATAATTAAATTTTATATTATAAAATATTTTTAAAAAAAAAGCAACTAGTTTTTATAAGTTTTTTAAACTGTTTTTTTAAAATAGTACATTTAATGCTATATTATTAAAAAAATTAGTTTTTATTATAGTTTTAATGTTATAAAAAAAATGCTATAAAATAAACATATTTATTAAAGCTGTTTATAAAGCTTTAAATATTTTTTAATATTTTTAAATTTATTAAAGCAATATATTTATATATATAAAGTTAATAAATAATTTTATAATTTATTTATACTTTTTTATAAACTTTTTATAAAAGTTGCAAAAGTTTAAAAATAACTATATTTTTTTAAAATATACTTTTTTTTTCTTGTTACAAAATAAATTTTAATAATATACAATTTTTATTTTGTTTAAATTAATTTTTATTTTATATATTTTTATAATAAACTTTAAAAACTTAGTTTTTATTATATAAAACTTATATTTTTTAAAATCAGCTTATAACTTAGCTTTTTTTAAACAAGTTAATATTTTATTAATATAATATTTATATTTTAGTTTATTATTAAAATAAATTAATATATTATTAATATATATTATATAAAAAACATTTAAATAGTTTTTTAATATATTGTTTATATAACATTAAAATATTATTAATTTATTTATTAATTTAAACAAAAATATTTTAAATTAATAAATTTTATATTTTGTTTAAAAAGCTATTAATAATTTATTTTTTTTAAATATTTAAATATAATAAAAAACTTATTAAATGTTTATTTTTGTATAAACTTTAGCTTATAATATTTTAACTAAAGTTTTATCGATTAAAAATAAAAAGTATTTATTTTTTTAAATAATTAAATTTAATTTTTTATAGTTTATATATAGCTATAAAAAACTGTTTTTTTTTTTAACAAATAAAACTAATACTGCTTATAATACTATTGTTAATTCAATAAAGTTTTTTGTTAAATTATTGTTAATATACTTTTAACATGTTTTTGTTTTTTTTAATAATATTTTATATAATATATTATATTTTAAAAAAGCTTTAAAAAGTTTATTAATAACAATATAATAATTAATATTTAAATAATATAATAAAAAGTTATTTAAAGCTATTTTATTAAATATATTAAAATATTTATAATATTTTTTAAAAACTATATATAATATTATTTTTATTAACTTTTTTTTATTTTTTATTAATTTTTTATATTTTTTTTAAAAAATTACTTAGTTTAATTTATATAATAAAATTATATTATATAAAACAATATTTTTTTGTTTTATTGTTATATTAAATTTTATTATATTAATAATATTAATTTAAACTAGTTAATATTTATATTATTTAATTATATTTTTTTATAACTAGTATAAGCTATACTAGTTACGTTTTATTTCTAATTTATAATTTTTATACTTTTTTTTTGTAAAAAAAATATATAAATTTAAATTGTTTTTGTAAGCTTTAACTTGTAATATATATTTTATATATTATACTTTTTGCTATAAGCAGTTTTTGCTTATATTAAAACTAACTTAAAAAAAACGCAAAATTAAAATAAGCAGTTAAAAAATAACTAAAAATTTTATTTATATAACTTTTGTTTATTTTTTTTATTATTTAAACTTATTAATATAAAAACAAACTTTTTTAAACTTAATTTTTACTTTTTTTTTATTTTGTTTTTTTTTTTAATATATTTAGCTTATTTATTCGTTTTTTTTTTTTTTTGTTTTTTATATTTATTAACTTTTATTAATAATTTATATTTCGCTAATAATTAAAGTTAATAATTAAATTTTTTATATTATTTATTAAAATTTTAAAAATTTAATACTTTAGTTTTTAATTATTAAAAAATAATAATTTTTTTTTTTATTATTTATTAATATATTATAATAATTTAAATACTTTTTTTTTATAATAATATTATGTTTTATATTTATTATTAATAAAAATATATTTAAAATTGTTTTATTTTATATATAAAAATATATTTTTAAAACAATATTAATAATTTATATAGTTTTTTTATTATAATTTACTATTTAAAATAATATAAATTTAATAATTATTTCTAATTTTAAATATTTTAAAATTTTTATAACAAAGTTTAATTTAATTAATAAATATATATTTGTTTTTATATTAACTAATATTTTTATTAATAAAATAAGTTTATTATTTACTATTATACAATTTATAAAAAAAGGGTTTTTTTTTAATAATTTTTATAAAAAATTAAATAATATTTTTTTATATTTATTTATATTTAACACTAATATATAAGTTTATTTAAAATAAAAGTTTAATTATTTTAAGTAATATTTTTTAGTTTTTTTTTTAATATAACTTTTATTTATTTAAATTTTATATTTTAAATAAAAATAATACTAATATAAATTATATTAAATTATTTAAAGTTAAATTTATAAAAACAATTGCTATTTTTATATTTTTAATTATAATATATAAAACATTATTTTTATAAAATTAAAACTTTTGTTTAATTAAACAAAGCTTTAATATAAATATAATAACTATTTAAAACTATATTTAAAATTAAAATACTTAAATATTTAAAACTATTTTTTTAGTATAAATTTAATTTAGTAGGTTTTTTTTTTTTTTTAAACTTTAAGTTTTTTTTTTATTCAATTGTTTTTAAAAAGTTCTTTTTTTATTATACTTTTTAAACAATAAAATTTTTATACTATTAATAATGATATATTTAAATATAATTACAAAAGTTAACAAATATTATTTTATTATTATATAGTTTTTTAATATATAATTTATTAATTTGTTTTAATAATTTGTTATATAAATTTTTTTTAAAATTTATTAAATTAATTTAAGCAGCTTTAATTTATTTAGTAAATTTTATATTAAATTATATAAATTTATTAAAATTTTATATTTTAAAGTTTTAATATTTAACTTATACTTTTTTATATTTATTAAAGTTATAATAATAAATAAATAAATAGTTTAAAATTTTAGCACTTATTTTTAAAATAAGTTTTTTTTTATAGTTATTTATAATAAACGTTATAATATTTTTAAAAGCAGAACTTTTTATTTAGTTAACAATATAATCGATTTTTTTTAAATTTTAGTTATAATAATTAGTATTTTTAATTAATTTGCTTTTTAGTAATATAAACTAATATTTAAACTAAATTTCAGTTTTATTTTTTACTAGTTTGTTATTAATAAATACTAATAAATTAGCTATTTTAACTAATAATTTAGTTTTTTTTTTAATAACTATAAAAGCTTTATTTATAGTTTTAAAGTTTAAAATGTTTTTTTATTTTTATTTTTACTACTAAATTATTATAACAAAAATTAAATTATTAATAAAAACTACTAATATAAACTTTAATACTATAGCTATTATAACTATAATTTAATTTTAAAAAACTTTGATTTGATTTTTTAAATCTGTAATTTTTTTTTTATAAATATTTATAGTTTTATAAAATATAATATTTCAAAAGTTAACTTTTTAACAGATTATATTTGCTTTTTATTATTTAGTTTTTTTTTTTAGTTTAATTATTTAAATATATAAAAAATAAACGTTTTATTTAAAAAAATTTGTTATATTTTTAAGCTTTTTTGTAGTTTTTTAAACAATATTTAATTATAAAATATAATACTTAAATTTTTAATATATAGCTTTTTTATAAATATTTATTATTGTTTAAAATTATTTAAAAGTTATAAATTTATTATATTTAAGCTATATTTTTTTTTTGTTTTTAGTAAAAAAAACAAAAACTATTTAAAAAGTCTTGTTATAAACAGCAAAATATTTAGTATCAATTATTATTTTTTTAATTATATTATTATATATAGTTTTATTAATAACTATATATTGCTATTGTTTATTATATTTGTTAAAATTTTTGCAAATAAACTTAAACTTTTTATAAATATTAAAAATAAAAAGTTTTTTGTTATTAAAAGTGTTATAATAAAACTTATTATTATTATTTATAATATATTTTATTATATAAATATGTTTTGTATAATTTTTAAATAAACTTTAAAAGTTTTAAAACTATTAATACAGCTTATTTTGTTTATAGTTTATTTATATTTATAAAACAAGTTTTATTAGTTTATTTTTAATAAACTATATTTGTTGTTTAGCTTTTTTATAGTTAGTAATAAATATATTATTATTAAAAGTTGGTTATATTATTTTAATATATTAAAATTAATTAATTTGTTTAAAAGTTTTTAAAAGTTTATCGTTTTTTTAAACAGTTAAAATAAACTTTAATTTTGTAATAAATATAATATTAGCAATAAATTTAAAAATTAAATAATATTATATATTTTAAAAAAAAAACTAAAGTTGAAAAAACTAAAAAATAAACCTAACTTTTTAAGTTAAATCAACGTACTTATATAAGTGTTTTTTTATTTACTATTTTTTTTTTTTTGTATTTATTACTTTATTTAACTTTTAGTAGGTTTATTGTTTTAAATAAACAATAAGATCTATTTAGTTACTTTAGCTATTTACTAGCTATATTATATATATTAACTACTTTTAAAATTTATTTGTTCAAATATAAGTATAATTTATAACATTTAAATAAATTTTTATTTATAATAAAAAAAAAGTTTTTTATAATTAAAAAAAAAATATTTAGTTTTAAATAAAACTTTTATATTAAAAAAAAATAACTTTTTTAATATTAAAAATATAAATAGTTTTAAAAAAAAAATATATATATTAAATTAAAATAAAAAATAAAAAAAGTTTAATAATAATAACATTTTTATTAAAAAATAATAGTTATATTAATTTATTATTTAAAATATATTTATATAAATAATAATATTTAAATTAATAATTTAAAATTTTATTTTTTATTAAATTAATAATAAATTAAATAAATTTTGTTTTTATTAAAAAATTTTTAATTATATTTAATAATATATTAAATTTATAAATTGTAAAATTAAAAAATTAAAAAACTTTAATATTTTTAATTATAAAAAAATTAATAAAATTATTAATAAATTTATATAAAAATATTATTTATTTTTATATAATTATTGTTAGTTTTTATTTAATTTTAATATAAAATTTAAATTTAAACAATTATTAATTTAATATAATTTTAATTAAAATATAAATAATATTTTTATAAATAAAAAATAATTAAATAAAATATTAAAAAAAAAACTTTTTAATAATTAATAAATAATTAAATATTATAAATAAAATTAATTATTAATATTAAAAAAACAATTATAATAATAGTTATAATTTTTAGTTTTTATATTATTAATAAATAATTTAAATTTATTTTTAAAAAACTAGTTAATAATATATATATATTTAAAATATATATTATTTATAAACTACTATAATTATATAAATATTATTATTATAATAAAATATTAACTTAAATATATTTTATGTAATAAAATTATTAAATTAATTATTAAATAAATTTAAATTTATATTAATAATAATTTTATAATTAAAATTAATAATTAAATTAATTATAATATATATAAAATATATATATATAAATATTAAAAATATTAAAAATTAAAAAATTATAAATTATAAAAAAACTAAAAAATAACAAGTTATAAAAAAACTAAAATGTAAAAAATAATATATTAAAAAATATTTTTAAAAAAAACATTTTAAAAAAAATGTTTTAAAAAAAATAACAAAACTTAAAATTATTAACAAATTTATAAATATAATTAAATATATATAAATAAACAATTATATTATTTATATAAATAAATATATTTAAAAATAAAAATAACATATTTTTTTTAATATTTTTTATATAATAACTTTAATAATTTTTTAAATTAATTTATATTGTTTAAAATATTTTAATAATTATATTATTTTCAAAATATTTTTTTACTTTTAAATTTTTTAAAATTAATAAATATTTATTATTAAACTTCAAAATAAAATTAGCTGTATTTTTTATAAACAATATTTAAAAATATTATTTATTAAATTAATTTTTATAACTTTTTTATTTAATTAAAAATTTTAATAAAAAATTAAATTATAATTATTTTTATTTATAAAAGTTTATTTAAATAGTTAATATTATTTATTTAATAAATTTAAAGTTTTAAATATTAAAAATAAATATATAATTAAAACTATATAATAAATATATTAATATTATAAAAAATTAAATTTATAAATTAATTTATTAATTTTATAAATTATAATTAAAAAGTTTATTTATTATATAAACTATTTTTATAATAATTTATTTAATAAATAATAATTTTTATAAAGTTATAAATAAACTTTATTATTAATTTTAAATTAAATAAAATAATAATTATTATTATATTATATTTTAATATTAATTATAATAAAATTAATAATTATTTTTATATTTTTTTAATATATTAATTAATAAAGTTTAAATTTAAAAGATTTATTAAAAAGTTTAAATATTAATAAAAAACTTTAAAAATAAAAATTCAAAACTAATTTATTTAAACTATAATTAAAAACTAAAAATTTTATATTATTAAAATTATATTAAAATATTATAATAATATTAATTTATAAAATATTATATTATATTATAATATTAATAAAGTTTATTATAAATAATGTTTATATTTAAATTTATAAAATTATAATATAAATCAAAAAAAATAAATTTATAAAATTAAATTAAAAAAAAAAACTTAAAAGCTTTTTTTATTTATTTAATTTATTAATATAAAATAGTTTTAAATAAAACTAAAATTAAAAATATATATAAAATAATTTTAAAAAATCTATTTTTTAAAATTTTTATATTTATTTATATTAAATATTATTATATAAAAAAAAATTGTTATTTTTAATAATTATATATAATATTTATTAATTTTACTTTTTTAAATGTTTTTAAATTTTTTAAACTTTTTTAATTTAAAAAACTAAATGTTTTTTTTTTTAAGTTTAATATTTTTTAATTAATACTTTAATGTTATAAAATTATTATTTTAATTATTATTAATTATTTTTATATTTATAACTTTTTTATTTAATTAAATAGTTAAATTTGTTTTTAAATTTATTTATTTAATTTTTTAAAATAATTTTAACTTTAATTAAATTATTTTATTTATTTAAGTTTTATTTATTATAAATAAACTTTAATATAAAAATTTTATAATAAATTAAGTTTTTTTTTTTATATTGAATAATAAATATATAATAAAAATAATTAAATATATATTAAAATTTTTTAAAAAGTTTAATTTATATATTAATTAATTAATTTTTTGTTTAATTTTTTATAGTTTAATTTATTGTTATAAATATTTTTTTAAAAACTTATTAAATAAATAATAACTATTATAAAACTTTAAATAAATTTTATTATTAATTTTAAACTTTATTAATTTATATTTATTATTATAATATTATTTTATTTATATTATTATAAAATTTATAATTAATTTTATATTTTTATAAAAATATTGTTTTATAAAATAAATATTTTTAGCTATATTGTTTTTTTAATTTATTTAAATTAAAATATTATTAAATTTTAAATATTAAAAATTAAATAATTATTTATATATAAATAATTTAATTAAGTTAAAATATATAATGTTTAAATTTTATTATAATATAAATAATATATTTAGTTAATTTTTTTTAAAATATATAAATATATAATATTAACTAGTTATTTTTATAGTTTAATTTTTTTTTTTAATAAATTATTACTTTAAAAATAATATACTATAATTATAAATAATTTTGTTTTAAAATTATAATATAAATTTTTAATTATAATTAAAAATAATATTATTACACATTTTTTAATTAATTAATAAAAATTGTTTAATTAATATTATAGTTTAATATATAGCTATATATATTTTATATTTAAAAATAAAAAATATATATTTAAATATAATATAAGTTATAATTATTAATATATTATAATTTAAAAATTTATTTAAATATTATAAAATAATATTTATTAAAACTTTAAATAGTTTTATAATAAAGTTTATAATAATAATTTTTATTAATTTTATATTTTTTAATTAAATAAATTAATAATTTTTTAAAAGTTTTTTTTTATTTATATTATATATTTTATATTTATTATAAAATTTTAAATATATTTAAATTTGTTTTATTTTAAATATAATTATATATAGTTTAAACTTTATTATTATATATTTATATTTAAAATAATATTTATTATTATATATTATATTTAAAAATTTATTAATTTATTTTTTTAAAATATATAATTTATATTTCTTTTTATATTTTATATTATAAAATAATTTATTAATTATAATAAATAAATAATTAAAATATAAAAAATTTATAAAATTTTTATTATTTTTATAAATAATTTTTAAAATTTTATATTATTTAAAATTTTTATTATAATTAGTTATAAATTTTAATTTAATTTTTTATTTATAATTATTTTAAATATTATAAACTATTTTAAGTTAAAAACTAAACTTTTAATAAATTTTTAAACTTTATTTTTAATATTTATTAAATTAATAAAATTTTATAATTAATTTAATATATTAAAAATAAAGTTAAAATATTTAAATAAATAATATATTTATAATTTATATTATAATAAATAAATTAATATATTTATTAAATATTTATTAATATAATTTATTAAATTTATATTTAAACTAGTTTAATTTAAAATATTTTTAATAAAATAAAAATTTATAAATATAATTATTAAATTATATAATATTTTTATTATAATTTTTAAATGTTTATATATTTATATAATATAAATTATTTTTATTTTTTAAAAAATATAATAAATTTTTAATTAAAATATAAAATAATTACAAAATATAACTCAAAATATTTAAATATTAAATATAACTAAATTAAACTTTTATATATATTTATTTTTTAAATAAAAAATTATTATATTAAACTTTTATTTAAAAAAAATATTTATTTATATAAATAAAATTTTAATTAAATTATAATAATATAATATTATATTGTTATAAATTAATATTTATATTGTTTTAAAAAATTTTAGTTTTATTTTTATAAGTTTTAAAAATATTAATTTATAATATATTTAATATTTATTAAAATTATTATTTATAATTTTATTTATTTAATATTTTTAATTTAATAATTTAATTTTTTTTTTATAATAGTTTTATATATTAAATATAATAAAAAAATAAAATATATAAAAGTTTATTATTGTTTAAATATTATTTTAAAACTTTTAATTAATATAAAAATTTAAAATTTTAAAAAATAGCTAGTTTTTTTTTAGTTATAAATATATTAAAAATATTTATTTAAAAGTTTAAAAATTTTATATAAAAATATATAATAAATAATTTTTAAAATAATAATAATATTATTTTTTTTAAAATAATATAAATATATTTTATAAATATTATAAATATTTAATTTTAATAATTAAAAAAATTATAATATTATTAATAACAATATAACTAAAGTTTTAATATAGTTATAATAATTTGTTTATAAATATTTAAATATAAATAAAAAATTTTTAAAAGTTTATTAAAACTATAATAAATTATTTTAATTTTTTAAAATTAATTATAATAAACTTTTTATAATATTTTAAATAAATTTTAAATTAATAAAAAAATAATATAATATTAATTATTATAATATATTTTTTATTTTAAATTAATAAAATAATTTTAAACTATAATAATAAAAAATAATTATTAAATATTATAATTTTATTTAAAATTTATAAATTAATAATTAAATAAAAAAAAATAGTTAGTTTATTTATTATATATAATTTTATTTATAAAATTAATTAAAAATAATATTTATTATTTTTTAATTTTAAATATATTTTTTAATAATTAAAACAAAATTTTAATTATAATATTACTATTTATATAAATAAATTATATATTTAAAATTTTAATTTTAATTTTAAAAAAAAGTTTTTAATTTTTAAAATAAAACTTAATTTTAAAATTTTAAATTTAAACTTTTTTATTTTAATTTTTTTTAATAAAAAAAATATATTTAAAATTATTTATTTATAATAGTTTATATTATATTATAATTTATATTATTATTAAAATTTATAAAAAAACTTTATATTGTTTTAATATATTAATTAATATTAATATATTTTTAATATTAAATATAATATTAAAATTAATTAAATTTATATTTAATATTATAATTATAATAATAAAAATTATAATTAATAATTAATTTATATAATAAATATTAAATAGTTTAAAATTATTAAAAATATAAATATTTATTTTAATAATATTTATATTTATATTTTTTATATTAATTATAATTAAAATTAGTTTTTAATTAATAAATATTTAAAATATAACAATTTTGTTATTATTAATTTTATAGTTATTATTATAATTTTAAAATATTTTTTTTATATATTTTTAATATTTTTATTTATATATTGTTATTTTTAAATTATAATAATTTATATTTTTTTAAAAATAGTTTTAATTTTTAATAATAAATTAATAAATATTATTAATTTAAATATAATAAAATTAATTAATACTATTATATTTTTTTTAAATTCATTTAAATATAAAGTTTTTATTTAATAATAAAAATTTATAAATTATAAATATTTATATTAATAAATTTAATATAAATAATATTATTTATATTAAAATAATTTTTTATATATATAAATATATTTATAAATATATTTAAAAAGAAATTTTAAAATTAAATATATTATTAAAAATTACTATATAAATATAATATTTAATTTTAGTTTTATAAAAATTTAAAAATTTATTTTCAAATAATAAAATTAATTTAATATTATAATTTAATATTTAATTTAATTTTTTAAATTTTATTAGTTTTAAAAATTTATATTTATTATATTTTAATAAATAAAATTTAAATTTAATTTATTTTATATAATATATTTTTTTTTTTTATATTTTTAAATTTGTTATTTTTTATTTTAATAATATATTTAAATTAATTAAATAACTTTTTAATAATAAAAATATAATATATTTTTATATTTAAACAAATTATATAATTACTTTTATTAAATTAATTAAATAATGTTTTAATAATAAAAATATAATTTATTTTTATATTTAAATAAATTATATAATTATTTTTATTAAATTCTTTTTTAATAATAATTATTAAATATTAAAATATATTATTTTAAATTTATAATATTATAAAAAAACTTGTTATAATTTATTAATAATAAATTTATTTTTTAAATTAAATATATTTTTAAAATTATAATTAAATATAAAAAAAACAGCATTTAAAATAAATATAAAATTTAACTATTTAATATCAAATTTTAAACAATAAAAATAATTATTTTTTATTAAAAACAATATACAATATTTTATATATATATATATAACTAAATATATAAATAATATATATATAATTTATTTAAAAAAAAATTTAATATATTTTTATATATATTAATTATATTTTTTAATTAAATTAAAAGTTTTATTATAATATTTATATATAATATTATAGTTAATTATAATAAATATTTTATTATTTAAATTTAATTTTAAAAACAAAAAATTTTATAAATTTACAAAAAAACTAAAGCTTTTTTTTATTTTTATATTATATAAGCTTAATTTTTTTTTTATTTTAATATTTATTTTAATATTTATTATAACTATTTTTATATTTAAAGCTTTTTTTATTTTATAAAAATTTATTATTTTTATATTATAATTAAAAAAATATTTAGTTTTTATTGTTTTATTTGATTTTTTAATAGCTATATTAATAAATGAAAAGTTTTTAAACAACTATTGTTATAATTAAAAGCTTTATTGTAATAATATATAATATATATTTTATTAATATATTATTATTTTTAAAAAAGTATAAATAATTTTTAATATTTAAATTTATATATATATAAATAACTGTTATAATTCTATATTAATTATTATTATTTTTATTAAAAGTTTTTATTATTATAATATATTGTAGCTTTTTTAAAATAAAATATATTTTATAATATAAAAATATTTTTATTAAATATTTTAATTATTATTATAAACTATATTAAAAATTAATTAATTACTTTTTACAATAATATATTTAATTTTTAAATATAAACATTTATTTTAACTTTTATAATTAATTTAATAATTTATTACAATATTATTAAATTAATTAAAAAAGTTTATTATAAAGTTAAAATTTAATAAGTATTTTTTTTAATTAATTTTAAATTTTTTATAAAAAAGTTAAATTATTTAATAAAATAATATATATTAATAAAAATTAGTTTATTATTATTAATAATTATATTAATATTATTATAATTTTTATAATTAAATTTAAATTAATTAATATTTATTTATTGTAAATAATATTAATATTAAAAATTAATATTAATAAAATTAAACATATTATTTTATTTATTAAGCTATAAAGTTAATTTTTTTTTATAAAATTTAAAAGTTATATTATTAAAAAAATTAATATATTATTTTTATTACTATTAAAATTATAGTTTAATAAATTATTATTATTATTATTATTGTTTTTATTATTATTATTAAAAAATTTTTTAAAACTAAAAACTTTAAATAATTAATATTAAAATTTAAATATTTAATACTATTAATATTTATAATTATAAACTAAAAATTAAAACTAATATTAATATATAATAAAATATTATAATAAATTATTATATAAAATATTTTTATATAGTTTATTAAATAACTTTTTTATAAATAGCTATAATTTAATATTAAATTAAATAAATAAAATAATTATAATTAAAAAAAAATATATTATTTAATGTTATAAATATATATTATATAAATATATTTATAGTAACTATTGTTAAATTAGCAAATTTTACTATTAATATTAATAAAATTTTAAAAAAGTGTTTTTTTAATGTTTATATAACTATAAGTTTTTTTATATTTGTTTTTAATATAAAAACTAATAATAAAATATATTTTATTTTTTAAAGTATTTTTTATAATAAAAAAATTATTTTTTTATAAAATTTATTTATAAATAAAAATAAAAACTATATAAATATAAATAATATATATAAATTAATAAAATTATTATAAATATAATTAAAATAATTAATAAAACTATTATAATTTATTATTAATATTAATATTTTAAAAATTAATTTAATTATTATTATAATAATATTTATAAAATTTATAATTATTTATTATTAAGTTATAAATTTTGTTATTATTATTTATATATTATTTGCTATTATATTTACTATATTTTATAAAGTAAAAATATTTTTTTTTGTTTATTATATATTTATATATTATATTAAATATTTTGTTTATTTTATAGTTTTTTTTTTTTAATTATTAAATTTTTAAAATATTGCTTTTATTTTAATATTTATATTTTTGTTTATTTTAAAATTAAATAATATATTGTTTATAATTTATTATTTTTATTTTATATATAGCTATATATATAAAAACTAAAACTTTTAAAGTTTTTAAAATATTATAATAATATTATTACAAAGTTTTAATTATAATTAAAAATTAAATTGTTATAAAAGTTTTATTATATTAAACTTAATTTATTTTAATATAAATTTTTAATAATAACAAATAAATAAAACTTTTTAATTATAAAAAAGCTTTTGTTTTTTTTATAAATATATTTTTTTTATATTTTTATTTAATATATATAATAAAAATATAATAAAATAATATAATAAAATAATTAAAATAATTAAAAAGTTATATTAATATAATAAAAAAATAAAACAAAAGTATTTTTTAAAATATAAATATAGTATAAATTTTATAAAAATATTTAATTAATAAAACAAATATATAACAATTTAAATTATATAAAAAAATAAAAAAAAAATAATATAGTTAAATTTAATTATATATATAAAATTTTAATATAATTATTACTATTTAAATATAAAATAAACTAGTGTTTAAAAAGCTATTAATTAAAAATATTATAAATATTAATTATAATTAAATATAATTAAAAAAATCAATATAACTATTTTAATATATAAAAATATAAAAATATAAAAATAATATAAAAATTTTTATATTAATTTATAAAAAGTTTAATAATAATTAATTGTTTAAAATAAAAAACTTGTTAAATTTAATTAATATTATATTTAAATAAAATAATATATTGTTAAAAATATATATATTATTTAAAAAAATAAAATATTTTGTTATAATATATATATTAAAGTTAAAACATTTAAATAATAAAAATTTAATTTAAATAAAATATTTTAAATAATATATTATAAATAGTATATAATTTGCTAATAAAAAAAAAAACTAAAAATATAAAATTATTTAATTATAAAATTTACTATATTATTTAATAAAATTTATTAAAAATAAACTTAAAATTATTTATAACTTTATATTAAATTAAAAATTTTTAGTTTAATAATATTATAATTTTATTTTATTTTAATTAAAACTTTATTTAAAAATAAAATAACTTATATAAAATTAATAAAAATATATTAATTATTTTAAATATTATTAAAATAAAAAATTATAATATTATATTTATATTTATAAAAAATATTAAATTTAATAAAAAAAATTTATTAATAGTTTTAACAAATAAAATAAATTATATTAATAAATTATATTTATTATAGTTAAAAAATTAACTATTTTTATATAATTAAATTAAAAGTAATTTTAATAGTTTATTATTTTTAAATAGTTATAATTTTAAAAATTGATTTATTTTTATATTTTTTAATAAATAAATAAATTTTATATTTTTATAATAAAAAAATCTTTTATTAATATTAAAAAATAAATTTATATAAAAAACTAATTAAATTAATATATATTTTTAATATAATTAAAATTATTAATTAAATTAATTTTTAAATTATATTAATTTAATTTTTAATAATAGTTATATTAAAATAATTAATAATAAAACTAAATATTTAAATAAAAAAATAGTTAATAGAAAATATATTTAATTTAAAATTTAATTTAATACTTTTAAATATATTTAAAATATTAATAATATATTTAATATATTTATATATTATTTAAAAATAAATAATAATATTATTAATATATATTAATAAATATTAAATATAAAATAATAATTTATTATTTATAAACTATTAAATAAATTTTAAACTATTTTAAAATTTTATTAATATAACTTTAAATATTTTAAATTTTTATATAAAAACAATTATTATTTAATTAATATATTATAATTAAATTAAAAATTAATAAAAAAATTTAAAACAATTTATTATTATAATATAAATATAATTATATAATTTAATTATAACAGTTTTTTAAATTATTAAAAAATAAATATTAAAAATAATAATTTTATTAAAAAGTTTTTAATTAATTGTAATAAGTATAATATTAACAATAAGTTCAAAAACTAAATAATATTATATATTTTAAAAAATAAACTAAAATTAAAAAAATTAAAAAACAAATTTAACTTTTTAAATTAAATCAACATATTTATATAAGTGCTTTTTTATTTATTACTTTTTTTTTTTTATATTTACTATTTTATTTAATTTTTAATAAGTTTATTATTTTAAATAATAAATAAATCTATTTAACTATTATAACTATTTATTAATTATATTATATATATTAACTATTTTTAAAATTTATTTGTTTAAATATAAATATAGTTTGTAACAACTTTTTTTATATAAAAAAAGCTTAACTTAAGTTTTTGCTACAGCAGATATTTAAACTACAAGTTTTTAAAATTAATACTTTTAAGTAGTAAAAAAATATTTTCGATTATATATAATTGGTTTATATATAAAAGCTTTTAATTTTTGCTATTTTTTTGTTATACTAATAGTTAATTCGATAATATTGTTAGCTTTTATATAATATTATATATATATTTAAAGATTTTTTTATTTTTTATATTTACGATGTTTTTTTATTATATTTACTTTATTATTTTTAAAATATTTTTTTATAAATGTTTTTTTTTTTGCTGTTTTTTTTTATGTTAATAATTTTATAAAAAAACTGTTTATACTAAAGTTTTAATTATAGAATTTTTATATATATATAAAAAAGTTTTTTAAAATATTTATTAAATATTACTAGTTATTATAATTTTATTTTTTTTAAATTATTTTATAATAAAGTTTGTTTAATTTAATATATAATAATAAAACTTTTTTAATTTTTTATTTTTTTTTATTATATTTAAAATTTATAACTTTTTTTTTAAAATATTTAAAATTTTGCTTTAAAAGTAAATTTTTTAAATATTTATATAATCGATTTATATAAAACTATTAAAATTTTTTTTAAAAAGTTAATAAATAAAATTTAAAAATATCTTTTTATTATTATTAATAATTTTATAATATATTTTTATTATTAAATAATTTAATTTATTATTAAATTAATTTATTTATTTATTTATTTTTTATAAAATATATACTTGATTTTTTATTAAAAAGTTAAAGTTTTATTAATATTTGTTAATTTAATTAATTATTTTTTATTAAACTTAAAATATTTATTGTTTTATTACTACTATATATTTATATATTTTAGTTATAAAACTTTGTATTTTTTTATAGTTTAAATATTAATTTTTTTATTTTAGCTTTTAAATTAAATGTTATTTTTATAGCTTAACTAGCTAATATTTTATATAAAAATAAACTTTTTAGCAATTTATATAGCAGTAATATTTATATTATATTTAATATTAATAATATTTTAAACTAATTTTTTTAAAAATAGTTAATAAAAAGTTATAATTTTTAGTTTATTTATTAATATATAATTTTTATTTGTTTAATAGTTTATTTATAGCTAGCAAAAAAAAAGTTTAGTTTTATTTTATAAATTTAAAACAGTTTATTTGTAAATTTAACTATAAATTAAAAACTATAGTTACTAGTAAAACTTTCTAGTTAATTATATATTTAATATAATTTATTATAATATATTTTTATAATTTGTTTTATAGTTATTATATTTTTATAAACTATAGTTTATATAAGTTTAAACAATTTGTTAATTATATAAAAAGTTATATTGTTTTTTCAATGTTTTATTTTTTAAAATTTTAGCCGCTTTATATAAATAATTTACTATATATTAATTTATTTTTTTATAAACTTTGGGCTATTAATACTTCTAAGTTATTAAAACTTTTGTTTTATTTTTTTTTAAATATATTATAGCTAACTAAATATATATTTTTTTGATTAATTTAATATATAAATAATTAATATTTAATATTATTAAATATTTTTTATATAATATTAAATTATTTAATATTATTTAATTTAAGTTTTAATTAATATAAGCTTTTTTTTTATATTTAATTAAACTTTTATTAGTTTTATTAACTTTTAAAACTAAATTAATAATATAATACTAGCTCAAAGTAAAATTTTTTGATTTTTTTATTTTAAGTTTTAATTTAAAAGTAGGTTTAAGTATAAGATATGTTTATTACAAAGGTTTCGCAAAAAAAGTGCTATTGCAACATTGTTTTTATAACAACTTTTTTTTAACAACTTTTTTAAAAAGCTTTTTTAAAAAAGTTTTAATAAATTTAATATTTGCTTTTTTTTAAAAAAATAAAAAAATAATATTTTTGTTACTTTGTTTATAAAAATAAATCGAATATAAAATTAAAACAATAATATAAATTTATTAATAAATAAATATATATTAAAGTTGTTATAATATATAAAAAGTTAAAAAAAACAATTAATTATAAAAAAAAAAACTAAATATTACAATATAAAAACTTAACTGAAAAAACATTTATATTTTTATTAATATTTAATAAATAATAAAACTTTTTTAAACTTTTAAAATAAGTTCAAAATTATTTACAAAAAAGTTTTTAATAAACAAAAAATATATAACTTATATTAGCACTTTTTTATAATTTAAAAAATATATATAAAAACTTTAAAGTAACTTTATTATAAAAAGTTTAGTTAATATAATCAATAAAATTTTTAAAAGCTTTACAATTATTAAAAATTAAATATTTTTTAATAAATAAATTTATTACTACATTTTTTTTATTAAATACTTAAACAAACTAAATAATAAATAGTTTTTTTATTAATATATAATAAAACTTTAAATAGCTTTTTTATTAATAGTAAAAAATTTAAATAGTTTTTTTATTTATATATAATAATTTATAAAAAATTAAATAATAGTTGAAATTATTTTAAAAATAAAACTTTTTTTAAATAGTATTTTTTATTTTGTATATATAAAAAATAAATAACTTTTTTAAAAATATTTTCAAATATATTAATAGATTAAAAAAAATATGTTAATAAAGCTGCCGATATTTAATAATGTTATAAAGTTTTAATTATTTGTTTTAAATATTTAAAAATTACTATAAAAACTTTTTGTTTTTATATAAATGTTTTAATAGCAGAAGTTTTTTGTTGCTTTTACAACTAAAATATTTTTTTATTACTGCTATTATTATTGCTAAAAAGTTAAATAATTTATTTTTATAATAGTTAAATTATAATTTATTGCTTTAATATTTATTACTTGCTATAGTTATTAAAAAATTATTATTATATATATAAATAATATTATAAACTTTATAATCAAAAATATTAATATTAAATATTTTGTTAATAATATTAATAACAATATTTAATAACTATTATAAATTATTTTTAATATTTATAATAAATTTATAAAAAATATTAAGTTGTTTTTATAAATTAAAATTTAAAAATAGTTTATTAATAATTAAAATATTATTTAAAGCTATAATAGTTTTAACTACTTTTAATAAATAAATATTTAAAATAAATATAAATAAGTTTATATATTTATTATAATATATTTTTAAGCTATTTTTGTTAATTTTATTTGTTAGTTTATAATATATATAAAATATAACTATAATAGTATTATTGTTTATATTATTTATATAAATATATATAAAATTATTTAATTATTTTTAAATATAATTAAATATTTTAAAATATTTAATAATAAAATCTTAATTATAATAACAAAATTATTTTATATTAATAAAATTGTTATTTTTAAAAATAATATTTTATTTTATTTATAATAAGTTTAATTTATAAACTAAAAAATTTAATTTATAAAATAATATATTATTAAGTTTTATAATATTATTAAATATATAAGCTAATATTATAAATTTTATAAAGCTAGATTTATAAATTTATTTTTAATTATATATAAAAGTTATAATATATAGTATAAATATAGTCGTTTTATAAAATAATCGCTAATTTTAAAAAGTAGTTATAATAAATTACTTTTATTTAAAAATTAATTTTATATATTATATTTTTTTAAATATTAACTAATTAATATTTAGTTTATATTTGCTATATATATAATATAATATAACATAGTAGTAGTTGCTTTTTTATATTATTTTTTTTTTTTAAAACATTAATTTTTAACACTAATTATTATTGTTAATTTTATTGTTGTTAATTTATATACTTTTGTATTTATAAAATTAGTACTAATTTATTAGTTATATTATATATATTAAATATATATTTATTTATAAATATAAAAAATACTTTTATATTTTTATAAATAAATATTTAACTTTTATATTTTAATTAACTTTTATATATATCGCTATATGTTTTTTTTTTTTTTTTTATATATTTTATAAATTTTATAATTATTTTTCAGTTTTTTTTTTTTAGCTTTTTTATTAATTAATCATTTATTTATATTTCTATTTTTATTTTTATTTTTATTTTTTTTTTTTTTTTAATTTTTCTTTTTTTTTAATTTTTTTTTGCTTTTTTATTACTTGCTATAACATCGCAAAAAACTTTTGTTAAAACTTACTTTTTTAATAAAAAATAAAATTAGCAATATTTTAATTGCAAAATATTCGTTAAAAAAAACAACAATAATAAAAAACTTTAAATTTAAAATATTTTTAGTATAAAGTTTTATTTTTAATATATTATTAAAATATATTTTAATTTTTAAATATACTGTTTATATATATTAGTTTTATTTAATAGTATTAAATATATTTTATATATATATAATTATATAGTTTATTTTATTATAAGTTATTTTTATAATTTATAGTTATTTACTAATTTATATATTAAAATTTTTAATATTTTTAAATATTTTTTTTTTTTTTAAATATTGTTTAAAAATTTATTAAATTTTTTTTTAGCTTTATTAAATATATAAAAATTGCTTTTTTTTACTATTAAATTAATACTGCTTAAATAATTAACAAATATATTTTATATTAAAATCGCTATATATATAATATACTTTAAAAAAAGCTAATTTTATTTTATATAAAATAATTTAAAAAAAAAAGCACGCTATTTTTGCTACTTTTAACTTTAAATATTTAGTAATTATTTAAGTTAAAACTGTTACTACTTGCTACTTTTTAACTTTTTAATTAAAAATATTAATTGTAAATTTTTTATATATTTTTTTTATAATTTATATTTATTTAATAGTTTTTAATTACTTTTTTAATATTTTATTATTAGTTAATTTATAGCTAAAAAAAAAACTCGTTATATTTTTGCTATTATATAGTTAAAATATAACTAAAACTTTGCTTTTTTTTTTTGTTTTAATATTTGTTTTTATGTTTTTAATATTAGCTTTTTTGTATTTATTAAAACAGCTATCAATTAATTAATAAAATACTGCTATATAAGCTTTATTTAGTTTTTTAATATAAACTTACTGTTTTAAAATAACATCAATATTAAAATTGCTGAAACTAAAACAACTGCTTTATAAAATTTTTACTTTTATATTATATAATACTTTTTTAAGCACAAATATATTAATTTAATTATTTAAATAACAATAGTAAATTTATTTTATATATACTTAATAATTAATATATTACTATTAATTAAGTTTAATAGTTTTTTTTTTTTACTTTAATAATAATTTTTTTAAGTTTTAATAAAATTTTTTTTTAGTTTATATTATATTTAGCTATTTTTGTAAGTTTATTTACAAAATATTTAATATTTATTTATTAATTTATTATTAGTTTTAAATTTTATTTTATTATAGCGATTTTTATAAATTATTTTTTAATTATTTTATAGTTTTTTAGCTTTTGTTAACTTTTATTAACAGTTTTTTTTTTAAAACTTTTTTTTATTAATATTTAATATTTGTTTTTTTTTTTTAAATTTTTATACTAATAAAATTTTTGCTAACTTTTATTAATAAAACTTAGTTTTTAATAGTTTTTTTAGTTTTATTTAATAAACTAGTTTTTTAATTAATTATTTTTTTTTTTATTATTTATACTTTTTAACAATTATTGTAATAAAATATTACTATTTATATTGCTTTAGTTTTAAGCTAAATTATTTCATTTAATATATAATTTTTTTATTTTTTGTTTATATTTTATAAAAAAAGCTTTTATATTAATTAAATATTTTTTTAGTTTTTATATATTATATTTAATAAATTAACTTTTTTATTTTATTAAATATTTTAATATATTTTTGTTTTTTTTATAACAAACTATATTTTTTACTATTTATTTTTTTTATTTATTTTTTAGTTTTAAAAGTACTAATTGTTTTCTGCTTTTTTAATATTTAGTTTATAGTTTTAAAAATAATATAAAAAATATATTGTATATTTTTAAATATTGCAAAAATAATTCTACTTAATATATTTATAGTTTTATTTTTTTTGTAACTTTTATTTTAATATATATAAAAGCTAGCTTTTAGCTATATTTAAATCAGAAATAAACTATAAATAATCCGATTATTTTTTTTACTTTATATTTTTTTACTATATATTTTTTGTTATAGTTTCTTTTTATTGTTTTTACAGTTTTAGTTTAATATTTATTAAACGTTTTTTAAACAGTTATAATTTGTTATAGTTTTTTTTTTACTTTTTATATTTTTAACTGTAGTTTTTTTAGTATAAATTTTATAATTTTAAAGTAGTAGCTATATAAAGCTTTAAAAAATAAACATTTAATAATAATATATATACTATTGTTATATATAAATTTTATTTTTTAAAATATTTTAAGCTATATATTTAATTTTTAAACAGTATATATTTTTAAGTACTTTTTAAAAGTTTAATAAATATACTTTATTTATTTATTAGTTTATAAATATTAAGCAGTAAACAATTGCTGCTTGATTTTTTTTTTGTTATAAAATTTTTTTTAAAAACAGTTTATAATTAACTTGTTTTTATTACTTACAATTTTTTTTAATAAACTAAATTTATATTTTATTTATTTATATAACATTTATACTAATTTAATAACATTAAAAGTTTTTGTAATAAATATAAACAGCATTATTTTTATAAAACAATCAATAATTATTAAAACTATATTATATTTAATTTTATTAGCTTTAATATATAAAAATAGCTTTATAATAAAATTTAAGCTGATTTTTTAAAATAGTTAATTTAATAAAAGCAATATTTACAGCTTTTTATAAAACTTATGTTTAAGTTGTTTAGTTTTATTATATACTTAACAGTTAGCAATATATTTACAAATGTTTTATTTTAGTTTTTTTTAATAAAATTTCTTTTAAAATAGTTCAGCTGTTTTATTTTTTTTTATATAACCCGCTTTAAAGTTATTATAATATTAATAAATAATCTATTAAAATAAAGCTTTTTAATTTAAAAATATAAAGCGATTTTTAAATAAAAACATTTTATTACTATTTATATAGTAACTTTTTTTAGTTTTAATATATTAGCAAGCAATTTTAATAAATATTATAATATTTAAATTTTTAGTTTATAATTTTTTAACTATATTATAGAACTTTTTTAAAACTTACAATCAAAATATTGTTTTGTTTTTAACTAACTTTTTAGCTATAAAATATAAAATATACTAGTTATAAACAATAGCTTCAACATTATATTTTTATAATATAAATATAAATTAATTAATATTTATTAAAACTGATTTAGTAACTATTAATATATAAACTGTTATAGTTATATATATTTAATAAATAAAGCATTTACAACTATATTTTTTATTTTATACTTTTTAAAAATTATTTGCAATTATATAGCAAAAGTATAGCTTTTTATAAATATTTAAGTTTGCTATTTAAACTATAATTATTAAAAATTTAATCGAATAATATTTAGCTAATGTTTTTTAAAAAGCTTAAATTAATTATTTTAATATTTTTGTTTTTTTTTTTATATATAATATTATAGCTACAATTTGTTAAACTTATACAAATAAGTCGTTTGTTAATTATAGTTTTTTTTGCAGTATTAAAATTATATTTTTATATCAAATTTTATTTGCTATATAATTAGATTTTTTTAACAAGTTGTTTGTAAAATTAATAACTTTTAACTAATATTAAATTTTAAAATCGAACTAAACTAATTTATATATTTATTACATTAATTAGTTATAAAAGTTTTATATAAAAAAGTCGATTATATTTTAAAGCGCTATATAATTAGTTTATATTATAAAAGTATATATAGCTTTTTTTAAATATTATTTTTAATATTTATAGCTTTTTATTATAATTAATAATTTTTATTGTTTTATAGCTTACTTTATTTTTATATTAATAAGTTTATATAACTAATAAATAATTAGTTGCTATTTTAATTTATATAGCTAAAATAATATACTTAATATTACTTTTATTAACATATTAGTTTTAACTTATATTTTTAATCGGTTATTTTAATGTTGTAAAATTATTACATTTATAAACGCTTTTTTAATTGTTTAAAAAGCTTTTTTTGCTTTTTAAATTTATTTAAATATAAACTAGTTTATATTTACATTTTTTTTTAGTAATACTGTAATAAATGCTATTATTTGCAAATATTTTATAATAAACTTCCGATAAAAATTTATAAAACTTAAAAACATTTATATATTATATATCGATTTAAATATTTTTTATTTTTTGATTATATTTATTCGTTTACTATTTATTTTAATACTTTTAGTATTTATAACAAACTTTAAAAATTTTTTTTTTTTTTTGAAAAAATCGCATTTTGATAGTTTTACAAATAACTAATATTGCTTCAAACATTTATAAACTAGTCGAAAATAAATTTTATGTTTTTTTTTTATATTAAAAAAAATAACAATATTGTTTAAATAAACTATATAAATATAGTTTATTAATTCTATTAAAACTTTATATATATAAGCTTAAAATATTGCTAAAGCATTAGTTAATTTAAATAATATTATTATATATTTAAAGTAACTATAATATATTTAAAAAACAGTTTTTTATTTGTTATTAAGTTTGATTTAAATTTAATAATAAATATTTCTTAAATTTAGTTTAAAAAATATCTTTATAAATTTTAAATAGTTTATAATTTTTAAAATCAAAAGTAAAAAGTATTTATTTTTTGCAGTAATTTTATTTAATTTTTAATAGTTTATATATAGTTATATTATATTGTTTTTTTTAAATATAAATAATATAAATACTTTTATATTTACTTTTAAATATTAGATTTTTTTTAAATATTGATTTTTTACTAAATATTCTTTGAGTATTTTCTATTAAATTTTTATAATAAAATATATAAATTTAAAAAATTGATACAGACAGGTATGGGGGTCCTGAAGAATGGGTTTTCTAGGACCACTCTGTATGTATTTCTGGCACTAGTCTTATTTGGGACTACCCCACATCGGTAGATTAGATAGGTGAGAGGAGCTTTTAGGTCTTTTCCTTTGACCTGACTTTGTAGGTTTACTCTTTCTAATCTACATTATACTTTTACAGACTCAAATATAGGCACTACCTATAGTAGACTTTACTAAAAATATTTTCGCTTTTTTTATTAAGTTGATTATATGTTTTATTTTATTTAAAGTTAGTAACTTTTTTATATTTTATTTAGAATATATATAGTAAAAGTTTTTAAAACACTATAGTAAATCGATTTATTTTAATTAAGCTTTATTATTGATTTTTTTAAAAAAAAGTTCTTTTTTTAGTTTTATACTTATAAAGTTTACAATAAAAGTATATTTATTTCTAATTATTATATTAACAAACTTTTCAAAGTTTATTTTTTTGAACTTTTTAAAATATTACTAATCCGATATAATATTTAAAGTAACTTTTAATTGTTTTATATTTAGTTTTAATAGTAAAAACTTAAATATTAACTAGTTACAGGGTTGTGATTTGAGTTTGAGTTTAAATTTGAGTTTGAGTTACTAACTCAGACTAACTCAGACTCAGACTAACTCAGACCCACTTTTTTAAGTTTGAGTTTGCTAATTGACTAACTCAATTGAGTTTGAGTTTGAGTTTAGTTAATGACTAACTCAAACTCAATTAAGTTAGTTTGAGTTAATAACTTAAAAAACTCAAAACTCAAAATTACAAAATAATAAAGAATAAAGAATAAAGAATAAAGAATAAATAATAAAGAATAAAGAATAAAGAATAAAAAATAAATAATAAAAAATAAATAATAAAGAATAAATAATAAATAATAAATAATAAATAATAAATAATAAATAATAAATAATAAATAATAAATAATAAATAATAAATAATAAATAATAAATAATAAATAATAAATAATAAATAATAAATAATAAAATTATATATTTATTATTAAGTTTAGTTTAATTTAAATTTAAGTTTAAGTTTAAGTTGAAATTAGTTAATTATTTAATTATTAACTTAAACTTAAAATTTAAAAAAGTTAAAATATTTTAAATATTCAATATATTAAAATAAATAATAAATATAATAATAAATAATAAATATAATAATAAATAATAAATATAATAACAAATAATAATATTATATATATATTATTAAATTTAATTTAATTTAAATTTGAGTTTGAGTTTAAGTTTGAGTTTGAGTTTGAGTTTAAGTTTGAATTAGTTAGTTAATTAGTTACTAACTTAAACTTAAAACATAAAAAACTCAAATTATTTAAAATATTCAAAATATTAAAATAAATAATAAATATAATAATAAATTATAAATATAATAATAAATAATAAATATAATAATAAATAATAATATTATATATATATTATTAAATTTAATTTAATTTAAATTTGAGTTTGAGTTTGAGTTTGAGTTAGTTAGTTAGTTAGTTACTAACTCAAACTTAAAACATAAAAAACTCAAATTATTTAAAATATTCAAAATATTAAAATCAATAATAAATATAATAATAAATTGTATATATAATAATAAATAATAAATATAATAATAAATAACAAATATAACAATAAATAATAATATTATATATTTATTATTAAATTTAATTTAATTTAAATTTGAGTTTGAGTTTGAGTTTAAGTTTGAGTTAGTTAGTTAGTTAGTTACTAACTCAAACTTAAAACATAAAAAACTCAGATTATTTAAAATATTCAAAATATTAAAATCAATAATAAATATAATAATAAATTATATATATAATAATAAATAATAAATATAATAATAAATAATAAATATAACAATAAATAATAATATTATATATTTATTATTAAATTTAATTTAATTTAAATTTGAGTTTGAGTTTAAGTTTGAGTTTGAGTTAGTTAGTTAATTAATTACTAACTCAAACTCAAAACATAAAAAACTCAAATTATTTAAAATATTTAAAATATTAAAATAAATAATAAATATAATAATAAATAATAAATATAATAATAAATTATAAATATAATAATAAATAATAAATATAATAATAAATAATAAATATAACAATAAATAATAATATTATATATTTATTATTAAATTTAATTTAATTTAAATTTAAGTTTAAGTTTAAATTTGAGTTAATTAATTAGTTAGTTATTAACTCAAACTTAAAACTTAAAAAATTTAAATTATTTAAAATATTTAAAATATTAAACTAAATTATAAATATAATAATAAATAATAATATTATATATATATTATTAAATTTAATTTAATTTAAATTTAAGTTTAAGTTTAAGTTTGAGTTAGTTAGTTAATTAGTTATTAACTTAAATTTAAAATTTAAAAAACTTAAATTATTTAAAATATTAAAAATATTAAAAACATTAAAATAAATAATAAATACATTAATAAATAATAAATATAATAATAAATAATAAATATAATATTTTTATTATTAAATTTAAATTAATTAATTAATTTGTAATTTTTTTAAACTTTAATTTTAAAAAATATAACTTAAATAAAGATTTAAGAATTAATATTTATAAATATAATAATAAATTAAAATTTTAATATTAAATTTTAATTATTATAATTTATAAATTTTAAAATTTAAATATATACAATATAGTTATTATTAATTTATTATATTTTAATTATTTATTATAAAATATATTTATAATTATATATTTATTTTATATTTTAACTTTATTTTATATAATTATTTTTTATTTAATTATTAATTTTATATAAAATATATATTTATAAATATAAATAAATTTATTTATTTATTATATTAAATTGTTTTATATAAAAAAGTTTTATATTATATAATAATAATATTTATAAACTTATATTGATTTTTTATTTTTAAGTTATTATTATATAATATATTTTGTTATAAAAATAAATATATTTATTTAATCATTATATAAAGTTTATTTAATAAAAACAGTTTTATATTATATATAAAACTATAATTATTTTCTATTTTTAAATTAGTATTATATACTGTTTTTGTTTAAAAAAAATATATATAGTTACTTACTTGTTATATAAAGTTTGTTTAATAAAAACAGTTTTATATTATATATAAAACTATAATTATTTTCTATTTTTAAATTAGTATTATATACTGTTTTTATTTAAAAAAAATATATATAGTTATTTACTTGTTATATAAAGTTTGTTTAATAAAAACAGTTTTATATTATATATAAAACTATAATTATTTTCTATTTTTAAATTAGTATTATATACTGTTTTTGTTTAAAAAAAATATATATAGTGATTTACTTGTTATATAAAGTTTGTTTAATAAAAACAGTTTTATATTATATATAAAACTATAATCATTTTCTATTTTCAAATTAGTATTATATACTGTTTTTGTTTAAAAAAAATATATATAGTTACTTACTTGTTATATAAAGTTTGTTTAATAAAAACAGTTTTATATTATATATAAAACTATAATTATTTTCTATTTTCAAATTAGTATTATATACTGTTTTTGTTTAAAAAATATATATATATAATTACTTACTTGTTGTATAAAGTTTATTTAATAAAAACAGTTTTATATTATATATAAAACTATAATTATTTTCTATTTTCAAATTAGTATTATATACTATTTTTGTTTAAAAAAAATATATATAGTTACTTACTTGTTATATAAAGTTTGTTTAATAAAAACAGTTTTATATTATATATAAAACTATAATTATTTTCTAATTCAGTTAATAAAATATAATAATAATATAAAATAAAAATAACTTACTATAAATATAATATTAAATATTATAGTATTATAGCTACTATTGTTGAAGTGAATATATAATAAATAAAGCCGTATAATAAACGTAAAAATCGAAATAAATTTTTAAAATAGTGTAATAATGCATATAATAGAATTGAAGTTCTAAAGAAATATAAAATATAAAAAGAAGTAAAGTATTTAAAAGGCTAAATAAAGGGCTAAGTAATAAATATAAAACGAAGTGAATTGAATGTAGTAAATAGTAGCTTAATAGAAAAAACAAATGAATAAAAAGGAAAAAAATCAACAATATATATAAAATAAACACTATTTAATTAATTACAAATTATAAACTATTTAGGTTATATTATTAATAATATTATTATTAACTGATTATTTTTATCGTATTATTAATTGCTTATTTTGTATAGCTTATTCTATATTGCTTAATATTATGTTATATTTAGTAAATATTATTAGTAATATTACTATTGCGTGATTATTTTACTAGTATTATTAATTGCTTATTTTATATAGCTTATTTTGTATTACTTAATATTGCATTATATTTAGTAAATATTATTAATAATATTACTATTGCGTGATTATTTTAATAGTATTATAAATAATATTACTACTGCGTGATTATTTTAATACTATTATTAATTGCTTATTTTGTATAACTTATTTTACATTGCTTAATATTGCGTTATATTTAGTAAATATTATTAATAATATTACTATTGCGTGATTATTTTACTAGTATTATTAATTGCTTATTTTGCATAGTTTATTTTGTATTACTTAGTATTGCGTTATATTTAGTAAATATTATTAATAATATTACTATTGCGTGATTATTTTAATAGTATTATAAATAATATTACTACTGCGTGATTATTTTAATACTATTATTAATTGCTTATTTTATATAGCTTATTTTATATTGCTTAATATTGCGTTATATTTAGTAAATATTATTAATAATATTACTATTGCGTGATTATTTTACTAGTATTATTAATTGTTTATTTTGCATAGTTTATTTTATATTACTTAGTATTGCGTTATATTTAATCAATCTTATTAATAATATTACTATTGCGTGATTATTTTACTAGTATTATTAATTGCTTATTTTGTATAGCTTATTTTATATTGTTTAATATTGCGTTATATTTAGTAAACATTATTACTATTTAATAATTAGTAATTATTTTAATTTGAATTATTTGATTTTATAGAATAATTAGCTATAATTTATTTTTATTAATCAATATTAGTTATATATACTGTTAACTTTACTATTATTTCGTTTTTATTTTTTTCAAAGCATTTTAAGATTATTTTATTAGTACTACTTTTGCTACTACTTTATATTTACACTTTTACTACTGCTTTTTTAGCTTTTATTATTATATTTTTATTATTATATTTATATAATAATATATATATAATAGCTTCTTCATTTGATGTTTTTGAAGTTGAATCTTTTATTTTTAAAGTTATTTCTTCTAAATCAGTTATTTCTGAATTTAATAATTCAGAACTAACTAATTCTAAAGCTAATACTTCTGAAGTTAATTCTATTTATTCTACTACTAAAAAAAATCAACAAAACTTCGAACTAAAAAATATTAAAACCGAGATTTATATTTTTAAAGAAAGTTTATTTACAAGACATCTTTTACTAATTAATCTTTCTATACTTAAAAAAATAGTTATTTCTTATACTTTGTAAGTTTTATTTTTTTTATTAGTTTATTTATTTTTACTAATTTATTTATTAATTTATATTTATAGGTGTAAATATTCAGTAACTACAAAGGTTGCTGGCTTTCAAAGTTCGAATTTTTAACGGCACTATATTCAAAAACACCCTTTTACTGCTTATAATGCTAAATCCGAATTACAAAGCAAACAAAAAAGTACGTTTTATTTTATTTTATTTAGTTTACTTTTATTTATTTACTTTTAATTTATTATATTATTTATTATTACTAACTATTTATATTAAGGATCTTTTATTGCAACTAGTTTTTTTTCAATTTTTGATTTAACTAGCCGAAAACGCCCTCGTACTTCTACAATCGACCCTGTTGTTTTTACTGAATCTGAAGCTTATAATAAGATTTTTACTTTTATTATTGAAAATAACCTTCCTTTTTTAATTTTAAATTCTACTTCATTTCAAGACCTTTTACAATATTATAACAAGTAAGTTTTATTTTATTTATTTATTTATTTATTTATTTATTTATTTATTTATTTATTTATTTATTTATTTATTTATTTATTTATTTTATTATTATTATTATTATTTATATAAAGTTAAATTACTAATGTTTATTTATAAAGATTTACCTATTATTAATAAGTGGAAAATTAAATCTATTTTAAAAACTATTTTTAATAACGCTTTAAATACGTTTAAAAGTAGTTTAGTGTCCTATATTAATACTTATGGAAAATTTTCTATAGTATTTAATATATAGTTTTTTAAATTTTCAAAAATCTCGTTTATAAGAGTTATTATCTCTTATATTGATCTTGAATTTAATTTAAATTATAAATTAATAAGGTTTTAAAACTTAACTATATATTATATAGCTAATTATATTTACAAAAAATTTAACAATATTTTAAACGACTATTTAAATATTATTTCAAATAATATATTCAAGTATGTTATATATTATTTAGTTTTATTTAATTTTTACTTTTATTTAATTAACTTTATTATATTATATAGTATTACCTAAACAATGCCGCTAATAATACAGCGTTTATAAACCGTTATAAATTATTAAACGAAAACTTTAATTATAATATACGGTGTATTGCTTATATATTAAATCTTATAGTTTAAGATATATTATCTAATTATATATCTAACGAAAAAGTCAACAAATTTATATTTAATTATATAAATAGCGATTTAGTTGATTTAAATGATAATTCAATTCTTAAAATTGAAAATAAAAACGAAATAAGTTAGTATTATTTATTTATTTATTTATTTATTTATTTATTTATTTATTATTTATTTATTTATTAATTTAATTTATAGATTTAATAAGCTATATTTGACAAATTGCTGTTTTAACAAAAAATATAACTAATATTTAAAAAAGTTTTATTAAAAGAATAAATAAAACTAAAACTGACAGTATTTTATTAATAACTTATAAAAAAAAAGTTATTTCATTTAGTATGTTATATTTAATAGTTATTTTTATTTTTACTTTTATTAATTTAATTAATAGATTTATTTACATGTTGGAATTCGACTTATCGAATACTTTTTACATTTATTGAACTTAAAAAGCTTTTAAGTTATATAAATCAAAATATTACTAATAAAAAGTTTAAAAAGCTATTTTTAAACTTTTTAAAGTAGCAAATATTAACAGAATTAAAGAAAATATTCGAAATTTTTGTTAAACTATCGGTTTATTTACAAAAAGAATACTATATTACAGCATTATGTAGTATTTTATTTATTTATAAAGTTTAAAAAGATTTAAAAACTAAAATTAACGAATTTCGAACTAAATTTCGATTAGAAAACCTATTAGTAAGTTATTTTATTAATTAATTAAACTTTAATTATATACTAATATTTTTATTAATTTAGTTTTCAGTTTTAACTGGATTTATTAAAGCTATTAATCAAAGCTATTATAAATTAAATATTTATTTTCTACAAAAAATAAATATACTAAAATTACTAAATAAGTATAAAGCTTATTTATTAGCAGTTATATTAAACTTTATGTATAAGCTTAATCATTTTGAACAATTTGGCTTGCTTTTTTACTATAATAATATTAAACCTGATATTATTAAATTATTTAAAAAAGAATATATATAGTAAGTTATTTGTTTATTTATTTATTAAAATAAATTAACTAACTAATTTTTAGTTTAAAAAACGAAAAAAAAAACGACGATAATTTAAATATAAATTTAAATTCAAACAATATTTAACTAAATAGTGACAACGATATTTATATACTTTTAAATAATAGCCGAAATATTAAAAAAGTTATTTTATATTTAAATAAAAGTCGATTTTCAAAAACAGTAAGTTAATTTATATTTATTATAAAAATATTAACTAATTTATTTATAGACTGATATTTTATTATAGTAAAAAACTAATAATTTACGCTTTTTTATATTAAGTATTTTAGCAAGGCGTTATTTAGCTATTCTAGTTACTTCGGCTTCTATTGAACGGACCTTTTTTATTTTTAGTAATATTATTACTAAAAATAGAAACTTACTACAACTAGAAACAGTAAAATATTTAACTTTATTAAAAAGTTAGAATATTAAAAACCTACAGGTTTTACAACAACAATATAAAAAAAACGAAAAAATAAACAGCAAAAAAAGCAAAAATAACGAAAATAATAATCAAAAATAAAAGTGGATTTTTATTATATATTTTTTTTATTTATTACTATTGTTAGTTATTTTTTATTTAAATGTATAATAATATATAGCATATATAAAATTTAAAAAAAATTTAAAAGTTAAAAATTAAAACTTAAAACTATTATTTTAAATTAATTATAAATTTTAAATAATATTAAATTTATATTATTTATTTAAAATCACTATAAATAAATTTATATAAATAATAATAATATAAATTATAATATATTAATTTATAATAAATTAATATATATATATATAATATATATAAAGTTGAAAATAAATAGAAAATTTAACTATAATTATTTTTGTTAATAATAACAAATTAATAATATAATATATTTAAATAAATAAAGAATTTTATATATAATAAAATAATTTCTAAAATTTATAATTTAAAAAAATATAATAAATAAAGAAATAAATATTATATAATTTATAAAATAATTTATAATATTTATATTTTATATAATATAATAATATAATAATATATTATATAGAAATATAATATTATAATAATATAATAATATATTATATTATAAAAATATATAAAGTATTTTTATTTTTTAAGTAATTTAAATTATAATTTTAAATATAAATTTAATATAAAAATATAAATGTTATAATAATATTATATTATAAAATTATAATATATATTAAAGCAGTAAATAAGTTATAAAAACAATATTTTATATTATATATTTCTAATAATTAAAATTTATAAATTAATTTTTTTAAAAAATAATACTTATAATATATATAAATTACTTATTAAATTATTAATATATTATTAATATATTTAAAAGTTTGTTTTTTTTAATATTATTAATATATAAATTTTAATATAATTAATATTATTATAATTTAGAAATTAAAAAAAAAACAAGTTTTATAATAATATTATAATAATATAATTTTTTATTTAATATATTATTTTTAATATTAATTTAATATAAAAATTAAAATTTAATAAAAAGTGCTTTTTTTGTTTTTTTTTTAAGTTTTTATTCAAAAAAACTAACTTTATAATAATAAAAAACGTAGTGTGTAATAATAATAAGCCTTAGTGGTGTAGTGGTAACTTTTTAAGATTTATTTAAAGGTCCTAGGTTTGATTTCTAGCTAAGGCATCATAATAGCTTCTTACGAACGCTATAGCGTTTGTAAAAAGCTACTATGTTTTTAAATCTTTTTAAAAATATAGCTTTTTAACTTTTTTTTAATAAAATAAATAATATAATAAATTATATTTATATTGAATATTATATTATAATTTTAATATTTTTTATATAATTTTTTTTATTATTAATTATTTATATATAAAACATTATATATTATTATTATTATATATTATAATTTAAGTTTAAATTTGCTAACTATTAAACTTATATTTAATTAAGTTTAAAATAAATATATTAAAATTTAAATCTTTTTAAAACAATATAACTTATAAAAAATAAAAAGATTAAATATATAACGAAATAATAATAAAACTAAATTTATGTTTAGCTTTATAACAATATAAAGTTTATATTTTTAGCTATAATAATAAAAATATAATTAATTATTATAAATAAAATAAACTTTAAAAATATAACTAAAACGTTTTGTTTAATATATTTAATATAATTATTTATTTAAATAATATTAAAGCTAAAAATATAAACTTTATATTATTATAACGTCAAAAATAAGTTTGAATTTATTATTATTTTTTAAAATTTATTAAAACTATTTTAATAATTTAAATTTTAATTTTAAATATTAAGTTTTAAATATAATTTATAAATAATTATAAATATTAAAATTTTAAAAACTTAATTTTTAAAACATAAATATAATTATTAATATATTTATATTAAATTATAAATTTTTAAATTTTGTTTAATATTATTTACTTAAATAAATTAGTTTATTATTTAAAATAAAAATAAAAGTAAAAAGAATTTATTTACTTGATTTTTTTAAATAAAAATAAAAATAAATTACTATAAATAAAAATAAAAATAAAAAGTACTAAGTAAAATCACAAGTTTATAATATAATAATATAATAATATAATAATATAATAATATAATAATATAATAATATAATAATATAATAATATAATAATATAATAATATAATAATATAATAATATAATAATATAATAATATAATAATATAATAATATAATAATATAATAATATAATAATATAATAATATAATAATATAATAATATAATAATATAATAATATAATAATATAATAATATAATAATATAATAATATAATAATATAATAATATAATAATATAATAATATAATAATATAATAATATAATAATATAATAATATAATAATATAATAATATAATAATATAATAATATAATAATATAATAATATAATATTATAATAATATAATAATATAATAATATAATAATATAACAATATATTATATTATAAAAATATAAAAATATAAATGTTATAAAAATATTATATTATATTAATTTATTATACTTTATATTTATATATATAAATTTAAATCTTTAATGTTTAATTAATTTTTAAATTAATGTAATTATTTAATAAAACAATAATAATATAAACAATATAAATTAATATAATATATATTTAAATATATTTTTATTTTTATTTTTTTTAATTATTTTTATATATATAATAAAATTTATATATAGTTTTTATTTTTGAGTTTTGAGTTTCGACTAACTAACTTAAAACTCAATTGAGTTAGTCTGAGTTTGCTAAATGACTAACTTAATTGAGTTTGAGTTTGTTAACTGATTAACTTAATTGAGTTTGAGTTTGCTAACTGACTAACTTAGTTGAGTTTGAGTTTAGTTAATGACTAATTTAAACTCAAATTTTAGACTCAAACTCAAGTTTGAGTAACTTAAATTACAACTTTGACCAGTTATATTTAATAGTAAAAAATATTTGTATAAAAAATTTACAAGCATTTTTAACATTAATTATTTTTAATATTGCTTTATAAGTTTTTTAACAATATAAAAGTTTATTACTAAAACTTAACAAAAACAAAATTTATATATTAACTAATTAAAGCTTTTTTCGTGTTAAATTTTTATAAACAATATTTATTTATATTTCTATATTTATATTTACTGTTATTTGTTTTTACAGCTTTTTATTATATAGTTTAAAAATAGCTAAAGCTTTAAATAGCTTGTTTATATTAAATACTCAAAAACTTTTAACTAAAATAAATTAAATATATTATTTTATTTTAATTTGTTTTTTAATTTTTTTTTAATATTAAATTAAACAGTTTTAATATTTTATATTTTTTTAAAGCGTTTTAGTATTAACAATTAAATTTTATATATTTTCTGATTATTTATTGCTTATATATTGCGATATTTTTTTTAGCAGTTTTTAACTAAATATTTAAGTTTATTACAATAAAAACAAAAAAATAGTTTATTTGTTTTTATATATTATAACTTGCTGCAGTTTTCGTTTTATTAACAATTTTTTTATTTATATAATCGATTTTTAATTTAAATTAACTTGCTAAATTAAATGTTATTAATATAGTTATATTTATTTAATATATTTTTAATATATAATCGTTTAAAAATAAGCTTAAATAGTTTATTTGTTTATTATATACTTTATTATTTTTTTGTTTTATATAATATTGTTACTATATTGTTTAATAAAATTTATTGTTAAATAAATAACTTTTTAATATTTTTTTATAGCTTGTATTAATAATTAAATATTAACTTAAAGTTGTTGTTTAATTAACTTTTGTTTTTTAGTTTATATATTAAAACTTGCTATTTCGAAAAAAAGTTTTTAAAAGTTTTATTTTTGCTTTAACAGATTTTTATAAACTACGTTTAAAAAGTATATTTAAATAGCTCGAAATTTACGTTTTTTTTTTTAATAAACTTTTAAAAGTTTTTTAAAATAGCTTGTACTTTTAGTTTTAAATATTTTAAAGTTTTACAATACAATTGCTAATTAATCGAAATATTTTATAACATTTAGTTTAATATTTAAGTAATTTATATTAAGTCGCTATATTTTAGCTTTTACTAGTTATTTTTTTTAATTGTAGCAATTTAATTTTTTATTTTAGCTGCAATAGTTTTTTAGTTAAACTTTTTACAATTATAAATTAAATGTTTAATATTATTTTTAGTTGTTAATTAAATAGTTTTTAAACTAAATAACTTAACTAATTGTATATTTAATTATATGTTCTAGTTTATTAGCTATATTATTTAAAATAGTATTTTTTTAATAAGTAATTATTAAATAATAACTAGTAGTTTTATAAAAACTTATTTTTACAAAAACGAAATATTTTTAAATCGAAGTGTTAGATCTTGTTAGTTCTTTAAAAATATATCTTTACTAAAAAAGTTTTTTTTTAATTTATTGTAGCTAATATCTGATTATACAGCAGTTTGTAACTTAGTTACTTTATTTTTTAGTTTATTAGCTATTGTGTTATAATATTTAATATAAAAATAAAAAAGTATAAAAGTTACAATATATAGTATAAATGTAGTTGTTTTGCAAAATAATCGCTAATTTTAAAAAGTAGTTATAATAAATTATTTTTATTTAAAAATTAATTCTATATATTATATCTTTTTAAATATTAACTAGTTAATACTTGGCTTGTATTTGCTATATATATAGCACAATATAACACAGTAGTAGCTGCTTTTTTATATTATAAAATTAAATAAACTTTTATAAAAAAGCTATTATTATTAAATTAAAATTTTATTAATAAAAAAATTAATATTATTAATTTAATTAAAGTTGCTTTTAGTATTAACAATTATAATTAGTTTTAAAAGTTTAAATAATTATTTATTTATATAAAAAAAAAGCTTTTTTATTATAAAAATAATAAAATATTTATTTGTTAAAAAAAGCTTTATAACTAAAAAAAGTTTTATAATTAAAAAAAGCGTTATTTTTAATAAAAGTTTAATTTTATATTTTAACAAAAGCTTTATATTTAAAAAAATAAATAATTTTTTTAGCGCTAATAAAATAGTTATATTTAGTTTTAGTGATATATATATATAACTAATATTTAAATATAATAATAAAGATAATTTTATTATAAAAACTTTTTTAATTAAAAAAAACAAGCTTAATTTATTATTTAAAACTATTATATATAATTAGTAATAATTAAACTAATATTTAAATATTTTATATTAGATTTTATTTATAGCTAGCTAAATTAATTTTATTTTAACTAATAAATATTTGATTATATTTAATAATATATCAAATTTATAAATAATAAAAATAAAAAAATAAAATGTTTTAATTTTTTCCGCTATAAAAATATTTATAAAATTTTTAATAAGTTTATATTAGCTAACTATATATATTTAAACAATAGTTTTTAGTTTTTATTTAATTTTAATATATAGCTTAAATTTAAATAGCTAGTAATTTAACATAATATATATTAATATATTAATAATATTTTTAATTTTTAAAAAAAGCTAAATAAAATATTAAATAAAAAAAGCTTTTTAATATATAGCTAATAAATTTATTTTTTATATAAATTTAATATTGTTAATATTAATAAATTGATTATATTAATAGTTACAACTTTTAATTTTAATATTATTTATAAAAAATTTAAAATTATTATTAAAAATTTAGTTAATAATATACATATATTTATAGTAAATATTTTTAATTTATATTTAGATTTTATATTATTTATAAATTATAACAGTTATATAAATGTTTTTTTATAGTTAAAAATTAATTTAAAAATATTTTATTTAATTAAATTATTGACTTAGTTATTAAATAAATTAAAATTTATATATACAATTATTTTATAATTATAATTAAAAATAATATTATATATTTTAGCTATAATATTAAAAAAAAAAAAAAAATATAAAATAGTAAAAAAAATATTAAATCAAAATATATAGTTAATAAAGTCGGTTATAGTATAAAAAAAATCAAATATAAAAATATTGTAACAATTTGTTTTTTAAAAAATATATTAAAAAAGTGTTTCAAAAAAAGTATTTTAAAAAAAGTAGCAAAAAAACAGCTAAAATTATTAACAAATATTTAAAAATAAACAAATAATATAAATAAATAGTTATATTATTTATATAACAAAAACTATTAAAAATAAAAATAAGTTGTTTTTTTTTTATATATTTATTTAATAATAACTTAAATATTTATTTTAAATATAGTTTTAATAGTTTTTTAATCAACTTATATTATTTAAAATATTTTAATAATAATTTTATTTTTTGTTTATTTTTTCATTTTTAAATTTTTTAAAATTAATAAATATTTATTATTAAACTTAAAAATAAAATCAGCTATATTTTTTATAAACAATATATAAAAGTATTATTTATTAAATTAGTTTTTATAACTTTTTTATTTAATTAAATATTTTAAAAAAAGCTTTTTATTAATATATAATAAATACTGCTATAATAAAGCTTCAATTTTATAAAAAATAAAATCGTTGTTATTTTTATTTATAAAAATTTATTTAAATAGCTAGTATTATTTATTAAATAGATTTAAATTTTTAAATATTAAAAATAAATATATAATTAAAACTATATAATAAATATATTAATATTATAAAAAATTAAATTTATAAATCAATTTATTAATTTTATAAATTATAATAAAAAAGTTTATTTGTTATATAAATTACTTTTATAATAGTTTATTTAATAAATAATAATTTTTATAAAGTTATAAATAAACTTTATTGTTAATTTTAAATTAAATAAAATTATAGTTATTATTATATTATATTTTAATATTAGCTATAACAAAATTAATTATTACTTTTGTATTTTTTTAATATATAAATTAATAAAGTTTAAAATTAGAAAATTTAATAAAAAGTTCAAATATTAATAAAAAACTTTAAAAATAAAAGTTTAAAACTAATTTGTTTAAATTATAGTTAAAAATTAATAATTTTATATTATTAAAATTATATTAAAATACTGTAACAATATCAATTTATAAAATATTATATTATGCTGCAATATAATAATAAATAATAATTTTAATATTTTAGTTATATTTTTTACTAACGCTATTTATTTATAAATAATAGCTAATAAATATTTCTAAAACTATTTTTATATATAACTATAAAATCTATTAAAATTTAAATATAAACTTAAAGTTTTAGTTTAAAATAATTTTTTAAAATATTTTTTAGTTATATAAAAACAATAGTTTAATAAATACTATTGTTTAGTTTTAAGCTATATAAATTATATTATTTAATATTAATATATATTTTTTAAAAAATTTATATATAACTATTAATAAAATGTTATAAATATTATATTTTTTTATAACTTAAAAAATATTAACTAATAATATATAAAAAAGTTTAACAATAAAATTTATAGCAACAATATAATATAATATTGCTAATTTATAAATAAGTTTAAATTTTTTTAATTTTTTTTATTTATTTGTTATATATTTGAAACATTATAAATAATAGCTAATATAATTAAAAATTTATTTTAATAAATTATAAAAAATAAAGTTTTAAAAGTTATAAAATATATATTTAAAACTGAAATAATATTATTTATTATAAGCTATTTTAAAAATATTTTTTTAATATATTATTAAAATATAAAACTATTGTTTATTTTATAAATATATAAAATAAAATAATTTATATTTATTAAATTTATAAAAAAAAAATATAGCTAGTTTATTTTTAATAGTAAAATTTACTAACAATTAAAGTTGTTGCTATAATTTTATTATTATTTTAATAAATTATAAATTATTTAAATATTTTTAAACAAACTTTTGTTACTATTAATTATTAATAAAAATATATATATTAATAGTATATTTAAAATTGTTAATAATGTTTTTTAATATATTAGCTTTTAAATTTTATAATATAATATTGTTTAATAAATTTAATAAAATAAAAAGCTAAAATAATATATTAAAAATTAAATTAATTTTATTAAAAATATATTAAATATTGAATTAAAATTAAAAAAAGTAAATTAATGCTATAATAAATTTTATATTTAATTTAGTTATATTTATTAATTAAAAGTTTATTTAATTAATAATATTTTTAATAGTTTTATAATTAATAAACATAATAATAAATATAATATATAACTATATTTAAATTTAAAATTATTTATAACTTTATATTAAATTAGAAATTTTTAGTTTAATAATATTATAATTTAATTTTATTTTAATTAAAACTTTGTTTAAAAATAAAATTAATTATATAAAATTGATAAAAATATATTAGTTATTTTAAATGTTATTAAAATAAAAAATTATAATGTTATATTTATATTTATAAAAAATATTAAATTTAATAAAAAAAAGTTATTAATAGTTTTAATAAATAAAATAAACTATATTAATAAGCTATATTTATAATAGTTAAAAAGTTAACTTTTTTTATATAGTTAAATCAAAAGTAATTTTAGCAGTTTATTGTTTTTAAGTAGTTACAGTTTTAAAAATTGTTTTATTTTTATATTTTTTAGTAAATAAATAAATTTTATGTTTTTATAATAAAAAAAATTTTTGCTAATATTAAAAAATAAATTTATATAAAAAACTAATTAAACTAATATATATTTTTAATATAATTAAAATTATTAACTAAATTAATTTATAAGTTATATTAATTTAATTTTTAATAATAACTATATTAAAGCTATTAATAGTAAAACTAAACAGTTAAATAAAAAAATAGTTAATAAAAGATTTATTTAATTTAAAATTTAATTTAATATTTTTAAATATATTTAAAATATCGATAATATATTTAATATATTTATATATTATTTAAAAATAAATAATAATATTATCAATATATATTAATAAATATTAAATATAAAACAATAGTTTATTATTTATAAACTATTAAATAAATCTTAAGCTATTTTAAAAATCTATTAATATTATTTTAAATATTTTAAACTTTTATAAAAAAACGATTATTATTTAATTAATATATTTTAATTAAATTAAAAACTAATAAAAAAATTTAAAATAATTTATTATTATAATATAAATATAATTATATAATTTAATAATAATAACTTTTTAAATTAATAAAAAATAAACATTAAATATTATAATTTTATTAAAAAATTTTAAATTAATAATAATATATTTTTTATAAACTTTATTAATTAATTGTTATATTATATAAACGACATAACTAAAAAATATAAGTAGCTTTATAAAATGAATTTTATTGTTTTTATATATAGCGCTAAAAATTTTATTAATTAATATTTAGTTTTTAAATTTAAAAGTATATAGTTTTGCAATAGTTACAATTTAATTTTATTAATTTTTAATAAATTTAATTTATATTATATTAGTTTTATTTATTTTTATAATATTTTATATATATTAAATTTTATATTATTTAAAAAATATTTAAAAATATTTTATAATTATAAATTTAATTATATATATATATATATTATTGTTGATTTAAATAAATAATATATTTTTAAAATAATATATATTAAAAAATAATATTATATTACTTTTAATTTTATAGTATTTTTAAATTATATTTTAAATATTTTTAAAAGTTACATTTATATTTTAAAATATAAATAAAGTTTTATTAAATAAATTAAAATATAATATTATTTAAAAAAAATTAAAAGTATTTATAGTTATAGCTATAGCTATAGTTATAAAGTTAGCTTTATTTTATAATATAAAAATATATTAGTTTTAATTAAAATTTTTAATAGTTTTTAAATATATTTTTTAATAAATATAAATAAACTAGTTAATATAATTAATAAATAAAATTATTTTAAAACTTATTATAAATAATATTATATTAATAATATTATTAAAACAAAGTTTAAATATATAATTATATTTAAACTTATTAATATTAAATTTTAATAAATTTATATATAAAGCTATTAATATTATTATAATATAAAAAAATATTATAATATTAATAGTAGTAACAATATATTATTTAATTAAGTTATTTTTTTTAATAAATTATATAAATATAATAATATTTTAATAAAATTTTAATATAATAATATAATTAAAAAAGTTAATAATTATAAAGTTTATATTTATAAATTTTATATTAAAAAAAATATTAAGTTTAAAATTATTAATAATTTAAATAGTAATTTTAAAAATATTTATTTTATTAAATTTATTAATTTAACTTCAAAGTTAAAAAAAAAATATAATATATTTAATTAAAGTTATAAAACTATTAATACTATATATTATTTATAATAATTTTTTAACTATATTAGCGTTAAAAATATAGTTAAAAAGTTATTTATAAATAATTATAATTATAAAACAACTAATATTAAAATATATAGTTATAAATTAAATATTATTATTTATAGTTATATAAACTTATAAATATATATAAAAAGCGAAATAATTAATTTTATTAATAAATTTAATATTAAAATTAACTAAAATAATATTAAATATATTATTTATAAAAAAAACATTGTTTTTGTTAAATTTAAATTAATTAAATATATTATTAAATATTATATTAATTATATTAATAAAACAATAATATATAATATAATATAAAAAAAACATAATATAGTTTTTAAATTAATAATTATAATTATAATATTATAACAATAATAGTTTTAAATTAAATATTATAAATATATTTTTAGTTAAAAATATATTATAAAAGTTAAATATATAAAAATTAAACTGTTTTTTTTTTTTATTTAAATATTTAATAAAAATTTTTTTTTTGCTTTTTTTGTTAATTTTATTAATTATAATATAACTTTAAATAATAAGTTTTTATTTTTTAATATATAAATTATATTTATTAACTAAAATTAAAATTTTGTTTTAAATATTAAAATATATATTATTATTTATTTAATAAAGCTTAATTTATTAATAAAACAATTAACAATAAAGTTATTATATATAATAAAATCATTTGTTATAATTATAGCTATAATTGTTATTGCTATAAAAGTTAATATAATTATTTTTTTAATTAAATTAATATAAATTATAATTAAAATTGCTACTATTATTAAAAAGTTTACTATAGTTAATATTATAATAATTACTATATTATTAATAAAAGTTATAAAATTTATATTTATATAAATAGCTATAAAAGTTATTAAATTATTAGTTATTTTAATTTATATTATTAAAAAACTTTTTTATAAAAAATACTAAATTAGCAAATAATTTTAAAACTAATAATATAAATATATTAATAATATAAAAAAATAACTAAAAAGTTAAATAAAAAGTAATAAAAATAAAAGCTAATATTTTATTATAACTAAATAAAATTATATAATATATTTTTTATTTGTTTTTTAAATATATTAAAAAAATATTAAAAGTAATTTAATTTATAAACTTATTATAAAGTTGCTAAAAATTGAAATATAATTAAGTTTATAAATAATTAATAAATTAAACTTTAATAATAAATTTATAATTATAACAATTTTAAATTATTAATATAATTTAAATTTATTTTAATATATTTGTTAAAATTATTTTTTTAATATAAAAATTATTTAAAGCTATTTTTAAAGCTTTAGTAATATTATATTTATATTTATTTTCGAGTTTATATAATATAAACTTAAAACTAATATTTATAACAACTTTAATAATTTCGTTTAATATATTTATATATTAGATTTAAATTTTGCTATAAAATAATTATAAAAAGTTATTTTAAAAAATAATCTATTTAGTAAAATTTTAAATATATTAATAAATAAAAGTAGTAAAAAGTTATATATTATATTAATAAATATTATTATTAATAATAATATATTTATTTATATTAAATAAAAAAAATAAATTTAAATTGAAATATTTAATTAATTAAATTTTCTATATAATAATTAAATTATAAACAAGTTTATTTATTATAACTTTAGCTATAATAAAAATATTATATATAAAAGTTTTTATAGATTTTTTTTTTATAATTATTTTAATAGTTAAAAATAATTTTTGTTATATATTGCTATATATTTTTATTGCTAAAATTAGCTATAATAAAAGTAAATTTAAAATAAATAATAATATTTAAAATAATTAATATAAAATTAATAAGCTATTTAAATATAACAAAATAAACTAAATTAAACTTAAATAAAAAAATTAATTTAAAAAATAATATTTTAATTAAAAATTTTTTAAATAAAAAAGTAAAAAAAAACAATTATATTAATTTATTTGTTATAATTTAATAAACTTTTGTAAATAATTTTTATTTTAATTAAAATAAAAAAAAAATAGTTTTTAATAAAAAAAATTATAAATAATTAAAACAAAAATATATATTTAAGTTTTATTAATAGTTTAATTAATTAAATAATTAAAAAAAAATCTTATAATATTATATTTAAAAGATTTTTTTATCGAAAATTTTAAAAAGTAACAAAAATAATAAAGTTATAACTTAAAGCTAAAAAAGCAAACAAAAATATTATAATATAATAGTAAAAATAATAGTTTTAAAAGTTATTTAAAATTTAAACTATTAAACTAAATAAAAATAATAGTTTAATTAAAAAAAAAAAAAAAAAAAAAAAAAAAATATTAAATTTAAAAAAAAAAAATAAAAAAAAATATTTATGTTATAAAAAAATAGCTTAAATATTATTAAACCTAAGTTATAAATATATTTTAAAAAAATAATATTATTTAAATAAATATTTAAAGCTTAAACTATTTATAAATTGTTTTTATAAAAAATATTAAAAGTTTAAAAGTATAAAAAATATTATAAAAACAAGCGAACTTTTTATAAAAATAATATATTTAAAAAAAAAAAGTAATAATAAAAAAAATAAATAAATAAAAAAATAATATTATTTAATAATACTAGTAAAAATAATTTCGTATTTTTTGTTTATAAAACAATAAATCATTTTTTAATAATATTAATAGTTTATTAATAAATTAGCTATTATTGTAAAAAAAAAAAAAAAAATATAAAAAGTTGCTAATAAAATCGCTAGCTATTAAATATAATATTAGTTTAAAATAGAATTTTTTTATTTTTTTATTTTAAGTTTTAATTTAAAAATAGATTTAAATATAAAATATTTTTATTATAAAAGTTCTGTAAAAAAAGTACTATTGTAATATTATTTTTATAATAACTTTTTTTTAACAATATTTTTAAAAAGCTTTTTTAAAAAAGTTTTAATAGATTTAACAAATTAATAATATTTTAAAAATTAACAAAAGTATAATATTATTATTTAATATATATATTATTATAAGTTTTTATAAAGTTTTGTTAAAAAAAATTATTAATTTAAATAAAGCTATTATTTTTTGTTTGTTTTTTTTTTTTTTATATTTTTATATTTTTTAAAAATTTTAAAAAAATATTAGCGATAATATTTTTTAAACTTAAACAATATATAATTATAAAATAATAATAATTTATAAGTTTTATTTATTTTATTTATTAAAAGTTTAATATTTTTTTTATATTAAAATATTTTAAAACTATATAGTTTATTAAAATTATAAAAAAATATTATATATTAATAAGTTTTGCTTTTTAATATAAAAGCTTTTTTATAACTATTAGTATTTTTTTATTATATATTTTATAATTAAATTTTATATTATAAAATATTTTTTAAAAAAAAACTACTAGTTTTTATAAATTTTTTAAACTATTTTTTTAAAATAATATATTTAATATTATATTATTAAAAAAATTAGTTTTTATTATAATTTTAATATTATAAAAAAAATATTTTAAAATAAATATATTTATTAAAATTATTTATAAAATTTTAAATATTTTTAAATATTTTTTAATTTATTCAAATATTATATTAATATATATAAAATTAATAAATAATTTTATAATTTATTTATATTTTTTTGTAAATTTTTTATAAAAGTTATAAAAGTTTAAAAATAATTATATTTTTTTAAAATATACTTTTTTTTTTTATTATAAATTAAATTTTAATAATATATAATTTTTATTTTATATATTTTTATAATAAATTTTAAAAACTTAGTTTTTATTATATAAAATTTATATTTTTTAAAATTAGTTTATAATTTAGCTTTTTTTAAATAAACTAATATTTTATTAATATAATATTTATATTTTAATTTATTATTAAAATATATTAATATATTGTTAATATATATTATATAAAAAATATTTAAATAGTTTTTTAATATATTGTTTATATAATATTAAAAATTTATAAATTTATTTATTAATTTAAATAAAAATTTTTTAAATTAATAAATTTTATATTTTATTTAAAAAGTTATTAATAATTTATTTTTTTTAAATATTTAAATATAATAAAAAATTTACTAAATATTTATTTTTATATAAACTTTAATTTAAAATATTTTAATTAAAGTTTTATTAATTAAAAATAATAAATATTTGTTTTTTTAAATAATTAAATTTAGTTTTTTATAGTTTATATATAGCTATAAAAAATTGTTTTTTTTTTAATAAATAAAATTAATACTGCTTATAATATTATTATTAGTTTAATAAAATTTTTTATTAAATTATCGCTAATATATTTTTAATATATTTTTATTTTTTTTAATAATATTTTATATAATATATTATATTTTAAAAAAGTTTTAAAAAATCTATTAATAATAATTTAATAATTAATTTTTAAATAATATAAAAATAAATTATTTAAAACTATTTTATTAAATATATTAAAATATTTATAATATTTTTTAAGTATTATATATAATATTGTTTTTTTTAATTTTTTTTTGTTTTTTATTAATTTTTTATATTTTTTTTAAAAAATTATTTAATTTAGTTTATATAATAAAGTTATATTATATAATATAATATTTTTTTGTTTTATTATTATATTAAATTTTATTATATTAATAATATTAATTTAAATTAATTAATATTTATATTATTTAATTATGTTTTTTTATAATTAATATAAGTTATAATTATTATATTTTATTTTTAATTTATAGTTTTTTTGTTTTTTTTTTTATAAATAAAATATATAAAACTGAATTATTTTTATAACTTTTTTTTTGTAATATATATTTTATATATTATATTTTTTATTATAAATAGTTTTTATTTATATTAAAATTAGTTTGTAAGAGTTGCAGTATGTGGTGTGAGTATAGTCGCTTTGTAAAGTGATCGCTGATTTTAAGAAGTAGTTGTAGTAGATTACTTTTATTTAAGGATTAATTCTGTGTACTGTGTCCTCTTAAGTGCCAACTGGTTAATGCTTAGCTTGTGTCCGCTGTATATGTGGCGCAGCGTAGCGCGGTAGTAGCTGCCCTTTTATATAGTTTATAAAAGTTATAAAATTAAAATAAATAGTTAAAAAATAATTAAAAATTTTTTTTATATAACTTTTGTTTTTGTTTTTTTAATATTTAAATTTATTAATATAAAAGCAGACTTTTTTAAGTTTAGTTTTTATATCTTTTTTATTTTGTTTTTTTTTTTAATAAATTTGATTTATTTATTTGTTTTTTTTTTTTTTTTTTTTATATTTATTAATTTTTATTAATAATTTATATTTTATTAATAATTAAAGTTAATAATTAAATTTTTTATATTATTTATTAAAATTTTAAAAGTTTAATATTTTAGTTTTTAATTATTAAAAAATAATAGTTTTTTTTTATTATTATTTATTAATATATTATAATAATTTAAATATTTTTTTTATATAATAATGTTATATTTTATATTTATTATTAATAAAAATATATTTAAAATTATTTTGTTTTAAATATAAAAATATATTTTTAAAACAATATTAATAATTTATATAGCTTTTTTATTATAGTTTATTATTTAAAATAATATAAATTTTATAATTGTTTTAAATTTTAAATATTTTAAAATTTTTATAGCAAAGTTTAATTTAATTAATAAATATATATTAATTTTTATATTAATTAATATTTTTATTAATAAAGTAAATTTATTATTTGCTATTATATAATTTATAAAAAAAGGGTTTTTTTTTAATAGTTTTTATAAAAAATTAAATAGTATTTTTTTATATTTATTTATATTTAATATTAATATATAAATTTATTGAAAATAAAAGTTTAATTATTTTAAACAATATTTTTTAGCTTTTATTTAAATATAACTTTTATTTATTTAAACTTTATAGTTTAAACAAAAATAATATTAATATAACTTATATTAAACTGTTTAAAATTTAATTTATATAAATATTTGTTATTTTTATATTTTTAATTATAATATATAAAATATTATTTTTATAAAATTAAAACTTTTATTTAATTAAATAAAACTTTAATATAAATATAATAGCTATTTAAAGCTATATTTAAAATTAAAATATTTAAATATTTAGTACTACTGCTTTAATAAAAATTTGATTTTGCAGAGTTTTTTTTTTTTTTAAGTTTTAAGTTTTTTTTTTATTTAGTTATTTTTAAAAAGTTTTTTTTTTGTTATATTTTTTAAACAATAAAATTTTTATACTGTTAATAATTATATATTTAAATATAGTTATAAAAGTTAATAAATATTATTTAATTATTATATAGCTTTTTAATATATAATTTATTAATTTATTTAAATAATTTGTTATATAAATTTTTTTTAAAGTTTATAAAATTAATTTAAGTTGTTTTAGTTTATTTAATAAACTTTATATTAAATTATATAAATTTATTAATGTTTTATATTTTAAAGTTTTAATATTTAATTTATACTTTTTTATATTTATTAAAGTTATAATAATAAATAAATAAATAATTTAAAATTTCTATGTTTATTTTTAAAATAAGTTTTTTTTTATAATTATTTATAATAAATATTATAATATTTTTAAAAATAAAACTTTTTATTTAATTAATAATATAATCGATTTTTTTTAAATTTTAGTTATAATAATTAATATTTTTAATTAATTTATTTTTTAGTAATATAAACTAATATTTAAATTAAACTTTAGTTTTATTTTTTATTAATTTATTATTAATAAATATAAATAAATTAGCTGTTTTAATTAATAGTTTAGTTTTTTTTTTAATAATTATAAAAACTTTATTAATAGTTTTAAATTTTAAAATGTTTTTTTGTTTTTATTTTTATTGCTAAATTATTTTAATAAAAACTAAATTGTTAACAAAAGCTATTAATATAAGCTTTAATATTATAGCTATTATAGCTATAATTTAATTTTAAAAAATTTCGATTTAACTTTTTAAATTTATAATTTTTTTTTTATAAATATTTATAGCTTTTTAAAATATAGCATTTTAAAAGTTAGCTTTTTAATAAATTATATTTATTTTTTATTATTTAGTTTTTTTTTTAGCTTAATTATTTAAATATATAAAAAGTAAATATTTTATTAAAAAAAGTTTATTATATTTTTAAGCTTTTTTATAATTTTTTAAATAATATTTAATTATAAAGTTTAATATTTAAACTTTTAATATATTGTTTTATTATAAATATTTATTATTATTTAAAATTGCTTAAAAATTATTAATTTATTATATTTAAATTATATTTTTTTTTTATTTTTAATAAAAAAAACAAAAGCTATTTAAAAAGTTTTATTTTAAATAATAAAATATTTAATATTAATTATTATTTTTTAATTATATTGTTATATATAGTTTTATTAATAATTATATATTATTATTATTTATTATATTTTTTAAAGTTTTTATAAATAAATTTAAATTTTTTATAAATATTAAACATAAAAAGTTTTTTATTATTAAAAATGTTATAATAAAATTTATTATTATTATTTATAATATATTTTATAATATAAATATATTTTATATAATTTTTAAACAAACTTTAAAAGTTTTGAAATTATTAATATAGTTTATTTTATTTATAGTTTATTTATATTTAAAAAGTAAGTTTTATTAATTTATTTTTAATAAATTATATTTATTATTTAGTTTTTTTATAATTAGTAATAAATATGTTATTATTTAAAATCAATTATATTATTTTAATATATTAAAATTAATTAATTTGTTTAAAAGTTTTTAAAAATTTATTATTTTTTTAAATAGTTGAAATAAATTTTAGTTTTATAATAAGTATAATATTAGCAATAAGGTCAAAAACTAAATAATACTATATATTTTAAAAAAAAAACTAAAGTTAAAAAAACTAAAAAACAAACTTAACTTTTTAAATTAAATCGATATATTTATATAAATGCTTTTTTATTTACTACTTTTTTTTTTTTATATTTATTATTTTATTCAACTTTTAATAGGTTTATTATTTTAAGCAAATAATAAGATCTATTTAGTTACTTTAGCTATTTACTAACTATACTGTATGTATTAACCACTTTTAAGATTTATTTATTCAAATATAAATATAGTTTATAACATTAATAATAATATAATTTTTATAAACTTTATTAATTAATTATTATATTATAAAAATAAAACAATTAAAAAATATAAATAGTTTTATAAAGTTTATTTTATTATTTTTATATATAATATTAAAATTTTTATTAATTAATATTTAATTTTTAAATTTTAAAATATATAGTTTTATAATAATTATAATTTAATTTTATTAATTTTTAATAAATTTAATTTATATTATAATAATTTTATTTATTTTTATAATATTTTATATATATTAAATTTTATATTATTTAAAAAATATTTAAAAATATTTTATAATTATAAATTTAAATATATATATATATATATATATTATTTTTAACTTTATAACATTTTTAAATTATATTTTAAATGTTTTTAAAAATTATATTTATATTTTAAAAAATAAATAAAGCTTTATTAAATAAATCAAATTATAATATTATTTAAAAAAAATTAAAAATATTTATAGTTATAATTATAGTTATAGCTATAAAACTAGTTTTATTTTATAAAATAAAAATATATTAATTTTAATTAAAATTTTTAATAGTTTTTAAATATATTTTTTAATAAATATAAATAAATTTATTAATATAATTAATAAATAAAATTATTTTAAAGCTTTTTATAAATAATATTATAATAACTATATTATTAAAATAAAATTTAAATATATAATTATATTTAAATTTATTAATATTAAATTTTAATAAATTTATATATAAAACTATTAATATTATAATAATACAAAGAAATATTATAATATTAATAATAATAATAATATATTATTTAATTAAATTATTTTTTTTAATAAATTTTATAAATATAATAATATTTTAATAAAAATTTAATATAATAATATAATTAAAAAATTTAACTATTATAAAGTTTATATTTATAAATTTTATATTAAAAAAAACATTAAGTTTAAAATTATTAATAATTTAAATAATAATTTCGAAAATATTTATTTTATTAAATTTATTAATTTAATTTTAAAATTAAAAAAAAATATTATATATTTAATTAAAGTTATAAAATTATTAATATTATATATTATTTATAATAATTGTTTAATTATTTTAATATTAAAAATATAATTAAAAAATTATTTATAACTAATTATAACTATAAAACAACTAATATTAAAATATATAGTTATAAATTTAATATTATTATTTATAATTATATAAATTTATAAATATATATAAAAAACAAAATAATTAATTTAATTAATAAGTTTAATATTAAAATTAATTAAAACAATATTAAATATATTATTTAAAAAAAAATGTTATTTTTATTAAGTTTAAATTAATTAAATATATTATTAAATATTATATTAATTATATTAATAAAATAAAAATATATAATATAATATAAAAAACAATTAATATAATTTATAAATTAATAATTATAGTTATAATATTATAACAATAATAGTTATAAATTAAATATTATAAATATATTTTTAATTAAAAATATATTATAAAAATTAAATATATAAAAATTAAACTGTTTTTTTTTTTTTAAATATTTAATAAAAATTTATTGTTTCTTTTTTAATATATAAATTATATTTATTAATTAAAATGAAATAGTTGTTTTAAATATTAAAATATATATTATTATTTATTTATTAAAATATAATTTATTAATAAAATAATTAATAATAAAATTATTAAATATAATAAAATTATTTATTATAATTATAATTATAAATATTATTATTATAAAAGTTAATATAGTTATTTTTTTTAATGAAAATAATATAAGTTATAATTAAAATAATTATTATTATTAAAAAGTTTATTATAGTTATCATTATAATAATTACTATATTATTAATAAAAATCTTAAAATTTATATTTATATAAAAAGCTATAAAAGCTACTAAACCAATAGTTATTTTAATTTATATCATTAAAAAACTTTTTTATAAAAAATATTAAATTAATAAATAATTTTAAAACTAATAATATAAACATTTTAATAATATAAAAAATAATTAAAGAATTAAATAAAAAGTAATAAAAATTAAAACTAATATTTTATTATAATTAAATAAAACTATATAATATATTTTTTATTTATTTTTTAAATATATTAAAAAAATATTAAAAATAATTTAATTTATAAATTTATTATATAGTTATTAAAAATTTAAATATAATTAATTTTTAATAATAAATTTATAATTATAACAGTTTTAAATTATTAATATAATTTAAATTTATATTTATATATTTATTAAAATTGTTTTTTATAATATAAAAATTATTTAAAATTACTTTTAAAAATTTAATAATATTATATTTATATTTATTTTTAAATTTATATAATATAAATTTAAAACTAATATTTATAACAACTTTAATAATTTTATTTAATATATTTATATATTAAATTTACATTTTATTATAAAATAATTATAAAAAGTTATTTTAAAAAATAATTTATTTAATAAACTTTTAAATATATTAATAAATAAAAGTAATAAAAATTATATATTATATTAATAAATATTATTATTAATAATAATATATTTATTTATATTAAATAAAAAAATTAAATTTAAATTAAAATATTTAATTAATTAAATTTGTTATATAATAGTTAAATTATAAATAAATTTATTTATTAAAACTTTAGTTATAATAAAAATATTATTTATAAAATTTTTTATAAATTTTTTTTATAACTATTTTAATAATTAAAACAATTTATATTATATATTACTTTATATTTTTATTATTAAAATTAGCTATAATAAAAATAAATTTAAAATAAATAATAATATTTAAAATAATTAATATAAAATTAATAAATTATTTAAATATAATAAAATAAATCAAATTAAATTTAAATAAAGAAATTAATATAAAATATAATATTTTAATTAAAAGTTTTTTAAATAAAAAAATAAAAAAAATAATTATATGAATTTATTTATTATAATTTAATAAACTTTTATATTTAATTTTTATTTTAATTAAAATAAAATAAAATAATTTTTAATAAAAAAATTATAAATAATAAAAATAAAAATATATATTTAAATTTTATTAATAATTTAATTAATTAAATAATTAAAAAGAAATTTTATAATATTATATTTAAAAAATAATTTTATTAAAAATTTTAAAAACTAATAAAAATAATAAAACTATAATTTAAAATTAAAAAAATAAATAAAAATATTTTATTTTAATTTTTATATTTAAAAAAAGTTTATATTAATTTATAAAAATGTTATAATATAATAGTAAAAATAATAGTTTTAAAAATTATTTAAAATATAAGTTATTAAATTAAATAAAAATAATAGTTTAATTAAAAAAAAAAAAAAAACTATTTATTTTATAAAAAAATAACTTAAATATTATTAAAATTAAATTATAAATATATTTTAAAAAAATATTATTATTTAAATAAATATTTAAAGTTTATATTATTTATAAGTTATTTTTATAAAAAATATTAAAAAGTTTAAAAATATAAAAGTTTAAAATATTATAAAAATAAATAAATTTATTATAAAAATAATATATTAAAAAAAAAACAAATAAAAAAAAATAATATTTATTAATAATATTAAAAAAAATAATTTTATATTTTTTATTAATAAAAAAACAGATTGTTTTTTAATAATATTAATAGTTTATTAATAAATTAACTATTATTATAAAAAAATATATATATATATATATATAAAATTGTTAATAAAATTATTAATTATTAAATATAATATTAATTTAAGTTAAAACTTTTCATTTTATTTTTTAATTTAAAACTATTTTAAATATAAAAATTATTTTAAATATAATTAATAATAATATTATTAAAAAAACATTTTTAAAAAAGTATTATATAATATTGTTATAAAAACAACTTTTTAAAAATAACTTTTTTTAAAATAACTTTTTTAAAAAGCTTTTTTATTAATTTTAACAGTAAAAATTAATTTATTATTATTAAAAACTAAATTAATATTAATAAAATTAAAAATATTATTTTATTTATTAAATTATAAAATCGGCATTTTTTTTATAAAGTTAAAAATTATAAAAATAAAAAAAGTAATATATTGTTTTTATTATTGCTAAAGTTATAGCTTAATAAATTATTGTTATTATTATAGTTATTTTTATAATTATTATTAAAAGTTTTTTTAAAACTAAAAACTTTAAACAATTAATAATAAAGTTTAAATATTTAATATTATTAATATTTATAGCTATAAATTAAAAATTAAATTTAATTTTAATATATAATAAAATATTATAATAAATTATTATATAAAATATTTTTATATAATTTAATAAATAACTTTTTTATTAATAGTTATAATTTAATATTAAATTAAACAAATAAAATAATTATAATTAAAAAAAAAATATTATTTAATATTATAAATATATAATATATAAATATATTTATAATAATTATTATTAAATTAATAAACTTTATTATTAATATTAATAAAGTTTTAAAAAAATATTTTTTTAATATTTATATAATTATAAATTTTTTTATATTTATTTTTAATATAAGAACTAATATTAAAATATATTTTGTTTTTTAAAATATTTTTTATAATAAAAAGTTTATTTTTTTATAAAACTTATTTATAAATAAAAATAAAAGCTATATAAATATAAATAATATATATAAATTAATAAAATTATTATAATTTATAATTAATATTAATATTTTAAAAATTAAATTAGTTATTATTATAATAATATTTATAAAATTTATAATTATTTATTATTAAATTAAAAGTTTCATTATTATTATTTATATATTATTTATTATTATATTTATTATATATTTATATATTATATTAAATATTTTATTTATTTTATAACTTTTTTTTTTAATTATTAAATTTATTTTAAATATATTTTTAAATATAGCAATTATTATTAAATTTTTAAAATATTGTTTTTATTTTAATATTTTTATTTTTATTTATTTTAAAATTAAATAATATATTATTTATAGTTTATAACTTTTATTTTATATATAATTATATATATAAAAGCTTAAAATTTTAAAAATTTTAAAATATTAAAGTAATATTATTATAAAGTTTTAATTATAATTAAAAATTAAATTATTATAAAAGTTTTATTATATTAAATTTAATAAATTTTAATATAAAATTTTTAACAATAATAAATAAATAAAACTTTTTAATTATAAACAAGTTTTTACTTTTTTTTATAAATATATTTTTTTTATATTTTTATTTAATATATATAATAAAAATATAATAAAATAATATAATAAAATAAATACAATAATTTAAAAATTATATTAATATAATTAAAAAAATAAAATAAAAATATTATTTAAAAATATAAAATATAATATAAATTTTATAAAAATATTTAATTATTAATTATTAATTAAATAAATATATATATATAAATTAATAAATTATATAAAAATTTTTAATTAATAAAGTAAATATATAACAATTTAAATTATATAAAAAAAATAAAAAAAATAAAGCTAAATTTAATTATATATAATAAAACTTTAATATAATTACTATTATTTAAATATAAAATAAATTAATATTTAAAAAACTATTAATTAAAAATATTATAAATATTAATTATAATTAAATATAATTAAAAAAGATTAATATAGTAGCTTTAATATATAAAAATATAAAAATATAAAAATATAAAAATAATATAAAAATTTTTATATTAATTTATATTAATTTATAAAAAGTTTAATAATAATTAATTATTTAAAATAAAAAATTTATTAAATTTAATTAATATTATTTTTAAATAATAAAAATTTAATTTAAATAAAATAATATATTATTAAAAATAAATATAATATTTAAAAAAATAAAAACTTTTGTTATAATATATATATTAAAGTTAAAACATTTAAATAATAAAAATTTAATTTTAATAATATATTATAAATAATATATAATTTATTAATAAAAACAAAAAAATTAAAAATATTAAGTTGTTTATTAATAAAACTTTATATATATATATATATAAAAAGATTTAAAATAATTTATAAAGTTTAAAGTTTATTTTTAAGTTTTAAAGTTTTATATTAATTTATATATATTTTTTACAAAAAAAAATACAATTAAAAAAATTATATATAAATTATTTATATATATATATATATATAACTTACAAGTTTTATAAATTTTAATAAATTTTTATATTTTTTATTTATTTAATTATTTAATAAAAATTCTAATTCAAGTTTTAGTTATATATATTTAATATATATATAAAAGTTTTATTAAATTATTAATTTAATATTAAAATTTTTTTTTTTATATAATAATTTTAGTTTTAATATTAATTAATTTTTTTTTATTTTTTTTTACTATTTAATTGATTTATATATATTTTTATTTATATAACTAATTTATTTATATTAACTAATTTTTTTAATATTTAATTAAATGTTTTTTTATATAAATATTTATTAAATTATTTTTATTATCGATTTAATATATTTTTATAATTTTATAATTTTTATATATTATTTAAAATAATATAATATTAATTATAAATTGCTTTTTTTATATAATTTTTAATTTAATTAAATATTTATATAAAAATATAAAATTAATATATATAATTAATAATATAGTTAATAATTTTATTATATAAATAATTTTTTAAAAAGTTATATTAAATATAATAATATAATTAAATTTATTAATTATATTATATAGTTTATTTATTAATATATTATATATAATTTATTTATATTTAATTAAATTTTAATAAAAAATATTACTTTTAATTATAAAAATATTTTTTATATAGTTTTTATTAATTAATATAATTATAAATTTAATTTAAAAATTTAAATTTTTATTATTTATTAATATTTTATTAATAAAAATAAAATTTTTTATATAATTAAAATTTAAAAATATATAATATAATTTTTGTTATATATTATTAATTTATTATTATATTTATATATTTAATAATTTAATATTATTTTTTAATAGTTTTTAAATAAATATAATAATTAATAAATTATATAATATTTTTAATTAATATATTAATATAATATATATATTTTAAATTTATTAAATAATATATTATTATTAATATTTTTTTATATAACAATTAATAATATATAATTACTTAATTTGTTTTTATTAAATAAAAAAGAAATTTTATTTATTTATTTAAATTTTATTTTTATTAAATTTAATTAAATGTTTAAATATTAATTTTATTTTTAATTTTATATAAAATAATAATTTAGTTTTTTTTTTATATAAAAACTTTTTAAATATAATATTTAAAATATTATTTATTTAAAATTTTATAATTTTAAATTTATTAAGTTTTTTTTTAATATATAATAAATATAAGTTATATATAAATATTTTTATATTTAATTTTTAATAATAATATTTATAATAAATTTTATATTAATATAATTTTAATTTAATTAATTTATATAATAGTTATTTAATTTAAAATATAATATTTATTAAATATTTATTTTTTAATTTTTTTAATAAATAAATATAAATCTTTTAGTTTAATTTATTATATAATTATATATATATTTTAAAAATATATTATAATTTTATATATATATTGTAATTTTAAATTAATAATAATTTTAAAGTTATAATAAATTATTAATTTATATATTAAATTATTAATATTTATATAACAATTTAAACTTTGTTATTATTTTTATAATTTTATATAATTAATTTAAATTTTTTATATAATTTAATTATTTTATTTTTAACTTTTTAAATAAATTTAGTTTAAAGAATTTTTATTTAAATATATTAATTTAAATTATATTATATAAATTAAAATATATTTTAAATTATTAATATATTTATTTTAATTATATTTAATTGTTTAAAAAATATATTAAATATAATAATTATATTATTTTATTTTAATTATATAATTAAAATATAATTATTAATTTTTTTTAATATAAAATATTAGTTATTAATAAATATAAATATTTTTTTTAATTTGTTTTTATATTAAAATTATAACTATTTAATAGTTTAAAAAAAATTATATAAAAAATTATTTTTTTATATAATAAATTAAATATAGCTTTTTATTAATAATATAATTTAATTTATATATAATAAAACTTAATTAATTTATTTATTATTTCGATTATAATGTTATAATTTTTAATTATAAAAATTTTATATAATTTTATTTACTTTTTATATTTTTTTTATATTATAACTTTATTTTAAAAAAATAAAAAAAGTACTTTATATAATAATATTAGTTTATTTTTAATTTATATAAATATTTTTTAATATTTTTATAACTTTTTATATAGTTTTTATTTTTTAAATAATTTTTAATAAAAAAAATAAATTATTATTAATTTTAAATTAAATTTTAAAAATTAATAAAATAAATATAAAACTATTTAATTTAGCTATATTATTTAAAGTTTTTATAACTATTTATAATATTGTTTTTTTATTTATATAGTAATTGATTTTTTTATATAAAATATTAAATATATAATAAAATAATATATATATTTATTTAATTTTTTTAATAGTTTAATATATTTTTATAAATATTTTTTTATATAAAACTTTAATTTATTATATATTATTATAAAATGTTTTAAATAAAAAGTTTATATTAAAATTATATATAATATAATTAAATAATTTTTAATATATTAAAATTTAATATTAATATAATATATTTTAAATATTATATATATTTAAAAACTTTAAAAATTTAATTATTTAAAACAAAATATTTATTTTAATTATATATAATATTAATTATTTATTAATTTATATAATATTAATAATAATTTTATAATTAAAATTATATTTATTTTTTAATAAAAATTTAAATTTTTTTAAAGTTTAATTATATAATTAATAATAGTAATAAAATTTTTTAATTTTTTAAAATATTAAAATATTAATATTATTATATTTAACTTTTTAAAATAACTTTATAAATTTTTTTATATAAAAATATTTAAATTAATAATATAATTTTTAAAATTTTTATTTTATAAAATAATTTATAACTTTTAATTAATTAATATTAAAAAATAAATATTTTTATTTTTATATAATTAATATTGTTATGTTATTTTATTATATAATTATATTTTATATATTATTAAAATAAATATATAATTAATTTATATTTTGTAATAATAATAAAAATAAAATCGATATATTTAAAATATAAAATTTAATTAGTTTAATTAATATTAAAATTATTATAATATTTATAACTTTAAAACTTTTAATATTATTAAATTAAATTATTATATTATTTAAAATTTAATTTATTTATATAAAAAAGTTTTTTTATATAAAAGTTTTAATTTAAGCTTTTTTAATAATTAAAACTTTAATTATATTAATATTTTATATTATATTAATTATTTAAATAAAAATTATTTAATATTAACATTTAGTTTTAAATATATATATATTTTTTTTATTATATAATAAAAATATATTAAATTTATTAAAAATTAAACTGTTTTATTTTTAGTTTTAACATTTAAATTGTTATTAAATTTATTATTATATAAAAAGTTTTTATTTTTTTTATAATTTAATATAAATATATTATATTTTTTATATAATAAAGCTTATTATTTTCAAATATTATATATAATAAAATATTACTTTTTTATTTTTAATTTTTTTTATTAGTTATAATTAATAAACTAATAACTAAACTTTTTATAAATAAAATATTTTTTGTTATTTTTGTTATTTTTATTATATAATTATTATAATTTTTAATAAAAGTTTTTTTTAAAGCTATAATTATATAATTGTTTTAAATATTTAATATTATATTATTTATTAATAAAATAAATATTTATTATATAATAATAGTTTATTTTTTAATTAAAAAAAACTTATAATATTATTTATAAATTAAAAAATAAACCTTTATATATAAACTTTTAATTAATTAAAGCAAATTTTAATTTAAATATATTAAAATATATTTATATAACTATTATATTAAATAGTATTTTTTTTATAGTAGTTAAATTTTAAAACATATTATATAAATTAAAGTTTATTAATTATATTTTTTAATATTTTAAATATTATTTTTATTAAATTATTTTGTTTTATTTATATAAAAGTAATAATAGTTTAATTAGTTTAATATTAACTATAATTAACTATTATATTAAAATAATTATTAAATATTATATAAATTTTATTTTATTTATATATTAAACTAATATAATTAAAATAATATTATTTAGCTTTTTTTTTTAATATAGAAAAAAATACTATATAATATTGTTTTTAATAATTTTAAATTAATAATATATTATATAATTTATTATTATAATTTTAATTAAACTGTTATATTTTAATAAATGTAATAAATGAAACTATTTTAATTAAATTATTATAAATAATTTAAATAAAAAAAAGTTTATACAATTAAATTTTATATATAAATAAAAGTACAAAATATATAATAAAAATTTTAAAAATAAATATAAGTTTTTAAGTTTTTATTTATATAAAAAAACTAAATATTTAATTATTTATATAAAATATTATATTTTATATTAATATTGTTAGCTTTAATATAACTAGTTATAATATTAAATAATTCGTTTATATAATTATTAGTTTTAATATATTTATTAATATAAATATTAAAACTAATATTGTTTATATAAATATATTATTATTTAATTTGTTATTATTTTTGTTTAATTATTTTTTAAAAATATAAATAAATTTATTATTATATATTATATTATATAATTAAATATTTAAATTATATTTAATTATAATATTAAATTTTTATTTAAATATATAATTAATATTTATAAATATAAGTTTTATTTATTTATTAAAGTTTATTACAAATGTTTTTATAAGTTATTTATTTTTAATTTTCAATTATATATAATTATATAAACATTATATAAAATATATTGTTAATTTTATAAATTTTAAAAAAATATTAAAGTTAATAATTATATTTTAATACTTTAGATTTGTTTTTTTTTTAAATTTTATTTAAATGTTATTATTTTTAACTATATTTATATATATAAAATTATTTTTATTATATAAACCTGTTAAATTATTGTTTTAAGTTTGTTTAATTGTTACAGTTGTTATTACTATTGCTGTTTTTGTTGTTAATATAGTTATAATTATAAAAAGTAAAAAAGTAAAAGTTGTAAAATAAATATATAAAATAGTTTATAGTTTTATTAATTTTTATATAAAAGTTAATTAAACTATTATAAAAAAAACTTCAACTTTATAATAGTGAAACTTTGTTTATTTAATAGTTAGTTTAATGTATTTTTAACTAATTAATAAAAATAGTAATTTATTTTTTATATAAAAAGAAAAAGATATAATATAGAGGTTATTTTTAATAATAACTAGTTTTTGCTTTTTTTATTTTATTAATTTATAATTATATTATATAATTACTAATTAATATTAATAAAACTTTTTATATAAATATATATAAAAAGATTCAAAGTAATTTATAAAGTTTAAAGTTTGTTTTTAAGTTTTAAAGTTTTATATTAATTTATATATATATTTTATAAAAAGAAATATAATTAAAAAAGTTATATATAAGTTATTTATATATATATATATATAAAATCTATAAGTTTTATAAATTTTAATAAGTTTTTATATTTTTTATTTATTTAGTTATTTAATAAAAGTTTTAGGTTAAGTTTTAATTATATATATTTAATATATATATATAAGTTTTGTTAAATTATTAATTTAACATTATTTAATTATAAAATTTATTATAAATAATATTTATATTTAAATTTATAAAAATATAATATAAATTAAAAAAAGTAAATTTATAAAATTAAATTAAAAAAAAAATTTAAAAACTTTTTTTATTTATTTAATTTATTAATATAAAATAGTTTTAAAAAATTTATGTTTTAAAATTTTTATATTTGTTTATATTATAATTATTATAAATTTTATTGTTAATAAAAAAAATTAATAATAAATTAAATATTAAAATTAAAAACTTTTAATAAAATTAAAAAACTATAATATTAAATTTTATAAAAAAAATATAATTTTAATAATATTTAATATTTTATAAAAACTTTTAAAAATATATTTATTATATTAAATTAATATTATTTAAATAAATTTATTAAATAAAAATTATTAATTAAATTATAAAAATAAATAAAAGTAATAATTATAAATAAATTTATAAAAAAATATAAAAACAATAATAAAACATGTAATTTAAATTTTAAAATTAAATTTAAATATTATATTTAATTAGTTTTAATTTAATTTATATTAAATTTGTAATTTTTTAAAAAAATAATATAATAATTTATATAAACTATTAACGTTTATATTTATTTTATTATAATATAATTTTATAATTTTTATTAATTTATAAAAACTATACTTTTTAAAATAATTTATTTTAAAAAAGTTTTTAATTAATAAAATTATTTAATTAATTTTTATGTTTTTTATAATAATAATATTTATTATTATATAATATTTTTTAATATTTATTTATATTTAATATTAATATATAAATTTGTTTAAAATAAAAATAAAAAATTTTTTACTTTTTTTTTTAATTTTTTTTAAATATTACTTTTATTTAATTATATAAAACTTTAATATAAATATAATAATTATTTAAACTTATGTTTAAAATTAAAATATTTAAATATTTAAAATTATTGTTTTATTATAAATTTAATTTTATAAGTTTTTTTTTATTTAATTATTTTTATTTAATTATTTTTTTGTTATATTTTATAAATAATAAACTTTTTATATTATTAATAATTATATATTTAAATATAGTTATAAAAATTAATAAATATTATTTAATTATTATATAGCTTTTTAATATATAGTTTATTAATTTGTTTTAATAATTTATTATATAAATTTTATTTTATATTTATTAAATTAATTTAAATAGTTTTTTTTTATTTAATAAACTTTATATTAAATTATATAAATTTATTAAAGTTTTATATTTTAAACTTTTAATATTTAATTTATATTTTTTTATATTTATTAAAATTATAATAATAAATAAATAAATAATTTAAAAGTTTAATATTTATTTTTAAAATAAGTTTTTTTTTATAATTATTTATAATAAATATTATAATATTTTTAAATTTAAAACTTTTTATTTAATTAATAATATAGTTAACTTTTTTTAAATTTTAATTATAATAATTAATATTTTTTATTAACTTATTTTTTAATAATATAAACTAATATTTAATTTAAATTTAAATTTAAATTTTTATTTATTTATTATTAATAAATATTAATAAATTAATTGTTTTAATTAATAATTTAATTTTTATTTTTATTATTAAGTTATTTTTAAAAAAACTGAATTATTAATAAAAATAATAAATATAAACTTTAATATTATAGTTATTATAATTATAAGTTAGTTTTAAAAATTTTTAATTTAACTTTTTAATTTTATAATTTTTTTTATATAAATATTTATAACTTTATTAAATATAATATTTTATAAATTAACTTTTTAATAAATTATATTTTTTTTTTATTATTTGAGTTTTTTTTTAGTTTAATTATTTAAATATATAAAAAATAAATTTTTTATTTAAAAAAGTTTGTTATTTTTTTAAATTTTTTTATAATTATTTAAATAATATTTAATTATAAAATATAATATTTAAACTTTTAAAATATTATATTTTTATAAATATTTATTATTATTTAAAATTATTTAAAAGTTATTAATTTATTATATTTAAATTATAATTTTATTTTTATTTTTAATAAATAAAACAAAAGCTATTTAAAAAGTTTTATTATAAATAATAAAATATTTATTATTTATTATTATTTTTTTAATTATATTATTATATATAGTTTTATTAATAACTATATATTATTATTGTTTATTATATTTTTTAAAGTTTTTATAAATAAATTTAAACTTTTTATAAATATTTAAAATAAAAAGTTTTTTATTGTTAAAAATATTATAATAAAACTTATTATTATTATTTATAATATATTTTATAATATAAATATATTTTATATAATTTTTAAAAAAGCTTTAAAAGTTTTAAAATTATTAATATAGTTTATTTTATTTATAATTTATTTATATTTATAAAATAAGTTTTATTAATTTATTTTTAATAAATTATATTTATTATTTAATTTTTTTATAATTAATAATAAATATAATATTATTTAAAATTAATTAATTTATTTAAAAGTTTTTCAAAATTTATTATTTTTTTAAACAATTAAAATAAACTTTAGTTTTATAATAAATAATATAAACAAATATAAAAGTTTTAAAAAATAAATTTTTTAAAATTATTTTATATATATTTTTAATATTAGTTTTATTTAAAACTACTTTATATTAATAAATTAAATAAATAAAAAAAGCTTTTAAATTTTTTTTTTTAATTTAATTTTATAAATTTAATTTTATAATTTATATTATATTTTTATAAACTTAAATATAAATATTATTTATAATAAATTTTATTTAATAATATAATAAATTTTATAATTAAATAATTTTATATTTGTAGTTTTTTTTATTATTAATAAATTATATATTATTTATAATATATTATTTAAAATATTTTATTTTTTTTAAATTTTTATTATTTAAATATTTTAATTTTAATATATATATTATAACAAAGTTTTTGATTTTTTTATATAATATATATATTTTTAATAATATATTATTTTATTTAAATTAAAATTTTATTATTTAAATATAATATTTATTAAATTTAATAAATTTTTTATTTTAAATAATTAATTATTACTAAAGTTTTTATAAATTAATATAAATTAACATAAAAATTTTTATATTATTTTTATTTTTTTATTTTTTTATATATTAAAATAGTTATATTAATTTTTTTTAATTATATTTAGTTATAATTAAGATTTATAATATTTTTAATTAATAGTTTTTTATATATTAGTTTATTTTATATTTAAATAGTAATAATTATATTAAAATTTTATTATATATAGTTAAATTTCATTTTATTACTTTTTTTTAATTTTTTTTATATAATTTAAATTATTATATATTTATTTTATTAATTAAATAATTTTATAAAATTTATTAATTTATATATATATATTTATTTAATTAATAATTAATAATTAAATATTTTTATAAAATTTATATTATATTTTATATTTTTAAAAAATACTTTTATTTTATTTTTTTATTATATTAATATAATTTTTTAATTATTTTATTTATTTTATTATATTATTTTATTATATTTTTGTTATATATATTAAATAAAAATTTAAAAAAATATATTTATAAAAAAAAACAAAAATTTTTTTATAATTAACAAGTTTTATTTATTTATTATTATTAAAAATGTTATATTAAAATTAATTAAATTTAATATAATAAAGTTTTTATAATAATTTAGTTTTTAATTATAATTAAAGTTTTATAATAATATTATATTAATATTTTAAAAATTTTAAAAATTTTAATTTTTATATATATAGTTATATATAAAACAAAAATTATAAACTATAAATAATATATTATTTAATTTTAAAATAAATAAAAATATAAATATTAAAATAAAAATAATATTTTAAAAATTTAGTAACAATTGCTATATTTAAAAATATTTTTAAATTAAATTTAATAATTAAAAAAAAAAAAACTTATAAAATAAATAAAATATTTAATATAATATATAAATATATAATAACTAAAAAAAATATTTTTATTTTATAAAATATAATAAATATAATAATAAATAATATATAAATAATAATAATAAAATTTATAATTTAATAATAAATAATTATAAATTTTATAAATATTATTATAATAATAATTTTATTAATTTATATATATTATTTATATTTATATAATGTTTATTTTTATTTATAAATAAATTTTATAAAAAAGCAAACTTTTTATTATAAAAAATATTTTAAAAAATTAAATATATTTTATTATTAATTTTTATATTAAAAATAAATATAAAAAAAATTATAATTATATAAATATTAAAAAAGCATTTTTTTAAAACTTTTTTAATATTAATAGCAAAATTTATTAATTTAATAATAATTATTATAAATATATTTATATAATATATATTTATAATATTAAATAATATTTTTTTTTTAATTATAATTATTTTATTTATTTAATTTAATATTAAATTATAACTATTTATAAAAAAATTATTTAATAAATTATATAAAAATATTTTATATAATAGTTTATTATAATATTTTATTATATATTAATATTAGTTTTAATTTTTAATTTATAGTTATAAATATTAATAATATTAAATATTTAAATTTTAATATTAAATATTTAAAGTTTTTAGTTTTAAAAAAAAATTAATAATAATAATAAAAACAATAATAATAATAATAATAATTTATTAAATTATAATTTTAACAATAATAAAAATAATATATTATTTTTTTTATTTATATAACTTTTTAATTTTATTAATATTAATTTTTAATATTAATATTATTTTAAATAAATAAATATTAATTAATTTAAATTTAATTATAAAAATTATAACAATATTAATATAATTATTAATAATAATAAATTAATTTTTATTAATATATATTATTTTATAAAACAATTTAATTTTTTTATAAAAAATTTAAAATTAATTAAAAAAATTATTAATTAAATTTTAATTTTATAATAAATTTTTTTAATTAATTTAATAGTTTTATAATAAATTATTAAATTAATTATAAAAATTAAAATAAATTTTTATATTTAAAAATTAAATATATTATTAAAAAAATTAATTAATTAATTTTTAATATAATTTATAGTAATAATTAAAAAGTTTAATTAAAATATTTTTATATTATAAAATATATTATATAATAAAATAGCAATAATATATTTTATTTAAAAAAAACTATAATATATTAAAATAATAAAAATTTTTAATAAAAGTAATAATAATTAATATAAAATTATAATAACTATTTATATATATATAAATTTAAATATTAAAAATTATTTATATTTTTTTAAAAATAATAATATATTAATAAAATATATATTATATATTATTAAAATAAAACTTTTAATTATAATAATAATTATTTAAAAGTTTTTTTTTTATTAATATAATTATTAAAAAAATAAATAAAATAATAAAAATTAAACATTTTTTTAATTATAATATAAAAATTATAAATTTTTATAAATAAAAAAAAATTTTAAATATAAAAATAATTATAACAAATATTAAAATAAATATTAAAAAAAAAAAAAAAAAATCAAATTTATATAATATAAAAAAAAAAAAAGCCTTAGTTTTTTTATTAAGTGTTTTATTTTTAAATTTAAATTTAAATAATAAAACATTTATTATAATTAATTATAATATTATATATAAATATTATAATAAAACTTTTAATTTAATTAACAAATATAATTAATATATATAAAAATATATTAAAAAGATTTTTAAATAAATTATATATATATTATTTATATATTTAACTATATATATATATAAATAATATTATATATTATTTTTAATAAAAAATAGCTTATTTTATTTTTTAAAAATTTATATTAAATAATTAAAATTTTTATTTATTTTAAATATTATTTTTTTTATATCTAATTATAACTTTAAAAATATAACTAATTTAAAAAAATAAATTTATTATTTTTAAACTATAATAAATTTTTTTATAATTTTATAAATTTAAAATAATATATTAAATTATTAATAATATATTTTAATATTTTATAATTATTGCTAAAAAAAAATTTAATAAAAACAATTATATAATTTATTTAAATATAAAAATAAATTATATTTTTATTATTAAAAAGTTATTTAATTAATTTAAATATATTATTAAATTAAAAAATAATAAATTTAAAAATATAAATAAAAAAGATATATTATATAAAATAAATTAAGTTTAAGTTTTATTTATTAAAATATAATAAATATAAATTTTTAAAATTAATAAAATTTAAAAAATTAAATTAAATATTAAATTAATTTTATTATTTAAAAATAAATTTTTAAATTTTTATAATATTAAAATTAATTATTATATTAATATATTTAATTTTAAAATTTTATTTTAAATATATTTATAAATATATTTATATATATAAAAAATTATTTTAATATAAAAAATATTGTTTATATTAAATTTATTAATATAAATATTAATAATTTATAAATTTTTATTATTAAATAAAAATTTTATATTTAAATTAATTTAAAAAAATAATATAACAATATTAATTAATTTTATTATATTTAAATAAGTAATATTTGCTAATTTATTGTTAAAAATTAAAATTATTTTTAAAAAAATATAAGTTAATATAATTTAAAAATAGCAATATATAAACAAAAATATTAAAAATATATAAAAAAAATATTTTAAAATTATAATAATAGCTATAAAATTAATAACAATTAAAATTGTTATATTTTAAATATTTATTAATTAAAAATTAATTTTAATTATTATTAATATAAAAAATATAAATATAAATTTTATTAAAATAAATATTTATATTTTTAATAATTTTAAATTATTTAATATTTATTATATAAATTAGTTATTAATTATAACTTTTATTATTATAGTTATAATATAAAATATATATTTAATAAATTTTAATATTATAATTAACTTTAATATTATATTAAATATTAAAAATATATTAATATTAATTAATATATTAAAATAATATAAAACTTTTTTTATAAATTTTATTAATAATATAATTTATAATATAATATAAACTGCTATAAATAAATAATTATTAAATATATTTTTTTTATTAAAAAAAGTTAAAATAAAAAAATTTAAATTTAAAATTTTAAAAATAACTTTTATTTAAAAAATTAACAAGTTTTTTTTAAAAAAAAAAAATTAAAGTTTTAAATAAATAGTTTATTTATATAAATAATAATATTATAATTAAAAAAATTTTATAATTATTAAAAAATATATTTAAAATTTAAAAAAACAAAAATATTATTAATATTTAAAAAAAAACTAAATATAAATTTTATTAATAAATAATTAATAATATATAAAACTAAATTTATATATATATATTTTTAATATTTAAAATTAAAAAGTTATAAATATTTTTTTTTAATTAATTTTATAAATAAAATTATATAAAATAAATAAATAAATTATTTTTTTTTATTTATTTTATTTTTATTTAATTATTAATTTATAAACTTTAAATAAAGTTATAATATTTAATAGTTATTTTTTATTATTATAATTTAAAATTATTTTATTAATTTAAAATAAAAAATATATTATAATAATTAATATTATATTATTTTTTATTAATTTAAAATTTATTTAAAATATTATAATAAATTTATTATAATTAGTTTTAAAAAATTAAAATAATTTATTATAGCTTTAATAAATTTTTAAATTTTTTTTATTTATATTTAAAAATTTATAAATAAATTATTATAATTATATTAAAACTTTTGTTATATTTTTATTAATAATATTATATTTTTTTAAATATTAAAATTAAATATTTATAATATTTATAAAATATATTTATATTGTTTTAAAAAAAAAAATATTATTATTATTTAAAAAATTATTTATTATATATTTTTTTATAAAATTTTTAAACTTTTAAATAAATATTTTTAATATATCTATAATTAAAAAAAAACTAGCTATTTTTTAAACATTTTAAATTTTTAAATTAACTAAAAGTTTTAAAACAATATTTAAATAATAATAAAATTTTATATATTTTATTTTTTTATTATATTTAATATATAAAATTATTATAAAAAAAAACTAAATTTTTAAATTAAAAATATTAAATAAATAAAATTATAAATAATAACTTTAATACATATTAAATATGTTATAAATTAATATTTTTTAAATTTATAAACTTAAAATTAAAATTTTTTAAAATAATATAAATATTAATTTATAATAATATAATATTATATTATTACAATTTAATTAAAACTTTATTTATATAAATAAACGCTTTTTTAAAATAAAAGTTTAATATAATAATATTTTATTTAAACAATAAATATATATAAAAGTTTAATTTAATTATATTTTTTAATTATTTTATATTTTTATTAAAAATATATTATAATTTTTTAAAAATAAAAATAATTTATATTATATAAATATATAAATATTTTTAAAAATTATAATAAAAATATTATATAATTTAATAATTATATTTATAAATTATTATTTTATGAAAAATATTTTAAATTAAATTAGTTTAAATATAAATTTAATAAATTATAATAATAAATATTTAATAAATATATTAATTTATTTATTATAATATAAATTATAAATATATTATTTATTTAAATATTTTAATTATATTTTTAATATATTAAATTAATTATAAAACTTTATTAATTTAATAAATATTAAAAGTAAAATTTAATTTTTAATTAAATATAATTTATAATATTTAAAACAATTATAAATAAAAAAGTTAAATTTAAATTTATAACTAATTATAACAAAAATTTTAAATATTATAAAATTTTAAAAATTATTTATAAAAATAATAAAAATATTATAAACTTTTTATATTTTAATTATTTATTTATTATAATTAATAAATTATTATATAATATAAATTATAAAAAAAAATATAAATTATATATTTTAAATAAACAAATTAATAAATTTTTAAATATAATATATAATAATAAATATTATTTTAAATATAAATATATAATAATAAAACTTAAATTATATATAATTATATTTAAAATAAAATAAGTTTAAATATATTTAAAGTTTTATAATAAATATAAAATATATAATATAAATAAAAAAAAACTTTTAAAAAACTATTAATTTATTTAATTAAAAAATATAAAATTAATAAAAATTATTATTATAAACTTTATTATAAAACTATTTAAAGTTTTAATAAATATTATTTTATAATATTTAAATAAAATTTTAAATTATAATATATTAATAATTATAATTTATATTATATTTAAATATATATTTTTTATTTTTAAATATAAAATATATATAACTATATATTAAATTATAATATTAATTAAATAATTTTTATTAATTAATTAAAAAATATTTAATAATATTATTTTTAATTATAATTAAAAGTTTATATTATAGTTTTAAAAAAAATTATAAAAAAGTTTTAAAATAAAATTATTTATAATTATAATATATTATTTTTAAAACAATAACTTATTAAAAAAAAAAAACTAAATTATAAAAATAATTATTTAATATTATATATTTATATATTTTAAAAAAAACTAAATAAATATATTATTTATATTATAATAAAATTTAAATAATATATATTTTAATTTAAATAAATCAAAAAAATAATATAGCTAAAAATATTTATTTTATAAAATAATATTTTTATAAAAATATAAAATTAATTATAAATTTTATAATAATATAAATAAAATAATATTATAATAATAAATATAAATTAATAAAGTTTAAAATTAATAATAAAATTTATTTAAAGTTTTATAATAACTATTATTTATTTAATAAATTTTTTAAAAAATATTTATAATAATAAATTAACTTATAAAAAATTAAACAAAAAATTAATTAATTAATATATAAACTAAACTTTTTAAAAACTTTTAATATATATTTAGTTTTTTTTATTATATATTTATTATTTAATATAAAAAAAAAACTTGTTTTATTATAAAATTTTTATATTAAAGTTTATTTATAATAAATAAAACTTTAATAAAAGAAATAATTTGTTTAAAGTTAAAATTATTTTATAAAATTAAATAAATAAATTTAAAAATAAATTTAATTATTTAATTAAATAAAAAAGCTATAAATATAAAAATAACTAATAATAATTAAAATAATAATTTTATAATATTAAAATATTAATTAAAAAATATTAAATTTAAAAAAAAAACATTTAGTTTTTTAAATTAAAAAAGTTTAAAAAATTCGAAAATATTTAAAAAAATAAAATTAATAAATATTATATATAATTATTAAAAATAACAATTTTTTTTTATATAACAATATTTAATATAAACAAATATAAAAATTTTAAAAAATAAATCTTTTAAAACTATTTTATATATATTTTTAATATTAATTTTATTTAAAACTATTTTATATTAATAAATTAATTAAATAAAAAAAGCTTTTAAATTTTTTTTTTTAATTTAATTTTATAAATTTATTTATTTTAATTTATATTATATTTTTATAAAATTAAATATAAATATTATTTATAGTAAATTTTATTATAAATTTAAAAACAAATTTAATTATTTAATTAAATAAAAAAACTATAAATATAAAAATAATTAATAATAATTAAAATAATAATATTATAATATTAAAACATTTGTTAAAAAATATTAAATTTAAAAAAAAAAACATTTAATTTTTTAAATTAAAAAAACTTAAAAAATTTAAAAATATTTAAAAAAACAAAATTAATAAATATTATATATAATTATTAAAAACAACGATTTTTTTTTTAATATAGCAATATTTAATATAAATAAATATAAAAGTTTTAAAAAATAAGTTTTTTAAATCTATTTTATATATATTTTTAATATTAGTTTTATTTAAAACTATTTTATATTAATTAATTAAATAAATAAAAAAAACTTTTAAGTTTTTTTTTGATTTAATTTTATAAATTTAATTTTTTTAATTTATATTATATTTTTATAAACTTAAATATAAACATTATTTATAATAAACTTTATTAATAAATATAATATTAATAATAAATTTAAAAACTAAATAGTATTATATATTTTTTTAAAAAAAAACTAAAATTAAAAAATTTAAAAAACAAATTTAACTTTTTTAATTAAATTAATACATTTATATAAATATTTTTTATATTTATTATTTTATTTAATTTTTAATAAATTTATTATTTTAAATAAATAATAAAATTTATTTAGTTATTTTAATTATTTATTAATTATATTATATATATTAACTATTTTAAAATTTATTTTTTTAAATATAAATATAATTTATAACAATTAATTAAATTAAAAAATATAAAATTAATAAAAATAATTGCAATAAATTTTATATTAAATTTATTAAATATATTATTTATAAATATATTTTAATAAATTAAAAAGTTTAATTATTATAATATAATAATAATAGTTATATATATAACTTTAAAAAAATTATAGTTAATATTAAATTATAAAAAATATATAATAAAAAATTAACTTATATTTTTAATAAAGCTTTTATTTATTTAAAACTAAAATGTTTTTATAAAAATTATATTAAATAAAAATTATAAATTTATATTTATTTTTTAAAAAAAACTATAAAAAGTAATAAATATAAAGCTTTTAATAGTTATAATATATTATTTTAAATAAATAACTTTTTAAAATATAAAAATTAAATAATAAAAATTATTATATATTATTATTTATTTTAAAACTTTAACAATATATAAATAAATATAATTTTTATATTATAATAAAACTTTTATAATATATACTTTAAATTTATTAAATTTTTAATATATAAATAATTGTTTAAATTTAAATTATTAAACTTTAACAATATAATTATAAAAATAAAAACTATTAATATTATTTAAAAATTATATTTTTTAAAAAAAATTTTATAAAAAAATACTAAGTTAGCAATAAATTTTATATTGTTTTATATTAAATATTACTATAATAAAAAGCATTAAATAATAAAATTTTTTTTAAAAAAATAAAATATATTTAAAGTTATATAAAAGTTATTATTTATTTAATAAATTATTTTAAAAACTTTTATAATAGTTTATAAAATTTAAAAAAAATAAAAAACTAAATAAATTAATTAATTTATAAAATTAATTTTTTAAAAACTTTTAATATTTATTTAATTATATTAATAATATATTTATTATTTAAAAATTATAACATGATTTTTTTTTTATTAAATTGTTTTTTTTTTAAATTTATTTGAAATAATTAACTAAATTAAATATTAAATTAATAAATTTAAAAAAAAATTTAACTTTTTAATTAAATAAAAAAGCTATAGTTATAAAAACAATTAATAATAATTAAAATAATAACTTTAGCAAATTAAAATTTTAATAAATAAATATTAATAATATTAAAAAAAATATTTATTAATAAAAAATAAAAAAAAATTACAATAGTAAAAAAAAGTAATAAATAATTTTATTAAAAAGTTAATTAATTATTTAATTAAAAATATTAAAATTAATATATTTTTTTATTTATTTTAATATTTAATATAATTAAATAAAAAATTATTTTAATAAAAAAAAAATTTATATTATAATAAGTTTTATTAATAATAAAATAAAAATAAATAATAAAAATAAACTAAAACTTAAATTAAATAAATTTTTTTTATTAACTTTAAACTAGCTTTTTTTTAAAAAAATTATATTTATAAATTTTTATTATAAACCTTTATAATTAAGTTTTTTTTATATAAATAAAAAAATTTTAAAAAAATAAAAAAATAATAATAATAATAAAACTTTTTATTTTAATAATTGTTTTAATTATATATATATAATTTATTATTTAATAAAATATAAGAACTAATACAACTTTTAATTTTTAAATTTAATATATATGTTTTAATATTATATTAATAATTAACTTTAATTTTAAAAACATTATTTAACAAGCTTTTTTTAATATATTATATAAATTATTAAATATTAGTTATATTGTTTATATAATTAATATATACTTTTTATACACAAGCTTTAAACTTGTTAAAAAAAGCTTAAATTTCACACCATTTAACACAAGCTTTGTTTTAGAAATTCTACTTGCACTTAATTATTTTTTTCCTCACTTTCATATTAACATGTATACATAGAATATGCTATACATCATTGCAAATGCACTCGATGTAACATTAAGTAAATGCCTTATATACACATTTAATTCATCTAACAATAATTAAAGTTTTACACCAACTATTAAAAAAATCGCTAAGGCATTACTGCAAAGCACTAAATCTTATATAATACCACAATAATTAAAGCTTTACACTAACTATTGAAAAAATCGCTGAGGCACTACAGAGTGCTAAATCTGACATTATCCTACCTCTTCTTTCTCAATTCTACCAGTCACTGTTACTGCTTGTTAAACATGTGACTAGAGATTAAAAGGGCAAAGCTGAAAGATACGCGCAAGAAGCGCAAACATCGCCAAGGAAGTAACTCCCACGAGCCTTTGTATTTTGTTCTTAGAAGTTTCGGTTATCATGGAAGGCCTTACATGTTGACCGAGCCACGGGTGGTGAACGACTTCCTCGATGCTCATTCTCCTAGCCGGGTTATAGTGAAGCATTTTTCGGAGCAAGTCAGCCAACCCTAAAACATCTTCCCCCGTTAGCCCGTCCTTGGCAACCTTTTCCTGCTCCTCGTCAGTCACATCACCTGCGCCAATAATGTTAGGTTTGGATTCTCTCTTTTTACCAATGCTGGCCTCGAAATGATCGGAATACCCACTAGCCTCAACGACTTTTCGTCTAACTTCGAGTAAGTCGCTACCTTCCCATTTGCATGGGCAGCATTCCCATTTGTTACTGTCTACAGACTGGAACATTCCTTCCTCAGTCTGCTCTAGAGCTGGAGTTGGCCACTCCGTTGTATAAAATGGATTGCCATATTGTATGCATCTGTATGGTTCGGGTAGGGACCATAGGAAAAACTCGATGCTTCGAGCAGCGGCATGATGATGTTCCCCATCAATCATTGCCTTACCGCATACCAATTCGTAGAGAGTCGTTGCTAATGACCAAATATCACTATAAGGCCCTGGCTGAAAAGTCTTCTGCCAAATGATTTCTGGTGCTGCATACGAAAGGGAGGTTCCATGTATAGCTGGAGGACTACTGGTCAGATAAGACGTACCAAAGTCAACAATAAACGCAGAGCCTGTAATGGTGGTTGCTTGCCAAGTATTCTGTGATAGCAGCACGACATCAGGTGCTAGAGACACGCTGGATTCTGACTCTAGTTCACAGCTCACAGGCTTAGCCACCAACAGCTCCAAAACTTGGGCTTTACTTAACTTGTCCAGACCTTGTATCTCCATCCTTACGTTTTCTGGCTTAAGGTCTCCGTGGCACACCCCAGACTGGTGTAAGAAGTGCACCGCCTGTATAATCTGACCACAAGTGCGTTTAACATTATCTGTGATATGTCCGTTATTCTCTTCGGTAACCTTCGTCCGCCAATCACTTACTGTTGGACCTAGGACTGGTAACACAATGCAATAATGACGTCCGTTGGGCCCTGTGGCCCAGAATCGTTCTGACGGTATTAAGAGGTGATTTTGCCTAAGCTGTTGCAAGGATGATTTCTTTAAGAGATGACGGTAAATCGATTCCTCTCTGCTGTCTGCTGAGTGCTCTACTGTCATAATTTTGACAACCTTCCATCCACCGGCGACACTATCATGACAGAGGAACACCAGCCCTACGGTACCACTCTCAAGCATATGCACTACTTCATAACGTTTATTCAGTAGGTCTCCTGGGTGAAATGGGTGGTAGCCACCACGTTCTTTAGCGGTGCTAATTCTAGGGGGGGTAATTTCAGCTTCCCCGTCGGCGCCTAGATTCATAATCTTAGCTGCGAAGGTTCGAGCTAGGGAGCAAAAGCTATTTCTCTCTGACATTTTGGAAATTGCTTACTAATTGGACAAACAAGAGTTTAATAATATCAACTGATCTCGGACTTTATAGTATAATGGTGCGAATGGCAGTGGGATTTCGGTAAATACTATAATGTTGGCAGAATTAAATAGCTCATTGGCCTTTTTCATAACCATTTCCTTGTTCTTTTTTCATTGTCTAAGTCGGATCTCGAATATTGTCTTCTGAGGAAACAAAGAACACGTTTATAACTATTTCAAAAGCAGACCATCTATATCATGTCATTTATAGCGATATTAAAACTAGGCCTTAAAGCCAAAGCTTTTTAATTTTTATTCACAACAATAATCAAGTTACATGTAAGTGAAATAATTGAGTACTTAGAAAAACCCCAGGTAGATTTGATCAATGAACCCGTTTTACCTAATACCTTAATACATTGATAGTTTTATAACCTGACGTTGCAGCAACACTCGCAACTTATGTATTACCAACGAGAGGTACCTCGAAGCCTGCCAATTATAGCTCATACATAACTATATTTCAATCTAATCAACGACCGTAAGCTACTATGTGACCCAGCTTGTTTGAATCTTTACTACAATAAGGTTCACTCGAAGAAATCTAATAATGAATTACATAGTTATCACATGCCATCTGCATCTTGCATTTTTAACTGTACCCACGCTGTGCGGTTTACCTTACTATGATTACATAACCTCAGTATAGAGATACTTACGTATACCTACCCATACTGCACGCATATGTATAAACGCATGCATCTAGACGAAGGACGCAGACTATTTAAATAACCAGCCTAAACAAATCTCTATGACACGCGCGAATGATCGCGCTTCTCTACGTGTGGGTATTCCCAGAACCATATAATTCATTTAGTTCCGGGTTGTGTTTCTGTCTCGACTCTCTACAGTACTTGCGTTTCCCAGTGAAGCGCCAAGCGCCGCATGCCTGGCCGAAACCCAGGTACACAGGCCGCCAAGCGCTCTAGCCAGGGGTGACGACACACGATGAGTTTCACATCCACTAAGACTAGGCGTGTTAGCTCTTTCTGTGTGCGTGTGTACTTGGAATCAATCGCCACAGGGAGCTCTCATCCACAGGTCACCAGTCGTCCATTTGTCGCCCAGCCTGCCTGCCCGCCTGTCTCGCACGCACCGCAGCACCGCACACATCGCACACATCACATTGCACACGCGCGTCGGTATACAGAGTATATACAGAGTATCCTGCGTGTGTCTGCAGTGGTCTGCGCTCGCTAGGTAAAACATGGCCACTACGACGAGACCAAGCTACCTACCTATCAGTAACCTTCCAAAGTCATGGCAACACCAGCCCCTTTTATTCTCCGCCGGTCTTGTTCCCATCCCCAGGTAGTAAGGTATATGTATGTAGGGAGAACTGGCTAGTCTGTACGCAGTATTGCTTGCCTCTTGCCAAGATGGTAATTTCCTGCTCATGGGAGCTTTAAATAACGACCCGGACCCATTGTACGCACGTTTGTACAAGTGTATTCTGTAGATCATACCTCTCCTTCGTTTCTTGTCTCTAATATTATTTCTTGTCGTTTGTTTTGATCTTCTCTAGGTGCACAGGTCGCCTCTGCCGTTCCCTTCGCCCTCACTCTTCCTACCTACCGCGTATTCTTCTCTCTCGGCTGGCCGAATCGCCGTGTTTCTCTCGCAACCCGGTTTTCCCACCCCTCCCCCCCTTCTGCCGTGCCTTTACGAACCTCTATTAAACCGAATTAATCATGCTCGCCTCGATTCTCCTCTTCTCCGTCTCCACCTTCGTGGCAGCCGTCTCGGCGAGCGCCATCCCCCAGCAGCAGCAACAGGCCGGCGTCGCAAAGAGACAGACCAAAGTCGACACGGCCACCATACCCACCTTCAGCTTTGGCCCTTCCACCACCCTCTACCTAGGCGGTGGTTCTGCTACTACCGGCGGCGCCAACAGCAGCAGCAGCAGCAAACAGCCCGTGTCGGGAACGGCAACGACAACGGCAGCGCGAACGACAACGGCAAAAGCCACGGTGACCGAGTCCCCAGCAGAATCAAAGGTCCAGTCAACCGCCCCAGGCACGTCGGCGGCCACCGGCACTATTCCCACCTTTAGCTACTTCCCCTCTTCGACCGTCCCCGTCAATCCCAGTCCTACAACCCAACCTAGTGCTGGGGCTGGCGAGAGCAACAGTGGTGGTAACAACGCCAGCAACGGAACCACGGATGGAACTGGCGATGATACACAGGTCGGGTCAAATGAGGACCTCGCAGACTTGCTAAGAGGCCTACTAGACTTGCTCGGGGCGTAGACGCATGCGTATCTCGTCAAATGACCTAGGAAGCAAAGCCATACTCATGCGCTTCGGCCCCCGTGCGAATACTTAAACTATCTTCGTATAAACATATAGTGACAGACGCGAATAGAAATAGCTCTTCTACGAGGTATTTCTATATCCTGCATTGCGTATATATTGTACAGTTTGCTCTCAAGATGCACTGGAATGTCAGCACCCACTCTTGTGTAGCTACTCGCCATTCGCACTTGTAAACGCCCGTAGGGACGTGTTAGAATAAAAGAAAAAGAGCGCATGTTTTAATTGGAAACCATCTCGATGTGCATGTTTTAGCAGCTCTTTCGCAGCAAATGGGTAGCACCTCGTCCTATGCTAGATGACCTATAAGAGAGCGATACGTTATCCCAAAAGATGTGGGCGCACCTTTCTGTAAACGGTGGTGTTTCCAGCGTTTCTATGGCCTAGTATATATAATAACCCAGGATTCGTCACAATTAAATATTTTCTCTTCGCGAGTCACGACGGCTAACGGCGCAATTCTGTTTGTATTGCTCTCTTTCACCCCCCCCCCCTTGCTAGACGAGAGCGCCGAGTAGTGAAATATACCCCTCACAGTTTGGACGCCGTAAATCTACTCCGCTGCCGCAGTCTCTTACCGTAGTGAAAGAACACGTATGGCAGTGGCATGAGTGCCAGTGTTATAAATGCCAGTAGGCTCGATGCCCATTGATATCCAATTCCGTGATATAACTGCTGTCCGAAAAGGGGAAACGCAGCTATCATCACGTGTTAGCTATTGCGCCACAACCTATCCGTGGAGGATAGAGGGAGTGTTGGGGGAGTGGCGGGCCCCGACTTACCGGCAAAAGTACAGCGAAGAAAGCTATTAGCGGCTAGGGCCGAAGCTGCGTATAATGGGTAACTGTCCACTATCGCCAGGAGTCAGTATGTATCTAGTCGTGTACACGCCAGAGTGGCAGCTACCCTACTCACCAAGAAAAGTGAAGACGCCATTGAAAACCAATAGCGTACCGCAGCCGAAGATCCCAGACCCGATGATAGGCAATATCCAATGGACCCAAGGAAACGAGGTCCACGCGAACCAGAACAGGCCGATGGGCACAAGTACCGCTCCCAGGATGGAAGATACGAGTCGGAATTCGGGTTCGGGCACGCCGCGATTCCGCCGTACAAGTCTGCGATGAACTCGGTACCAGAGAGGATTAGTTACCGCACCCGCTATCATACCTACGAAGATCCCGAGGAAGCTTAGCCCCGTCTGCCAAAGGTTAAAGCCAAAATTTCCACCAAATACCAACGGGAAGGCCCCGAAGAACAGGTAAATGACACCTAATAGGACGGCAGAGAGCAGGGAGAGCAAGAGGCACATGGGTTCGAGCGCCAAAAGCTGGAATGGGCGCAGCAGCGAAAGCGCAATCGTTCTTGGTATTGACTTGGTTGATTTTTCCACTGTAACCATCCCAACAATCAGCGATGAGTCTCAAACATTCGGCAAAATGCGAAATAGGAAACACGCATAACGCCGGCCGTTAAGATGTTATATTCGCAGCACGAGGCATGCGGCTTGCTTACTGGGTGCTTTCCATCTATCATCCCCGGTCTCTTTCCTTAGGAGACGAGCTTTCTCTCTTAGCTTGATCGGGTCTATATAGGTCATTAGCAAGCTAGTCATTGGTATACCGAGGCGGGATTACTGACGGTAAGTCTCTGGCGCAAACAAGACTAGCGCTACTAGTAGAGAAAATGCCCAGATAATGAGAACCTATCAACAGTTACATGTTAGCCCGACGCAATATCAAACCGCGGCGAAACCCTGCTCGGGGCCAAGTGTAGTTAAGCATACGTAGTATGTCCATCTCCAATTTGTATAGTAGTTGACTGACACAGATAGAATCAGCTTCCCACTTCTCACTCTCGTGACGATAAAGGATCCTGCTTACTGAATCCACCGAGCAAAGGACCAAGACTGGGGCCTTGAATATAGTAATAGTTAGTATGGTGTTTCTAGATCCGAGCTGCGGTCAGGTATTACCAATGAAAGGGCTGAGTGATATTATTATCATCGGTGAATGTATCTGGTCTCGCCTGAACACGTCGCTAACCGTGCCGCCAGCAACACTGAGAAACGCACTTCCAGCGAATCCATCGATGAAGCGCACCTGTCTCCGGTCAGTGGGAGTTCGTGTATTCCATACTTTAGTGCGCTACTCGGCTCTCGCCCGATGCTGGGGTTTTTGCAAGCATATCAAAAAAAAAAAAACCGTACCGTCAACATGGTAGCAGTGTTACGAGCAACAGCGGAGGGAATAAGCCAGATCAAGAACATAGTCCAAGATGCTAAATAGATCGGACGCCGGCCATAGAACTCGCTCAAGGGCCCTAAGAAGAGAGGTCCGGAAGCAACTAATGATTAACTAGGTCAGCACTCAAATACCGCCCTCTCGCGCCCATGTGGGAAACCTACTGCCAAGAACGAAGGTTGAAAGTCCCACGGTGGCAACGAGATCAGATTGGCCGAACTCCGGGTTCATTTGACCGTAAGTTGCCGTGTAGATTGAGCTTGCACATGTTCTTGGAGAATTCATTAGCAACTTCGTCCCCTTGTTATAGACCGCCAGAGACTCACACGCAGAGGCTGCCTAAGCCCACGAGAATTACAAGGAGCCACTTGCGAGCAAGACTCACTGAAGTATGCAAAATTAATGCCTGCCCGAAATTTCAAGAATATCTATGGGAAGAGGTCTCATTGTTACTCACTGCTACGCGGGCACATAGGGTCATCATCACCGTCGAACGAGACCTCAAAGGAATGATCCACGTCTCCACTCTCATCCTTATCTGAGAGGTCAGCACAACCGTGCCCATTTTGAGATCGTGCCGGGCCCAGCTCGATTGTTCCATCTGATTGGGATCCGGCGTCGTCTCCCTCAGTGGACATATTCCACTGGGCTTCTTTAGCCTCGAGCTCATGGCTCGACCCCATATTTTCTCGGTCTCTATTTCTGTATGTCGTGGGTTCGGGGCGAAAATGATGGCAGAGAGAGCTTGTGAGATGATGATGTGTGTTCGTACGGATTGCCGAGATTAATTAAATCTGCAAGTCGTATTTCTCGATGTTGAATCTGAGCGACTGCACTATATGAATTGGAATGAAATATGGCTTTTATGACGAGAATGGCCGTTCGGTGACGGTACGGCGAGTTATCGCCGAGTATTATGGGGGGTACTACTAATCGCCCATCGTGGATTCGATGACGAATTTTGGTTGTGAAGGGGAAACGATTATCCTGACTGTTAAAACCGAGATATTCACGGTAATACTACCCAACCAGTCCCTTTTGGTATTGCAACTTATTAAGCCCCAAAAGATTTGCTAGGATTATATGGGGACCGGATCCATAAATGTGCAAATCAAAATCGACCCTTCGTATAGTCTCGCAAATCGGGATTTGGGTATTTCCTTCTCAAGAAGCACGTAACAACCAACGTATATAGGTAGTCGCCGTAGGTAGCCATGTTGGAAGATGAGTCGCGAGGAAGAATTTCGCAAGGTCGTAGCGAAGCAACCAGGCTAGACTTCTCCTAAACCCGCCATAATATTCATCTCCTATCGCCGATGGCTCGTTCGCGAATCTACGGTGATATTAAGTGCCTAACTATCTACAGAATAGACTAGCCACTAATGTATGAAAAATGACGGGAAGGATTGTGGGTTACTAAGCGTCACGGCCAATTTTGCCGAAATCCTTTCCACCAAGTATACGGTCGAAGATATTGAAGTTGCCCTCATTTTTTGTGTCGAGGACAGCGAACCACTGTGAAGAGAAGAGGTTAGTGGTTTAATTCTGTATACGAGGATCTTCCAGTTATGAGTATGTATAACAAGTGAGAGCGAGGAATGAGGGAGAAGGGACCACCGCGAAGGAGTCCCTTGCATCCCACGAAGGAGTAATGGGGTGTGTTAGATAGGTGTCTCGCGTAGTAATACTTGTTATTATCTCGGCTGATAAATCTAAGACGACTTACAATCTCCCTCCACCAGCCGCCTCGAAACTCAAGCTCGTCAAGAACTTCGGACCAGCATTTAGCCACCTCCTCAGGCGGGTTTCTAAAAGCGCCACATCCGAGTGCTCCCAATACCAGAAGTTCGTGTTTCTCTCGCGCGGCGATACGCAACGCTAGCCGCATCTTCTTCTTAGTCAGCTGGTAGTCGGCAGGATACTTGAACGTCGTCCGGCGGGAGTGCATGCCGGGCTCCGAGGGCGCCGACAGCACGGGGATGGTGCGAAGTGCGGGCCTACGAATGGCGGCCACGCTTATGACGCTCACGACGGGTAACTGGGCAGCGGGCATCTGGGGGACGAGAAGCCTATGTCCGGAGCTCATGGAAGACCGAATAATGACAACGTCACGGGTGTAAACGGCGGTCAAGGGGCTCCAGGGATAGTACGGCTTATGCAGGGAGAGGGCTAGAGAACTTCGATAGCAGAGGGCTTCCTCCTGGGCCAGAGCACCACTCAACCAACCACCGCCGGGGTTCTTGTCGGATGCGAGATTGAGCACGACGACTCTCTGATTCCGCTCGGGCTGGGCGGATGCGTTTGCGGGTGCGGTTGCAGCTTGGACGAGAGACTCGAACATCATGATAGCAGCATCTAGGGTATCCTCGTTGAGGACCTTGACGCTCGTGCCGCGGACATTGGCGTCAGACGAGAGTGCAAACCCGGGACAGTCAGTTGCGTGGAGAGAAGGGACATGGTCAAGGTCCAGCTTCTCGGAGGTGTCGGCCTTGAGATGAGGCAATTGGCGGAGTATGCCGGGCAGGGCAGCCTTTGTATCTCTAGCAATGGCAGAAAGGACAGCGCGACGGTCGCGGATGGCCTGTGGGAGAGACATAAGGCGCTAGTTGGTTGAAGTTAAGTAAGTAAGTAGGTACCTAGTGATGGATGACTACCTAGGTAGGTAGGTGGTAACTCGTAAGATGACGATGACCGAGGCGACAGAGATGACTGGAGTCAAACAAACAGATTCTATTTAGTGTTCATTCGTTGCAGGCTGAGCGTTCATATAGATGGCCATTTCGCAAGTGCCTACACGAATACCAAGCAATGCGGCCTACTGTACATACTTAAAATATATTGTCACCTAACTTAGGTAGGTAAGTAGGTAGTTGAGATGTACGGCCTAGTGAGTCAAGCGGTGATGCTTGAGCTGAGCTGAGCTGAGCTGGGGGGCAGAGCTGGGCATTGCTAAGCCGGGGTTCTACAGAGTACATACCTACCTACCTCTGTATGTATGTACGCATGCCTTAGGTACATACATAGGAAATACCGTAGCAAACCTTGCTGGGGGCAGTAAACTATTGATCAATGGTTGACAAATTTTCAACTGTAAATAAATCGTTTGATCATATAGACGCTTATAAATATCAGCGTTGAAAGTTTTAATCGTTAAAAAAAGTTTCAACATTTGAAAATTTTCAACGTTTAAAATTTTTTTAATATTTTAACTTTTTTAACATTTAAAAACTGTTAATTAATAATTTGTTTAATATTAACATTTAAAATTTATTAATTAATAATTTTTTTTAACGTTAATATTTAATAGTTATAAATATTTATATTATTAAATATTAATACTATTAAACATTAGTACTATTAAATATTAATGTTTTTAAAAGTTGAAACAAAGTTAAAATATTAAAACTTCGAATATAATTTTATTTTATTATTATAAACTTATAATATAAAAAAAGTTCTATTATTATATTTTGTTTTTTATTTTTTGTTTTTTATTTTGTTTTTGTTATAATATTATAAATAAATAAATTAATTAATTATAATATTTATTTGTTATATTATTTTATATTTATTTTTTATATTGTTTTATTTTTGTTGTTATAATATTTTCTATTAAAAAAAACAACTAGTAGTTTAATTTAAATATAATAAATTTAATATTAATAATAATTTTTTAATAATAAATTATAATATATTAAAACTGTTTTTTTTTATTAAAATATTTTTAATTATAATATATAATTAAAAATAAATATTTATAAAATTATTTGTTATTATTACTATATTTATATTTATATTTTATAATAAAAAAATAAAAAAAAAATATATTTATATTAATTTTATTTATTACTTTTTTTTTTATTTTTTTTTATATGTTATATAAACTGTTTAAATATTTAAAACTTATTATAATAATTATTTTAATTAAATATTATAATTTACTTTTTTTTTTAATTTGTTTTAATTAAACAAAATAAATTTAATATATTTATTTATTATATAAACTATATATTTATAATAATTTATAAAATATATAAACTAAAAAAAAATTTTATATTAAAAAAAAATAACTTTTTTTAATGAAGTTATTGCTGCTATTAATAAATAAAATATATAAATAATATATAAAGTTTAATAAAAGCACTTTTTTTAAAAAAAAATTAAAAATTCTACTTTTAACTTATATTAAAGCAAATTTTTAGTTTTAATTTAAATAGTTTAAATATAAATAAATTAAAAATTATATATTTAATAATATTATTGTTTTAAAATTTTATATTTGTAAAAAAAGTTGCTGTTAATTTTTAATATATAACTAGCAGTTGTAATATAAATTGCTATAAAATAATTTAATATATATAATATTATATATAAATTTATATATTATTTTAAACGTTATATATAAATTTATATATTATTTAAATATTTTATAATATTATTAATTAATATATAAGTTTAAATTAAAGTTTATATTAATAATAATAAAAACTTAGCTAATTTTAAAAACTTAGCAGTTGTTTTTTTTAATGTTTTGCTTTTTATTAAAATTTAGCAATAGTTTTTATAAAACAAGTTTTATTTATTATATAATTTTTTAAAAAATTATATTAATAAAAAAGTTTTAAGTTTATATATTTAATATTTTTGTTAATATATATTTATATAACTTTTATATTTGTTAAATTATTTATTTATATATATAAATTAGCTAATATATATTATAAAGTTATAAAAACAACTAATTTTTAAATTAATATATTATATATATATTAGTTTATAAAATAAAATAGCACTTTTAAGTATATAACTTGTATATATTATATAATATATTGTTATACTTTTATATAACAATTTTAAATATATTAAATAAGTTATTTTTATATAAATAGCTGTTATTTTTTTTATATAACAGCTTTTGTTATATTTAGTTCGTTTTAAATATATTAAGCTTTATAGTTTTAAAGCTTAAATATTTATATTTAGTTTTTTTATTGATATTATTACTTTTTTTTTTTAATATAGTTTTAATATTAACTTAAAATAAATTTAATTCTATATAAATATAAGTAAATATTAATAATAAATATAAATATAAACATTTTGTTAAAAAAGTTATTAGAACTAAAAGATTACAAGCTAAAAAAACTAAACTTAATATTATAGCAACTTTGTTATATATTATACTAGCTCTTTTTTTTTAATTTAATAAAAGAAACAACAATAACAATAATAACAACAACAAATAAAAACTTTTAGCTTTAATAATAATATTTAATAATAATAATAACAACAATAATAAAGAATTAGTTTTGTTAGTTTAGTTGTTATTGTTGTTTTTTTAAAAACTTTTGAAGCTTTTTTTTTTTATTTTACTTATTATTATTATTCGCTTTTTTTTTAAATTTTTTTTTTAGCTATTTTTTGTTTTAGCTTTTTTTATTAAAATATATTTATTTAATTCTTTTAATATTTATATATTTAATATTATAAACTAAATAATATATATATTTAAAAACATTTTTTAAATATATTTAAACATTTTTAAAATATATTTTATTTTTAAAATATACTTTTTATTTTATTTAAACTTTTAAACTAATTTAAATATATTTTTTAAATATATTTTTAAACTTATAATTATTTATAAAATTAAAAAGTAATAAAAACAAATTTATTTATAAAATTTATTAAGTTTTAATATTGTTAATTATTTTATTATATAAATATTAAATATTTATAATATTGTTAATATATATTTATTTTAAATATTTAATTTATAATAAAAATTGTTGTATTATAAACTATATTTATATTTAAACAAATAAATTTTAAAAGTAGTTAATATATACAATATAGCTAATAAATAGTTAAAGTAGCTAAATAGATTTTATTATTTATTAAAAACAATAAATCTATTAAAAATTAAATAAAATAATAAATATAAAAAAATAAAAGTAATAAATAAAAAAACATTTATATAAATATATCAATTTAATTAAAAAGATTAAATTTGTTTTTTAGTTTTTTCAACTTTAGTTTTTTTTTTAAAATATATAATATTATTTAATTTTTAAATTTATTACTAATATTATATTTATTATAAAACTAAAGTTTATTTTAACTATTTAAAAAAACAATAAATTTTAAAAAAGTTTTTAAATAAATTAATTAATTTTAATATATTAAAATAATATAATTAACTTTTAATAATAACATATTTATTACTAATTATAAAAAAGCTAAATAATACATTTAATTTATTAAAAATAAATTAACAAAGTTTGTTTTTTAAATATAAATAAATTATAAATAAAATAAACTATATTAATAGTTTTAAAACTTTTAAAGTTTATTTAAAAATTATATAAAACATATTTATATTATAAAATATATTATAAATAATAATAATAAGTTTTATTATAACATTTTTAATAATAAAAAACTTTTTATTTTTAATATTTATAAAAAGTTTAAATTTGTTTATAAAAACTTTAAAAAATATAACAAATAATAGCAATATATAATTATTAATAAAACTATATATAACAATATAATTAAAAAAATAATAATTAATACTAAATATTTTATTATTTAAAATAAAACTTTTTAAATAGTTTTTGTTTTTTTTATTAAAAATAAAAAAAAAATATAACTTAAATATAATAAATTAATAACTTTTAAGTAATTTTAAATAATAACAAATATTTATAATAAAATAATATATTAAAAGTTTAAATATTAAATTTTATAATTAAACATTATTTAAAAAACTATAAAAAAACTAAAAAATATAATAAATTTTTTTAAATAAAACGTTTATTTTTTATATATTTAAATAGTTAAATTAAAAAAAAAACTAAATAATAAAAAATAAATATAATTTATTAAAAAGCCGATTTTTAAAATATTATGTTTTATAAAGTTATAAATATTTATAAAAAAAAAATTATAAATTTAAAAAGTTAAATCGAAGTTTTTTAAAACTAAATTATATTTATAGTAATAATATTAAAACTTATATTAATAGCTTTTATTAACAACTTAGTTTTTGTTAAAATAATTTAAAAACAAAAGTAAAAATAAAAAAATATTTTAAAATCTAAAACTATTAATAAAACTTTTATAATTATTAAAAAAAAAACTAAGTTATTAATTAAAACAATTAATTTATTTATATTTATTAATAATAAATTAGTTAAAAATAAAAATAAAATTTAATTTAAATATTAGTTTATATTATTAAAAAATAAATTAATTAAAAATATTAATTATTATAACTAAAACTTAAAAAAAATTAATTATATTATTAATTAAATAAAAAGTTTTATTTTGAAAAATATTATAATATTTATTATAAATAACTATAAAAAAAAACTTATTTTAAAAATAAATATAAAAGTTTTAAATTATTTATTTATTTATTATTATAATTTTAATAAATATAAAAAAATATAAATTAAATATTAAAAATTTAAAATATAAAATTTTAATAAATTTATATAATTTAATATAAAATTTATTAAATAAATTAAAATAGTTTAAATTAATTTTATAAATTTTAAAAAAAACTTATATAATAAATTATAAAAATAAATTAATAAATTATATATTAAAAAACTATATAATAATTAAATAATATTTATTAACTTTTATAACTATATTTAAATATATAATTATTAATAATATAAAAACTTTATTATTTAAAAAATATAATAAAAAAAAACTTTTTAAAAATAATTAAATAAAAAAAAATTTAAAACTTAAAAAAAAAAAAAACTTACTATTAGTAGAACTTTTTATATATATATATATATAAAAAGATTTAAAATAATCTATAAAGTTTAAAGTTTGTTTTTAAATTTTAAAATTTTATATTAATTTATATATATATTTTATAAAAAAAAGTACAATTAAAAAAGTTATATATAAGTTATTTATATATATATATATATAAAACTTATAAATTTTATAAATTTTAATAAATTTTTATATTTTTTATTTATTTAGTTATTTAATAAAGATTTTAGTTTAAGTTTTAATTATATATATTTAATATATATATATAAGTTTTATTAAATTATTAGTTTAATATTAAAGATTTTTTTTTTTATATAATAATTTTAGTTTTAATATTAACTAATTTTTTGTTATTTTTTTTACTATTTAATTAATTTATATATATTTTTATTTATATAATTAATTTATTTATATTAATTAGCTTTTTTAATATTTAATTAAATATTTTTTTTATATAAATATTTATTAAATTATTTTTATAATTTTGCGATTTTTATATATTTTTCGAAATATTATAATATTAATTATAAGTTGTTTTTTTTATATAGTTTTTAATTTAATTAAATATTTATATAAAAATTTAAAATTAATATATATAACTAATAATATAATTAATAATTTTATTATATAAATAATTTTTTAAAAAGTTATATTAAATATAATAATATAATTAAATCTATTAATTATATTATATAATTTATTTGTTAATATATTATATATAATTTATTTATATTTAATTAAATTTTAATAAATAATATTATTTTTAATTGTAAAAGTATTTTTTATATAACTTTTATTAATTAATATAATTATAAATTTAATTTAAAAACTTAAATTTTTATTATTTATAAATATTTTATTAATAAAAATAAAAATTTTTATATAATTAAAGTTTAAAAATATATAGTATAATTTTTATTATATATTATTAATTTATTATTATATTTATATATTTAATATTTTAATGTTGTTTTTTAATAATTTTTAAATTTATATAACAATTAATAAATTATATAATATTTTTAATTAATATATTAATATAATATATATATTTTAAATTTATTAATTAATATATTATTAAAAATAATTTTTTATATAAAAGTTAATAATATATAATTATTTAGTTTATTTTTATTAAATAAAAAAATTTTTTATTTATTTATTTAAATTTTGTTTTTATTAAATTTAATAAAATATTTAAGTATTAATTTTGTTTTTAGTTTTATATAAAATAATAGCTTAGTTTTTTTTTTATACGAAAATTTTTTAAATATAATATTAAAAATATTATTTGTTTGAAATTTTATAATCATAAATTTGTCGAGTTTTTTTTTAATATATAATAAATATAAATTATATATAAATATTTTTATATTTAATTTTTAATAATAATATTTATAATAAATTTTATATTAATATAATTTTAATTTAGTTAATTTATATAATAGTTATATAATTTAAAATATAATATTTGTTAAATATTTATTTTTTAGTTTTTTTAATAAATAAATATAAATTTTTTAGTTTAATTTATTATATAATTATATATATATTTAAAAAATATTTTATAATTTTATATATATATTATAGTTTTAAATTAATAATAGTTTTAAAATTATAATAAACTATTAATTTATATATTAAATTATTAATATTTATATAAAAATTTAAACTTTATTATAATTTTTATAACTTTATATAATTAATTTAAACTTTTTATATAGTTTAATTATTTTATTTTTGATTTTTTATATAAATTTAATTTAAAAATTTTTTATTTAGTTATATTAATTTAAATTATATTATATAAATTAAAATATATTTTAAATTATTAATATATTTATTTTAGTTATATTTAATTGTTTAAAAAATATATTAAATATAATAATTATATTGTTTTATTTTAATTATATAATTAAAATATAATTATTAACTTTTTTTAATATAAAATATTAATTGTTAATAGTTATAAATAATTTTTTTGATTTGTTTTTATATCAAAGTTATAGCTATTTAACAATTTAAAAAAAATTATATAAAAAGTTATTTTTTTTATATAATAAATCAAATATAAATTTTTATTAATAATATAATTTAATTTATATATAATAAAACTTAGCTAATTTATTTATTATATTAATTATAATATTATAATTTTTAATTGTAAAAATTTTATATAGTTTTATTTAATTTTTATATTTTTTTTATATTTTAACTTTATTTTAAAAAAATAAAAAAAATATTTTATATAATAATATTAATTTGTTTTTAGTTTATATAACTTAGTTAATATTAATTTTTATATAAATATTTTTTAATATTTTTATAGCTTTTTATATAACTTTTGTTTTTTAAATAATTTTTAATAAAAAAAATAAATTACTATTAATTTTAAAATAAACTTTAAAAACTAATAAAATAAATATAAAACTATTTAATTTAATTATATTATTTAAAATTTTTATAACTATTTATAATATTATTTTTTTATTTATATAAAAACTGATTTTTTTATATAAAATATCGAATATATAATAAAATAATATATATATTTGTTTGACTTTTTTAATAGCTTAATATATTTTAATAAATATTTTTTTATATAAAGTTTTAATTAGTTATATATTATTACAAAATTTTTTAAATAAAAAATTTATATTAAAATTATATATAATATAATTAAATAGCTTTTAATATATTAAAATTTAATATTAATATAATATATTTTAAATATTATATATATTTAAAAACTTTAAAAATTTAATTATTTAAAACGAAATGTTTATTTTAATTATATATAAAATCGGTTAGTTATTAATTTATATAATATTAATAACAATTTTATAGTTAAAATTATATTTATTTTTTAATAAAAATTTAAATTTTTTTAAAGCTTAATTATATAATTAATAATAATAACAAAACTTTTTAATTTTTTAAAATATTAAAATATTAATATTATTATATTTAATCTTTTATAGTAATTTTATAAGTTTTTTTATATAAAAATATTTAAATTAACAATATAATTTTTAAAGTTTTTATTTTATAAAATAATTTGTAATTTTTAATTAATTAATATTAAAAAATAAATGTTTTTATTTTTATATAATTAATATTATTATATTATTTTATTATATAATTATATTTTATATATTATTAAAATAAATATATAGTTAGTTTATATTTTATAATAATAGTAAAAACAAAGTTAATATATTTAAAATATAAAATTTAATCAGTTTAATTAATATTAAAATTGTTATAATATTTATAATTTTAAAGTTTTTAATATTATTAAATTAAATTGCTATATTATTTAAAATTTAGTTTATTTATATAAAAAAGTTTTTTTATATAAAAGTTTTAATTTAAGTTTTTTTAATAGTTAAAACTTTAGCTATATTAATATTTTATAAAATATTTTAATATTTTATATTATATTAACTATTTAAATAAAAATTATTTAATATTAATATTTAGTTTTAAATATATATATTTTTTTCTATTATATAATAAAAATATATTAAATTTATTAAAAATTAAACTGTTTTATTTTTAGTTTTAAAATCTAAATTGTTATTAAATTTATTATTATATAAAAAATCTTTATTATTTTTATAATTTAATATAAATATATTATATTTTTTATATAATAAAACTTTTTATTTTAAAATATTATATATAGCAAAATATTGCTTTTTTATTTTTAATTTTTTTTATTAGTTATAATTAATAAATTAACAATTAAGTTTTTTATAAATAAAATATTTTTTATTATTTTTATTATTTTTATTATTTTTATTATATAATTATTATAGTTTTTTATAAAAAAAATTTTTAAAGCTATAACTATATAATTGTTTTAAATATTTAATATTATATTATTTATTAATAAAATAAATATTTGTTATATAATAGTAGTTTATTTTTCGATTAAAAAAAACTTATAGTATTATTTATAAATTAAAAAATAAAGCTTTATATATAAATTTTTAACTAATTAAAATAAGTTTAAATTTAAATATATTAAAATATATTTATATAACTGTTATATAAAATAATATTTTTTTATAATAATTAAGTTTTAAAATATATTATATAAATTAAAATTTATTAATTATAATTTCTAATATTTTAAATATTATTTTTATTAAATTATTTTATTTTATTTATATAAAAATAATAATAGTTTAATTAATTTAATATTAATTATAATTAATTATTATATTAAAATAATTATTAAATATTATATAAATTTCGTTTTATTTATATATTAAATTAATATAGTTAAAATAATACTGTTTAATTTTTTCTTTTAATATAAAAAAAAATATTATATAATATTATTTTTTAATAATTTTAAATTAACAATATATTAAAATAAAAATTTAAACTTTGTTATATAATATATTATATAGTTTATTACTATAGTTTTAGTTAAATTGCTATATTTTAGTAAATATAATAAATTAAGCTGTTTTAATTAAATTATTATAAATAATTTAAATAAAAAAAAATTTATATAATTAATTTTTATATATAAATAAAAGCGCAGAATATATAGTAAAAATCTCAAAAGTAAATATAAATTTTTAAGTTTTTATTTATACAAAAAAAAAAAATATTTAATTATTTGTACTAAATATTAAAATATATATTAATATTGTTAGCTTTAATATAATTAGTTATAATATTAAATAGTTTGTTTATATAACTAAAAATTTTAATATATTTACTAATATAAATATTAAAACTATTTATATAAATATATTATTGTTTAAGTTTTTATTATTTTTGTTTATATATTTTTTAATAATATATAAAAGTTTGTTTTTAAATTATTTTCTATATATTTTAATATTTTTATTACTTTTAGCAATAGCAATAAATTTTTTTTAAAATATATAATTAATATTTATTAATATTAGTTTTATTTAGCTATTAAAATTTATTTTAAACATTTATATAAACTGTTTATTTTCGATTTTTAATTATATATAGTTTTATAAATATTTTGTAAAATATATTATTAATTATAAAAGTTCAATAAATTAGTCGGAATTAATAGTTATATTTTAATATTTAAAATCGGTTTGTTTTTTTTAAACTTTTATTTAAATATTGCTACTTTTAGCTATATTTATATATATAAATTTATTTTTATTATATAAAGCTGCTAATTTATTGTTTTAAGTTTGTTTAATTGTTATAGTTATAACTATTATAGTTATTTTTATTATAAATGCTAATATAGTTATAAAAAATAATAAAATAAAAAAAATAAAATAAATAAAATAATCAAAAAAATAAATATATAAAATAGTTTATAGTTTTATTAATTTTTATATAAAAATAATTAAGCTATTATATAAAATTAATTTTAATTTTAAAATATTTAAATCTTTTTTGTTTAATAATTAATTTAATATATTTTTAGCTAATCGATATAAATAATAGATTATTTTTTATATAAAAAAAAAAAATATAAAAGCTATTTTTAATAATAGCTAGTTTTTGCTTTTTTATTTTATTAATTTATAATTATATTTTATAATTACTAATTAATATTAATAAAACTTTATATATATATATATATAAAAAGATTTAAAATAATTTATAAAATTTAAGGTTTATTTCTAAATTTTAAAGTTTTATATTAATTTATATATATATTTTATAAAAAAAAATACAATTAAAAAAGTTATATACAAGTTATTTATATATATATATATATAAAATTTATAAGTTGTATAAATCTTAATAAGTTTTTATATTTTTTATTTATTTAGTTATTTAATAAAGATCTTAGTTTAAATTTTAGTTATATATATCTAGTATATATATACAAGTTTTATTAAATCATTGGTTTAATATTTACAAAATTAAATTTATATTAAAAAAGTAATATTAAATATTTAAATATTTTCATTTTAAATATACCTTTAAATAGTTATTACATTTTAATTAAAACTTTATTTAATTAAATAAAAGTTTTAATTTTATAAAATTAATATTTTATATATTATAATTAAAAATATAAAAATAGTAAATATTTTTATAAATTTAACTTTAAATAAATTAATATAATTTATATTAATATTATTTTTATTTAAATTATAAAGTTTAAATAAATATAAACTATATTAAAAAAAAACTAAAAAATATTGTTTAAAATAATTAAATTGTTATTTTAAAATAAATTTATATATTAATATTAAATATAAATAAATATAAAAAAATACTATTTAATTTTTTATAAAAACTATTAAAAAAAAACTTTTTTTTTATAAACTATATAATAATAAATAATAAATTTATTTTATTAATAAAAGTATTAATTAATATAAAAATAAATATATATTTATTAATTAAATTAAAATTTGCTATAAAGATTTTAAAATATTTAAAATTTAAAACAATTATAAAATTTATATTATTTTAAATAATAAATTATAATAAAAAAGCTATATAAACTATTAATATTATTTTAAAAATATATTTTTATATATAAAACAAAATAATTTTAAATATATTTTTATTAATAATAAATATAAAATATAATATTATTATAAAAAAGAAATATTTAAATTATTATAATATTTTAATAAATAATAAAAAAAAAAAGCTATTATTTTTTAATAATTAAAAATTAAAATATTAAATTTTTAAAATTTTAATAAATAATATAAAAGATTTAATTATTAATTTTAATTATTAACAAAATATAAATTATTAATAAAAATTAATAAATATAAAAAAAAAAAAAAAAAAAAACTAAATATATAAATTAAATATATTAAAAAAAAAAAAAAAAAAAAAAATATAAAAATTAAATTTAAAAAGATTTACTTTTATATTAATAAATTTAAATATTAAAAAAAACAAATAAAAATTATTTAAAAAAAAAGTTTTTAATTATTTTTTAATTATTTATTTTAATTTTATAACTTTTATAAACTAGTTTTAATATAAATAAAAACTATTTATAGCAAAAAATATAATATATAAAATATATTTTAAAAAAAAAAGCTTATAAAAATAACTTAGATTTTTATATTTTTTAATAAAAAAAAAACATAAAAACTATAAATTAAAAATAAAATATAATTAATATAACTTATATTAATTATAAAAAAATATAATTAAATAATATAAATATTAATTAATTTAAATTAATATTATTAATATTATAAAATTTAATATAATAATAAAACAAAAAAATATTATTTTATATAATATAATTTTATTATATAAATTAAATTAAATAATTTTTTAAAAAAAATATAAAAAATTAATAAAAAATAAAAAAAAATTAATAAAAACAATATTATATATAATATTTAAAAAATATTATAAATATTTCGATATATTTAATAAAGTAATTTTAAATAACTTTTTTTTATATTGTTTAAATATTAATTATTAAATTATTATTAATAAATTTTTTAAAACTTTTTTAAAATATAATATATTATATGAAATATTATTAAAAAAAGCAAAAATATATTAAAAAATATATTAATAATAATTTAACAACAGATTTTATTAAATTAATAATAATATTATAAATAATACTAGTTTTATTTATTAAAAAAAAACGATTTTTTATAATTATATATAAATTATAAAAAGTTAAATTTAATTATTTAAAAAAATAAATATTTTTTATTTTTAATTAATAAAACTTTAATTAAAATATTTTAAATTAAAATTTATATAAAAATAAATATTTAATAAATTTTTTATTATATTTAAATATTTAAAAAAAATAAATTATTAATAGTTTTTTAAATAAAATATAAAATTTATTAATTTAAAATATTTTTATTTAAATTAATAAATAAATTTATAATGTTTTAATATTATATAAATAATATATTAAAAAATTATTTAAATATTTTTTATATAATATATATTAATAATATATTAATTTATTTTAATAATAAATTAAAATATAAATATTATATTAATAAAATATTAGCTTATTTAAAAAAAAACTAAATTATAAACTAATTTTAAAAAATATAAATTTTATATAATAAAAACTAAGTTTTAAAATTTATTATAAAAATATATAAAATAAAAATTAATTTAAATAAAATAAAAATTATATATTATTAAATTTTATTTTGTAATAAAAAAAAAATATTTTTTAAAAAAATATAATTATTTTTAAACTTTTATAACTTTTATAAAAAGTTTATAAATAAATATAAATAAATTATAAAATTATTTATTAACTTTATATATATTAATATAATATTTTAATAAATTTTAAAATATTAAAAAATATTTAAAGCTTTATAAATAATTTTAATAAATATATTTATTTTATATTATTTTTTTTATAATATTAAAATTATAATAAAAATTAACTTTTTTAATAAAATAATATTAAATATATTATTTTAAAAAAATAGTTTAAAAAATTTATAAAAATTAATAGCTTTTTTTTAAAAAATATTTTATAATATAAAACTTAATTATAAAATATATAATAAAAAAATATTAATAGTTATAAAAAAAGTATTATATAAAAAAACAAAACTTATTAATATATAACGCTTTTTTATAATTTTAATATATTATATAATTTTAAAATATTTTAATATAAAAAAAATGTTAAATTTTTAATAAATAAAATAAATAAAATTTATAAATTATTATTATTTTATAATTATATATTGTTTAAATTTAAAAAATATTATTGTTAATATTTTTTTAAAGTTTTTAAAAAATATAAAAATATAAAAAAAAAAAACAAATAAAAAACAATAGTTTTATTTAAATTAATAACTTTTTTAAAAAAAACTTTTTAATAGTTTATAATAATATATATATTAAAAAATAACATTATATTTTTATTAATTTTTAAAATATTATTAATTAATTTAGTTTTAAAAACTAATAAAATAATAAAGTTTATTATAAATAGTGTTTATATTTAAGTTTGTAAAAGTATAATATAGATTAAAAAAAGTAGACCTGCAAAGTTAAGTCAAAGAAAAAAACCTAAGAGCTTCTTTTATTTATTTAATTTACTAATATAAAGTAGTTTTAAATAAAACTAGTGCTAAAAATATATACAAAGTGGTTTTAAAAAATTTATTTTTTAAAATCTCTATATTTATTTATATTATAAAATTAATAAAAGTTTAATTAAATATAAAAAAAAAGTTTATATTAATTAAAATTTAAATTAAATAATATTAAATTATTTAAAATTATATAAAAAATATTTAATAGTATTAAATATTAATTATTTATATATTAAATTAATTAAAAAAAAATATATTTGATTAATTATTATATATTTAAAAAAAAAATAAAACAAAAGTTTTAATAACTTAAAAATATTAATAATTTAAAATTTATAAAAAAATAAATTAATATATAATAAACTATTTATATAAAATAATTAAAACTTTAAAAAATAAAATATTAAAAAAATTGAAATTTTTAAAAGTATTAAAATATATATAAAAATATATAATAATAAATTTAAAATATTTTTTTTTAATAATAATAAAAATAATATAACTTTTTATATAATTAATAAATTATTTAAATTTATATAAATTATAGTTTATAAAAATATAATAACTATAAAATAAACTATAAAAATATATTATAATAAATTATATTAAATATATAATTAATTAAAAAATTTTATTAATAATTATAGTTTTTAATTTATAATTAAATTTATAAATAAACTATTTTAAATTTATAAATAAAAACTAAATTTTTTTTTTATTAATTATAAATAAATTATTAAATAAATAAAAATTATATATTAATAAATAAATTAAAAATTATAGTTTTTTATTAATTATTTTTAAAAAAATTAATTTAAAATATTATTAATATTAAATATAATATAAATATTATTATTATATAAATTATTAGAAAATTTATTTTTATATAAAATATTAATTAATTAAATTATAAAAATAACATTTAATTAAAAAACTAAAATAAAAAAATTAATATTTAAATTAATAAAAAAAGTTAAATTATAAAAAAATATAAAACTTTATAATTAAAATATATAAATATATAATAATAACAAAATAATAAATATTTTAAATTTAATAAAAAATAATTAATTAAATTAATAAATATTAATAAAATTTAAACTTTTTAATAAAAAATCAAATATATATTTTATAAAAAAAAACTAAATAAATAAATTAATTTAATAATAAATTAAATTATTTAATAATAAAAATATATTATAAAATTATTAATAATAATAAAAAAAATACTTTTAAATTTTATTTATTAAATTTTTTAAAAAAATTTTAATAGTTTTATATAAATTAATTATATAAATATTTAAAAAATTTATTTTTAAAATAAAATTTTAAATATTTAAAAAAAAAAGTTATAAATTTTAAATATAATAAAAAAAAATAAAAAATCGAAAAAGTTTTATTATTATATATTAAATTAAACAAATTTATTATAAAATAATGTAAAAAAAATAAAATTATAATAATTAATAATATTTAATAAATATTTTAAAAAACTTTTTAATATATTTATAAATATTTTATAATTAAAACTTTAATATAAAAAGTTTTTTAATAAAATTATTAAAATAAAAAAAAATAAAATAAAAAAAAATATTTATAAAAAAATATTTTAATAATAACAAAATTAATATAAAAAAAAATATTATATATATAAAAAATAAAAAAGTTTTTAAATATATATATAATATTATATAAAAATTAATAATTTTATTAAATTAATTATTAATATATTAAAAAAATAATAAAAATTAAAAGTTTTTATATATAAATTAATTATATATATTAAAAATATTTTTTTATTATTTAAAAATATTAATTTATAAAAAGTTTATAGTTTAAATATTTGTTATAATAAAAATTTAAATTAAGTTTTTTTTATATAAAAAAAATTATTATAAATTATATTTATATTTAAATAAATAAATTTTAAAAGTAATTAATATATATAATATAATTAATAAATAATTAAAATAATTAAATAAATTTTATTATTTATTAAAAATAATAAATTTATTAAAAATTAAATAAAATAATAAATATAAAAAAATAAAAATAATAAATAAAAAAATATTTATATAAATATATTAATTTAATTCAAAAAGTTAAATTTATTTTTTAATTTTTTTAATTTTAGTTTTTTTTTAAAATATATAATATTATTTAGTTTTTAAATTTATTACTAATATTATATTTATTGTTATATATTAATATTTGTAAAAAATAAAACTATTAATTAAATAATTTAATTATATATAAAAATTTAAATATAAAAAAAAAAAAAAACAGAAAATTTAGCTAGTATAAAGTAATAAAAATAAATAATATATAAACTATTTAAAGCAGGGTTGTGATTTGAGTTATTTAAACTTGAGTTTGAGTTTAAAATTTAAGTTTGAGTTAGTTATTAACTAAACTTAAACTTAACTAAGTTAGTTAGTTAGCAAACTTAAACTTAATTAAGTTAGTTAATTAATAAACTTAAACTTAATTAAGTTAGTTATTTAGTAAACTTAAACTAACTTAATTAAGTTTTAAGTTAATTAGTTAAAACTTAAAACTCAAAAATAAAAACTATATATAAATTTTACTATATATATAAAAATAATTAAAAAAAATAAAAATAAAAATATATTTAAATATATATTATATTAATTTATATTCTTTATATTATTATTGTTTTATTAAATAATTACATTAATTTAAAAATTAATTAAACTTTAAAGATTTAAATTTATATATATAAATATAAAATATAATAAATTAATATAATATAATATTTTTATAACATTTATATTTTTATATTTTTATAATATAATATATTATTATATTATTATATTATTATATTATTATATTATTATATTATTATATTATTATATTATTATATTATTATATTATTATATTATTATATTATTATATTATAAACTTGTGATTTTATTTAATACTTTTTATTTGTATTTTTATTTATAGTCATTTATTTTTATTTTTATTTTAAATAATAAACTAATTTATTTAAGTAAATAATATTAAACAAAACTTAAAAATTTATAATTTAATATAAATATATTAATAATTATATTTATGTTTTAAAAATTAAGTTTTTAAAATTTTAATATTTATATAGTTTTATAATTATTTATAAATTATATTTAAAACTTAATATTTAACATTAAATTTTAAATTATTAAAATAGTTTTAATAAATTTTAAAAAATAATAATAAATTCAAACTTATTTTTAACGTTATAATAATATAAAGTTTATATTTTTAGCTTTAATATTATTTAAATAAATAATTATATTAAATATATTAAACAAAACGTTTTAGTTATATTTTTAAAGTTTATTTTATTTATAATAATTAATTATATTTTTATTATTATAGCTAAAAATATAAACTTTATATTGTTATAAAGTTAAAAATAAACTTAATTTTATTATTATTTCGTTATATATTTAATTTTTTTATTTTTTATAAGTTATATTGTTTTAAAAAGATTTAAATTTTAATATATTTATTTTAAACTTAATTAAATATAAGTTTAATAGTTAGCAAATTTAAACTTAAATTATAATATATAATAATAATAATATATAATGTTTTATATATAAATAATTAATAATAAAAAAAATATATAAAAAATATTAAAATTATAATATAATATTTAATATAAATATAATTTATTATATTATTTATTTTATTAAAAAAAAGTTAAAAAGCTATATTTTTAAAAAGATTTAAAAATATAGTAGCTTTTTACGAATGTTGTAGCGTTTGTAAAAAGCTATTATAATGCTTTAGTTAAAAATCGAACTTAAAACTTTTAAATAAATCTTAAAGAGTTATTACTATATTACTAAGGCTTATTATTATTATATACTATGTTTTTTATTATTATAAAGTTAGTTTTTTTAAATAAAAACTTTAAAAAAAAAACGAAAAAAGCACTTTTTATTAAATTTTAGTTTTTATATTAAATTAATATTAAAAATAATATATTAAATAAAGAATTATATTATTATAATATTATTATAAAACTTGTTTTTTTTTTAATTTTTAAATTATAATAATATTAATTATATTAACATTTATATATTAATAATATTAACAAAAACAAGCTTTTAACTATATTAATAATATATTAATAATTTAATAAGTAATTTATATATATTATAAATATTATTTTTTAAAAAAATTAATTTATAAATTTTAATTATTAGAAATATATAATATAAAATATTGTTTTTATAACTTATTTACTGCTTTAATATATATTATAATTTTATAATATAATTTTGTTATAACATTTATATTTTTATATTAAATTTATATTTAAAATTATAATTTAAATTATTTAAAAAATAAAAATACTTTATATATTTTTATAATATAATATATTATTATATTATTATAATATTATATTTTTATATAATATATTATTATATTATTATATCATATAAAATGTAAATATTATAAATTATTTTATAAATTATATAATATTTATTTTTTTATTTATTATATTTTTTTAAATTATAAATTTTCGAAATTATTTTATTATATATAAAATTTTTTATTTATTTAAATATATTATATTATTAATTTGTTATTATTAACAAAAATAATTATAGTTAAATTTTTTATTTATTTTTAACTTTATATATATTATATATATATATATTAATTTATTATAAATTAATATATTATAATTTATATTATTATTATATTATAGTTTATTATTATTTATTTAAATTTATTTATAGTGACTTTAAATAAATAATATAAATTTAATATTATTTAAAATTTATAATTAATTTAAAATAATAGTTTTAAGTTTTAATTTTTAACTTTTAAATTTTTTTTTAATTTTATATATGCTATATATTATTATATATTTAAATAAAAAATAACTAACAATAGTAATAAATAAAAAAAATATATAATAAAAATCTACTTTTATTTTTGATTATTATTTTTGTTATTTTTGCTTTTTTTACTGTTTATTTTTTTGTTTTTTTTATATTGTTGTTGTAAAATCTATAAGTTTTTAATATTTTAACTTTTTAATAAAGTTAAATATTTTACTGTTTCTGGTTGTAGTAAGTTTTTATTTTTAGTAATAATATTACTAGAAATAGAAAAGGTTCATTTAATAGAAGCTGAAGTAACTGGAATAGCTAAATAACGTTTTGCTAAAATATTTAATATAAAAAAGTGTAAATTATTAGTTTTTTATTATAATAAAACATCAGTTTATAAATAAATTAGTTAATATTTTTATAATAAATATAAATTAATTTATTGTTTTTGGAAATTGACTTTTATTTAAATATAAAGTAACTTTTTTAATATTTTGGCTATTATTTGAAAGTATATAAATATCGTTGTTACTATTTAGTTGAATATTGTTTGAATTTAAATTTATATTTAAATTATTGTTGTTTTTTTTTTTGTTTTTTAAGCTAAAAATTAGTTAGTTAATTTATTTTAATAAATAAATAAACAAATAATTTATTATATATATATTTTTTTTAAGTAATTTAATAATATTAGGTTTAATATTATTATAGTGAAAAAATAAGCTAAATTGTTTAAAATGACTAAGTTTATATATAAGGTTTAATATAACCGCTAATAAATAAGCTTTATATTTATTTAGTAATTTTGATATATTTATTTTTTGTGGAAAATAAATATTTAATTTATAACAGCTTTGATTAATAGCTTTAATAAATTTAGTTAAAACTAGAAACTAAATTAATAAAAATATTAATATATAATTAAAGTTTAATTAATTAATAAAATAACTTACTAATAGGTTTTTTAATTGAAGTTTAGTTTGAAATTTGTTAATTTTAGTTTTTAAATCTTTTTAAACTTTATAAATAAATAAAATATTATATAATGCTGTAATATAGTATTTTTTTTGTAAATAAACCGATGGTTTAACAAAAATTTCGAATATTTTTTTTAATTCTGTTAATATTTGCTATTTTAAAAAGTTTAAAAATAGCTTTTTAAATTTTTTATTAGTAGTATTTTGATTTATATAACTTAAAGGTTTTTTAAGTTTAATAAATGTAAAAAGCATTTGATAAATCGAATTTCAATGTGTAAGTAAATTTATTAATTAAATTAATAAAAGTAAAAATAAAAATAACTATTAAATATAACATATTAAGTGAAATAACTTTCTTTTTATAAGTTATTGATAAAATATCGTTAGTTTTAGCTTTATTTATTTCTTTAATAAAGCTTTTTTGAATATTAGTTGTATTTTTTGTTAAAACAGCAATTTGTTAAATACGGTTTATTAAATCTATAAATTAAATTAGTAAATAAATAAATAAATAAATAAATAAATAAATAAATAAATAAATAAATAAATAAATAAATAAATAAATAAATAAATAAATAAATAAATAAATAAATAAATAAATAAATAAATAAATAAATAAATAAATAAATAAATAAATAAATAAAATAAAACTTACTTGTTATAATATTGTAAAAGGTTTTAAAATAAAGTAGAATTTAAAATTAAAAAAAAAAGGTTATTTTCAATAATAAAAGTAAGAATTTTATTATAAGCTTTAGATTTAGTAAAAACAACAGAGTCGATTGTAGAAGTATGAGGGCGTTTTCGGCTAGTTAAATCAAAAATTAAAAAAGAACTAGTTGCAATAAAAAATCCTTAATATAAATAGTTAGTAATAATAAATAATATAATAAATTAAAAGTAAATAAATAAAAATAAACTAAATAAAATAAAATAAAACGTACTTTTTTATTTGCTTTATAATTTAGATTTAGCATTATAAGCAGTAAAAAAGTGTTTTTAAATATAGTGCCGTTAAAAATTCAAACTTTAAAAGCTAGCAACTTTTGTAGTTACTAAATATTTACACTTATAAATATAAATTAATAAATAAATTAATAAAAATAAATAAATTAATAAAAAAAATAAAACTTATAAAGTATAAAAAATAACTATTTTTCTAGGTATAAAAAGATTAATTAATAAAAAACATCTTGTAAATAAATCTTCTTTAAAAATATAAATCTCGGTTTTAATATTTTTTAGTTCGAAGTCTTGTTGATTTTCTTTAGTAATAAAATAAATAAAATTAACTTCAAAAGTATTAGCTTCAGAATTAGTTAGTTCTGAATTATTAAATTCAGAAATAACTGATTTAAAAGGAATAACTTTAGAAATAAAAAATTCAACTTTAAAAACATCAGATAAAAAAGCCATTATATATATATTATTATATAAATATAATAATAAAAATATAATAATAAAAGCTAAAAAAGCAGTAGTAAAAGTGTAAATATAAAGTAGTAGCAAAAGTAGTACTAATAAAATAATCTTAGAATGCTTTAAAAAAAATAAAAACAAAATAATAATAAAGTTAACAATATATATAACTAATATTAATTAATAAAAATAAATTATAGCTAATTATTCTATAAAATCAAATAATTCAAATTAAAATAATTACTAATTATTAAATAGTAATAATGTTTATTAAATATAACGCAATATTAAGCAATATAAAATAAGCTATGCAAAATAAATAATTAATAATACTAGTAAAATAATTATACAATAGTAATATTATTAATAAAATTTACTAAATATAACATAATATTAAATAATATAAAATAAGCGATACAAAATAAGCAATTAATAATACTAGTAAAATAATTACACAATAGTAATATTATTAATAATATTTACTAAATATAACATAATACTAAGCAATATAAAATAAGCTATGTAAAATAAGCAATTAATAATACTAGTAAAATAATTACGCAATAGTAATATTATTAATAAAATTTATTAAATATAACATAATATTAAGCAATATAAAATAAGCTATGTAAAATAAGCAATTAATAATACTAGTAAAATAATTATGTAATAGTAATATTATTAATAAAATTTATTAAATATAACGCAATACTAAGTAATATAAAATAAGCTATGCAAAATAAGCAATTAATAATATTAGTAAAATAATTATGCAATAGTAATATTATTAATAATATTTACTAAATATAACGCAATATTAAGCAATATAAAATAAGCTATGCAAAATAAGCAATTAATAATAGTATTAAAATAATCACGCAGTAGTAATATTATTTATAATACTATTAAAATAATTACGCAATAGTAATATTATTAATAATATTTATTAAATATAACGCAATATTAAGTAATATAAAATAAGCTATACAAAATAAGCAATTAATAATATTAGTAAAATAATCACGCAATAGTAATATTATTAATAATATTTACTAAATATAACGTAATATTAAATAATATAAAATAAGCTATGTAAAATAAACAATTAATAATATGATAAAAATAATTAGTTAATAGTAATATTATTAATAATATAACTTAAACGGGTTATAATTTGTAATTAATTAAATAGTGTTTATTTTATATATATTGTTGATTTTTTTTCTTTTTATTTATTTGTTTTTTTTTACCAAGCTATTATTTACTACATTTAATTTACTTTGTTTTATATTTATTACTTAGCTTTTTATTTAGCCTTTTAAATATTTTACTTCTTTTTATATTTTATATTTCTTTAGAACTTTAATTTTATTATATGCATTATTATACTATTTTAAAAATTTACTTTAATTTTTACGTTTATTATATAGCTTTATTTATTATATATTTACTTTAACAATAGTAGCTATAATATTATAATGTTTAATATTATATTTATAATAAGTTATTTTTATTTTATATTATTATTATATTTTATTAACTGAATTAGAAAATAATTATAGTTTTATATATAATATAAAACTGTTTTTATTAAATAAACTTTATACAACAAGTAAGTAACTATATATATTTTTTTTAAACAAAAACAATATATAATACTAATTTGAAAATAGAAAATAATTATAGTTTTATATATAATATAAAACTGTTTTTATTAAACAAACTTTATATAACAAGTAAATAACTATATATATTTTTTTTAAACAAAAATAGTATATAATATTAATTTGAAAATAGAAAATAATTATAGTTTTATATATAATATAAAACTGTTTTTATTAAACAAACTTTATATAACAAGTAAGTCACTATATATATTTTTTTTAAACAAAAATAATATATAATACTAATTTAAAAATAGAAAATAATTATAGTTTTATATATAATATAAAACTGTTTTTATTAAATAAACTTTATATAACAAGTAAGTTATTATATATATTTTTTTAAACAAAAACAGTATATAATACTAATTTAAAAATAGAAAATAATTATAGTTTTATATATAATATAAAACTGTTTTTATTAAATAAACTTTATATAATGATTAAATAAATATATTTATTTTTATAACAAAATATATTATATAATAATAACTTAAAAATAAAAAATTAATATAAGTTTATAAATATTATTATTATATAATATAAAACTTTTTTATATAAAACAATTTAATATAATAAATAAATAAATTTATTTATATTTATAAATATATATTTTATATAAAATTAATAGTTAAATAAAAAATAATTATATAAAATAAAGTTAAAATATAAAATAAATATATAATTATAAATATATTTTATAATAAATAATTAAAATATAATAAATTAATAATAACTATATTGTATATATTTAAATTTTAAATTTAAGTTAATAACTAATTAACTAATTAACTTAAACTTAAATTCAAACTCAAATTTAAATTAAATTAAATTTAATAATATATATATAATATTATTATTTATTTTTATATTTATGATTTAGTTTAATATTTTAAATATTTTAAATAATTTAAGTTTTTTAAGTTTTAAGTTTAAATTAATAATTAACTAATTAATTAACTCAAATTTAAACTTAAACTTAAATTTAATTTAAATTAAATTTAATAATAAATATATAATATTATTATTTATTGTTATATTTATTATTTATTATTATATTTATTATTTATTATTATATTTATAATTTATTATTATATTTATTATTTATTTTAATATTTTGAATATTTTAAATAATTTAAGTTTTTTATGTTTTGAGTTTGAGTTAATAATTAACTAACTAATTAACTTAAACTCAAACTTAAACTCAAATTTAAATTATATTAAATTTAATAATATATATATAATATTATTATTTATTATTATATTTATTATTTATTATTATATTTATTATTTATTATTATATTTATAATTTATTATTATATTTATTATTTATTTTAATATTTTAAATATTTTAAATAATTTAAGTTTTTTATGTTTTGAGTTTGAGTTAGTAATTAATTAACTAATTAACTCAAACTTAAACTCAAACTTAAATTTAAATTAAATTAAATTTAATAATATATATATAATATTATTATTTATTATTATATTTATTATTTATTATTATATATATAATTTATTATTATATTTATTATTTATTTTAATATTTTAAATATTTTAAATAATTTGAGTTTTTTATGTTTTAAGTTTAAGTTAATAACTAATTAACTAACTAACTTAAACTTAAACTCAAACTTAAATTTAAATTAAATTAAATTTAATAATATATATATAATATTATTATTTATTATTATATTTATTATTTATTATTATATTTATAATTTATTATTATATTTATTATTTATTTTAATATTTTGAATATTTTAAATAATTTGAGTTTTTTATGTTTTAAGTTTAAGTTAGTGACTAATTAACTAACTAACTCAAACTCAAACTTAAACTTAAACTTAAACTCAAACTCAAATTTAAATTAAATTAAATTTAATAATATATATATAATATTATTTTTTACTATTATATTTATTATTTGTTATTATATTTATTATTTATTATTATGTTTATTATTTATTTTAATATATTGAATATTTAAAATATTTTAACTTTTTTAAATTTTAAGTTTAAATTAATAATTAAATAATTAACTAATTTCAACTTAAACTTAAACTTAAATTTAAATTAAACTAAACTTAATAATAAATATATAATTTTATTATTTATTATTTATTATTTATTATTTATTATTTATTATTTATTATTTATTATTTATTATTTATTATTTATTATTTATTATTTATTATTTATTATTTATTATTTATTATTTATTATTTATTATTTATTATTTATTATTTATTATTTATTATTTATTATTTATTATTTATTATTTATTATTTATTATTTATTATTTATTATTTATTATTTATTATTTATTATTTATTATTTATTATTTATTATTTATTATTTATTATTTATTATTTATTATTTATTATTTATTATTCATTATTTATTATTTATTATTTATTATTTATTCTTTATTCTTTATTTTTTATTTTTTATTATTTATTATTTATTCTTTATTCTTTATTTTTTATTATTTTGTAATTTTAAGTTTTGAGTTTTTTAAGTTATTAACTTAAATTAACTTAATTGAGTTTGAGTTAGTTATTAACTAAACTCAAACTTAACTAAGTTAGTTAGTTAATAAACTCAAACTTAATTAAATTAGTCAGTTAGCAAATTCAAACTTAAAAAAGTGGGTTTAAGTTAGTTTGAGTTTGAGTTAATTAGTTAATAACTTAAAAAACTCAAAAAACTTAAAACTTAAATCACAACTATGATTTAAAGTAATAAACTTTAACAATAAATAAGTTTTATAAAAAAAACAAAAAAATTGTAATATATAGTTAAAGTAATTATATAGTTTATATTAGCTATTATATTATAATTATTTTTTTTTTTAAAAAAAATAAGCTTTTATATAAATAGTAATTAAATTAAATACTTTTTAATAAAAAAAAAATTATTTCAAATATTTATTTATAAATTTTATTTTAAACTTTTTATTTATTATATTATTTTGTAAATTTTTTTATATTTAATTATTAAATAATAGTTTATTAAAATTTATTTTATATAAATTAAATTTTATATATATTTTTTTTTATATAATTATTTAATGCTTTTTTTAATAGCTTTGTTATTATTAAAATATAGTTTTATAAATTTATTTTGTGCTTTTATTTTTAGTTATTTTTTTAAATATATTAAAAATTTTATTATATTTAAATAGTTTTAATAAAACTAATATAAAAATAATATATTATTTTTAAAAATTTTAATTAAATATTATTTATTATTAATATTTTAGTTTTATTATATAATTTAATATTAAAGTTTTTTATAATATAACTATAAAGTTTGAATTTTTTTAATAATAAACTTTTTTTTTTTTTTTTAGTTTAATTAACTTTTTAGCAGAATTTTTTAACTTTTGTTTAAGTAAAAAATTATTAAAGTATTTTTATAGTTTATTTATATAATATTTATTAATTGTTTTTTAAAAATTTAAAACTTTTATTATATATTTATTTTTTTTATATATTAAAATTTTAAAAAGTTATTAAATTATTAAAAGATTTAATTTATTAAAAAGTTTATTTATAATTTATAATTGTTATTTTTTTAAAATAAATATATAATTGTTTATATTAAAGTTAAGTTTTTTTTTTTTTTGTTTATTTAATAAATTATTTTTTTTTAAACTTTTTATATATTTATTTTTATAGTTATAATATAATCTATTATAGTTTAAGCTTTTTTTTATTTTTATTTTTAAATATATTATTTTTATATAATTATTTTTTTTAATTTTTTAATAATAGTTTAATAATTTTAATTAAAATAAAAAAACATAAAAAAACTTATTTTTATTTTATAAAAAAACAACTTTGTTAATTTATATAATATAAATATTTAAATATAATTTATAGCAAAAATTTAATTTAATTAATTATTTTAAAAATAATTTATATAAAATTATAACTTTTAATTTAAATATTTATTTATAATTTTTGTTTAATTTATTATTTTATAATAGTTTAATAATATAAAAATATAAATAATTTTTATTAATTTGTTTAATTTATTTATAAAAGTTAAAATAAATTAAAATTTTTTTTTAATAGTTAAAGTTTTAAATATATTAAATATTTAAAAAAAACTTTTATAATATATTTTTATAATATTTTCTACTATTATTTCTATTATATAAAATATTATTTATATTTTTTTATTTAATTGATTTATTATAACTAATATATTATTATATTTTTTATAGTTTTTTAATATTTATTTAAAATTTATAATTAAATATTTTTATATTTAGTTTAATATTAATAATAGTTATAGTTTTTTTAAAGTTTTATTTTTTAATATTTTAATAAGTTAATATTTTAAATAGTTTAAATTATTAATATTATTTATATATTAGTTATTTTGTTTTTTTTATATTTAAATAAGTTATAACTATATAATTATAAATTTTAAAAATTAATTAAATATATAAATTTATATAATTAAATATAACTAGTTTTTTTTAATAAAATATAAGTTTTTTTTTTAAAGTTTATAAATTGTTTAATTTTTTATTTTTTATTTTTTAATAATATATTTTTATAGCAAAATTAATACAGTTTTGTTTAAAAATATAATTAATAAATTAATAATTTATTAACTATTTTAAGTTTTTTTTAAGTTATTTTAAATAATAATAATAATAATAGTTGTATTATTTATTATTTATTTTAAATATTTTTTATTAAAAAATATAAATTTAATTAAATATTATTATATATTTTTTTTATTTTTTTAAATAATTAAATTTTTTTATTTATAAAATAAAGCGTTTATAACAATGTTTTTTTTTTAAATAGTAAATAATTATAAAGTTATATTTTAAAAAACATATTATTTAATTAGTTTATTTTAAATTAAAATATTACTTTTAACTAAAATATTTTAATATTTTATAATTTATAATAACAAAAAATATTTTTTTTTATTAATTATTTATTAATTTTAGTTTTTATTTTTTTAATACTAATATTACTATTAATAATTTTTTGTTATAAATATTATAGTTTAATTTTATATTATATAAAGTTTTAAAATAATAAACTATTAAATATTATTTTTTTTTATAAAATTAAAACATTATTTTTATAACTATTTTATTAAAAGTATTAATTTTTATTTTAATAAATAAGTTATAATTATAATAACTTAAAATAAAAAATATAATTAAACTTTTTTTTAAAAATTTAAAAGCTTTTTTATATTAAAAAGTTTATATAAAAAAAACTTTTTTTTTTATTATTTAATTTAATAGTTTAATTATTTTATTATAATTTTTTATAAATTTTTAATAAAAATTATAAAAATTTAAAAAAAACTATATAATTTTATTAATAATAAAAAACTTTTATTTATATATTATTTTAATTTTATTAAAGTTTATTTATATTTTATTTATATTAATAATATAATTTAAAAATTTAGTTTTAATTATATAAAATTTTTATTTTTTTAAATTAATTTATAAACTAGTATTTTTTAATTGTTATAATATTTTTTTTATATATTTTTTATATTTAATTAAATTGTTAAAATAAATAAAAATATTATTTATATAAATATTACAAAAATTATTTAAATAATTAAACAAAATATTGTTTATATATTTTTAAAATATAAAAAGTTTATTAATAAACTTAAAAAATAATATTTTATATTAATAAACTTTATAATAAATATAAAAAATAATTAAGTTTTTTTTGTTTAAATTTATATAAATTTAATAAAACATTTGTTTTATATTAATTTTTATAAAAATTTTTGTTTTAAAAATTTAAAATAGCATTTTTTTAATTAATAATAATAAATAATGATTTTTTTTTATAAAAATATTAAGTTTTTAATAATTAATATAAAATTATAATTTACTATATAGTTTATTTATAAATAAAACAAAAAATATAAATAAAATATTATTTAATTTAATAAATTTTTTTTATAAATTATTTATTAAATATTTTTTTATAACTTTTAATTTGTTTATAAATATTTTATATAAAAACAAATATTTTAAATTTTTTAATTTTTTATTATTTATAAATTTAATATAATAATTTATTTATAAATAATATAAAAACAAAATATTAAAATTTATTTTATTAAATATTTAAAATAAATTATAATATTTATTAAAAATAACTTTAAAAGTTTTTTGTTATAATTTATTATTTTTTTTTATAAAAAAGTTTTCGACTTTTTTATTAATAATAATTTTATTAATTTTATAAATATTAATAATATAAATATTTTTAATTAACTTATTTTATTTTATTAAAAATTAAAAAATTATAATATTTATATTAATTATATTAATATTTAGTTATTTTTTATATTATTTAACTTTATTTTTTTATATATAGTATAAACTTTAAATATTAGTTTTTTATTTTTTTAATATATTAAAGTGTAAAGGGGCAAGTGGCTCTGCTTTGTATAAGTTTTTTGACTGTTTTGTAGTTGAAACGCAACTATAAGTTGTATAGTTATAAGCTAATATTATACAAGTTATTACTAACGAAGTAATAACTTTAGTTGGTGTGCTTTTGGCGTAGTAGTCAACTTTTTATACTGTTATTGCTTTTATATTAAGAAGTTATTAGTTCAAATCTAGGTCGTAGTATATATAGAAGCTTTAGAACGAAGCTTTTCGAAAAAAGGAAATAAAGATTTAACTTTATTTTTAACACTGAACCGACTTTTTTAGTATAAATACTATATATGTAGATGTTTGGAAACTGTATGTAAACTGTATGTTGTTTGTATATAAAACTAAAAACTCTAGTTGCGACTAGTTTAGAATATTTAAACTATATGTTGTTGCACCTTTATAAATAGCTAGTTAGAAATTGATTGCTAAGCTTTTTAAAAAAGCAAATGTTACGAAGTAATCTTTTATATATAAGTCTGCTATATATGTAAGTTGAATATTTTTTAAAAAATAACTGAATAATAGTTATATTATATAAATAGAAGCTGTTATATTATTATATTTACTTATGCTGCAAAAAATATTAGCTTTAATAAATAAAGTTTGAAAATATTCTGTATAATATAAAAATATTGTATAAATATAATATTACAAACAGTATAAAGTATATGTAATAGTTATGTTGTGTTTACGTGTAAAATCTATTTGTAAAAACTAACTATATGTAGATTTAAAAAGCGACTTAGCTAATAAATGTTTCTGAAAGTAGTCTGATTAGTTTGCAAACAGCGCTTAAATATATACTAGTGTTACAAGTTTAAAACGTATTGGCGTATAATCAGTGGAGCAATGTGGGCAATTGAACAAATAATGTAGCTGCTGTAACATAGCTCTTTTTTAGTTATATAAAGTTCAGTTTCTGAAGAATTTTCTGAAACGTTTATATTTTGACTATATGTAGCGTTAACAGAACTTTTGTTTAATACATATTTAAATAACAGATTCGGAACTAATTTTTTTAAAAAGAAAAATAGTATAAAAAAGCAAGTAGTTCTGTTTTATATAGATTTTCTGACCGTTTTGTAGTCGAAGTGCAACTATAAGTTGTATAGTTATAAGCTAGTATTATATAAGTTATTGCTAACGGGGCAATAACTTTAGTTGGTACGCCTTTAGTACAACAGTTAACTTTTTATATAAAGTTAGTTTTTTTAATTAATATATATTATTGTTTTTTTTTTTAATAAGTTTTTTTTTATATAAAAAATAGTTTTTTTTTAAAAATACAGTTTATTTTTTTTAAACTTTTTTTTTTAAGATTTTTTTGTTTTAATATTTATATAAAAGTTTTAAACTTTATATTATTAGTTTTAGCTGCTTTTTTTTAAAACTTATGTTTTTTTTTGTTTTTTTTTAAATTTATATTTTTTTATACTATATTTTAATTATAACCAAAATATTATAACTATATATTAACTTAATTTATATTAATAATATATTTTATATTATAATTAATAAATAAAATAAATAAAAATAAAACTTAATTTTTTTAATAGTTAAAAAAAATATTATATTTTTAAAACTATAACTTTTTTAAAATAAAATTGTTTTATATATTAATAATATATAAAAGTATTTTTTAAAATATATATTTTTTTATTTTTATAATAACTTTAAAAGCTCAATTAATTTTTTATTTGTTTTATTTATTATATTTTATTATATTTTAAAATATAAATTAAATTAGAAATAAATTTAAATATTTTATAATTTATTTAATAAAAGTAATATTTATATATATATATATATTTATTTTTATATTTTTAAAAACATTTTTAATAGTTAATAATAATTTATTATAGCTTATAATATAAATATATAAAAAAAGCTTTTTTTTTAAATATTTATTTATAATATTTAGTTTATTAGTAAGTTTTAAAAATATTTTTTTTAAAAAAAAAGTCATTTTTTTTAAAGTTAAGTTTTTGTTTATATAATATTTTATTTAAATATATTATTTTTTTTAATTTTTTATTTATTTAAATTATTAACAAAATATTAATTTATAATAATATTAAAATAAGTTTTTTTATTAATACTGTTTTTTTTTTAAAAATATTTATAAAATTAATATTTAGTTTATTTATAATTAAAACATTTTTTTTTTTATTAATAGTTTATATATTTCTTTTTTTTTATATTTATATTTAAAATATAAACTATTTATTTAAACAGTTATTGTTATAAAGTTTTTTATTTATATTTATAATTAAAGTTTTATTTTAAAATATAGCTGCTATTTTTTTGTTTTTATATAAAATATTATATTTTTTTATTTTTTATATTAAAAATATATATAATTTATATATAGTAATAAATATAAAACTCGAATATTTTATTTAGTTTTAAATATTTAGATATAATATTAGCAATTATATAAATATTAAAGTAATTTTTAAAACTATTTTTTTATTAATTTTTTATTAATTTAATTTTATTTATAAAATAAACAAAGTTATTTTTAAATTTAACGAATTTATTAAAAAAGTATTTAATAAAACTATTTTTTATATATAAAGTTTTAAATTTTGTTTTAAATTTATTAAAAGTATTAATATTATAATAATGTTTATTTAAATATATAAATAATATATATAATAAAATTAAAGCTTTAAAATATATATTATTTAAATAAAGCTATAAATATTTAACTACTTTTTTATTTAAATAAAACTTAATATTTTTTATTTTAACAATATTATTAATAAATTAGTCTTTATTAATTATTAAACAATTTTTTATATTATAATATTATATTTTAAATTTTATATTATTTTTATTAAAATTATTATAAAAAGTAAAAACTAAAACTTTAACTAATTTATAAGTTTTTTTTTTAGTTTAGTTTAATAGTGCATTAATTTTACATTTTTTAATTAATAAATCTATTATTTATTAATTAGTTTTGTTAATTTAGTTTTAAAATTAAAACTTTTTTAATTTTAAATTTATTAATTTAATAAAAAAGCAATTTAATATAACTTAATTAATAAATATAAAATAATTAAAGTTTATAATTAATACTTTTATTTTTAATTAATTAATAGTTATTAAAATTTATTTTTTATTAATAAAAAAATTATATTATTTAATTAAATTATTAAATTAATTTTTACTTTTTTATAAAAGTTTATAAAAATTATTTATTTGTTAATATATAATAAAAAATATAAATAAATAAAATTTAAATTTAATTTATAAAGTTTTAAACTTTTTAAATAATTGTTTAAAGTTAATATAATTTATTAATTTATTAAACTAAAAAATAACTATTTAAACTTTATTAATAATATTATAATAAAAAAATATAAAATTGTTACTTTTTATATATATATTAATAAAACTAATAACTAATTTTTATTAGTTTTTTTTTAATTTGTTTATAAAGTTTATATATTATTTATTTATAAAATTAAGTTTTTTATATTATTTATAAAATTTATTAATTATTTTATTAAAAACTTTATATAAATTTTCTTTTTTATTATTTTTTATAATATAAATATAAATTTTTATATTTTAAAAGTTAAAGTTAATTAATAAATTATATTAAGTTTTATTTTAAAAAATTTTATTAAATTTAAAAAATAACTTTTTTAAATTATTTAGTTTAAAATAAACTTTTTTATAAGCTTAAAACTTATTACTTATATTTTTCACTATAATATTATTATATTAGTGTTTATTTTATAAATTTATAGTTTTTTGTTTTTTTTTTAAAATAAAAATATATTTAAAAGCAGTTTTTATATTTTATATAAATAATATTTAAATTATTATATATTAATATTTATAAAAAACAAAGCTATTAATTAAATAACTTAATTATATATAAAAATCTAAATATAAAAAAAAAAAAAAAAAACAAAAAATTTAGCTACTACAAAGTAATAAAAATAAATAATATATAAGCTATTTAAAACAGTAAGCTTTAGCAGTAAATAAGTTTTATAAAAAAAGCAAAAAAATTATAATATATAGTTAAAGTGACTATATAGTTTGTATTAGCTATTATATTATAACTTTTATTATATATTTATTATATAAAGTTTATAAAAAAAATAAAGTTTTAAATAAATAAAACTATATTATATAAAAAATTTATAAATAAAAAAAAAAAAAAAATTAAAAATTTTTTTATAAAAAAATTATTTATATATATATATATAAAATAATTTAAAATAACAATAAATAAAATTATTTATTTAATTAAATAATAAAGCTATTTAATTTATTTAAATAATTAAATTAATATTAATTAATTATAATTATTTTTTTTTTTTAAAAAATAGCTTGTTTATAAATTATAAAAATTAAATATATAAATTTTAATTAATTACTTTTTAATAAAAAAAAATCGCTTTAAATATTTATTATATTATTAATTATTAAGCTTTTTTTTTTTTTTAAGTTATAATATAGTTTTTTTATATATTAATATTGTTATTTTTTTTTTAATATTATGTTTTAAATATATTTTTTATACACTTTTTTTTTTTATATAAAATTAACAAATTGTTATTTTTATAAAATTTTTTAATAATATTGTTTTAAATTATTTATAGTTAATTTTTTAACTTTAATAATAGTTTTATTATATTTAAATTATTATTATAAAACTTTTTTAATAATATAAAGTTATTTTAAAAGTTTTTAATATAATATTATTTATTGTTAATATTTTAGCTTTTTTAATTAATTTAATATTATAGTTTTTAATAATATAAATATATTATATATATTTTTTTTATTTTAAATTTTTTTTTATTTTTAAATTTAAATATTTTGCTTTTAAAATTATTGTTTTTTTGTTTTATTAATACATTATTAAAGTATTTTTATAATTAATTAATATAATATTAATTTATAGTTTTTTAAAATAAAAAAATTTATAATATAAATATATTATTATTATTTTTTTAAATTTTATATATTTATTATATTATTAAATAATTGAATTTATTTAAACATTTATTAATTATTTAAAACTGCTGTTTTTTTAATATAAATATATAGTTATTTATATTAAAGTTGAAATTTTAATATTTTTTATTAATTTATATAATTATATAATATTATATATACTTTAGTTTTTTTTTAATAAAATTTATAAATTATATAATTTTTTATATTTTAATTTAAATTTTAAATTATAATGTTTTTTTAGTTATTAGTAAACTTTTTTATTTTTTTTAAATTATATAATTTTTTTAATTAAAATAAAATAACATTAAAAAATTTATTTTAATTTTATAAAAAAATAATTTAATAAATTTATAAAATAATAATATTTATATATAATTTATAATTAAATTTTATTTAAATTAATTATTTTAATAATAATTAATATAAAATTAAAGTTATTAATTTAAATATTTATTTATAATTTTAATTTATTTTATAATTTTATAATAATTTATAAATATTAAAATATATTAAACTTTTGTAATTTTATATAATTTATTTATAAAAGTAAATATAAATTAAAGTTTTTTATTAAAAGTTAATATAATTAATATTTTAAAAATTTTAAAAAAACTTTTATAATATATTTATATAGTATTTTTTATAATTGTTTATATAATATATAATATAGTTTATACTTTTTTTTTTAATTAGTTTATTATAATTTATATATTATTATAGCTATATTTATTTTTAAATATTTATTTAAAATTTATAACTAAATATTTTTAAATATAATTTAAAAAAAAAAAAAAAAAAAACTTATTAAATATTTTATTATATAAAACTTTTATAAAATAATATTTTATATAGTTAAAAATATATATATTGTAATTTTTTTTAAGTTTAAGTTATTAATAATATTTTATAAAAAGCTTATATATTTTTTTTTTTTTAAATATATAATAAATATTTTATTATATACTTTTTAAATAAATTATATATATAAATATAAAAAGTTAAAAATTATAAACTTTTTATTATAAATAATTAAACTATTAATTAATTATTATAAGTTATTATTATTAAAAATAGTTTTTTTATAATAAATTTTTATATTAAATTTTTTTTTGTTTTTTTTAAATATTTTTATAATTAATTAAAAGTTTAATAAAGTTTTTATATATTTTTATAATTTTATAACAAATAATTTAATTTAAAATATTATTTATATAAATATATTATAAACTATATTATTTAATAGTTAAAAAATTATTAAATGTTTTTATATATTTTTTTTTTTTTTTATAAAACAAAGTTTTTATATTTTTTTATTAATATATTAATTAATATATTTTTTTTTAAAGTAATAAATAATATAAAAATTATATTTTATAAATAGTTTTATTTATTTTATTTATTATAAATTTAAATATTATTTTTAATTAAAATATTTTAAAATTTAATAATTAATTATTATTAAAAATAGTTTAATATAGCTATTAATTAATTTAAGTCGTTATTTTTTAAAAATTAAAAATATTATAAATATTTTTTTATTAAACATTTTATAATTTAATTTAATATTATATAAAGTTTTAAAATAATATATAATTAAATATTAGTTATTTTTATATTTTTATAATAAAACATTTATAGTTATATTATTAAAAATATTAATTTTAATTTTAATAAATAAATTATATTTATAATATTATAATATTAAATAAAACATAAAAGCTTTTTTTAATTATAAAAATATTTAATTATATTTATTAATTTATAAAAAAGTTATTTTTTTTTATTAAATATATTATAAATTTAATAATTTAATTATAATTTTTTATAAATTTTTTATAAAAATTATAAAATTTTTAAAAAAACTATATTTTTTTTATAATAATAAAAATTTTTTAATTTTTTATTATTTTTATTTTAATTAAATTAATTTAAATATTATTTATATTAATGATATATTTTAAAAATTTAGTTTTTATAATATAAAATTTAAACTTTTTTAAATTTATTTAAAATTTAATAATATATAATTGCTATAATATTAATTATATATATTTTTAATAATTTTTTAAATTAATTAAATAAATAAAAATATTATTTATATATATATTATAAAAATTATTTAAATAATTAAATAATATATTATTAATATATTTTTAAAATATAATAAAACTATTAATTAAATTAAAAAAAAATATTTTATATTTAAAAAATTTATAATATATATAAAAAATTATTAAATTTTTTTATTTAAATTTTATATATATTTAATTAAATATTTATTTTATATTATTATTTAAAATATATTTTTGTTTTAATAATTTAATATATTTATATAATATAGCTAATTAAAAAAATTAGCTTAATAACAAGAAAATATAAAAAAATAGTTTAAAAAAGTTTTAAATTTTTTTTATTTTTTTTTTAAATTTAATTTATTTGTTTTTATAATTATTACTTTTATTATTATTATTATATTTTTTTATTTATATTTATTTTTATTTTTAGTTTTTTTTGATTTATGTTTTTATTTTTAGTTTTTATTTTTATTTTTAGTTTTGTTTTCAATATTAAACTGCTACACTTTAAATAAACTTTGTTTATATAATTATTAATATATTATATCAACTTATTTACTGCTTTAGTTAATTTATTTTTGTTATTTAGTTTAAGTAAAAAATAAATCATTAAATATAAAAATAAACTATTAAAAATTATAGCATTAAAGCTATATTTATTAATAATATTAATAAAAATGTTAATAATAATAATAATAATAATAATAATAATAATAATAATAATAATAATAATAATAATAATAATAATAATAATAATAATAATAATAATAATAATAATAATAATAATAATAATAAATTTTTTACTTTTTATAACTTTAATATTATAAATTATTAATATTTTTATTTATCATAAATTATATTTTTTAATATATATAAAATTTTAATATAATTAAATTTAATAAAATTTTATATTAATTATATAAAAATATAAATTTTTTATTTAATTTTTAAAACTTTATTTTTAATATAAAAAAGCTGTTTAATTAAAACAAAAAATTACTTTTAATTAATATAGTAAATATTTATTTAAAAGTATAAAGTTTTTATTTTTATTTATAAATAATTAATATATTTTAAAGTTGTAGCTATTTATTAATTATTAAAATATTAACAAAAACTTGTTTAAACATAAAATATTTAATAATAATAATAATAAAGTTAAATTTAAAAAAATATTTTATTATTACTAAATATTTAAAATGTTTTAACATTTATAAATAATTAAATATTAAATAGTTTTTTTAATATAATTAAAAATATTTTTTAATTTATTAAAAATAAGTTTAAGTTTATTTTTTATTAATAAATATTAACTTTTTTTTAATTTATATATAATATTTAAATTTTAAGTTTAATTTAATAGTATTAGCAATTTTATATATTGTTTTTAAAAAAAAAAAATTTGTTATTTATATTAAAAAAAGTTTTTTTTTTTTAAATTATTAATAATGTTTTTTTATTGCTTGTTACTATTAATATATTAAAAAAAACTATTTATTAATATTTTTTTTTTTAAAAATAAAATAAGTTTTTATTATTTTTTGTTTTAAAAAAATATTATTATATAAATAATATATTAATATAACTTTTATTTAAAATTTATATTTTTTTAATATTATTAATTATATTAACAAGTTACTATTATTTAAGTTATAAAAAAAAATATTTTTTAATATAGCTAAACTTATTAATAAGTTTAAATATTTTTAACAATTTATTATATAAATATTTTTTATTTAAATAATTTTAAAAAAGTTTGTTTAATATATTAATAAAAAGTTTATATTTTTATTTTATTTTATTTAATATAATTATTATAAAATCAACTATTTATTTTGTTATATTAATTTTATAAACTATAAATTTTATAATTATTATAACTAAATATATAAAGTTTAATAAAATTAATATTTATTAAATAATTATATTAATTATAAAACTTAAAAATATAACAAAATTATTTTTTATAAAGTTTTTTATAAAAAATTTTTTTAATAATAAATAAATTTTAATTAAAAATTAATAAATATTTATTTAAAAAAACTATATATATATATTAATTTATTTTATATATATTAATTATTTTTTTAATAATTTTATTAACTTTATTTATAATTATATATTTAATATTTAAATTTAGTTTTAAATTTAATATAAACTAAATATTAAATTAATATAGTTTTTTTTTATTAAAAAAACTATTTTTATTTAAAATAAATTTAAACTTAATAAATTTTTACAAAAAGTATTAATTTAATTTTTTAACTAAAAAAATATAAATATATATATTGTTTTTTTAATATTTTTTATAAATAGTTTTAAATTATATTAAATAATATATAAATTTATTACAAATATTTATTACTTTATTATAACATTTAAAAAATTTTAACATTTATATTAAATAAACATTATATTATTTATATTAAAGTTTTATATTGTTAATAATAAAAATATATAAAAATAAATAAATATTAAATTATAAAAATTTTAAAAAAAAGTTTTTGTTATAATTAATAATAAAGTTTTGTTTATTTTAAATTATATTTTTATTTTAACTAAAAATTTTTTATAATAATAAAAAAACTTTAAGTTTTATTAATTAATTATTTTTTAAAATTATTAAATATATAAAGTAATATTAATTAATTATAATAATATAAAATATAATTTAATTAATAACAAATATTAATAATATTATTATAAAATTTTTTAATAATAAAAGTTGTTAATTTTTTTATAAACTAAAAAATTTATTAAAAAAAAAATTAAAAAATTTAATTTTGTTATTAAAACATTAGTTTTAACTTTAGTTTTTTTTATATTTAATATTATATAATTTTATTTAATTAATATTATTTATTTTAAATATAACAGTTTAATTAAAATGTTTTATTTATTAATTATTAATTAAGTTTTAATTTTTATAAAATATAATAAATATTTAAAAATAATATATATTTTTTTTTTAAACGATTTAATTAAAAAGTTTTTTAATTGTTTTATTATATTTTATAATATTTGTTGTTAAAATATAATTATTAGTTTATAATAATATTACTTTTATTTTATTTTTAATTTAAAAGTAAATTTTATTATATTAAAACTAATTTTTTAATTATTATTATAGTAATTTTTTAATATATATTATTAAATTTTTTCGAAAATTTTTATAAAGTTAATTTTATAAATATTATTATTAAAGTTTTAATTAAAAATATTTATACTAATATTTTATTAATAATAAATCGCTTTTTTATTAAAAAATAATATTATTTATTATTTAATTAATAAATTAAATATAATTAATAATTTTTTTAAATGCTTATTAAAATAATAATATATAATATTACTAGTTAAAATAGTTATTTAATTAATTTTATTGTTATTTTAGTAGTTTTTTTTACAATAGCTTTTAATATTATAAAAATCGAAAATAGTTAAAGTATTATTAAATATGTTTTTATTATTTAATTAATTAAAAAAACAAAAAATTTTTAATTTGTTATAAAATTAATTAAACTTGAAATTATTAAATTGTTTAAGTATAAATTATAAATATTTAAATTAAATATATATATTAGTTTATATTATAATAATATTATAAATAAATATAAATTTATTTTAATAGTTTTAATAATTATTTTTAAATTAATATATAAATATATTATTTTTTATTTATATATTAATAAATTTTAAATAAAAATTAACAATTTTAATAAATTTTTAAAAAAAGTTATTTATATAATTAATTATTATTTTGTTTAAAAAAAATCTATTTATTTAAAAAAACTTTGTTTAAATTATAAAATTTATATTATTTAATATATATAAAAACAGTTATATTACTTTAATTTAATAAATAAAAATATTATATTATATAGTTTTATTGTTTTTTTTTTTTTAGTTTTTAAAAGTTAAAAAAAAATATTTAAAGTTATTAATAATTTTTTAAAATTAGTTTTTAATAATGCTACTAGTTTTATTAACAATAATAAATATTATAATATTTGCATTTTTAAATATTTAAAAATAAATATTTTTATTAATTATTAAAAATTAATTTAAAAGTTTAAAATAAATAATATACTTTGTTAAAATATAATATTTATATATAAAGTTTTATATATTTATTAAATTATTATTATAAAAATTTTACAACTATTAAAGTAATAAAAAAAAGTTTTTTTAAAAAATATATAAATATTTTTTTATAATTAATTTAAAACTTAATTTATATTATTAAAATTTATATATTATATTATTAAACTTTATATATTATATTATTTTATTTTATATTTTATTATATTTGTTATTATTTATAGTTATATTTATATATTTATTATATATTTATAACAAAATTATATTATTATAATATAATAATATAAACAATATATTATAATATATTTAATATATAAGTTTAATTTAAAATATATTTAAAAAGTTAATTATTTATATTATTAAATAATAAAGTTAATATATTTAATATTAAAATAATTTATTAATTAAATCTAATTAATTAAATTATATTTTTATTTATAATATTATATAAAATATTTAATTTAGTTTTTTTAATATTTTTATAAAAATATTTTTATAAATATTAATTAAAAATAAATTAAGTTAAAATAATTTATATATTTTTTTAATTATTTTATTTATAAAAAATAAATAATAAAAATAACAAATTAATAAATTAATTAACTTTATAATTTTTAAATATTATAAATTAATTATTTTAAGTTTTTTTTAATTTAAAATATTAATTTAATATATAGTTTTTTTTTTATAAAAATAAAAAAAACAACTAAATATATATTTTTAGTTTTATTATTAAAAACTATTAAATATTATTTATAAATTAAAAAAAAGCTAGTTATAAAAATAAAAAAAAAGCTAATAAGTTATAAATAAAAAAATAACTAATAAAAAAACAAAAAAAAGAAATTTTTTAAAAATATTTTTTTTATTAACTTTTTATTTATTACTTTTTTATTTGTTGTTTTTTTATTTATTATTTTGTTAATGTTTTATTTATTACTTTTTTATTTATTTTTATTATTAATAAATAATATATTTTATATATATAAAAAATAGCTTATTTAAAAAAAAAATTATATATTAGCTATTATTTTAATTATTTTATTTTATTTTAATAATTTATATTTATAAATTTAAACTTTAAATTATAATATATATTATAATATATTTAAATGTTTTAATAATTTTTAACATTTAGTTATTTTTTAACATTTAATATTTTTAACATTTAAAAAGTTTATATATTAAACTTTTTAAACATTAAAAACTTTTAATGTTATAAAAATTGTTAACGCTGTTAATTTTTAATATTAAAAATCTTTATTATCGAAAATTTTTTCAACGTTTAAAAACTATAAACTATTTACTTTTATTAATACTATTTCAAAATTCTATTTTTTTCAACACATTAAACAGTATCAACTGTCGATCAACTGTTAATTAATAGTTTACTGCTTTCAGCGGGGATTGCTACGGTACTTACATACATAAGGTACATACATATAAAAAGGAAATACCTACTTAAAGTCATATCTCCCCTCTTCCTTCCGCTGTTCTCTTTTTCTCATTACACATCATATCTATTACGGAGAATGAAGCACATACATAGAGGCAAGTGAAGAAAAAAAGGGAAAAAAGAGGGAGCTATGAATTTCCCCAAGCTTGGAGAGTTTCAATTGGCTACCTATCTATCTATCTGGATTCTAGGTAGGTACTGTCAAAATACCTTAAAAGTTGGGTAGGCTACCTAACTGACAGAGTATTGACCTCTTTAGGTAGGTGGGGTGTACGGTAGAGTCTGCCGGGAGGTACCCAAGCAGTGGAACAGTGCCTTTTTAGTTACCCAAGTATTGGACAGAACCAGTCTAGCGTAACTAATGGAGCGCTGTTGATTGGCCAATGGATCAAAGCCAGAGAGCCCTGGGGACATTTCCCCTCAGCTCCGAGACCGCAAGACTGGGGAAAATTTACATAGGGTAGAGCTATACAGAGTGACGCATATTATGGGTTTGATTTTGGATACAGAAACTAAAATATAAAATATAAAAAATAACAATAAAAAAATCACCGAGCACCACCAAAACCAGATTGGACGAACAGGAGAAGTTCAGGGCCATTCCTGTCGCCGGGATCACTCCTCCTATAATTCAGCATGCTCGTATAGTACAAAGTAATTAAGCAAGAAGGGCTCGTCGACTTGTCAGACCGGTCAAGATCTTCTGTCTGTCAGCAGTCAGCCGGCAGCGACCTATACCCAGTTTCATTCGCATCATCCTGGTGTCACATCTTTTAACCTTCTTCCTCGCTTGTCTCGACGTCCTCCTCCACTTCGACCTCGACATCGACATCGATAGCAAAATTCATTCAAGCTCTTGAGCTTGCGCTTGCGCTTCCATTGGTAAATCCCCCCCCGCGCCTCGTCACACACCCGGCAACAAACGCGGGCGCGCGCCATGGCTCCCCAGGCCGATGGCACGTCGGGGCCGACCCGAGTGAGCATCCTCGGCAGCGACTCCATCATTGTCGATCACGGCCTCTGGCGCACGTTCGTCGCCGACGACCTCCTCGACAGCCTCTCGTCGTCTACCTACGTCCTGATTACCGACACCAACATCCACCCTCTCTACGTGCCGGCCTTCGAATCCCAGTTCCGGGACGCCGTCGCCGCGCGCGGCCTCGCGTCCCGCCTGCTGGTCTACACCATCCCGCCCGGCGAGACCTCCAAAGGCCGCGAGACCAAGGCCGAGATCGAGGACTGGATGCTGTCCCACCAGTGCACGCGCGACACCGTCATCGTGGCCCTCGGCGGCGGCGTCATCGGCGACATGATCGGCTACGTCGCCGCTACCTTCATGCGCGGCGTGCGCTTCGTCCAAGTGCCCACCACGCTGCTGTCCATGGTCGACTCCTCCATCGGCGGCAAGACCGCCATCGACACGCCCATGGGCAAGAATCTCATCGGCGCCTTCTGGCAGCCCCGCCGCATCTACATCGACCTGGCTTTCCTCGAGTCGCTGCCCGTGCGCGAGTTCGTCAATGGCATGGCCGAGGTTGTCAAGACCGCCGCCATCTGGGACGAGGCCGAGTTTTCCTTCCTCGAGGACAATGCCGCTGCCATCCTCGAGTCCTTCCGCGCCCCCCGAAATCCCCACGATCCCAGTGCTCGCCTGCTTCCTATCCGCTCTACCCTGAAGCGCATCGTGCTGGGCTCCGCTCGCGTCAAGGCCGAGGTTGTCTCCAAGGACGAGAAGGAGGGTGGTCTGCGCAACTTGCTGAACTTCGGCCACTCCATTGGCCATGCCATCGAGGCCATCCTCACCCCCCAGGTCCTGCATGGCGAGTGCGTGGCCATTGGCATGGTCAAGGAAGCCGAGCTGGCTCGTTTCCTCGGTGTCTTGAAGCCCGGCGCCGTTGCTCGTCTCACCAAGTGCATCGCGAGCTTCGACTTGCCCACCTCCCTCCAGGACAAGCGCGTGGTGAAGCTGACGGCGGGAAGACACTGTCCCGTCGATGTCCTGCTGCAGAAGATGGCCGTCGATAAGAAGAACGAGGGGCGAAACAAGAAAATTGTGCTCCTTTCGGCCGTTGGAAAATGCTACGAGCCCAAGGCCAGCGTCGTCGAAGACGCTGCCATCCGCGTTGCTCTTTCGCCAGCTATTCGCGTCACCCCTGGCGTCCCCCAAGACCTGAATGTGCAGGTGACCCCGCCCGGCTCTAAGAGTATCTCAAATCGTGCTCTGGTCCTGGCTGCTCTGGGACAGGGCACGTGTCGCGTCAAGAATCTCCTTCATTCCGACGACACCCAGTATATGCTCTCTGCCATCGCCCAGCTAAATGGCGCGACCTACTCGTGGGAGGACGCCGGGGAGGTCTTGGTTGTCACTGGTAAAGGTGGCAAGCTTCAGTCGAGCGAGCAACCCCTCTACCTGGGAAATGCAGGCACGGCCTCCCGTTTTCTCACGACCGTCGTGGCGCTCTGTGCCCCCTCCAAGTCCGACTCGACCGTGTTGACAGGCAATGCGCGTATGAAGGTCAGACCCATCGGACCGCTTGTAGACGCTCTACGATCCAATGGTCTTGATGTCAAGTACCTGGGCGGCAATGGCAGCTTGCCGGTACAAGTAGGCGCTGCCGGCGGTCTGGACGGTGGCGTTATTGAGCTGGCCGCCACTATATCCTCGCAGTATGTCTCATCTCTACTGATGTGTGCTCCATATGCCAAGCAGCCCGTGACGCTTCGGCTCGTCGGCGGGAAACCCATCTCCCAGCTATACATAGATATGACCATTGCCATGATGAAACAATTCGGCGTTGTCGTGGCCAGGTCTCCGGACGAACCACATACATACCATATCCCCCAAGGCGTCTACCAAAACCCCACCGAGTACGTGGTAGAGAGCGATGCTAGCTCGGCAACCTACCCGCTCGCTATTGCTGCGATAACGGGGACCACGTGTACGATTCCTAACATCGGCACGAGCTCCCTGCAGGGCGATGCTCGTTTTGCGGTCGATGTTCTACGTCCCATGGGGTGCACCGTCGAACAGACGGCTTCGTCTACCACCGTAACCGGCCCTGCCCCGGGCGCCTTGACGGGCATCGAGGTTGACATGGAGCCCATGACGGACGCCTTCCTCACAGCATCGGTCCTTGCTGCCGTAGCATCGGGCAAGACTACGATTACGGGCATTGCCAATCAGCGCGTGAAGGAGTGCAACCGCATTGCTGCTATGCGGGAACAGCTCGCCAAGTTCGGCGTTCAATGCCAGGAGCTGGAGGATGGCATCGTCGTCTCGGGTAGGAAGTACCAAGACTTGACGGAGCCGGAGGGGGGCGTTTACTGTTATGACGATCATCGCGTTGCCATGAGCTTTAGTGTGTTGTCTGTACTCTCGCCGAATCCCGTGGTTGTGCTGGAGCGTGAGTGCACGGCTAAGACATGGCCTGGTTGGTGGGACGTTCTGGCGCAATCCTTCAAAGCACAATTAGCCGGCGACGATACGGAGGTTGCAGATACCAAAGCGTCAAAAAGGGATGACGCAGGGCCATCCGTTTTCATCATTGGCATGCGGGGTGCGGGAAAGACCACTACGGGTGGTTGGATGGCGAGCATTCTAGGGAGACCCTTCATCGACCTCGATGCGGAGCTCGAGAAGCGAGTCGGGATGACCATCCCACAGCTTATCCGCGAGAGTGGAAAGGGCTGGGAAGGCTTCCGAAAGGACGAGGTCGACCTCCTAAGGGATGTCATGAAGAAGCAGGGTCGAGGGCACGTCTTCTCATGCGGTGGCGGGATCGTCGAAACACCCGAGGCCCGGGAGCTGCTTGTCTCTCACCACCGCAATGGGGGCATAGTCCTCCTCGTGCATCGCGACATCGAACAGATGGTAGAATATCTAATGCGGGATAAATCTCGTCCGGCGTACTCGGAAGAGATCAGGGGCGTATACGAGAGGCGCAAACCATTCTTCCAGGTATGCAGTAACTACGAGTATCACAGCCCGTATCTAGATCCTTCCGGGGGTCTCCTCGAGCCCCCGCCAGACTTTGTTCGCTTCGCCTCGATGATCGGCGGGAAGAGCGCCCATTTCGAAGAGGTGAAGAAGAAGAAGCCATCCTTCTTCGTTTCGCTGACCATGCCTAATGTATCTTCGAGGCTCGAAATAATCCCAAGGGTTTGCGTGGGTTCCGATGCTGTTGAACTACGTGTTGACCTCCTCGAAGACTTGACGCCTGAGTCGGTAGGCAACCAGATTTCACTTCTGCGCTCCGCAACAAAATTGCCCATAGTGTTCACGGTTCGGTCTGAGTCGCAGGGAGGCCGGTTTCGTTGGGCTTCTGAAGAGGAGATACTTCCTCTGTACAGCACGGCGATGCGAATCGGTGTCGAATACGTCGATCTCGAGATGGGTCTCTCTGATGCCACCATAAGGGCCATCCTAGAGATGCGCGGAGGGTCCACCCGGGTCATTGCTTCTCACCATGACCCGGAGGGCAAGCTATCCTGGAAGAATGGCGGATGGCAGATGTGGTACAACCGAGCGCTGGAATACGGTGACGTGATCAAACTCGTGGGCGTAGCTAGGAAGATGGAGGATAATTTCGCCCTCGCCAGCTTTAGGGATAGGATGTTCGCAGCTCACGGCAAGCCGATCATCGCTCTCAACATGGGTACCATTGGCCAGCTCTCACGGATACTAAACGGCTTCCTCACCCCCGTATCACATCCCGATCTACCCTTCAAAGCAGCGCCTGGGCAGCTCTCAGCGGCCGAGATCCGCCGTGGGCTGGCACTAGTTGGGGAATTAGAGAAGAAACAGTTCTACTTGTTTGGCAAGCCAATCTCAGTCTCGCGTTCTCCAGCCTTGCATAATGCCTTATTCCAACAATCGGGGCTCCCGCACGAGTACTCTCTCTTTGAGACCGACTCCGCGGCTGCCGTGCAAGACCTGATCCGCTCGGCTAATTTTGGGGGTGCTTCGGTCACGATACCGCTCAAACTTGATATTATGCCCCTCGTAAATGACATCTCCGATAGCGCCAAGGTGATCGGTGCTGTCAACACCATTATCCCTGTGGTGTCTGGCGGAGGGGAGAAACCCCGCCTGCTTGGTGATAATACTGACTGGGTGGGCATGGTCCATTCCCTGCGCATGGCCGGGCTCACGCTACCCGCCAGCACAGCCAACACCACCAACAGTGGTATGGTCGTAGGATCGGGCGGGACGACGAGAGCCGCCGTCTACGCCCTGCACTCTCTAGGCTTCAGTCCCATCTATCTCGTAGCGCGAAATAAGACGGCGGTGGAGGAGATAACGAGTTCGTTCCCGCAAGACTACAACCTCTTGCACGTGGAAGATGCCAGCCACGTCCGCTACTTACCGAGCGTTATCATCAGCACGGTACCGGCTGATCGGCCCGTGGACCTGTCCATGCGAGAGCTGTTAGTGTCGGTGTTAAGGCAGCCACGGCAAACCGGGCGAAGCCGGATATTCCTCGAGATGGCGTACAAGCCCCGTCACACCCCACTCATGGGACTCGCCGAGGACTCGGGCTGGATCACAATCCCCGGCCTCGAAGTCCTCACGTCCCAGGGTTACTACCAGGTAAGTGTCAAGCAGATGAGACGCTATTCATCTCATCGTCCGTTTGCTAATCCAATGGTTCCACGACAGTTTCAACTCTGGACCGGTATCACCCCGCTCTTCTCTGATGCGCGAGCAGCAGTATTAGGCGAGTAAGAGAAGCGAGGGTCGGGAAAATAATCGTGTATCGCATGTACGGGTAGGGCATCCCACCTAACTGCTGTCTATCTAACCCATCCGTCACAATGCGCTAGCTAAGCCGTCTAGATTAGAACTATCGTCAAATGCCATTTTGGGATATATGGGTTGTAAACGGCCTTGGAAAAGCAAACCGAAAGTGAAGGGAATCTAAACAAAATAGGAACAAAATATAGAACAATTCTATCTTCAAGTACCATATTCATCTAACAACGCGACCCTTGCACAGCAAGCGTTCACTACCCCGAACAATTATCTCTATTAAACATGATATAGAGCTCCCACTACCCTTCCTTTTTTATTATTTCTTGCTGAAGCAGAAAGCAATCCCGTGTCTACCCGCTAGCGCCCGAAGTTGTGTACTTACATACTACGTACAAGGTAGCTTTCCCTTCGGCACGGCACTTTCGCGAGATCTACATAGGAATAGCTTTCGATGTCACGAGCATCTCTTCTCACATGATGAGCCTCCAAGTAGTCTACGTACTCTATCCAGAGATTGAGCACACTTACATACCTACCTGGATAGCTAGCCAGCCTGTACGAAAAGAAACAATTCATATATTCAAGTTTACGATTCCTTACTGTATGCAGTATTATCTACTAGATAAGACCCAATTACATAGAATACCTATTGCGTACATATGTAGCGCTATTCCCAATCACCAACCTGATCTACACGCCTAGCACCTCGATCCCATACACAACAGTGGGTACCTGCATACAGACCCTTAGGTACTTTTTAGGTACAGTACGCATGCACTAAGTACCTACCCGAGGTACGCCAGCAGCCAATATAGGGGGGTCGGTCTCGATAGCGGGGGCCTCCCCATCATCCTCGCCCAGCGCCGAGCCCCAGATCTCGAGCAACATCTACCTACCTAATGACATGGTTCCACTCCACGTCAGCCCAGAGAATGCAGAATACATGATAGTCCGATTGCTCTCCGCAAACGGCTAATCGGTTCCCCCCATCACCATCATGCTACATTGTAGTATATTATTATTATTACAGTAAGTACGCATCGTGCTGCTGTACGCTGCCAACAACCTTTCCCAAACCAGAGAGCCGTGATGCTCATCCGAACAAGTCAAGTGCAAATCACGTTGGATCAGATCAAGGTCAGGTGAAGTCAAGTAGGCGCTGGTCGCCGCAACAATTGATAATGCAATGTACTCAAGTACATAGCCGAGTATATTTTTCATGAAATTCTAACTAGATATATGTCGTGGTACATCCATACCTCCTAGTATCGTACATTCCAGACGAGTTAATAGATAGACAACCGGAGAAACGCATCAGATTTCCCCAAGCGTCTGACCAAAATTACAATTTCGTCCGATGCTATGCATGGTGACCATAATCCGTAGCCCGATACATATAGGACCCTTTTTTTACCAGCGTTTGGGCCCCTGCCCGTCTATGGTTGAGGTAATCATACATGTGGCTTTTGTCTCATAAAAGGTAAAATCGTCCCATCGTCTAATAATTTTTATGGTGAGCCTTAAGCTAGTATGCACACCCCAAGGGCTTCATGCTCCTTGTAAACCAAAATCAAATGCCTCTGCCCAATGAGGGGCCCGGGCTCATATACAATGGAGAGAAAATGAATAATTAAAATAGAAGTAGGAAGAGAAAAAAAAAGAGGAATAATCCAAAAAGGGGACGAGGTGTGGCATGCCAGCGTCAGAAGAGAGGCAGCCGTCTATTCTCAACCGACGCCTTAGACACCATTGCAGCCAGATCATGACGTAGAAACAGAACAAACGGGAAGGGTATATGCAGGGAATCCTGCTTTGCGCATAGCGGCGAGCATGGTGTTCTAAGGACACCCCCATCCTGCCTCCCATGCAAAGATACAACGGGGAATGGACAATTGGGTATAGTAATTGGGACCATTCTGGTCGGTAGATGGCCGGCATCTCGAGGCGAGACAAGATCCGGCCGGTCTCAAGTTGGCGCAGTCGCTTGTTGCCCAAGCGCAGAAGAGGGGAGCACTGTGACGAGATGGTCGGATATATCGACAGTAGCATGTCGTCAAGCTGGTGAACAGCAGGTAGGGAACGAAGCGCAGCATGACGTAGGTGGTGACTTGAGATGATGCATTGAGGGAGCGTGGACGTCATAAGCAGGGCCTGGCTGGCCAATTGAATCCATGCAAAGACTGGGGGGCCCCAGGAGGGGGGGTTCACTGGCACTGGGGGGCACAGCTTCGGCATAAGTGCCCGAGTGCTTTAGAGGTGGTCTAGGGCCCTAAGGAACCACGTCCGACCACTCAACGGCCCCTCTCTCCCGACCCAACCCCAAAATAGGGAACGCCCCCGCTGGACCCTGCATGAGCTATCGATGTTGGACCCTGATTTTCAAAAAACGAAAAGCTGGTTTGGATCATGTGGTCCCTCAATTCACACATGGTCCGAGCGTTGGCGCAGCGCATCGCATCCGTATCGAATCTTCTACCGTCATCCACGCACGACCTAAGAACACGACGTGGCGTAACGTAACGTGACCATCGCCGCATCGCAACACCGTGCCGTAGCGTTACGAGAGAGGACGCCCTCCCGGTCCTCGAGTTCATCGCTACTAGCGTGAGTAATTGACACGTAGTACGCGCTGTTGTCTGTGCCTATACGCCCATGGCGCCGCCTCGTCTGCGGTGCTTGCCGGGGAGCTCGGCGTCAGGATGACACACGCGGTAGTGTCTCGTCAGTGCATCCGCTCGGCTGAACGTCTTTTCTTCGGTGCAGAGACCGCATCGCACCTTTTGTTTGCGCGCGTTGTGGATGGTGTCCTCGTGTCTAGTGAGATCATAGGGCCTAGAAAACACCGTGTTACATGGCTTCCCGGTACTAGGGTTGATTCTATCGCATCGGTGTGGCCCCGCCTGGCTGTTGGCTACGATGCTTTCTGATAGTCCACTACCAGGCGCACTCGTTGCACTAGTCGAACCTCGGACGTGGTTAAACGCGCCAGCTTGTCGGTGCCCTTCTCGCTTGTGCTTCTGAAGCAGCGCTGGTGTCTCAAATCGCAACGTACAGCCATGGTAAGTGCATGTGTATGTGCCACCGTCTGCAGATGTCCTATCCGGCCTTTGTGCGCGCCCGTCAATGCTACTGCCTCCATCCGTGTTGCTCGCCTCAGCTGAACTCATGCGTGAAAATGTTGATGCCGACGGCGTTAATTGCTGCGGGCGCTGCTGTGGCTGGGATTGTTGCCGGGATACGAATGGATACTGCTGCGGAATCTGAGTCGGCATCGAAAAATTAAACTCGCCACGCATCGGTGTCGAGGGTATAGAATGAAATGGTGAGGCCGATTGCTGCTGAGATGTGATCCTATTCATGCCCCCACCCCCATTGCTTTGCACTAAGCCGTAGGTATTGGTCTCTTGTGACGGGAACAACGGGAAATTTGAATCTATGTCGGCCTCGCTGAAATCCAACACAGCATCTTTTGGAGAGATGGTGGTTGGCGTGCTCTGCTGCTGCTGCTGCTGCTGTCCTTGCTGGGAGTTCCGCGCCATCTGCTGCTGAAGTTGTTTCGCGTCCTCCTCTGCTTTTCTCCTCTCCCGGAGTTGCTGAGCCGACTCCAGACGGGCGTGATTTGTGCCCACCTTAGAGAATTCGTTCAACGCTGAGGCATACGGCGAGCCCTGGCGGAATGGGGAATGCCCTCTCGAATCTGTTGATACGGGAGAGTGGACAGCAAACAAATGCCGGTTGTTGGCCGTCTGCAGCCTCTGAGTGAATAGGTCGTTGCCTGGCGAGAGGGCAAGATGGGTTTGCGGAGATGGGGAGGCTGAGGTGATCGCGAAGGTGGGGCTGTAAAGCTCGTCGCTATATACATCCGTCAGAGTGCGATCGAGCTTAGGCATGTCGGCACCGGTGGCAGAGGCTATATCGTCGGGAAGAAAGAGTAAGTAATCATTAACCAACTCTGGGTTTGAGTCCAGAGGGAATAGAACTGGAGAATCGGGCCCCTCACCATTCTTTGCTCTCCTGTGGTCGTCCTCGTGCTCGTGAAAGGACGGTGTAGCGGGTGAGTCGCCTCCTATCGAGCTTGCCACCGACACGGGACGGGATCGTGTAGATATACCAGGTGCGGGCATGTCCATGGGCGCTAGCCTCCCTTGCCTCGGCTGTTGTGACCCTGTCAGAGCGGGCAGTCCGTCGGTCGTACTCATATCTCCCATGATATCATGATGGCCACTCATCCCTCCGCCACCGTGGCCTTGTAAGGGTCCCAGTGCATTAGGGTAAAAGGCCTCCGATATGGTCATGGGTTTTGTCAGACCAAAGGTATAGTTGTTCTCACTAGCGGTCGCCATATCGTGCAGACTGTCTCCAACGGCATCTGTGACGGCAATCTGGGGGTTCGTGGTGTTCGCATTGTATGGCGACGCGGGTGTGTTAGAGCCCACCGAGGACAAAGAAGAGTCTCGCTGGTGGCCAAATCGCTGTTGGGTCTGTCTTGGTGTGTGTTGGCCGTGCACCATCCACGAGTCCGAGGACATCAGGTTCAAGCCCTGGCTGTTCGGGGTGGCGGACCTTGAATGATGGTAACGCTGCGTGGCGGCGAGTGCGGCGGCTGCGGTGGGTATATTGTCCAGCGTCGCGGAGAAGGCAGCTGAATCTGAGGCGGCGAAGTTGCCTGGCTGAAACTGTTGCGAAAACTGTTGTTGTTGTTGTGGATGTTGATGTTGATGGTGTTGTTGTCCGTGATAGTAAGGATATGGTTGTTGTGGTTGTTGATGTTGTTGGGTTCTTGAAGGATAAGTATTATGCGCGAGCATCATAAGTGACTAGATGGATTATGAAAGTCCCAGGAAGAATATACTAGTAGTAGTCGAATAGTCGATGACAAGTATTTGTCAAAGGTTGTGTGGGGTGAGAGGGAGAGTGATGAGGAGGAGGGGAGTGGCGAACAAGTCTAGATATAGGTAGATAGTCTAAGAGACGAGGCAGGGTACTCAGGTACTGCTACTGTGTAGGTATGTTAGGTAGACAGGTAGAAAGTAGAGACTGACTTATGCGTATTTCCAAGGTTGTTTGTCGAGGAGGGAAGTACCTGACGTATGAAGGATGAGCCGGTGTATATAAGTGACAGATGCGGTGATACACATAGCGTGCAGGTATAAGTAGATGCGGGTACCCACTCAGGTAAGTAGGGGTGTGGTGGTATGTAGGGTAGGTAGTACCTCGGGATGGTGTGTGGTGTGTGTGTAGAGAAAAAAGTGGCAGTTCGACTTCGAACTCCCGTCCTCGGCCTCTCCCTCACTTTTTATCATAATTCCAGCAGTTGGTAATCAATAAGCAACAACGGGCCCGAGTAAACGTTATTTGTTCAGCTGAAAGGAAAGAAGGAGAAGCCCAAAGACAATGAAAAGGCTATTGGTCAGGTGAGGGCTCCATAGGCAGTGCTCTCTCGCTCGTGCTCTCGGGAGCCTTTGATCCTACCAGGGAATGACTAAGAGTTGCCGACTGAGCAGATGCGCTTTCATAAGTCGGCGTTTAGTGCAGAGGACCAGAATCTCCTACGACATCTGTGTAGGTGCTATACATGTCGGCAGCCATCCCGGTTCAGCTCATACTTACCTGTCATTCGTGGGGTACGGGTTGTTGCGTTGTTTTGCACATAAACAAACTTGGCTTGCAAAATGATAGTATCTACCTACATACGTATGTAGGTAGGCTTGGGGGGGTGTAGAAAGGAATGAGTGCGGCCAGGTCCAACCGGGGTAGCCATACTTTGAGGCAGAATGACGTAGTAGCGTCCCCAACTCAATCGAATAAAGATTTTCATCCCTGTAGCCTGTAGGCAGGTACGTAGGTACATACATATGTATTTGGCGGCCTGCAACTATGGATACAGTGCGATGCCGCTGCGCAGGAGCGCCGCACACACGGTATTCTCCATGCCAAGGCCAGCCAGACTCGCTTTTCCACGGCGCCCTCTACAGCCATGGGAATTCACATCCACTGTACGTAGAACAAATCAAAGTCTAGACAGGGCGAGACCTTTCCCGGTGAGTCAAATCGACACCTAAGCTACTATGTACAGTTAATAACGAGGTTTGTAACCACCCAACATACCTAACTGTAACCAAGGTTCCGTCAGGCGATATGTAATAAGTACTATAAATACAGAGCCTTCCTTCTTAGCTTCTGTTCCTAGCCTTATGTGTATAGGCAGAACTTCAAAGAATGGATGGCATGATCATGGGCTGTGACTCTCCGGATGTAAAGGGTTAGGTGAGTAACTACCTATACGCATAGGGCGCAGGCTATCTTACCTAATACGTGGTTGTTTTTAGAAGCTACTAGGCAATTCTAGGTAGGCACAGAATAGTTGAATCTCTCTAGCATAGGTACACTTGCTGTAAGTCTGTGTAAGTGAAAAGGAAAATACTGCATTAAGCTGCGTGCGGATTAAGTACCTTAGGTACTGTACGTTTTGTGCAAGTAGATAGTTGCGCATAGAAAAGAATTGGCAAAAAGAGTCTGGCTGAAATGGACAGCTGTTGTGACGGGCCACAGCTAAACCGCCGCTCTCCGACATGGCCTCGGGTCGGATTCATCCACTATCCACACTATTCTATACCACCGATTCGCTTGTGCTCGCTTATGCGAAAATGGAGATTTTGCACCCAAACGAACTTCCTTTCTCCGGCAATCAGAATTAACTAACTACATACCCAGGTACCTAATCATAATTACTCAACTTCTGCATTGGACAGGAATGATTGTAAATTGTTTATGTACAATGCGTATAATATCTATGTGCATTCCTACTTAGTAACCAAGTCACGGAGAGGACGGAGTTAGGTATCATTAAAGCTGAAGTATTCGGCGCGGTGGATCAGTCAGCACCTTGACTATTTTCCGCATCAAGCAAGTCCTGCCCTGCCAATACATCTTTCAGTTTGTCAAAGTCACCCGGGAGAAGTTTATTTGTAACCGATATTGTAAATTTTTCAGCTTACTTGTACGCATACGCATAGATGTCTACGTGTAGGGCGCACCAATAGTGATGCCTGCGCATATATTGCATGAACAGAAAATTTGTACAGTTGTATGTGTACATTGTATGTGTACATGATCAAGCAAGTGGTAAGTTATACTCTTGTGTGGCGTTGAGGTGGTGAGGTATTGTCGCACGGGTATCGGCTCACCCACTAAACCGATCACCATAGAACACGCCACTAAAATGCGAGCCAAACGGCTAAACGTCCATTGATGCGAAACTCCGAACTGCCTACCTGAAAGCTCTACGCTTCTCATTCTCGCTGTCTCTCGCTGCATCGGCAGATAATTCGGCCCGCGGAATGTTCGGGTTCAAGCTGAAAATGGAGGGCACGAGAGAGAAAAAAAAAAAAAAAAAAAAAAGGAGAGACAAGAGACACAGACAATGCGCCCTCGGAAAGCATGGTTGCATTGGGAACGGACCCTGCGGTACAAAAAAAAGGGTGCAATGCTTGCTTGCAGCAGCATCTTGCAGCGGGTTCCCCGATCGTTTATCTAGATGCGTATTCCTCCTCCTCCACCTGGACAGCCTAGCCGAACTCGCAACCAAACAGCCAACCAGGCCCAGCGCGCTGGATACTATTAGCGGCCCAGAGTCTCGGGACACCGAATTCCCTTGGTGTCTGTCTCTTGCTACTCCTTCCCTCCGCCTTCCCTCACCCTTCCTTCACCGTGGCTCTCCCGGAGGCGGCAACACCGGGATTTCAACCATTACATGCTGCATCATGCAAATCGCTTATTCAATCCTTCTTAGTCCTAGTTATCGGCACGACGCCGCGTAGTCAGAGCGCGTGACTATGGGTCGCTAATAGATTACCAGGATTCATAAGAGGCTCTCGTGAGATAGACGACGACGACAACGAGCGCTTAAGCGATACTGGTTAGTAACAGTGTTTAGCTGTCATTCGGTGACACGGGGCGGCAAAGGGTCACCTCGGACACGCGTAGCACCGAATAATCCAATCGATAGAATTCCATGACTACCTTGAATGTACTGTATGGGTATCCTCCATAAATGATTAATCCGACCGCTCTGACCACTCAGATGAGATCACGATGGATATCTCGTAATACTCCGCAGATGCACATCATATCCCAGTCATCTAGCCTAGCGTAGGTACCATGCGTGCATAACAGATACCTAGATTATTATTAGATTCGAGAGCCGGTTACCGTCAGGGGGAGTGGAAGGGGTTGAACCCGTCGGAGAAGGGGTAGAACGAGGGGGCCAAAAGCCGAGGGGGTGAATCCGGCCTTAACTCCAGCCCGGGATCTGACCGAGAGAAAAGTCTCGCCTGTGCTGTGCCTATCCACTTACAGTTAGGTATCGACGGTAGGTATGCGTATAGGCTACCATATGTGCCGTATGTGCCGTATGTGCCGTATAATATGTAAGCAAAACAGCACTCTCGGCTTCACACCAATACGACCTGGTTCCAAGCAAACACCGAAAAGTATCCGAATTCATCGCGAAGCGGATTTCGGTTGAGCATTGCATTACTGAGCATTACTCACACACCAGAACGGTGTGTATACAATCATAATCACAAATCCTAGTCATCATCCCATGTATTCGTACACCGTTTATTTCTCAGCTTTGTCGGATACAGCTGATTTCCTTTTCCCCATTATAGCCATATGTGGGTAGGTTGGTAGGTAAGTGGTAAGTCGACCCGCGGGCCAGACCACAGATTCGTCCTCGATGCCCTATAGGTGAGTGTCGCACGTGTACGGCTGTTACGCAGGCGGGGGCCAGACCAACAATTATCGGTGCCTGCATGGAGGTTATCAGCGGCTTATCAGGCCTAGACACTCTAGGTAGGGACTAAAGTAGACACCTACTGCACTGGTTAGGCGCCTACCGCTACAATCCTAGCGCATACGACTTGTCAGATGAGCCGCCGCCCTCCCGTCAGCGACCCGAGGATCTGGATCCGCCATCGAAAAATTTTAAGACATGTCGTGGAACCGTCAGACATTGTCGCTCTGCCGCCCCTCTGCCGCGTTGGTGCTACGCCATGTACGCACGCATAGGGTACCTAAGTACCTACACTACTAAATACGCACTAAATACAGTTCCTTACAATGCTCGTTATACTATCTATACATTTTAAACATGGCACCTACCTATACCCGATATATATAGTATGAACAAACCGAATGCGCACCGGGTGTTCAACTGTCGGATAATACTGGTATAACCACACCATATGCCAACATACCTATGATAGTATAGAAAGGTACCTACATAGAACCCTCGTAGCCCCACATAAACCCGATAACCCTACTATGTGGTTGCACTCTGTAGGTGTGGCTATGTTATGTTATGTAGGTAGATAATGTACGCAGTGATGTTAAACCTCACACAGAGTGGCAGGTTACCATCAATCACTATTCGGAGTTTGTAACACTCTTAAGTTCTCCTTTATCCCTTTTATCGGTCAAGCCGTTCCGTTACTAGCCACCTTTAAGCTTTCCACATGGTTGAGTAACTCTAATAGATAGTGGATCTGTCAAATTGATGTACGTATACGACATACCCGCACGCTAGCCGTAAACACAGCAGGTACCTATGTACTAGCTGGAATGCTGGCCGAGGTACATTAGGTAAGGGATTGGCTGAGGCCGCCCAAGACAAGAATATGAGTCAAGATGTATCGTAAAACATCATTAGCAGGTCAACACAGAGGGCCTCGTGACCCGTATCGCAGCCTTCTCTTTCAATCGCTATCTCCCTCTCTCGTAAAATGAATGCGACGAGTGAGCGTATGCGTAAGTATGCGTATGCGAATGTAATGGTGTGCGTCAGGTGACCAAAGACGAGGTCCCCTACCACTGCCCTACAACGAGGGAATAGGCAGCAAAGAAACTCGATCCCGCCATCCACTGTAGGGCTAGCCGCTAGGTATACGCATCTTGTGTGCATAAGCCCAGCACCCATGCACGTTTCCGGAGATTCGCGCCCCTGTCATCTCAAGGTACCAGCACATAGCTAGATACCTACTGCGCACATAGGCAATCCTTTGCTCGCTTGGTCAAATGAGTGGTCAAAAAAGGCGATTTTTCCTGATGGAAAAGAGCAGAATCCCATGGCAGCAACCAGGCAATGTGCATGTTACATTACACAGCCACGATTTATCCAGGCGGCATTGCAACAGTGCCACCGAGAGCTGGAACCAATCAGCGCCCGACGCCCGTTTGCTGGTGACGCTACCTACCACGCCTACCACGTGGAATGACAAGGACATACTACCTGGTACCTATACCGGCTGTAGGTAGCGTGCTGTCCGCATAATCACTACCTACCTAAATCGCTGTAACAGCCCCAAAAAATAGGCCTATCATCCTGTTGGCTACAGTTTCTCAGCGGAGTTCGACGTGGGATCCTCCGACCAACAGCGGGCCGTCTTTTATCAAAGCCCGCCGCCCGCTCAGACGCCAGGATAAACCCTTCCTCCGGGGTCCCCTAGCAAGTGTGGCGCCGAGATAACGTAGCATTGTATGTAGGCCTCTAACTACGGTATTACCTCCCTTGCGATCACGCACCTGTCTTTAAAGCCGCCATACACCCAGATATTAGCACATCTCCGAATGTCCGATCTAAGCATCTATGTGCGGTAGGTTTGAAATCAAGAGTCGAGACAAAAACTCCGCGCGTGCATTAAGTGACGTCGCCGGACACATCCGCATTTCTCGCATGTACCTTCTCGATTTGGTACACGATATCTCTACTGAACCTTGCTATGCTGAACATGGTGGCCAAAGGCTTCCTTAGCACCGATCTTCGTGTGCGTATGTACAACACAGCTCGGCAGGGATGAAGAGCCAGGCATTCAAGGCCTTACGCGTAGCCTCGCCCCAGGCTGGCGGTACGCTTGATACTTCGAAGTCAAGATGCATGGTCGTAACCGAGGGGCTCTGGTGGAAAAGGGCATGACAACTTTCATGAAGAATATACAGTTTCTGCCAGCCTCGTGCGGGTACTCCGAGGTCAGGCCGTCAAGTCGAGGCCAATCGAGACCAGAATCCACCAGGATGTTAATTCATTCGTCCGAACACTGGTCAGGCTAATTGGGCTGGGGGCAGAGGATAGGCTGTCAACTTGCTTACATAGATAGCTCGTCCTGGTTAAACCTACGACCGCGACCGCTACCTCGAGGCTTGTGGGATCATGTGCGGGAACATCAGTCCGATGGTCGTTCGTACGGGCGTGAGACTGAAGGTCACCATAGTAGGCCGATGTGACCATGCCTTTTCGCCTCGTGTTAGTCATATCGGTTGCTTGGTATATCAAAATTAGGTGTTCGAATTTCCCACCCGTATCAAATGCGTAGGTAAGCACTACGGAGACACGCAATCTCTCTACTGCGTAGCTGCAACGTATTATTAGCGAGATGATACTCAGGTATTCCAATATGCTGTGCCTGTTCTTAGGTTTTCTCTAATGTGTGCAGCTTACTCATCTTATTTAACAAGTAGTCTAGAGAGCTTATTACTCACTAGGTCGATAGTAGCAGCATGTTATTATATAAGATTTGTAATAGCAATGTATATGCAGTAGTAGGTGCTGTCATTAAACCTTGATGTTTAAGCAATTCATGCTATTTTCCTCTTCTAAGTTTCCATCCCTGTATTGTATGAGTCCTAGCCATAAACTACCGGGTCACAGAGTATGAAGGAATGTAACGAAAATAGCGAATACGTAGACTCGGAAGATATTCCATACTAAACCTAACAACTTCCTCGTTCCTTAAGTAACGGGATCTTGCAAGCTTCACCCATGAGAAGCCCCCAATACTTGATACACACCTGCGCCCATATTACTATCACGTTGCAACGCCAATAAATCCAAGTGATACAGATCCTGTGAAGGCCATCAGGCTCACCCTCTCTCATTAGATTATCTGTGTCACGGACCCACGCACCGTCTTCTTATGCACATCTAGTTCAGGCACTGGAAAGTCCCGCGAATTCCCATGGTTCCATGAGGTCGTTAAGCCCAAGACCACAAGCCACAGTACTAGCCCCAATTATCTTATACATATCACCTTGGTCCGTATTTAACATCCATTACCGCTCGTGATCTTGTGCTGCCGTAATACCGATCAGTGAGCTATAATGTCATCTCAGATTGTGTAAGACCGGCAATACCAGGTATTATTTGAGGGGGGAAAAGAACACGCAGTCCATATTACAAGGTCGGGTCGGAAGTGCACATTCTTCCCTCACTCACTTAGAGTAAAAACGTGGTTGTAGTCACGCGACATATCTACTAAGTCGTGCCAGGTATCATGGTGTTTGTGTCTAGAAGCACAACACCGTATGTTTCACATTTACGTCCGAGTTAGTACGATGCCCTAGGCTATTTATTATATCCATTTCTAGACATATTAATAATTGCCAGGTGTATATCAGGTTGCCCTATGAGATGCTTGTATGCGTATTCTGGTGATAGTGTAGGAGTTCGCTAGCACCTTTTGTACTGCAAGGAAGACTGGCAACAAATTGAAAGTGCCATCTATTCTTATTTTACTGTCGCATTGCTCGTCTCGTTGCTATATGAGGATTTGTACTTAACACATGATCTCGTATTCTTTTATACGGCATTTCACAGTAACAACGGTTGTGCACCTCAAACCCGCGCTAGCATCCTCTGGTTCGGCAACATATCTGGATATCAACGACCTAATGTAGTCATCTCCTTTGCTCTCCGTATATTATTTCCTGTGTTACATATTTCTGCAGCGCTTACGTTGCTTACATTGGGCGGCGAGATACACAGTGAGCCGTATTAGTCGGCCCGTATCAAATGTGAAAAGTGATTAATCAAACAACTAATCCCAATGTCCGAGGTATTTATATTCACGGCCTCCACATTCTTGATATCGTATGTAGTCCTTTTATTTCCCTATGGGTGGAATAGTACGAACTCTGATTTTGCGTCATGCGCCAGTATATCAGGGCTATAATAAACCCCTCATATGTCATCCATAGTAAAATCTGAGGGATGTAGTTGTTCTGTATTTTAATTATTGAGGTTTCCATGTCTCGAGAGGGGTTTTTTATGTCATGGCTGGTTGCTTTGGAAGTTTATATATCTTACATGTTTAAGCTTCACATTTTAGCTAATAAAACAATAACACTTCAACCTAACTTTTTGCTTAACATAGCCAACCACATTTTAAAGCACAATATGAAACCATACCCAATAGACCAAAATAGCGTACGCAATTCACCCTACTCATAAAAAACAATCTCTACGTAATATCTACCCCATTGTGTCGAGTTGTTAACTGTTGCAGCGGCAGAGCCTACCCTGTATTTAGAGGACCCACATACGTGAATAAGCGACACATTCAGTGATGATGATATGATATACTTGAAAGCCTTACATTACAAAGCCCGAGCTAAGCCTCCGTATTAATGATAATGTCACGCTAGGTAAGCTATGTGTGTTATCAAAACTACACGGAGAAAACATCGTCGGGTCCAAATGACTCATATTAGGCACACTATATTCGAAACCGCTGTTGCTCTACGGTACCTGTCACGTTGAAGACAAAGCTCTGAGTCACGCTCGCTACGTACTAGGACGAACTAGATCAATATACTGAATGAATAGAAAATACGGTAGTAATAATCATTACTGTCATACAGCCCGTGAACGTGGTCATGTGTAGGGTCAAGCAATAGAGGCCTATTGGTTTATAGCGTAGATTGACTGACAGGCAACAAAAACTCGTGAAACAAGTAGCACCTACAAGCGGCCGAACTAGACATATAACCGTAGATATACACACATCACGTATACAGACACAAGGGCACAAACGAAGCGGAATCTAAAATACGACGCTTTGGCCACGGAAACACCAGAGCAAGTATCAAATGAAGACCAAGGTTGTTCACGAATGTTCCTTGACGGATTGATCAATTATCCTCAAACGAACCCTGTAGACCCCCACCCATAACCCTTATGGTACATTGAACACCCCGAAAAAAACAAGAACCCATTCCCATGATCGTCATGACCAGAACCCACCAGGCGACGCATGCTCAGTGTGGCGAGTGTAGTGTATGTATAGTGTGTGCGCGTGTGCAAGAAATGACATTTCGTAACAGACATGAACTCCCCCGTGTCCCCAAGAAAAACCGAAGAGACGCTCTAACCACCGAAACCGTACAGGGTGCGGCCCTGTCGCTTTAGGGCGTAGACAACGTCGAGTGATGTGACGGTCTTGCGCTTGGCGTGCTCGGTGTAGGTGACGGCGTCACGGATGACACCCTCGAGGAAGGACTTGAGAACACCACGGGTCTCTTCGTAGATCACTGAAGGAAGACAAGGTTAGGGATGCTGCTATCAAGAATAATGCACTGACGAGGCTGGATGACAACTTACTGGCTGAGATACGCTTGACACCACCACGACGGGCGAGACGTCGGATAGCGGGCTTTGTGATACCCTGAATGTTGTCACGAAGAATCTTGCGATGACGCTTGGCACCACCCTTTCCAAGACCCTTGCCACCCTTGCCGCCTGTATCAAGACGCGTTAGTAAATTGACAATGGATGACGCGCCGCGATGGGGGCGACGCATGAGCAAACCCGGCGATGCTGCCACGGCAGTGTATGAAAATACTTACGTCCAGTCATATTGAATGAGGTATAAAGTTATGTAGTGTAAAGTGGTATTGTTTGATTGCACGTGGGCAATGATGACAGTTGAAGGTGAGAGTGGATGGTTGTTGATGGTGGATGTATGGATGGATGGAAGTGGTATCAAGAAAGTCTGGGAGAACGTGGGGAACAGCAGCGGCTGTTAAATAGGAAGGAAGCGGAGTGGGTGGCCGACATCAGATCAGCCCGGAGAACCGCTCCAACTCAAAAGGGCGGGCGCAGGCACGCGCGAGCGCGACTTGTTAGGTAGGTAGTGTGGATCATACTGTATAGAATTAGGTACAATGCGTGCCTAGCTGGCAAGGCTTAACGGGCTGGAATCAGAGGCAATTAGTGCCATGCCTATTGGCCTGGAGTGTAGGGTGGTGGAGGGGAATGTGATAAATCTAGCCAATTAAAAATCCGCCCTCTAGGGATGTAACGAAAAAGCCCTGTGCACACCGGCTGCAGTACCATGCAAAATCCACCTGCAGCGCCAGGCCGGGGAACTTGCTTAGCTATGCCTTTTTGGGATGAGCTGATTCTCGATGCTCTTCTGATCAGCCAATCATCAATTTGCATACCTCGATTTCGCACCTAAATGGGCGAAACCAGGAATAGCACGGATGCGAAAGCATTGTTCGACCTACCTGTACTTATCGAATTGTCTGACTGTTAGTATATACATGTTATACCTATTTACTTAGGGTAGCTTTGATAATTGAACAGACTTTGTGTATTTTAGGTTGAATGCTTGTTTATCAATGTGCAGAACCTACCTATTGCCACTACCTCCCTGGGCCGTCGACCTCACTATTTCGGCGAAGCTATAAATGTTATGTATTCAATTTGCGACTGCCGAGACAGGAGTCGATTGGCATCTGATAACAATATATTTGGACGCGCCCTTAGATTCGCCACTTCTATGAACCAATAAATCCCTATGTGATTTAGGTACCTTAGGTACTGTCTGCCATTTCTTGATCCCTAAGTGTTGCTGATCTGAGACGTGATGGGTTCGCGTTGCTGCTACATGGAGCTAGTTGGTACCCCGTTATGTATCATTGCTAGGGCTCTTCGGAAGTACGCAGTAGGGACGATATCCCACTTACAACTCCCTATCTATCTAGCTGGGACTGTGTAGAAGATTACAGCCGAGACCATCAAAAGGAACTGTATGCACGTCCAAATCCATGCGGGACTAAGCCGGGAACACAGAGTGAAAAGTATTAGAAAGGGACCTAGATGTAGCTCTGAAGCCAAATTAGGAAAGGAATCTAGAAAAAGTAAGTGAGTAATCGTTAAGCAGTGCAACCTAGTGTGCCTTTGATCGTTCGTCCGGGTTGGGACTAGCCCCACAATGCCATTCCTCTCGCAGATCTAACAACCCCATCAGCCAATCAAAATTTAGTAACACTTTTCACGGTTAAGAAATGCCACCTAAAATCAAAGGACTCCAACACAGGAAACCGCACCCCTGTCTCCCACCAAAAAAAATCGACACACACAGCTAACTTGCAATTGCCAGACCCACTAGCCAGCCATCCTGTTGATCTCTCCTACAGTACGTACCTACCTAGATAGGTAGCCCACAAATAAATCAGAGTGCACAACAATACAACGCGCTAGGTAGCGACCCCCCCCTGCACACACTATTACCTATTAACGCTATCTCTCTGCCGCGCAACACACTCAGACAGACAATCAGCCAGGCTTTAATCGGTCAGCGCGCTCTCCCCTTCTCACTTATTTAAGTGTGTCCCCCACCCCTCCCCAACTCTTCCACTTACAACTCCCATCTCAATCCATCCACTCATCCACACACACAAAATCCACCATCAATACCAGACCATCTCGCGTCTTTTCATCATCAATAATCACATCCATCAACTCTACAGCTTCATCATCATCAGTTGCAATGGCTCGTACCAAGCAGACCGCCCGTAAGTCCACTGGTGGCAAGGCTCCCCGTAAGCAGCTCGCCTCCAAGGCCGCTCGCAAGTCGGCACCCTCCACCGGAGGTGTCAAGAAGCCTCACCGATACAAGCCCGGTACCGTCGCTCTCCGTGAGATTCGTCGCTACCAGAAGTCCACTGAGCTTCTGATCCGCAAGCTCCCTTTCCAGCGTCTCGTAAGTACCTATCCTATCTAGACATCTGCATCATCGTCGCTTTTCTGCCGTAGTCGGGATGGCTCATTTCCGACTACGATGCAACGCATCAACCTTTGAGAACACCCCGCACTTGATTTGATTTGCAGTCTAACGCGTCATGAACAGGTTCGTGAGATTGCCCAGGACTTCAAGTCAGATCTCCGCTTCCAGTCTTCTGCCATCGGCGCTCTCCAGGAGTCTGTCGAGTCTTACCTCGTCTCCCTCTTTGAGGACACCAACCTGTGCGCCATCCACGCCAAGCGTGTCACCATCCAGTCGGTTAGTACACCCAGCATATCACATCCTATAATCTTGTCACCACAGATACACTAACAACCACTACAGAAGGACATCCAACTTGCTCGTCGCCTTCGTGGAGAGCGCAACTAGAGAGCCATAGTTCTCGCGCACACATACTCTAATGGACAATGGCTGGCGTGACACCTTTTTGATGATTCTGCGGGATGGCATGACGACTTCAGTTTTTACAGGGAACGGGTAATCGGGGCGTTAGTGTTTGCATTGCTTTAAAGGCATTGGGTTGTACATCAGTGACAAGGCAGTAGGCCGTCAGCCACTGCCATACTGAACACACGAATCTGAATCTGAACATGAACAAAACTACTTGACAAGTCTTTCCTCTCCTGTGACGTGACTGCTGGGCTACGATCATAGTAGTAGATCTTCCGCAGTGCCATGAGCCAGACACCTGAACACCGTCGGCAACGATCTAGATCGAATTAGCTATGTATTCTGCCGTGGCCTCTGTTAGTAGATGTAGTGAGATGTGTGGCAGAGGTAATCGCTTCTTAATACCCTGAGGAGCCTGTCGCTCTGCCGAGTGTTTGTTGAGTGTGCTACTTATTATTCTACAGTTCCGAGGAGAGAGAATAGTGTATTCAAACGGCAGATAACAAGGCTGACGAGTGCACCCTGCAGAGATTTCTGTTTTCGTTCGGTGAATGGCATGAAATATTATTGTTTTATGACATGTTGGATAAATGGATGCTTTCTAAATACACCATGGTGCATCCATCCATCCATTCATCGTATATCGATCCATGAATATCAATCAGAGCACCGACTTCCAACCTCCGAGATACCCGGGCGTCGGCTTAGGCAGGTCGAGAAACCGCGCGACTTGGCCGAAGTGGTCGACGCCCCAGAAGCCTTCGGTCTCGCCCTTCGCATTGGTGCACACCAGCCAGGGTAACCCGAAGGCGCCTGTGCTGAACGCGCGGTCCGTGTTCTTCGTGAGCGTCGCCTTGCCTTTCGTTGCGGCCTCGGCGAGGACTAGATGGAACGAGGGGGAGCCGGGTTAGTGAGTGGATGAATGTTATGTCTTATCTATCTAGAGCTGTCTGTCTGCCTCTCTCCCTCTCCCTCTCTGTCTTTTCTCTTCTTGGGTTTTTCTACTTCCTTCCTTCTCTAGATCTCTAGTTCTCTCCGACCTCAGGCAATCATTAAAAAAAAAGAAGAGAGAGAGAGCACACGACTTACCTCTCTCTCCGACCTCGGCGCCCAAGACGTCCTTGAAAATGGGAATAAAGGCATCCGGCTGGGCGATCTGGACGTGGTTGACCCAGAACTCGTGATACAAGCGCTCGAGGAGGGCGCAGAGCTTCTCCTGGTCGTCGGCGACGCCGCACACGGCGCGCATCACCTGCAGCGTGTTCGGCGGGAAGTTGGGCGGGTTCTCGGCCGCCATGGGGATGTCGAAGGCCCGCGCCCAGAGGAGACGCTCTTTGCCGATCCACGTGTCTTTATCTGTTGTCCTCGACATTCATCGTTAGATTGGTGACACGGGTAGTCTATAGACTAGATAGACAGGCGTGTACATAAATGGACAGAGTAGGGGTTGGATAATGAAAAAGAGCGGGCAAGAACACCGCTGTTCATGATTGAAAATAAACGTACTCTTGATTTGTATCGGCGGTGTATTGCCAGCCTTGAAAATGTCGGTGTCAGCAGACCATCCATCTATTCATCTATCTATCTATCCATCCATCCATTCATCCATCCATCCATCCATCCATCTACCTGGTACTCTCTTTGCCACTTCGACCTCTCCTCCTCCTCCCTTCTCCTGGGAGTCGGAGTGAAGCATAACCGAAAATAAAACTCACCATTTTCATAAGGCCGCCTAGAAATATGGGGACATACGTCTTCCGGACATCTCGGAACGCCGCATCGTTCTATTCCGGGCACGACGGGCCGAGCATTAGTCTCTACGGCTGGAGTTACGACGACGGAGAGTTAATGGACAAAGAAGAGTAGATAAATGGGCATACGGCGGAGAGAACAGTAGATAGCCAGCCGCCTGGCCGACCAAGAAATTCAGACGAAACTCACGCGAAGAATGTGAAAAGCCTCATACGCGAACGGGCTGACCGTGTCCACATACAGCGTGATCTCAGCTGCACCCATGTTGCGATGTGTCTAGTCGAGTGACTCAACCGGCTCTATGACTATAAAATGGATTCAAACCTCTTTTTTAAAAACGACAAACGACAATAGTAATAACCATAACGAAAAAACACCGAAAACCCTTGTGTATGCGTAGTTAGGATAAGAAAGTGTTGTTTTTTTGGATACTTGTTTGAGTTTGTCTTAGTTAGTATGTGGTTGTTGACAATTCTATCTAAGTACTGCCAAAAGTTCGGTAAGCATTTTACCTAAATGGATAGTCCCCAACCTCGGCTTTTCTCCGCATCCCGTTTCTATGCAGGGCATTGGGGCAGAGAAAGACCTGACAAGTACCGAATCACCCTAATTAAGTATGTGTAGATGGAGACGCTAGAAATATATCTGAATACGATAATTTTGAATTCGATTGATTTCTACATGAGATAATGGTATTTTTCTCTTTTGAAATAACATACCATCGCACCACCTACCAGTATATACTCCTAAACGCCAGCCATATCGTAACTCTCCTCCTCCTCCGCCTCCTCCTCCCGCGACCTTTGCCGAACCGTCATACTCAGCCCATGTGGCTCTTTCCGTTCTTCACATGAAGCCTGGTCAGGACATCGAAGGCTCCCGTTCCAATTTTACCAAGCCGGCCCATGACGATGCGGCTGCTGGGTGTCGTGAGGTCATCCCAGTCTCCATCGAGGAGCGCGTCTTTGAGGAACGACAAGGTCGTCTCGAAGCTCATCTTTGTGAACGGACTGACATTGCCCTTGAGACCGTTTCGATTGAAAGGAGTGAAGGTTCCGTTCCGTGTCATGTAATCACCAATGAGGTTCAAGTGACGCTTGTCGACACTGATGCCGTGGCCACCGAACACACCGCCGAGCTCGTGAATAATACTCTGCCGTGCCGCTTCTACTCCGTACACCCGCAGCACTGCTGCGATATCGTTGGTCTTGATGCTGTTGGGATCGATGAAGTCGCCATACTTTTGCATCGCCTCTAGGTTCACGCCGTCTGTGTGAATCACTGGCCGCTTGACTTCCTTGCCTGTATAGAGATCCTCCACCTTTTCATCCGCCACGTAGACACACGACCGTATCCCCGGGATTTGCTGGATGAGCGACTTGCGGACCGCCTCTTGGACAATGCTGAGCATGAGTACCTTGGGTATGTTGGCATCATATTCGAGTGTAAAGTCACACCACTCGCCCTGAGCCTCATCACATTCGAATCGAGACACCGCTGGTGTTCTCTCCTTGACGCGCCCCTCTCGGCTGCGATTGAGCTCTTTCTGATTTGGCTTATCGCCCATCTCCTCGTCCTCATCGCCAGAGGGGGGCGGGCTACCACCGAACCCTTCGTCTTCGGGCTCCTCGTCCTCTTCTGGTGATACCTCGCGCTCCAATCGCCGCTGGATTTCGTCGTCCTCGTCATCGTTGGCGCCATAGGAGACAGCTTGGGCGCGGTTCGCGCGTTGCTTGGCATTGGTCGCGTCATCCTCCCCATCGTCGTCATCGTCATCATCTTCGTCCCGGGGCGCAGCCTCAGGGTTCGCTGCAGCCATCTCAACGACACCGGCCGTTACGCCGACCTCGGGTACCGCCGCGTTCTCTTTATCCAGCTTGGCCTTAACCTCCTTCTTCACTAGTCTTTCTAGCACCGGTAGCAGCTTAATCTCCACTGCGTCCAATACGTCTGACGTGGTAATAGCATACGTCTGCTTGTAGTCCTTGGAGTTGAAGAATCTCAAGTTCACGTCGAACATCTTGGCTAAGCGATGACCGACGCCTTTTCCGACACGCTCCTTCACCGTCACCTCATTGAGTACATGGGCGACGGGAAGAACGCTGATCGCCTTGGCAAATGTTTCGCCTTCTGCTTCGGATAACTCCGGGTGCAATAGTAACGTCATGGATGGCGTTGAAATATGATCACTGGCCGTCATCAAGATTTCTCTTAGACGAGGAATACCTAGCGTGACGTTCTTGGCAGAGTGACCAGCCAAATGAAACGTGTTTAATGTCATTTGAGTAGATGGCTCACCAACTGACTGTCCAGCGACGATGCCTACAGCCTCGCCTGGCTCTACGAGAGAGCTTAAATACTTCGAGTGGAGTATTTTTTCGGCGTATTTGCGGGGTACGAGCGCCTTGGAGGCCAACTTGTTACTCTTCTCTCCCTTCTCCTTGATTAATCCATGTTCATTCTTCTTGATGTAATCCGAGACCTTTTGATAGAACTTCTCCGAAGTGGCGAAGGCATGTCTATTAGGGTTGAGCTCAGATTGAATAGGATCAAGACCTTTCGGATCGTTTGCAAGGGCTTGTTTGATCGCTTTCTTTTGGTACTTCTGGGCGTATTCCTTCGATTCGTATATGTCCTGATCCCATCCTCGCTCGGCAATTCCAAGTCGATGAACCTGTGAGGTTTGGTTGCGAAGGACAAACTCGAAGTCGTTGAGATATTTTTGTTTTGTTATGTCTAGCCCATCTTCACCATATAGGAACTGCACCATGGAGCCATCCGAGTCTCGAACTGACGTATCATAAGATACCTTGAGACCTTCCATACCCTTGATGAGACATCTCTGTAAGTATCCTGATCGTGACGTCTTGACGGCCGTATCAATGAGCCCCTCTCGCCCAGCCATGTGATGGAAGTAGTACTCCTGCGGCCTTATACCAGTCAAGAAACGGTTCACAATATACCCGCCGGCACGGATGTGGGTATCATATGGCCGGAAGCAAGGAAGCGTCTTGCCGCTGACCATGATAGGTACTCTTCGGCCTTCAAGAACCTGTTGCCCAAGGTTGCAAGAAATTAGATTCGCGTTGACGGAACTACCTTTGGCCCCTGATATCGTCATCGACTGCATGTGATTCTTGGGAAACTGCTTTTCGAGACCCGTGGGTAGACATGCCTGGGTCACCCTCGAAGACAGTTGTTGACATCCGGCATTTACCATATGTTCGAGATCCTCTTGTTTATTGCCGTCACGGAAGACCTCCTCGAGACGCTCGAGAAGAATGGGAGTCGTGTCATCGATATCGGACCGGTCACCAAGACTTACGTGCTTGGCAGAAGCCTCAAGACCAATACCCCTGGCATCTCGTAGTACTTCTTTCCTCTTTTGCTCACCTTGAGGGGTAAGCAACAAATCATCCATGCCACATGTGAAAGCACGCATGTTGAGAAACCTGGTTAGGAGTCGACCCATGCAGCTCAGTAGTCGTGCGGCCGCTTCGGGGCCCCATATTTCATGTATCGAGTGGATGAAGCCACCCGCACTGGGACCCAATTGTGATTTGTCGAGAATACCAGTAATGAATTCGCCTTCATTGAAGAGCACGTCGCCTTCTTCTTTGAATTTACCCCATGGATCTTTCTTGATGGATGTCCCCCCAGTCATCCACAAGTCTCCACATCCGGTTGGCCTGATGTTTTTTAGAATGGTTGTAATCACTTGTTTGCCGCTCCACCGTTTAACTGGTTTGAACACAGCTGGCGGGACCAACTCCAGCCTCTCAGAGGTAATATGACCGCTCTCGGGACGGAGTGCGCTATAAACGAGCTGGTTATAGGAGCTCTTGTCAAAAAAGGTATCCTTGTTACAAAGAGCTACTGAGACTGAGAGATGATCCTGGATTAAACCACGAAGAGGCTTTCCTGCTGTCGCTGAAAGATATTGATGGTCTGTATCTGCGATCTGGAGCGCTTCGACTCGCGCAAGTTCGTTCTGGGGGAAATGCATGTTCATTTCGTCGCCGTCGAAATCCGCGTTGTATGTATTGCAATTTGCGTAATGCATGCGGATAGTCTTCTCGCCAGGCAATACCCTGGCCCTGTGACCCATGATAGAAGGCTTGTGGAGAGTAGGTTGACGATTCATAAGTACCACATCCCCGTTACCTAGATGCCGATGGACCTTCTTACCTCCCATGCGACTGTAGTGATGACTGCTAGGAGCAAGTAGCTGATTCGCTAATGCAACGCGATCTTCAACCGACTTGTTCTTTAGATTGATAACTTGTCCGTTCTCATTCTCGATAGCAGCAGCACCTGGCCACTTGTCGATGCCGTTGATGACGGCCTGCTGCATTTCCCTAAAGTTGTGGCTTGTCACAGGCTCTGGGTAGGTCAATTTCTTGGCGAAAACCGGTGGGACACCGATTTCACTCGTCTCGATGTTGGGATCTGGGGAGATGACGCTTCGCGCTGCAAAATTGACACGTTTTCCCATCATGTTCTTCCTGAAAAGTCCTTCTTTCTTCTCGAGTTTTTGTTTGATGCCATCCTCATTCCTCTTGCCTGCGGCGCCCCGAATGGGATTCCTATCCCTATCGATTAAGGAATTGACACAGTCCTGTAGCTGACAACAAGCTTCGTACATGTCGGTCATCTCCAGTTTCCTGTTTGGAGCAGGAGTGCCAGGGTTGATTCCTTCAGATATTTCTTTATGAATAAGGGCGATGCGGGCGCATGCATTTAGAATCTGTTTGTATAGAGAGTTTTGCTGGGCCTCGGCGATTGCCCCGTCGCCTTGTTTCGCTTCTGGACGGAACTTATTGGGCGGTACAAGCACGGTTTGGAGAAAGAAGTTGTCGGCCGGCAGTTTTCTACCATTTGGCCTAGAATTATAAACCAACGCTAATACCTCCTGCTCCTTTTCGAATAAAAGTTGTAGTCGAGCATGAACTTCAGTTGAGCTAACATACCGCTGATTGGCTTTGCTATTGCTCTGCTTCTTTTTTGTCGTCCTTATGCCCGCATCGGTCATGATAACGTCGCCATTCTCGTCCAGCTCTTCTCCAGAGCCTTCATCATCCTCATCCTCATCCTCATCCTCTTGAGTGTCATGCTCTTCCTCGCCTTCGCTCGAGGGTAGATCTATGTCAGCAATACCTTCATCTGAATCATAGTTGGGCTTCTTGGTGGGGTTCGCGGCGGCCTTTTGTCTCATGACAACAGCGTCTTTTCGCTTGTGTCTTCCTTGTGCCATCTTCGCCATGTCCTTGGCGCTCAGGGGTTTCTCGAAAATCTTGACGAAGCGATCTTTTCGAAAACTGGGCGAGATGGCGTTACATGTAGAACAACCTCTTCCTTTTGTGATGTCACGCAAGAAATCCTTTAGTACCTGCCTCCTGGCCTCCGAGGCGCCCTCATGTTTGCCTTTCCTGATGTCGACAGCGGCTATCCGCGACTTCTGCAGTTCTCGTTTCGTAAATGTCTCTCTCATGCGGACAACTTTGTCGATGACGGAATTTTTCTCATCCGAGGACATATCTTCATCGTCTACTTCAATGTCGGTCGTTTCCGGGCCAATATCGTCGAGGCGGGTAGCGGCATCGATGAGACCAAACTGAAGCAGCCGCAGCTTACAGACGACAAGATTGATATCGGCCCTCCGCATGCGAAAACGGAAGCAGTATTGGCACTGCGCGCGCAGTAGGCGGAGGATCTGATCCATAAAAACAGGATGATATACGGGGATGGGAAGCTCAATGTGGCCAGCATGGCCGGGGCAATTCGGCTGAGGGAGGTTACATGTTGTACATCTATTCAGTTCACTCGGTCAGCAGCTATGCCGGTTCGAATTGGGAGGCATACTGAAATATATACTGCCTCCTGAAAAGAAGAAAGAAAAAAGACATACGTTGAATCTCCCCAAGATCCCAGTGCTAGGTCGTACAATCCGCCTGGTATAGGGTTTAGAAGACTGTCAAAAGTAGTCGGGTTTTCAATCTTCTTGACGGAGATAGCTCTGATCTCGGCAGGCGTGAGAAAATCGAAGTCGACGGTATCGATAGCCGAGGAGATCGGCTGTGAGATGTTCATGGTGCCGAACGAGCAATCCTCGATTGAGGACTGCGACAGATATAAATGTGATCAGCGTCTCTCAGCGATGGGGAGTGGTGACGGAGAGGGAAGGAGAAAAAAGGCGACGGGACCAGCAGCGGTGCGGCAATGGTAGGGAAGTATCAGTGGCTGGTGTTGCTGGTGGTGGGGGGGCTTCTCGATGAGTAGAAAATTGAAGCTCGACTTTTTGGCGGCGTAGGATGGCAGAAATAACGCCGGGTCCCCTACTGCGCTGAAGCTACAGTAGCCTTAGGTGGGCTACTGTACATAGGTAGGTAGGTGCTGGCTGTACCAACACCGGCACTTACCTTACCGAGTTAGCGAGTATGCAAGATAATGGAGCATTGCAATAAATGAATTAAGTATATACCTTTTATGTAGACTAGCGCCATGCTGATGACCTATCGGGTATCCATTCTCTGTTACCTTGGTTTTCACTTTATCAGCCCAGTAGCTCATGCTTAACACAGCGTCGATTAATTAGGTGTCCTGGCCAGTATCAGATAGCTGCTCCTCTTCATCAACCCGCTAGCGAAGTACTGTCCTCCCGAATTCACGGCGTCGCGTCATGGACAGACGCGCTTCTCCTAGCCTCGGCCCCCGCAACGATGGCGGATCTCGCATTCAGAAACCCGAGACTGCGGTAGACAAAGCAGCCAAGCTTGCTGCCCTCAAAGCACGTGTGTCGGCAGCCATAGGATCCAGTAAGGCTAAGGGAGGCTTGAATGTCGGTCTTCATCCTGCTCTCGAGGATCTTAGCCAGTGGAAGCCGAGCACCAAATCCAGCGGCAACAATTCGAAGCACGGCTACAAACCCTCTTCCTCTACCCAGCCCAAGCAGTCCAAGGCCATCGACCTTGCGGGCCCCTCTGCCGAAGAGATCAAGAGCAACCCATACTATGACGCCAGCCTCGGCGCTCCCACGGCCAAGCCGCGACAGTCCCGCCAGCTCGTCTTCAACCAGAAGGGCAAATACATCCAGCAGGCCACCGCCTTGCGCCGCCAGGCCGCGCTCGAGGCCCTCAAGAAGAAGATCGCTGCCCAGACCCGAAAAGCCGGCATAGATGAGGACATTGATGTCGAGAAGAATTTCGTAGTCGAAGCCCCTCCCGACATCGAGTGGTGGGACGAGGGCCTCGTCAGCGGAAACAACTACGACGACATCGATAACCCCGACATGCTCAAAATAAGTACCGAGGACACCATTATTACGAGCTACATCCAACACCCCGTCGCCATCGAACCACCCCAGGACCAACACATACCCGCGCCGAAGCCCATGTACTTGACCTCGAACGAGCAGGCCAAACTACGTCGGCAGCGTCGTATGGCCGACCTAAAAGAAGAACAAGCTAAAATCCGCTGTACGTGTCTCTCTCACTGTATCTGCTCCTTTGCGACTGCCTACACCCCCAAATCCAAATCTTCGTCTTCTACTTCTCAACCTCGATTTGTATTATACTAACTTCAATCTGTACAGTGGGTTTGGTTCCCGCGCCACCGCCCAAGATTAAAAAGGGTAACCTGATGCGCGTGCTGGGAGAAGAGGCCGTCAAAGACCCCACGGCTGTCGAGGCCCGAGTGAACCGCGAGATCGCCGACCGACACGCGAAGCACATGGATACCAACGAAGAGAGGAAGCTGACCAAGGAACAACGACACGAGAAACTAGCGAGGAACCAGGAGAAGGACGTGGCCAAGGGCGTGCACATGCTAGCCTTCAAGGTGAATTCCCTAGCCAACGGACAGCACCGGTTCAAGGTCGGCAAGAACGCCGAACAGTATAACCTCAAGGGCCTAGTCATCATGCACCCCAAGCAGAATCTGATCATTGTCGAGGGGGGCGAGCACAGCACCAAGCAGTACAAGAAGCTGATGCTCAACCGCATCGACTGGACGGAGAACGTACCCCCGAGAGATAAGGATGCCCAAAATGACAACATGAGGGATTGGTTAAAGGCCGAAGACGAGAAGGGGGATCTGAAGGACCTGGCACTAAACAAGTGCCAATTACTGTTCGAGGGCGAGGTCAAGTCACAGGCCTTCCACGCTTTCAAGTCGCGTGTGTGCGAGACAGACGCCGAAGCCCGGCAAGCATTATCGCGAGCAAAGCTAGAAAGCTTTTGGAATATGGCCAAGTCCACTACATAGTTATCACGCAATAAATAAAAATGGGCCTAGCTCAGGTGCTTTTGCATGATTTGTGCAGATAATCTATGACCAGTTTGATTCCTACAAGAAAGTGATTATTTTATTCCTCCTAACTGTACAAGTTACACGATCATCTCCACGCTAAACGCCTTCAGATGAGTCTGTTATTACGCCATTACAGCACACGATACTACGAGCTGGGATCCGATGAAACGCTCGAGCGCGTTCAGGCACCATCAAGCTGCATCATCCCCTCGTCGAGATCTTCGTCGTCCATATCGTAGTCCTCATCGTAAGCTTGCTGTGCCTGTGCCCTCCGCAGAGCTTCTATCAAGGCCTCGTCGCCCTGACTCTGTAGCTCCTTGATCCTCTCCTCGTCTACTTTCTGCTGATGCGTCTTCAGGTCCTGTAAGCTCCACATGCTGATCCCCTCCTGGTCCTTCGACTTGAAGGGTCGCGCCATGTCCCTCAGGAACCTCTGTGCCGTGATGATGGCCATGTCGGTGCTAAGATTGCTGTCCACGTCGAGCATGGCTTGGTTAATCCACTTGGGCAGCTGCGGCCGCTTTTTCTGGAATCGACGATCGGCCAAGACCATGATCCCGTAGTCGTCTTTGCCTCTAAGCACGCGGCCTAGACATTGTGCGGCGTGTCGCATGGCGTCGAAGGACAGGAAGTCGTTTTCACGAATGCGGTACGTCTCTCGTAGAAACTCCAATCGTGCCTTGAGGATGCGGGATTCCGTGTATTGAAATGGGACACCGATGCACAAAACCGTTCGGCCGTACTGGTGATCGAAATCAATACCCTCAGAGACCTTGCCACGGGCGACGCACAACAAGACTGCGCCCCTTCCGTTGCAGCATGCTGTGCGGTACGTTTCAAGTGCGAGGGAGGTTTCTTGCGCGTCGGGTGTTTCGACTAGGATCAGTTTGTATTTCCAGACTTCGTCCAAGATACCCATGCCTTGCCACATGCTAATGATCGACTCCATGTAGAGGTAGGAGGGGAAAAAGACGACCATACCATCTGGGGTGACGCGGGCGAACTCGGTTAAGAGATTACCATAGTTGCGGACTACGCTCGGCTCGTTTCGGACTTGAAAACTGGTTGAAACCGGCGCCTGGTCACTGCCGCGAGTAACGATGATGGGCAAGAATGACCGTCTCGCTAGTGTCATCGCGTACGACTCCTGTACGACTGTTGAAAAGCCGAGCATTTTGGGGTACATTTCTAAGGGTGACATAGTACCGGAGGTGATAATGACGGAGCTAAATCGATCAAACACGGGCTTGATAGCGATAGCTGCATCCAGACAAGTGAAATGAAGAACTGGATTGGGGACCTCGGCTGTGTCCGATTCAAAGGGCTCGAGAATGAGTAAGAACCCTTTCTCATAAGTGGCTACTAAGGTGGCAAACGTTGCGACTTCTTGAAGGGGTTGATAATCTTCAATGTTTGTGAGCTCTAGCGTTCTTACTAGGGACGTTAATCTCTCGGCGCAGAAGCGCAGAGGCTTCTTCTCAATGAATGTGTGTTCCTTGAGGTGAGACAAAAACGATGGAGGGGTCTCCGATATAACCTGCCGGACCTTCATACGTGTTTTGAGATATTCTATAAACCTTTTCAGGAAGGCTGTGAAGTGTTCGGCCCTGCGAATATTGCCAGGCACGGCTTCCTTCAGCAGGTCGTCGGGTAGTGCTGGGTTGGCCATGAAGGCATCCTCTTGGCGAGCCTCGTCAGCGTCGCGAAGACCCTCGACGAGCTTCTGGTACTCATTTTCGAGTTGCTCCCTATCTGTCTCCTTCATCTCGGTAATTTTCTGTTCTAGATTGACCGCACCGCGGGTAGCTCTACGTAGGGAGTCCTCGGTAATATCGGTACTCAGAGATTCGATACACACATTATCGATATTATGCGCCTCGTCAAAAACGACGATGCAATCTTTGGAGAACTCCTTAGAGACTCGCTCGGCTATCTTAGGATCTAGCAGGTAGTGATATGAGTAGATGATGACATTGCAATATTGCATCTAAAAATGGTTTGATATGTAAGCTCAACCTATCGAGTGATTATATTAGGGCCGAGCCACCCAGCTCCGAGTGTCAAAAGACTTACCATACGCCTCGCAGTGAAGTAGGGGCACTGCTTATGCTGTTCTCCATACCTCAATAGGCCGTCAAGGGTCCAAACTCCGTTAGGGACGAGGTTATGTGCCTCGAGAAGATCAAGATTGTCATGGTAAACGCAGGTTTCAACACTCTCGCCCTTCTCCTTCTTTTCCCTGACGAAGCCGGCAGTCAAACTTCTGCAGCGCGCATCAACAATGGCACCACTCTTCTCTCTTTTCACGGAGGGGTGAAGACAAAGGTTCTTACGGCTGGTCAGACCAAGGCCGCGGAACTCCTCGACGTGGCCCAGCTCGTCGGCGCGGAACTTCATGAGAGCCTTCAGCTCGGCCAGAGCCTTTTCAATCTCAGACATGGTTCGAGAGCAATATATGAGCTTGCGGTGCTCCGGGTAGTGTTGCTGGTAGGCAACAATAAGGGAGAGTAGAGAGACGGTCTTTCCGGTACCCGAGGGCATCTCCAGGACACAGTGACCGCCTGCGTCGAGGGTCCTCTTGAGATCGCACATGTAGGCATATTGCTCGGGGTATATTCGGGGGTACGGAAAGAGGACGGGAAGGTCGTCTATAAAGAACTTCATCTTGCCTTGCTTGCCTTGCTTGTCCGTCCTAGTTGCCTCGGATGTTGTCAAGTGAAATACTTCCTCTCGGAATCTAGAGCCACAAGTAGCCTGGGTATTAAGGCGCGAGAAAGGCGGAAAATGGGAACAAGTTCTGAAGAGAACAAATTGTTGAAGGTGCAGCAGGTGGGATCAGCTCACGAGCCCATCGAGGTTATATGGTGTATCTCCAGCACAATTGGGTTGCTGCGGGTGTTGTCCCAAATACTTTCATCAAACCCGCAGGTGAGCAGCATGTAGGTAGGAGGTACCTACCTAGCTGTGATTTGTATGAAAGCCCTTCACTACAGAGTACAGATTGGTTAAACCCAGCAAACAAATCCCACATATGCAATTATATGAGACCTTGTGTGCGTCTGCCCTGCTCACAGCATGGCTGGCATCTATGCGTATGGTGAGAACATTGAAAATGATGTTGATCAGAAGGTACTGATTTGACCAAGGCGGGAGAAGCTTATAGGCAGCTACCTAGGTACCTGGGTATGTATATGGTCCCTGCTCATTAAATATATGTATCTATAGTATATAGATACTATATCCGTTAACTCCATACTCTGCTTAAATGTATAAAGGTGGGTAGCGTGGCGTAAACTACAGCATATCTAAGACACCCGCCACAACCCAGTATCTGACACACAAAGTATCTTGACCTCTCAAAGAAGAGTCCTCTATCTTAGATGCCTACTATCTCGATTTATACGTAAAATCTATTTTTAGTTACCTAGCTAAGTGTCGTAACCCCTCAAAAACTCACTTATCGTACATGGCTCCCTAAATTAGAGTTCGTCGTCTAGATGGAAAGGGTCTCGGGGCTGTAGAAGGGAAGCTCCCGTGCGGCCTATGCGTAGGCTTTGCTATGTCCTCAACGCCATTTTCTGCTGCTAGACGTGGGGATTCGGTCTGCATTTCCGGGTTGCCACCGCGTCTCTCTGTCCTCAACTCTGGCCCTCGCGACCTTGACGAAAGGAAATGGAATGATGCTCGCCTCCCGGCAGCACGATCAAGCCCCGTCTCGTCATCTACCGTCTCCGCCGTTTCCTCTACGATCCGCCGTGCCCAGTCCTCGTCTGACCAAGGCTGGCGTGAAGCCTGGGGCAAGGTGGCTGCCCGTGCGATATTCTTGCCCTTATGGAATGGATGAGTGTTATTGTTAGTGTTCTGTGTGGCTAATTCTTTCAATGCTGAGATCCGTGGTGTGTCTCTCTGTGGTCTTTCATTGATACCATTTTCATCATTTGCGTTCTTACTTGACGGCCGAGAAAGCTGTTGTGGGCTGCTAGAAATGAGACCGAGTCTAGCTCTCCAGGAAGTGGCCGAACCTCGGGGAATAAAACCCTCCTGTGCGCCTTTCTCTCCATCTTGTTTCAATCGCTCTTGAGAGCCTCTGGTACTGCTCTTGGTTGGAGATGGTAGGTTGTTGACATCTGGCTCTTCTCCTTGCATGTTTGCTAGGTTGACATCCATCTTGGCTGCACTCTGGGTACTCTCCGCTTGTTCCCGCTGCCATGTCGAAGATGGCTCTAGTACCGGAAATTCTTCTTCCGCCATCACATATTCCTCGGGGTGTGTATCAGAGTCAGAGTCTCCCTTGCCATATGCTGTAGATGTCGTGCTATCCTCGCTATCCTCGTCGCTGATATAAGCCGGTGTCCATTCGAGCAGCAGTTGCTTAACAGCGTTCTGATTCTCCGCCATTGATCGCGATGACGCGCGGGAGTCAAAGCGACGTCTATCAAACTGGCTAGGGTACCGGGCACGTTCCTCTCTCGCGCTAGACTCGTCATAGGTTAGCTGTAGAGGAGTTTCCGACCTATTACGTTCTACGAAACGCACACTACTCCTATTCCGATGACGGTCCTCGTCTGGGACATCGCGAAGGCGGCGACTTGTTGCAATCAAGCGATTATTAAACTCTGGTTCTATTGATTTTACTTCGCGTCGTTGGTTTATCAAATCCTGGTCGTCTCGTGTGCGAATCTGCTCCCAGTCTGCCCCATTTCTTGCATTGCGAGCTTGCAAGATCATCCGAGGCGAAGTACGAGGCGTAATTTGACTTCGACAATGAAGTTAGTTACATTCTTTCTTGGTGAACACCTAGTAGTCCTGAGGATTTACCCAAAGACCAACTGTGCATCCAGCCAGAGTAGGGAATATTGGCGCTAGCTATCGGCCGACAGAGGTATCAAGAACGATTCGTGACATCACTCACCTTCTCTGCTCATTTTCCTCCTCAATCCCGCGTATTCCGTTAATATGGCTTTTAAGCCTTTGAATTTCTTGCTCTAGTTGGACCTCTCGCTCTCTCTCAGTTTGGTTGATCTGGCCTTCAAGACGTCGAATCTCTCGGTCTAGTTCAAACCCACGATCTCGGTCTCGGTCTCGGTCTCGGTCTCTCTCACGCGTCCTCGCCAGCTCGTGTTTCCTCGTATGATGGTAGTCATCAATACCATGAAAAGGTTGTGAGCGTGTTGGTGATGGTTTGGGGCGCCTGGGACGATCGGCGATGAGCTTATTCGCAAGAGCAATAGCCTCTTCGTGGTGCTTGGATACCTCAGCGGCAGCCCTGCTACCGACAATGATTTCTTTTCGGTCGGTAGGTTGTCTGTTGCCTTGTTGACCGGTCGGCGAGGCACGGATTTCAACACTTGAGAAGCTAGTTCTACCGGCGCTGCTTGCCGACCCCTGTAGTTCCCTTTCAATCATCTTCTCAGATGGGACGTCGTGATAAACAATTCCTTGGGGAGTAAGAGTAGTATTAAGCTTAGATTTCCCTAGATGCCAGCTAGATGTCCGGGGATGAACATTAGTATTTGCCATTTCGTACTGACGTGGTGCCTTGGATACGTATACGATGATTGCCTTGATCTGTTTTGTTATAAACAGTCTCCTAGATCGTATAATTTCTAGCTGTCGGATGCTCCAATGACAATCTGGGTCAGGATCGCCCATCTTAGCTGCTTCCACTGAACGCCAAACCTGGAACTGTTGGGTGACTGTGAGCGTTGCCGTTTTTTCAATCATGGTTGATTGGTCCTTATCAAGGATTCTTAGACGTCGCCTAATCTCGACACGAGGCAAATCTTCTTCCTTCAATAAACTTCTTGTCCAGTCCTGGGCCGATCTGCCCCCAATTTGAAGAGCCGAATATGGTTCGATCTGCCACATCCTATATTCCGTAAATCGCTCTATATCCACAGCCTGGCCCCGTGAGATACGCATCTCATCTATCACATCGCCGGTCACATCTTGAAATTTAGGAAGTCCGGTTCTCGATAGGAGCCTGCCTTGGTCAACCTGTTGAGCGGATTGGTCTCCTTGTGGTAATAGAAGTTCGGGCATATTGGAGACATCTCCTTCGATGAACGCCACTGTGACCCGTCTCTGTCTCTGCCAGAATTTCCGAGCCGGTTTTCTCGCAACTTCAAGACGGACCAGTTTGTGAGGTTTAGCCTCACTATGATGTTGTAAGAGCCGCTGGAGACTATTAAGCTGTCCAGGGCTTAGAAAAGCTAGCTCCATCGCTAGAGTTTGCTCAGAGAGCACCGAATTTTCATCCTTACGTGCCAATTGTAACGAAGTTGGTAGCCGATATGCTCCCTCCTCCTGGATCACATATGGTAAAGCTTCTGTGTTAGATTCATCTGCCGCATCTTGGGCAAGAAGCTTTGGGTTCTGATGAGCCTCAGACTCAACATTAGAGGGGTTCAAAGCCGGTTCTTCGTCATGGCTATTCTCATTCGGAGTGACTACAGACGATGGCCCCCCAACTTCCGGACCCGTGATGTTCCTATCTGCCGTGTTTACTGGGCTGCCTGCTTGGGCGGATGAACTGTTGATATTAGGCGTGTGATTGTGAGTTGTTGTCTGTTCGTGCGCCGAGTTATCTGATGCGTGCTTTCCAGGGTTTGTATCTAATGCCCGTCGCTGTTCATTGTTTTCGGCACTATTGGCGTGACCCAGGTTGTTACGTTGGTTCTCTAGTGAAGAGGCGCCTAGTTGGCTTCCACCGGCCACACTATTTGTAGTAGCCAAGTCTACGACTTTCAGATCTACAGGAGATGGGCCCGAATCTTGTGTAGTTGTGTGTGGTGTTATTAAGTCACCTGGGGGAGCATGTCTCACATTATCCTCGTTCTTTCCGCCCTCGCTAAGTGTGATTGGAAGTTTCACTGGCAGTGCTGTTCTTGAGTGAAGAGAGACTCCGTTGCTAGCACGGGGCTCTCCTAGAAACTAGGTCCTGTTAATTCTAACTTATTTCACTTATAGTTATTCTCTTACCGAAGTTACATGGCCATTAGGGGTTTCATGCGTACTGTGGAAGAACGGAGCCGACAAGCTTTCTGGTGGGCTTGTTGATCGCATATGTTTCGTCCCTGTGTTCCAGTGCACGGGGTTGCTGTCAGGCTGGAAATGCTGTGGTCTTTCGGGTTCTGGGATCGACACAGTTCTTGAACTAGCTTGTCTTGTTGAAAGTTGGATTTGAGGACGTTCTGGCTGCCCGTAGGCCCTTGAATTCACTGGTCTTCTACTCCTACCACGCAATCTTTCACGCTCTTCTTGAGCTTCTAAGGCCATTGACCTCAACTCTTCTGGTGTTGCGATTTGAGAAATGAAGGCGTAGGTTTGATTTATGTATGTGATATCTCGGATTGTTTTTTTTCTGAACAAAATCAATAGTGAACATTGTTTCTTCGAGGAAAATAACACGTACTGTTTCGCTTGATGTTGGCCTAACAAAACGATCTGGAGTAAAAGGACCAGGTGGTCCTGGTTACGTTGCAGTTGCTTACAATACTTCTCTAGCTTAGATGCCCGGAATCCCCATAGAAATTTATCCCATGAGCGCAAGGGATCTGAAGGAAGTTGTGGTTTAATCTCGATAGGGCGGTCTGGGTGATACGACTCGAACATCTGGTTTAAGCTGTAGAGCCTATCCTTCACCTCGTCCTTGAATCCATCAGGCTCACTGCCAGCAATGATAATTTCGATATACCAGAATGCTACCAGGCATTTATCCGCGGTGTCTTTGACTTTGATTAATGAGCTCTGTGAGAAGAGCTCAAGCGGTCTGCCCGTTTTAACGTTCTGCGCCTCCTGCTTTAGGAAGCCATAGATATCTTCCAGCGCTGATGTGGTCAAGTCGATTTCTTCGACAACGTATTCGAGATGCTCTTGTGCGGACCGCACCTTTGAGATGAACTTGATCAAGATCTGGGAGAGTTGGATACCGAAACCAGCGATGCCCACAACAGATCCAGCAACTCCCAGTGCAGACACTGGATCCATTCAGGGAATGACACTGTCGTGGGAGACAGGCCATAAGTGATGCGACGAGGAGATTCCGTCAACCAAAGGTGCTATGTTTTCCTATTTTGATAGTGTTTAACCCGGAGGCCAATTCTGGGGGCCCAGGGACATCTTTTGACGCGCCCAACCCACAGCCTTATTGAGCGAGCGGCACGCCACATCAGCGCTGTGGTCAACCCGTAAGCACTGCACATGATCTGTAAGCTACCATTGGCCAGATCAGTCTCGTTAAGTTAAGACATAGGTCGCGCTCCATACGCTGAGAGGCTAGATAATAGCCATCAAAATATTAGATTTCAAGGGGAACATCACCTGCTCGGCGACACACAAGTATACCAATGCACGAAGGCATGATGAATCGTGTCGTTTAAATACCAACATAGTCTATCATTCCCCGTTATCCCTATTTCTAGGATTTGTCCGATCTTTCCGACTGTAGTAATACGCATATCCTCAGCCCTATTCCCTCCCGTTTACTACCCACTCTTGACTCTTTTAAGCCTTAATTACTGTCGAGGCACGATCTCGCAGGTACTAAGAATAAAGGCCAAGCTTGAAGACGAGAGACGGTAATTTTTCAGGTTGAAAATAGAAGAAACACTAGTATGCTTGGGCCAGTGAACGCCTGAACCGGTATGCTAAATTTGTGTGTCCGAGTCGGTGTGTATGCAAGTAGATATACCTGCGTGCCGCGAAGTGGTAGCAGCCTACCAAGCCGATTCCCATGGTCATCCTCAACTCGAGGTCTAGCTGATATTGATACTCTTCTTGATTGATTTGTTTCCACGGACGTAACGTAAGGGGATGTAGGCTGACAATACGTCGTCTATGGCTAGATTGCACATCCTGGCAGAGGCAACGGTAGCCGCTCGTCGGTGCGGCACGGCTACAGATGACGTTGCGATGCCTCCCTCGTGTCAATGAACCAGTCATCGTGGGGTCCAGTAACCAGACTGTCGGATCCCATGCAGAGCACCTTATTCTGCGACGTGCGGAACTTAAAGTCAACTACCTACGCATGGATATTTATGTGTGCTGGAGAACTGAAGAAACCGGCGAAAAGGGATGTTGTCATTGAACACATACGAACCGCGTTACCAGTGCATACGCGACACTCCGTCGCGGTGGTTTTTTTATTAGGTGTATTTGAAACCGAAACCATATAGCCTCGTCCTCCACGAGGGTATCGATCCTACCACCAAACAAGCTTCATTCAAAGGAGATTGCAAACATCCAAGGTTCTCGCCAAGTGTTTTAGCGTAGGTACCTAGGCAGGTAGAGTACCTACGCAGTACTGAGTATGCTGTTAGGCCTACCCATGTCAAATACATGCTAATAATAACGGCCAAGACTCTTCGAAGACTGTTTTCCGCCCTCGAGCAAGGTCGCAATTCATATACAGTAGGTACTGCATAAATTTGAGTTTACAAGCCTATAATTAAAACCAACCTCTTTACTCGTAAGGTTTGCCTTTGATTCGATTCATAATACATAGAGGACTAACTTACTTTCGGGTAAGTATTTGATTTGTATTTGCTAATTTGGTTTCCCAGAGATGAGCGGGGTGAACACTGTAGATAGCTCGGAACAAATATAGCAGAGTTCAGACGATTTAGCGTCATCGAGGAGAGCTCTGCTATTCCTGGACGATTCGCGATCTGCCGATGACTCCACTGCAAAGTAGCTTGATGTAGTTAGAGAGTGAGACATGTTTACATAGCCAGGCCCTAGACTACCGTATAGAGCCCTAGATTACCTCTGTACCCAGTCGTGTCTACCCTATAATGAACCTACAATACCGTGTAAGTATCTATTTAGGAACTTACATAGTAGGCACACGCTACCTTGGTAGGGACTTGTTATGTGTAAAAGATTATAAAGAAATGGGGCGCCAAGTAGCTTCGTCCCCCGCACAGGCAGGACTGAAAATGAATTGACTGGGTATATGAATCAAATCGATGCTGGATTAAGAAACAACTGACTCACGAGATAATATAAGTACGTCCATTCTAAAACTCGAGGGATAGGTAGATACCTAGGTAAAGAGGTAAATTAAGACCATAGGCCGTTTTAGACGTACATACAAGCGATGACGATAAGGAGATGGCTTTTTGTCAGTTGTTGTAGGTATTCTTATTGATGTATTTACTCTCGGTATACGCAGTACAGAATAGCCAACACATAATTTGCCCTGCAGTGTTTCTTCGGTAGCATTTTCCCTTCCAGCCTTATCGATCTAACCGTCCTTGTTTCGGTGGAACGCAAATAGAGCTAGCTACCCGGTCGGTTCGAAAACGTTGCATATAAAATATTCTCGAAGTAGGTAGGCTATCTAGACAGAACATCTTAGGATCCTTCGTATTTGTTGTATAAGTAATGCTAGGTAGTCTACATAGTAGAGATAAGTACTGTTTGTATGTATGTAAGGTAGGTAGAACCACGGATCAAGTGACAGTGGATTTTAAGTACTTATAACTGGGATATGTTGACACTAGACTAGACCCTTCCAGCGTTGGCATCCCAGCAATCGTCAACGGTCGAGGGCAAGATGGACCCCTGTCTAATAAACTACCTATGTACATATAGACCGTCAAGTCCGCACCAACGTTACCATTCCACTTTATTTAGCTACACTAATGCTAGGTACATCCTTATCCGCGTTAGAAAAAGAAAGAAAAAAGAAGAAACCCCTTACCTACCCGATGTTGTGAAGGCTCTTTAGCGAATCCACTATGTTGCTGAGGGAATACTTACCTACAGTACGCATACCTGCAGCACAAGTGTATGCCTTGGTCTACAAGTATGTACTATACGAGAAGTAGGTAAGCAATTATGTATCTAGGGCTAGACAATTCGGGCTTGCCACCAACGATATCGCACCTAAAACCCTTACTTGGAATGCTGGAGGAGACGTCCCACGCTGAAACTCGACACCAACTGGCGGAAAGTTTTAGACATGTTGGTCTGATTCTAATTTGTCTTGTATGTAGAGCGAGCTAATAATAACAGTACATACCCACACCATTCAGCATGGATGCCTGGTAGGAGGTACGCTGTTATGGCATTACACTGGCTATCTTCAGTACATTGCAGTTAAATATGCGTACTTATGTATAGGTATGTATGTATCAATAAGTAAGTATAGAATATGTAGGAACTAGATAGGCTAAGACTATAGGACATTCTATGCGGACTCAACTTGAGGGGCACCCTTGTTCGACTGCTTGGCCGAAATGGGGTGATGGGTTCTGTGACGAAGTACCCAATCAAGACCAAAAAGGGAAAAATTAGAGAAAAAGAAGAGAATACGATGGACCAGTGTGATGAAATGATGCTAGGTCTGAGAAGTACGCTAAGTATTCCTGACATTGACGTAACGGGAACACAAACTACCTACCTACATCACTACCTCTTACATACACTACATGTATGCGTGCATACACTATTATAGGTATGTATGTACTTAACATACCTACTTACTTACAATGATCTACTGCACTACCTCATCCGGGTACTTCTGAAAGCTGCGCGCGGAGAACGAGGGCATGAGGGATCTCGATGCCTGTCCATCTCCTACTTACCTAGCCTCTCTAATTCCGACCTTCTACTGCCTACATACGTAGGTATCTACCTACATATGCTGCATACTACTACTGCACAGCTGGCACTCTGTATACGGTATCTGCTCGTATAAGTAAACAGTCGATTCATCTCTATCCAACAGAAGTAAGTCATGGCATGTGCATGTGGCACGCATACTTACTGGGCTGATAGGGACCTCTCTCTAAGTAGTGCAGGTAGCACGGCATACACCACACCCACCCTATGTACCATACCATGCCATGGGCTCGCTACCGTGCTGGGGAAGCTTAACGGTTCCTCCTTGCCGTACTCTTGGGGCTAGCTGCAGGTCGCCTTGCTCGCATCTTCTGCACATGTTTAGGCCGTGGGTAACACAATAGGCAGCAAGGGTATAAGTCCCCAAGCTATATCCTAAGAGGTATGGTGTGGTATGGTGTGGTACCTATGGTATGGTTATGGATGTATGGATGCAGTATGTATCTCTCCCCCTCTCCCCTCCCCTCCTCCTCTTCCTCCTCCTTCTCCCCTCCCCCCCCCTTTCCCACTTCCTGGCGTCCAATGACCCTCGGCTCCATTTCCACAGTCAGTAAGGAATGTCATCCTTCTTGTACTCGGCGTGTACTGGCCTGGGATACAGAAATGGCATCGAGGTACCTACCTACACCCGCGCTGCAGGGCCGCCTTTTTTCAGCCGTGCCCAGTCTTCGCTTCCCACACCCCCTCGTGGCCGTAGGGGCGTGGGCACGACATCTCGCCCTATCACCATCGTCATGGTGTATACTTTATACATGGTCCGTCCTACCGGCCGACCGTGCAGCATGCCTACTTCATAGCAGGCACGTATGTAAGTAGGTAGGTAAGTATGTATATGTCAATTCTGCCTTGACCGTCGTTGCCTCGATACTTCTTATGAGCTTTGCTGTCTTATAATAGAAATACACGGGGCCCTTCCACGATCCCCCAGAGTTGTTGCACAGCCGTGACATTGGTTGTGGGTATTGCTCGTTCGTTGTACCTCGTCCGCCTACCGTGTGTGTGTGCTCGTTCTATTTACTTGTTGACTTCCCACCTCGGCGTGTGTATGGCCTGTTGGAACTCGCTCTGTATATCTACCCTGTTACCTGGAGCCTTTCCCAACTTGCTTTTTCCCCCTGTGCTTGGTTGGATCAGATAGAGTCCACAGACAGCTACCGTACAACAACTAGTTAAGCCACGGCTCTGACATAATGAGCCTCCCATAACACCACTGACAACCCGAGTTCTTCGTCTGCGCCTCATTCTGCCCGAGTTGGCCATTGCTATAATACATCAACGTCACCTTATCACACAAGGCCTGTCTCCCATCATGGATCTCTCACCCCCTTCTCTAATCAGGTCGCCATCATCCTCTCGAAACTCAAACTACTCCAGGAGCCCAAGCCTAAGTCTTGACTATCCACCATCGGATCTCGTAGACTCCTTCTATAAGATTGGTTCTGTATACGACCAGTCTTGCTCTGCCGTGCCCGCCGCCATGGATTCTGATAACCCGCATCACCGCATCGATGCAACCACCTCGGCCGAGTGGGCGGAGAGCACCGTGATACATTCTGTTTCGTCCATGGGGGAGCAGGGTATCTTATCTTCGGACTATGGCCCGTATGTCAGCTATGACTCGGCGGCCATGCATGCACCGTACAGCCACGAGATGTACTCGACGCATCTGCCTCATGCACCAGCACTCTCCTATGCCCCGTCCCCTCTCGCCTCCATGTCCTCTCGCTCGCCAGACCCAAATTCCTCCAGGCACTCGCTCTCTTACCATAGCACATCGCCAATGCCCCGAATCAAGCTGGAGAGCGGGCACGAATATTCCAGCGGCGGCGAGTTATCCCAGTACCCCTCGCCGCGGTCTACGCACGGCTTGATGGTGGAGCCGAGTAGCTACGGATCCCAGGCCGGTAGTTCGGGCTACATCTCGGACGCCCCGTCGGGCTCGTGGGTGAAATCTGACTATCCCCCGATCGGTGCAGATCCGTATTACGCGGGGCCCAGTGGCAGCACGAGTTCCCTCGTCTTGGAGCGGCAGCACCAGCCCGGCTCGAGGCCGGCGCGGTCCCAGAAGCGGCAGACGCGCAAGCTGACATCAAAAGAAGAGGCCAACTTTCAGTGCGAGGTCGAGGGATGCGGGAAACTCTTTAGCCGGAGCTACAACTACAAGGCGCACATGGAAACGCACGACAAGAAGAGGGAGTACCCGTTCTGCTGTACGTTTGAAGATTGCAACAAGAAGTTTGTGCGAAAGACGGATCTACAAAGACACCACCAGAGCGTCCACATGAAAGAAAAGAACCACAAGTGCGACTACTGCAGTCGACTCTTTGCAAGAAAAGACACGCTCCGGAGGTAAGAGTTTGCTACGATTTCTCATTAACGTTCTTTTTCTTTTCTTTTTCCAACTCGACACTACGTGTAGCATTTTGAGCCCAACTAACCCCTGCTGAACAGACACATGGAGGACGGTTGCTCAAAGCGATTTGACATCGGCACGATGGATCTGCGTAGCAACGAGGGCTACGATACTTACAGCGTACCGATAAGATCGGTGCCCAGCTCTTCGGGCCACTTAGTAGCCCCTACGCCACATCTACCACCCATGTCGCTCCCGCGAGGTGGGAATGATAATGGTATGATGGACATGCCTCCGTTTATGAAGAGATGATTGGAAACTCGGCAACTTTCTAGGCGAGGGGAGGAATCACGACACAGTATCAAAAAATTCTCTTTCTGATGGTATATTTATCCTTTGTATTTTGGGAGGGGCATACCCAGAGACGGAATGGTTTTAGTATGATATGCATAGACGTATTATTTTGCATGGTTAACAGGAATATGGATGGGCATATGGGAAACGTATTGTACGCTACACTTTTTTTATTATTTAACTTCTTGTACTTTAACTAGGTAGGCGGCGCCTCGGGCATCGGCGACACTATGGGTAAAATGGTCATGGGATACGAGAACCTTTTCCAACATCTTCTAGCAACAGACTTTGGCACTAAACAGCTCCCACTTTGGCAGCGGCCTAAGGAATCACGAGTTGTTAAGTGGGGGACTTTGGAATGACGAGAGAAAGATTTGATTTTACACAACGCTTGAGCACATACCTACCAATTCTAGTGAACAACTGCTACTGTGACTGAAAAATTGGTTCTCGGCCGAGGGTCAATAGGCCGACGAAGGATTCACGAATTGTTTACAGATGTGGATGCTAAACAGTCAGTGGTTACTTAGTTACATGGATCTGGATCTGGATCTGGGCGTCCATAGAAGGATGTTGTAATCCTCTCTAAGAAGGGAAACAAAACATTGCTAAAACACGAGCTAAACAAACAAACAAGGATCGAAAGTTCTTTAATGGGTAAAGATAGCACGCTTAAAGGCTTGATGATTTGGCACTACTTAGCTACCTACTCCAGCGTACGTAGAGGTAGGTATAGGTATAGGTATAGGTAGGTAGGTATCGAGGGATGGATCTCTAAAGCTATATTTAACAGACGAATAAGCGAGAAGAGAATGCGAATGCCTACCTAGTTCATCTAAGGCTAGAACTACCTAGATCAACTCGAGCTAGTGAGGGTGGATAAACTGGGGAGGAATGGGCCGAGAACCGTACATACAGTAGTGCAGAGGATGGGATGGCTTGGTGTTCCTTACGGTTACTATTGCAAGTATAGCATGTTTATGGGGGATCCGAGGCGCTGTAATTAGACACTCACGAAGAGAGATTACAGGGGCAATCCGCACGTCCGCACGCCCTCGCACGTTCGCTTGTGAGATCCGTAGATACCTGCTTCCCTAGACCAGGCTATTCTGTAAGTAGGTAGTTTGCAGTAGTTTGCCTACAGTATGTCGTGTTGGCAACGGCTACGGCGTTCTTCACTAAGACTACATCGGCTTAGACCAGGTAGTCTAGGGCCAACAACCAAGCCAAGAGCCTGCATGCCACCTACGGGTACTGTATGTATATGAGTAGGCAGGTTACCAAGGTTAGGTACTCAAGGGCGCCTCGAGGGGGGACCACTTGTCCTGTCGGGGCCGGGGTCAGCTTGAAGACTCACATGTTTAGGTAGTAGTATCTATGTATATAGGTATGCTATATCTACACTAATACATAATAGACGCTATATCGCCGAATGCGCCGTATTCAAGAGCAGCCCACGAGGAGAATAACCCTCTGACCAAGTCCACTCGTCTCAAACAAGTTACTCGGTCCGTGAAAGTGGTGAACAATAGATAGCCAGTGGATCTCTTAATCTTGGCGCACCGACACGACCAACACTCGACACTCGACACTCGACCCCCAACACCGACAGGTTAACAACCTATTTGTTGGTAAGAAAGGCTGGGTAGATATGGATAGGTAATGCCTAGCGGCCATGGGCTCGAGGGCGTACCACCATCGTGTTCTTGTTGGCTAGGCACAGACCGACTCTGTGGGTTTCGAGAATGACAAGACTACCCCCTATCAAGTAGGTAGGTAGATATGCCTGTCAGCCTGCTTGCTTTGCTCGCTGAGTTAAGGTGCTCACTAAGGCCTGTTAGGGGCCATGTTGCGCCTTCGCAAGATTGCCATGCAAGTCAGTTCCGATAAGTGCCAGAGAGAGACATAGCGCTTAGAAGGGGCTTATGATGTCTTGGCGCGGGCTGGCGAATACCCACGCACCATAGTCCATTCTTGATTACTTAGACTGCCTACTCTGTACATATATGTGATGTGATTGTGACCAGATCCCAGTGCCGTCAGTTTCAGCTCATCTCCAGTCATAAGCACTTGCACCAAATACCTACCTGAGCCACCACGTTGGCGGTCGGGAAATGGCAATAGTAATAATGTTGGTGTAGTGTGCAGCGTGCAGATTCGGCATCTCACTTGCAGGTTCTTGTGCCTTTGCTGGAAACTGATCGGACCCGACGCTGTGGCATGCTACCGATTGGGCCATTGTGAAAATTCCGACAGATTCTACAATCCAATCCAACCCAGTCCAACCCGGCAGGTCGTGTCTCTCCCTTGGTACATATAAGGAGATACACATGGCGTTGTGTCTCATCGCCGACTGGGTAGTACACAATTAAACAAATAGAAAATACTTACAGGCAAACAGAAGTTGGTAACCCTGGATTGGTTAAAATTGGGCTTAATAGGATATGTATAGTAGCAAAATAGAGATGGGTGCTCTTTTTTAAAAAAAATTTTATTGAAATGTCGGGACTCCCCCCGGTCTGACAAAGACTAAGCTACTAAACAACCGGTCTAACTCCCCTCGTGACAAGTTCGTCATTACCTCGTCATGATCATACGCATAACCTCATCATGTGTACAGTAGTGTAAAGAGAATACCCGAGCAAATCTAAGAAGAGAAATCGGTCCGAGCAGCTTTTGGATTCTTTTAAGCATAAAATCGCAAAGACTACTTGTTATGGACACGTTAAATTCTACATATAATGATGGTAATCATAATAATCATAATAATAGTAGCGAGAAATGACGTTGGTTAGGCGAGTGGGCAACCCGGCCGAGACGGAATATTACTATTGGTGAGCGGGATTAGAAGACGGCTCTTGGAATAGTAGGTACCTATATAGTCATCAAGCTTTTGCCATGCCCCTGCAAGGATCTCGACCAGTTATCGTCGGCTCTCTACGGTAGACGGTACTCACGCTGAGACCCTTATTTGTCGGCTCCGTACCTAAGCAAGCAAGCTATAGTTGTTACCTACATAGTAGGCTTGATGTTTCGTTTCCTTGTTCCCTGCCGGAAAAGGTGTCATTGCACGCGCTCCTACATTCCTTCGAGGAACAGCTGATCTGGTTTAGGTGCCGTCCCGCTATTATTAGATCAAGAGATGAGGCTCTCGCCGAAGCAAATCGGCAGATGAGTTTAAGACGAACAATACCACCACTACCACCACCACCACCAACAGACGGTTTATTATTAGGTGAGGGAGGGTTATATGCACAGAATATATGATGCATCGAACTTCTTCCTTCTGCCGCCTGTGTATACCAACTTAGCTACTATAGCGTGTCAGACTCCCCTGGATTCTCTGCCGCTGTCGCACATTCGAGCCACATGGCATTCCGGCGTGCCATGCAGGAACGCTCGTGGCCAGGTGGCGCTGGGGACTTGGCATCCACCACCCTGCAGACCGGGCGTGAGAGGAGGTCGAGAACATTCGTCGCCTGTTTGATTACTTATGCGTAGTCTACAGTACGGTACGATAGACACGCCCGATAGCGGACGCTTATCGCTGCTAGGCAGAGAATAAGCACGTACAGCACAGCACAGTAAGGCTATTTCTATAGTTAGTTCACATGAGGTAGGTAGTGAAGGTAGGTATGTGTGTTCCATCATGCACGAACGAGAGAGAGAGAGAGAGAGGCGTGTGATAACTTCTCGTGGGACCTATCTCCCTGTCTATATTGCCTCAGACGCCCGTATCGTAAAGACAGATGGAACCGCTAAGCTCAAGATTGAAGCTTAGAACGAACGAACGAGCCTCGATAGTTATTAAGTAGATGGAGAGGCAGATAGGTAAGGTAGTCATGTAACCCGGCGCGGGATCCCGTGTGATAGCAGGGTACTTGAGCGTGTAAGTATGTGGCTGGAGCATTGAAAGACGGGGCATCACCAACTACACTAGACTATCTAGGTAGGTATGTAGGCAGGTATGCATGTATATAGATAATATTGTAGTTAGTCGACCTGAGTAGAGCAGGTAGGTAGTTCCAATAGTTCAACAATGTCTTTATTGTACGGTAAGTAAAGAAAGAAAGAAAGTGCTGACGGGGATGGATGTAGTAGATCTGCCACTAAATGGAGATGCTCTCCGCTTGTCAGATCCCTATACCTTACAGTAGGTAGGTATGTAAATAGGTATGTATCTATTTAGCACTTATTTAAACTTCTTTACGCTAGACTACCAACCTAACCTAATTGCACTGAGGTAGGTACAGTAGTAGTAGTCTACAGAATCGTAGCGCACGGGGAGCCTGTCATCTTCCGTTCCCTACTTACATACCTAACATACATGTGTGCTCAGTAGCTAGACCGTGTTAGTTAGTTAGACTAGGTGCTAAAACTTATAGAACAAGAGAGCGGTGGTTACCCAGGACTAACTACCTGGGTAAATACCATGTACAGAATAGATAGACAGAAAACCTCAGCCTCGCAAGCAAGTAGGTATGCAAGCATGCATGCAAGTAAGAGAGATACCACCTATTTACGTATTCGCTCCAACTGGATGCAGTCCACTCGGGTTGGGTTCGATTCACATGTTCGCTATGCGGACTACCTACCTACCTACCTACCTATGTAGGTACTTACCTACAGCCTACAGCACTATGCGTGCAGAAGACGGAATGCTACTGTAACTACTGCATCTGTAAGTATGCGGATAGTAGGTACCATACCTGGCATACCATGTTCGTGGAGGTACGATATGCACAGAGTAGTATTCTGTAGCATAGGTAGTGGAAGTATGCGTCTGGTAGCTACTACGTACCGAGGTACGGGCAGCTCACTGCATCTGCCCTACTGTACAGAGCAGAGCGCCCAGGCCGGATCTTACACAGACGCCCCTCCCCGTTCGGTGCCCAGCGCCCCCCCTGGGACCCCTGGCGGCGGCGGACTGGAGGCTCCCAGGGTCGGTGCCATCCCATACCCATGCCCATGTCCATCCCAGCAGGGTCATGCAGTGGTATTGCAAGGTACTGCTGCCCCAGGCTTGCCGGGGTGCGTGGAATGGGTGGGCGCCGCCCTTTCACAGCGCCGAAGACATAGAAAAAGCGTCGTTTGGCCGACATTTTCAGTCGAGAAGAGCGGTCAGCTTAAGATTTAGGTACTTGTCGTGGAAAAGCTGCGGCGCCGTGTCGCTGATTCGCCGCCCAGTGGCACGCTCTCCGCATTGCACGGCTGCACCACCAACCAGACGGCTTGCCGTTGACGCTGGGTCCTTTGTTGCATGGCCTGTGTGACGCTAGAGTCTTCGAAACCCTCATCTCCAGAGACTCTTGCGGTGAATCTAGCAGTTTAAACAGACCCAACAGCCCAGCCCAACCGAGTCCCAGCCCAACCACACAACACAACACCATACAGCCAATTCGCTCTCGCGCACGCGGCAACACACTGCGAGAGCACACACACGCGCACATACACACACATTGGACATACATATGGGACACACGTTGCCGTGGAAAAGTAAATAACTAAACCAACCCGGATATTACAGTACCTACCGTATAAAAAAAGACCAGCACAGGACCAGCATAGAATAGGACAGACAACATAGGCGCACTTGTACGGAATACGCACCGTCCCGTCCCACAATCAGGCAGAGGGACAGGACAGAAAGAGAGAGAACAGCAAAAAAAAAAAAAGGGACAGAAAAAGGCCATCTCCGCTCCATGTCCGCTCATGCACACTGCCTCTTCCACCGTCAAGACGCTCGTGCCCTTCCTCCACCCAGCTCGCCCGACTTTTCGCGCTGGCAAGTCCGCCGCGTCCACCCAGAACTGTCGCAATGTCTCACTCCCATTCTCACCCTCTTCTGCTTCTGACCCTCTTCTGACCCTCTGCTTTGGGAATGTCGGCTCAGAGATCGAGACATCTCTCTGGCCTTTTTTGGGACGTCTGGGACTTTTGTTTCCAAACAATATCGAGTTCTTAGTACGTACAATGTACAATGGGTCCTCAGCGAATCGGTCCCCTGCTTTCCACCGGTCCCAGGTTTTTCTCGTCTAAAGTTCAATCGATGACTGAATCACTTTACCGTATGCCGACAAATCAATGCTTGTACTGCCACTTTTTTTTTTTTTGCCTACTTAGAATATCGCTCACGAGTTACAGCTATGAGCAGGCGTCATCGCCTGTTTCTTATTCTTGTCTCCACCACCGCCGCCGCCTTTGCTGCTGTAAAGCAGGCTAATAAAACGAGCAGGCCACAAATAGAGCAGGTCGCAAAACTCGAAGCGGGCCGCTCCGAAGCAGCTAAGTCAGTCCATGTCATGAATCTAGTGGTAGCTGTTGTTACTGCTGCTGTTCTTCTTCTTCGCCCTCTCAATCAAGCTCGTAACAAGTATTGCTCTTCAAACTACCTAGCCTGTAAGTACTCTACAACGTGAGTCTGTAACGACTGTTGGCGAGCAGACTATGCTCTCAATCAGCTTACGATCTGCGCTCGATTTATCACATATTATTTCATTAGCTCCTCCTGCGAGGTTCAAATGACCCGGGCTGTTGAAACACGGGAGCTATTAAAAGCACTGCCACGTTTTTCTCCCCTTGACGGAGGCGGCACCGATCCCGGATCGACCCTCGTATCTGGGGCTGATAGCTCAGTATGCGTAGGTACAGTAATTTGACATGGCTTTGAGTAACTGCGGCATGGCACGCTCACTAATACGTTGTGCGAGTCCTACCACAGCCACGGCGTACATTCAACAACAGAATCCTCTTGAATGATGGATGATTGAGTAGTCCGAGACCCCGATTAACTCCTCTTTCCGCACTGGTTGCCACACACTCATCTTGCCGGTTTCGCCTCGTACCTCACCGCGCGTTAGAGGTTCTTCGGGGCCATCTATGCCGTCGCTTGACGTGACAACCATACATGTTCCAACGACACTTGAGGTGATGCCAATGGTCCCTTTTACGCGCTCAGCATAGCCATATGAGGTGCTGGATGATGACTAGAACTTTGCCGTATTTGTGCATAAGCGCCACTTAGCCGGCATATTTGTACATAAGTCGGCAAATTTAGGAGTTACCATCAAACATGAGGTTACACAGTGAAGAGCCAACTGGTAAGGTTAGCAGGTGGCTGAGACGGTTACGAAATCGGTCCGCTGCCTGCTTGTACATTCTATCTCGGTCGACTACAAGAAGTCTATTGGTCTAGATAGTCGTTTCAATCATTACGCATACAAGCACGACGAACTTCACACAAATGCGTAATGAGACGTTGAATTTCAATGTTACGTTTCATGGTACTAATGCTTGACTGCCACCCCTTCAAAATAGACATACAGCTACTATTTAGATCTGGTAGCAACAGGCTATCTAGTTATACCGTGCTCATAGACATAGTAAAGACAAGTTCTAAGACGCTGCCATTTTGCCGTGTAGTTGCACAACTATTATACAAAATGCAGATATCTTCGCATTCACTTACATAAGTCAACGTAGAGCCCACTGCTAAGCATGTGTCATGTCGATTACGTCGTATCTAAGTTCTACGCCACCTTCGACACTACACTGAGTTGTCTCAGCCACAAAAACACTGTCTACGCCGACAAATCGATTGGGGGGGGGGGGGGGGGGGGGGGGGGGTGCTATGGTGCGACAGAAGGCGCTGCGTGGTCTTCAAGCAGGACTTCCCCGAGTCAATTATACTCGCGAGATGCAAAGGAATGCTATGAAGTAGTCTCGATGCTTAGCCTCATTTTCTGTACATACCCTCATACTGGTAGTGGGGATATCGATGCAAGGGAACGATGGAGCAACACAAGCTTTAAGGGCTGACGATACATACTCCCGCATAAACCTCCTACCAACTAATGCATCTCTACGGCACAGGGCATGGCATGGCGTTGTCCCGAACTGTATGACGCACATGAAGAGTGCCCAACGTACATACATGATCTACGAGTGCCAGGTATGCGCCGTCGTTGGGGATATGTATGTCTCGAAGTAACAATCCACCCCCATCTCCTCCCCCCAAAAGGGGGAGGAGGGATCTCTATAAGGTAATCTCGAGAAAAGGGGGCAGAAGCACACAAACGAATAGATGTCTATATCGCCTCGACAAAACTACCTGGCCTAGTCCGGCTGTAGATAGATGAAGTAGAGAGAGCACTTAATATAGTTTTTTTAGGCAGATTGATGGATGGAAAGACGAGCACATAAGACATATAGGTGCCAAATTCGCCTCCTTTCCAGGGTCCTCCAATTAAGACATTATTACTACATCCGTACGTTACTTTTTACATGACTTATAACGCATATACCGCCAATAACCACGGACAGCTACTGTCTCCTATCTCCTATCTGGTAACACATGAAATGCATAGTAATGAGTAGCACAACGAAATTCTTGGTTCATCATTGTCCGGAAAGACAGTCCGGCAGATCACAAGTCCAGTTTCAGATGGCGACTCGCGGGCAAGAAATAGAGCCCCCCTGCTTCCGCCAGTTCGCACCGACTCATTATACCCGTCATATCTGCGATGGTCCTTTTATTTTCACTCGCAGTGCCTTGCTAGTCAGAGATTGATGTTCTAGTCCCGGCACTCGAGGGATTTACCAAGCCTGCCTTGGTCACTACTCTAGACTATACTGTACATTCTCCCGAAAGTACCACACCCCCTCGGTGTGTCGTCAGGACAGAACCCAGAGTAAACCGGCCACTCATATGGCTTCCCTATGTATGTACATGAAACGTGCCTTTTTCTTGTCACCTGTCATCCCCAGTGGGATCGAAAGGTGGGATGGTGGGTGGGTGGCGAGCAACCCACTCGCTTGGATTCTGGGACCGCCCCAACACGTGTCTCAGCACTGTCGAACAAGGTACCTAGGCTGCGCTTCCGGTTGCGTAGGACTTGACTTGACAAAATCTGAGTCTGGAGAGGGCTGGATGGGCTTCTTGGCCGACAAAAAGGCGGAGGATAGTTGGTAAAAAGCCTTGTCAATATGGGCTTCGCGGAGGGGTCGGTGAGATGGTATAACCCGTTTTCCTTAAGGCCACCCATAAATAGCTTCTGCCTGCCCACATGTACTGTACTTACGAGGTACAAAGGAAAACATGTACGGTACTTATTGCGGCCAAGATGTACAGAACCGGCGGTTAGTTTGCAAACCCTGGCTTCTTAATTACTAAAGCGAGAAGCATTCACTCCTTTACCCCTCCCCCTATCTCAACTCTGGCAAGACTACCTATGCTGTAAACGTCGAGGCACCCCCAACCTCAGGCCTTTTATTAATACGGAAACACATTCAAGTACGCTAAATTCCATGGTATAATAGAGCATCTAGGAGCCGGAAGGTGGGAGAGATGGCGCGCACGATTTGTTTGCTGTGCCTCATACATGGGGCTAACAACCCGTCCTAAGTAGCGCGCGAGAGCGGCACAGCAACCAAAATGCCCAACCAAATAGAGAACTAGAGACAGCGAGCGCTAAACCGGGACCCATTGTACAGTAAATACCAAGCACAGAGTGATATCTTGCTATAGATTCCCATCTAGGACCGTCGAGGCCCAGCCAACATTCTGTATGTAATATGTTTACCAATATCAAAATGAAATGAGCAACCTAACTTTCGGTGGCCTATTATGCACCTCTCCCTCCTAGAGCCAACATGGAAAACCATACCCTTGAACTAAGACTATCGACTGCTCATCTTAAGTCAACAAACGGGGACTCCAGGCTCGTGGCTGTGTTGAGTCCTAGAGCCCCCCTATTCTCTTGATCCTAACAACCCTTGGGATACCAGTGACCTTGCTATGCATGCAGTGCAAATCCTTAAGATGCTCGCTCGGGATACGAGGGTAGAAAATAAAAGATGGGAAACTGCGGCATAAATCGAGGCTCTGCGTCCACGAAGAAGAGGATCCTAGGAGCCTTGGGAGGGTTGCGCGAGCATCAGGGAAAACAAAAAGGAGGGGGCAGACGACGCAAACCCATACCCCCCCAAAGTCTGAGCAAACCTGATAAAGGGGGTCGGAAGATTGGACATTTGCTTAAGGTCCAGAGCCCGAGGTAACATAGCCCTCCATCACGGTTCAACACGTGGTCTCGACACTGGGTAGTCGAATGAAAGGTGTCTGTCTAACGCCCACTCCTCTACTTTCTACTGGCCCCGGAACTCCATGGTCTCGCAGTCGCCGTTGTCTAGGGAAGTCCTTCGAGCCTGCTAGTCAGGCGATAACTCGTCCATGATCGTCGGACCTCCGCTTGGAGACATACAGAGTCGAGTATGGGAACTTGCTTGCTTGCTTGATTACTTAGTTAATTATAGTGTTATGTCATGAGCTAAGGGGAAGCTGACTTCTAGAAGTGTACGGGCCTAACAATATGTCCATTATCCAGCGGTTACAGAAGCTATTTCCTAACCTAAAGGTAAGAGAATTCCATAACTTTGTGTTAAATCCCCGTGTAACTACTGGGCTTTGCACTCTCTAGGTTGTCCTAATTACCCATCTCTTCTAGAGCCGTTAGTACTTCGTTTTATTTGTGTATTTCATTCGCTGTTCTAGGATATTTCGTGCTCACGCTAGTAAAACCCTATAGGAACAGCCCATCGGTGACTTGAACCAGCGGCAACATCAATCTTCCTCTCTAAATACCGAGACCCTATAAATTTTCCGTTAGTCGTATTCGCTATCGATGATCTGGGGTTTCGCACTCGCCGTTGTTATCCCGACTCTAGGGCTCTCCTCCCCGATCCTCTAAAACCAACCTCACATCGTCGTGCTCATACGTTATTTAAACGGGCCTCGAGCGTATATTCCGCCGTCAAAATAACTATTTAATAATATGGCCTGCTGTCAACTGTGCCAAAGCCAGCACTATAGGTTCTCTCCCTGGGAAATTTGGTCGTGTGTGTAGTAAATATCGTATACTAGACGCGCGCCTCTGAATTTCTTAGCTCTTTGTTTTCATCTCTGCATATATGGCTACAGCTCGCCAGGTACTATTGGGAATAATAACAGGAGTCCCAATTCATATTTAGTTGCCGTCCTTGAGAATGGTATAAACACATTATGCCGGCATAGCTAGGTATTGCAATGTATTTCATGGATATATTCATCAACGAGTTGGAAATATTTAAGAGTGATAAAAGTCTTCAAAGTCTATTATTAAATAACAAAACGTTTGCGCAACATGGGGTATTCGCTGTCTATATACCTTAGGGTAATGACCAAAATAATCTATATAACGCCTCAAATTCAAAAGCCCGAATTAGGGGATAAGCCCTCCCTGATATGATCAAGCTGACGTCGCAAGGCCTCGCTTTGTGACTTTCATGGCCCTAAGCGCAGGTAATGTGTTCTCCTTACCCGGCTTGCGTCCGATCTCCTGACATAGCATGCGTATCAGATCCTGATTCGCCCAGTAACTTGTGTGAGCGCTGAGCATATTTAGATACTGCAGCTCCAGAGGCCCGCCACCTGATCTCAAAAAGTAATCTACCTGCCCGTTGTCGTTAAGAAGAAGTGCTTTCCTCTCGGCTATCTCCTCGCGCGTGAAGTCATGTACTTCGAGCTCCAATTGTGACGGGAGACGCATGGTCGGCGGCTTGGCAAAGGCTGGATTGGAAGCATTCGCGGGAGCAGGTGAGGCCCCTGGTACGAATCCCCACACTGCGCTTCCCATCGATTGCAAGAAGGACGGTGATGCGCTTGGTACGTATGCTGTCTTTAGGCTAGATGCGAATCTTGGGTCGATTGTACCGTTGAGTAGGTACGCAACTGGATCCTCGCGGGCTAGAATGTTATAGATGTTGTCTACGGCTAGACAACCAAACTTGCCTGCATCTCCCACCACGTCACTCGACCGAACATCAGCCGCGTTGGCTCCGGGCTTGAGACGCCCCCTTCTCGGCAACAGCGCGCCCCTTTCTAGCAATAGGAAAAAGGCGACTGGACTACCGAGGAGAAATAGATTTTTTGTGTCGAACTCGAAGACTTCTGCCTGGAGCGGTTTAGCAAGTTGCAAACTGGGCACAATGGTCGGTTGCCTGGATAACACATCAACCGACATCACAGTGCCCAGTGAGTGCGCAATCAAATGAACGCGTCCTCTCTCGGAAAACCCGGGGTTGTTTCGACACCACAGTCTGTAAACGCGATTTGCTTCTTTTACAAGCGCGGCAACCATCTTCGGCTTATGTTGTGACATATAAAAGGGGATGTCAAACATAACATCTGATATCATACTACGCACAGCCGGAATTGTCCTAGGCTCGATATCCTTAAGGCCAAAGGCTTCCACAGGATAGCTGGCCTTATCTTTCTCTTGCATCAGGCCGCCATCCTCAAATGATAGGTCCTGACGCCAGTTGATGGGGAGAACCATGATGCCATTTTGCCCATCGCGAAGAACAGCCCGAACGGCATCATTGTTTAATTCGACATTCATGGCTCGCCGGAAGGCGTTGATAGCGTGGGTGAAGTGGTAATTCTCCACACGCTCTGCAAGCTTCTGCCCAATTCCGTGGATGACGAAGACCAGGCTATTAGAGATCGAGAGTCAGCGATCGGTATCTACGACCCAGGCTTGAAGATTGGGAAGTGAATAGAGGTAAATATAGGCTAACTACAAACCAACCACCGTTTTAAACGTAGAGATTTATAAACGAGTAAGAGACAGGAAGTAAGAAATCGGGAAATCTTACTCAGTAACCTGGTTCCGATCCTTTTCGGCTTTGCAAGCTAAGCAAGTCTCATTACGATTGCTACCGTGGCCATTTGCGGGCAAGGGTTGTCCCTGCGAGATAATCTGCTGCTGAGTCCGTCTCTTCTGGTGTTTGCTCTTCCATACCTCATAATCGAACCCTCGGACTACGGGTATCCCTATAGTCATGCCTCGGACGATCTTTGCTACAGGTCGACGACCATAGTATGCTGAGGGTTTTAGGCTTGGTTTTAATAGAAAAGCGGTCTTTTCGTCCTTGTAAATGACGTGGTACTGTTCGAATTTCTTTTGAGTCTGGAGCGGTGAAGAGTTGTCCTCATTTGCACTTGGGATAAGAGTTCCCTCCGCTGCCACCTCGCCATGAAAGCAGCGAGCAGCGCAGAATGGGTCACTAGATAAGAGGGGGACGGTTATGCCCTCAATCTTGTTACTGGATGGGTCTGGTGTCTTTGGCCATAGAGGATGTGAGACTTTCTCTTCTCCCAACGGACCTACTTCCACGGCGCATCGGAGTTCATCACTCCAAGTTTCGGTATGTGGCTTCAATTCTCGATAGCCCGCCTCAAGTTGATTAGCGACGCTAGGATCGACAGGCCGCATATCATCACTAAGCAGTCAGCGATACGGTTAATGAAATATAAGGCTTGTTATCTGCTAACCGGTAGAACCAAGTAGCCCGAAGCACGGTAGCAATGTCATTGACCGGGGACCAGTAGATAGGTTTCATCTGTAGCGCTGGCAGAGTTACTTCGTCTATTTTGAATAGTCAGTACCTGTAATATAGCGAACGAAGTATTAGGTTAAGGGGACCACGTGGTAAAAAAAGACGGTAGGTGAGCGTAGTGACTCGTGCTTTTACATACGTAGTCTAGATACTCCAACTAGCACATCAACACAGCTCTTCCCGAGGTGTTGCCCGGGTTGGCGCAAGAGCCGTGCTTCCCCAGATGAAGGTAACCTCGCCTTCGGCTCCTCAGGTTGCGTTGGTGCCGAGGATAGCGGAGCTGGTCTTGATAGAGACGAAGGCTGGGAGAACACAGTGTTGTCTGGTGTACCAACTCGGATAAAGGGCTTTCCTGAGATTCCATCATCTGCAAGCGACGACTTGGCTGGAATAGCCGCAATCGGGTTGTGCTCAGTAGCGGGATGGCCTATAGTTTGCGAGTGTACTCTGGCACCTCTTGATTGCTCAGGGCCGGATGATTCGGGTGCACTGTGAATGTGTGCTAGCGACTCGTGCTTTGGCCCGACATGCTCGCCGATCATAGTACTCAGGGATGTGGGTGTGACGGTGCTGGATCTTCCGCGCTGTTCCGTAGCAGCGGCGGGCAATTCAGTTTGCAGTGTCTGCATTTCCGCAACAACGGCCTGAGCGACGGCCTTCGGATCAAGCACGCGCTGCCTTCTCCTGGCAACGGCGCAGAAAGAGTTGCGTAAAGCAAGACCTACATCGACTAGGAGTTCAGGGCAACAGAGAGGCGCTACATCATCTAGTGCCTGTCCAGTTCCGTCAAAGGGCGGTATGGAGTCCCGCTTGGAGCCCTCGCGTGCATGCTTCTCGATATGTTCCACTGCGAGATCGCGAGCGATGGTGGCGAGCTTCTCGGCATTGGCCCTAGCTAGAGACGGGCTCGGACTTCGCCGACGACGGGCGTAGTCGTGGTTTCGGGAATACTGGTCGGTAGCAAGACCGAGCCATGCGGCTTCCAAGGCATTGTTGTCTCCGGGCGAGAAGGGCTGAAGGGTCGCTCGCAAAGACTTGGGATCGTTGGTGACAGCGATGGCAGAGAGGGGATCGTCGATGGGAATGGGCGACGAGTAGAAGAACTGCGCCGTCACGAGAGGGACGTCCTGGGCAGTGGCGGCGTCACCGCTCGAAAAGGGATTTCTAGCAGGGGCTAGGCGACACTGAGGGCCGAAGTTGTGAGGTCGTGGGGGTTCGGCATAGCCATAGGGGAAGCTCGTGGCGGCGGCGGCGGCAGCGGACGGAGACATGACGAAGGCGGGTTTGGGCTGATCGGCTTGCCGGTCTGTCACGGTGGAAGTTGGTGCAGAGGTGACAGGAACGGAGGCTGGAGATGATGAGGATCGATATTGGACATGATTCGACTCTGTTGTTTTTGTTATGTCTCGTAGCTACATGGCAGCACGGGTCGGTGAGACAGTGCCAGATAGGCCAGGTAGGCCAGGACAGGTGATGGGGCGTTGCCTACCAATGTTGTGTTCTGTTGAGAAGTTGGGAGAATTTCGAGTGGTGGACGATACGTATCGGTTGATGACGTGGTTGCCTACCGCAGGAGAGGCAGTAGGTAAGAGGTATACAGTATACCTAGCTACCTCCTAGCTCCTAGCTCCCTTTAGCTAGGTACCTTAGTATTCTATACATCCTATGACGCACGCGGATTAGACCCACTTTAATACTCTATGTTATGTACCTACCTATGCATACTCTGTATATGCCTACTCTGCACATAAGCATGTTCCGAGATACCTAACCTACTTATGCTACCTATATGTATTTGGGTGCTAGATGAGATAATCGCCAACTTTATAGAGAGTGTTAGTGAGTCTAACATTCCCTAGCCTTAGCCCCAACATTTTAGTTTAAACCTTTTTAAAAAACAAGATTATTTGATCAACGTTACATAAACAAAAAATCAAATGTTCACAATAGTATAAGGATAAAAAAGAATCACCAGTTTAAATATCTTAGCTTAGAAATTGCAGTTGTCATTATAATTATATACGCTCCACTGCCTACCTAATCTAGAACTTTTATGAACTTGGGAATTTGTTACATAGGAACGCGTCTAAAAATGGGGTCCCTCCGGTAGAGTAGCTTACCCTTGGTGATTACCTACTATACGTGGAAGGTATTTCAATTCAGACTTGTTGTTATGCATCTCTGCCTTGATACCTGCAGGGGCAAAGAGTCGAGACTCGGAATTGGGCCACGATTTGCATAAGGCGTCCGTCGGTATGGGTGGCATGATATGATGCTATGTAGATAGTTAGAGTTAATTATGTACGCCTAATTTAACTTGTAACAAGTCTGCTTATACTTACCCACTAAGATGGCTCGACCACAATTAACCACTTTCTTTTCTCTTTCTACTGGGCAATGGTAGATATTTCAGATGGGCATACATATTTGCAACAAACTTGATATTTGCTGACCGACAACGCACAAAATGCAACATTTCCTCATGTCAGAGATATCAACTTCCAATTGGTAGCCTGAACCTATCTAAAATTAAACCTTGGGTGAGGCGAGATAATGAAGGCTGATTTCTAGAACCAAGGAATTGTTTGACTATTCTACACACATGTCACGCCTGTCTACACTCTATACTCTGTACTCTGTACTGCTCGCATGATAGATACAATAGGAGGTATGCCGTGGGCTTTTATATATCACTGTAAACCAAGAACTATACTTATAGTACCTACTATCTGTACCTTTTGCCCAGACAATATATTATAGTAGATTAGGGACGACTTTGACAAACACCCCCTCTTTCGATAGATGACGATACTACGGTATCTACTATCTACTGTCTACACTACTTACTACATGCCACACACTTACCACACTAACACACTACGCAGTACTACTGTACTACTACTGTACTACTCTACTTATGCTGCGTGCGCATACTACACATAACATATTACATATTACACTGCATGCACAATGATCTCATTGGCTCCCTTGGATGTTGTTTGGGTCTCGGGCTAGGCTTGACTGGCTGGACGAAACGCTTTTAAGATGGCACGCATGCAATGGCTTGACTGGCGTGTAGCGGAACAGTCCAATCCAACGCCAGCTCGATGGTCTTATCTGCCGCCATCACCGTGATCACGCAGGGGGTTGTGATAAGGCTGCAAGTGTCTGTTACTAATCCACTTAGCGCGTGCGCTAGATACTGGTATGGGACATGGAAAGTATAGGTATACTATCTTCTCCTGTTCTTTCTTGTTGTTGTTATTATTGCCGGTAGTGTAGGTAGGTAGGTAGTATTCTATAGTTTTAGGTAGTGTAGATAAGCGTAGGCTTAGGTGGTATTTACGTGTATCTATAAACTACCTACTGTTATGTAGGTAGGTACCATACCTCCTACAGAGTAGGTATAACCAACTTGAATGCACTTGCTGTATCTCTCAACTCTCCTCCCCCGCCTTCCTCATTCCATACCTACCTACATACCTACCCACTTCCTTTTTCTCTCCTTTCCCTCCTCCTAATCCATCTCTCCCTTTGTAGTAATTGACCAATCTTCTGTTCGCCAGGAGACTCTTTCTCTTCCGCTTTGTGCATACCGCGTAGGGCGTTGCTGAGGCCCTTCTAGTCCTGCAGACGTCCTCTATGATTGAACGGCAGCTATTTATTAGTGTCGCCTCCAAAGTCTCACTATCCCTGCCAGATGCCCACCTTGTCACAAGCTTAGGTTCCGTGAACATCAACACCAACGAGCGCCATTGGTGACAGGCGACAGTCGACAACGTTAGGCCCTGTCTCAAGCTCCACCCTCGCTCATCCATGCTTCCGCTGTGATCCATCTTCCCCGCAGTTTTGCCAACTAGGGCCTCTTCAACATCCACCCAAGCTCTCTGTCTGTCTCCAGTCTGAGGAAACATACATATCTCGCACAGTCCACCGGTCCCGATACTGTACTTTATCTAGACTCTACACACCAACCACTGTATCTGTATGTTAACCGAGTTGAGCATCACATCACGACAACCTGAGAGTAGGATGGGCTAAAAGGTCTCATCTTGTCTGGTCTCGTCTGCACGTGTTACTCCCCGAAGCTGCTAAACCTGTAATACTACAACCAAGTATTCTCTCAATTATTGCTACTACCTACTTCTTCTACTGCTGCTACCACGCTCTTATCTGTGCCGAGTGAGGCGACAAAGTAGTCTTACGATCTGGACTTGATGTCGACCTGATATCGACCTAATATCGACCCAACCTCGTACCTTAGCACACGTCGTGCTCACTGGATAGACGATGGCGACAATTGCTCTTCCCAGACCAATCCCCACGCATCGTTCTTCCGCAGACATAGTCGACCTCACCTCTCCCCTCTCTCCCATCTCTCTCGAGACCAGCCTCGATACCCAGCAGACAGCATGTCCTGTGCCAATCCCCAATAAACACCTTCCCGCTTGCCCAGCCGGGCCGGCCCTTGTACAGACTCCTAACACGCCTCCCCCCTCCCCTGGCCGTGAGGACGAAGACGACGGCAATCACTGTCGTGATAATAAAACCAATAACCTGAGCAGTCGTCCTTTGTCCTCGGTATTGCACCCGCCTGACCAATATCCTCGGTTGAGATCGGGTTCACTTTCAATCTTTGAGATCGATGTTGACGATGTGGCTGCTGCCATCCACCACACGGCCAAGCAGCCATTGCCGGATCCCTCCCAGGTCTTCCCGTGGTTTCATGGACTGCATCCTGGCAACCACATGCAGCAGGCCTTCTTTATAGCGAGGAAAAAAAGGGCTTTGCGAAAAACGCCCTGCTGTTTGCGTGGTCTTACTGTCGTCAAAGCTAATGGCAACCTCTGCGAGTCTCGTCTCAAGGGGGCCATTTCTCCTCAGGAGTTTATGCGGCCGGGCGTCGACGGCGAGTTCATCGAGATGGACCCGAAGGAGGGCTTCTCTGTTCGGAACTTCCACATACAGGCCGCCAAGACTGCTGTTACCTCGGATATCATCGTATATGGCGACGATGCCCATAACGTGCGGACTATGGGCTGGAAGATCGCCGCCGCACAGGTCAAGTGGCGCGAGAAGCATCGAACTCAAGGACCCAAGCTCCCCGAGTATAATACCTTTATATGTATAGCTCCCTTCTCCGAATTTGAGAGGACGTACGGTGACGTTGTTGCTGTCAATTCGGCCGGGCTCCTGACCGGCGCCGTTCTGGACTTCTTCTACCAGGAGAGGACGGAGATGTATGCCATGACCAAGGCGTCCGAGATATCCAAAAATGTGTGGCTAGGACCCACACCCGAGCCCGGAAGCGAAGAAGAAAAGCAATACGACGTTTTGATTGAGTGCAGCGACGTCGGCCGACTGAATCCGGCGGCACTGCAGGCTATTGCTGAGAAACCGGACAGCGACGTCAAACATCGTGAATTGGACTTCCCGTCGTCCGGAAGTATCCCTGTCCCGACATGGTCGCATGCCGAGGCCGATGGTATACTCGATACCTGCCACTGGATCTGGCACCTTGCCCACGGCACACTGCCGACAGACGTCGACACGGACGTGGATGGTGATGTCAGCATGTCGGATGCATCCCATACCCCGGAAACCGACGGCCTTCGACCTCGCAGGATTCTCATCCACTGTGCTGATGGCTACACAGAATCGACCATGTTAGCTATTGCTTATTTTAGTTACAGCACCGGACGACCAGTCGCCGACGCCTGGCTTGATCTACACACCGTCATGAAACGCAATTTCTTCGCTTACCCGACCGATGTGGCTCTGCTGACTACGATCGCGCCACGTTTGCTTCGCGAGTCGCCAGTCTGCGTAGACAAGGACTTGTCCGAGATCACAGCCATGGTACAGAATGAGCCCAAATGGTTTGCGTCGCTAGATGGCTCTTTGCCAAGCCGGGTCCTAGACTACATGTATCTAGGAAACCTCGGCCATGCTAACAACCCTGACTTGTTAAAGGCGTTGGGAATCACGCAGATTCTCAGTGTTGGCGAGACGGCCATGTGGAGGGAGGGCGAGTTAGAGGAATGGGGACCAGAAAATGTACTGGCGATTCAAGGCGTACAGGACAACGGTATAGATCCATTAACCAACGAGTTTGAAAAGTGCTTAGAGTTTATCGGTATGTTAGCCCGCTTCCTCTCCCGTAGGCCAGCTAGTGGCGTTTTTAAAATGATCGACGTGAGACTGACTAAACTAGACCGCGGGCGTCAAAAGGGCACGGCCACCTTGGTCCACTGCAGGGTAGGCGTCTCCCGCAGCGCGACTATCTGCATCGCCGAGGTCATGCGGTCGCTCAACATGTCTTTCCCGCGAGCCTATTGCTTCGTGCGGGCCCGGCGGCTGAACGTCATTATTCAGCCTCACCTGCGATTTGCGTACGAGCTGCTCAAGTGGGAGGAGCTACTCCAGGCCACGCGCCAGGGCGACAATCCCGCGTCGGAACTCGAGAGAGCCGGTCGCGAGCTTGAATGGGGTGAAATCGCTCGAGAAATTGCTCTTATGAATCGACCCTATGCCAGATAGATGGTTTCTTCTATCGACATGCTGGGGCTTCGATGGCCATTAGTTGGCTACTAACGACTAGAGAAAATTGGCGTTGTGGGATATGCTTGCGCGAATGGGGCGTACCCTAGCCAGCACCCACGCACCTTGGATCTCCTCGTCAAGAACGAGCGCCCCCACCGCCTCCGGGAGGCCGGATACGGGCGGGTCCCAATACGTTCATGTTGGTATTCCTCAATACAGGAAGACAAAAAGCAGCTCGAGTCCCTGACACACACGAGTTACGCAAACTTTATCCTTGGAGAGATGTAAAGTATGACGCATGGCTCTTGTTGTCTTTTACGGCGGCCAGCAGACGGTTGTTTAACGACAAGGATGCGAGAAGGGACTTCGAAAAGCGAGCATGAACATAAACAGGAATATTGTGATACCAGGGATACGATACGGAATAACGACATTACACCTTCTTTTGACGACGGCCATGAGATACCCAGCTAGCAGTTGATAACGGCCTCGGGTTTGATGAGCCATATTTTTTTTGGTTCTTTTTGGAGAGATTGGATATTGGCTGCATTTGGCGTTGTGTTTTATTTTTCTCGATATCATCTCGGCTCGTTGGAGAAGCCTAGGACCATCTACCTTCTTGGATTTGATTTGGCATAACGTTGGTTTAGCACAGGCGAGGAATAGATAACCCATGGCTGGGTACGGCCCTGACTTGCCTACCAAAATCCACACTGCTTTCTTTAGTTTGTTGGCGATATGACACGATGTTCGCAGCATTGATGGGCTTCTCGGCCTGCTATCAGAATCTCGTAGATAATCGAGAGAGAGTCCCACATCAACCGTCACACGATTTATTACTGTCCTAACATTACACAGGCAGCTAAGCAAGGGATGTAGTAAAGTAACCTTGGCCGCCCGCTGAAAAAAAAAAGACTCAAATAAAGATACAACCGTAATACGCCGAACGCTGATGCTTTAAACCTCGCCCTGAATTACCCATGTTTCGAATCCGCTTCCTGTGGTAAATAAAATGTTGTCGAGACAGATGCAAACGAGCGAAAAGAACAAAAGTAACAGTAGCGTCCCGGAATTGTTACGCAAAACGCCATGAATCATGCACTACTCCTCCTTGCCCCTAATTCCCCTCCGCCAGCCATATGGCGTTTATTTAACTTGGTAAACTAGCATTTCCAACGGAAACTGAGCTACGGCCCGGTATTTGATGCGTCGAGGTTATCGTCATTATCTAGGACCCTACCATGAACGTTAGCTTGTGCTTATGAAGAATGCGACGCCTTGATCGACTTACGAGAATCGCTTGACTAAGTAACCCTCGCCTCCGTGCTCCATATCAATGTTAAAAACGTAAAACCCGCCATCGCTGGTTACCACCATGACTTGGGGACTACTACTGCTCATGGCCACAACACTACGCAAGTGCTGATTTGTTGTTGCTGTGCCCTGACGTCCTGACGCCGCACTCTTTGGGATTTTGATGTAGGCAAAATCACGCAAGGGCTCCCACATCTCAGTAACCGTCTGTGGCAAGTAATTTCCCACTACGCCGGCTACACTGCGACCCATAATCTGTGAAGACCGACGTAGAATGCTACTAAAGGAGCCGCTCTGTTTTCTATTCGCAGATGAGCTGCCTGCCGTAACGGCAATCATGTCGGTACTCTCGCTATGGGGGGAATCGTGTGCGCTGTTAGACGAATCGTTTCCGCTGTCGTAGCTACGACTCCGCGACCATCGATCAGCGCGTGGGGAGCCGGGGGCCTGTGTGTCGGAGGTGGAATTGCTGGTGCCTGGGCCTGGTTGCTGGAGGCGGAAGATGTGGATGGTATCAGATGTGGAAGAGACGCAGAGAAGAGAGCTGGTCATGTTGAAGGACATGCTATAAATGGTGCTAGGATAAGTGCCGCGACGAAACTGGTAGAGTTTCTGGCCCCCGGGCACGGAGAAAACCCGGATGATGGTGCCCGTCTCGCTTGCCGTGGCCAACAAGGTGCCATCGTTGTTGAGCGCGATGCAAGACAGAGGTGAACGGTGCGCCTCGACGACATTCACGACCTTGAGCGTTAACGTGTCGAAAATGAGGACATCCCCGGAAGTTACGGGCGCATAGCTAAGCGAGGCGGGAGGCGCATGGCGAGGGCGCTTATCTCCAGAATCATCACGCGGCTTCGGCAGGGGATATGCGAAATAGCAGTTCTCGGAGGACGGCGACAGGGCGCATATAGCTCCCGGGTTGGGTGACGTGTCGATCCGCTGTAAGAGGGACATATTGGCAATATCGTAGAGATATATACTGTCTTCAAGAACGACACAGAGGCGTTTGCGATTTAATCGGACGGCGAGCACGGCGGAGGGGAAGCTCAGCTCACAAATAACGGAACCGCGCTTGGTATTCTGGATGATCAGGTGCCGGGGCGAGAGGATGAGGGCGACGAGGGAGGTGGAGAAGAGCATCTCGATGATGGAAATGTTGCCGTCATTGCTACTGAATATCTTGGAAAATGGGTCGGTATGGTAGATGCGAAAGCCCTTTGAGGTACCTGTTACAGGAGGGTTGTTATTAGCCAGACAGAGGCAGAGGGCGTGGAAGAGGGAGCAACCAAGTGTATTTCTACTAGAGGTAGAAGCGTAGATGAAAGATGCGAGGGGGAGAAGGAAGAGGAAATAAACATAGAGATAGACAAGACATACCAACAGCTAAGCAGCTGTGGTCCTGGTTGAAGGTGACAAAATTGAGCGCCGTGTTAGCCATGACTGCGCTATGCCCGTCTATCACTACAGGAAACAAATGTAACAGCGTCTATGCGAGAGAGAAGCGATAGGGTATTCGAGCCGGGTTATCGTGGAGTAGGTATGATGTATCTGGTTGCGCGCTGTCTGGCTGTAGCATGTATGGATAGATTGATAGAGAGAGGGACGGATGGATAGATGGATGGAAGGATGGATGTAAGTATGAACGGATGAGTGACCGAATGTCGGATGGCTGTCCTGCCGCCTGCCGCCGTTGGAAGCTAAGGCAAGAGGGTTTCAACAGCGGCGCATTTGTCAGGTGTGGTGTTTCTCGTGTCTACAGCACCGTAGCAGAGAGAGAAGCTGCTTCTGGGTTGTCACGAGAGATGCCTATGACGAGAACGAAATAGCGGCCGAGAGGAATGCGAGGTGGCTGGAGGTATTCTGTAGGTAGGTAGGTCTAATGCAGCAGGCAGGCAAGCCAGTGTGCGAACAGGCAGGCAGGTACCCGGTATTCGGTACAGTAGGTATTCCAAGTGGGGTAGGCTGGGGAGCTTGAGCCATGACCACATGCTACATACTCTAACCGATTTTGGAAAAGACTGAACAGCCCACCTAAAAAGTAGGTATAGTCTATCTACGCTAGATATTTAGATACCCAGCCCACCAGTTCACGGTTGGTTCATGAGGGAAAAGATGAATAGGTGGTACAGAATACAGTAAATTAGTACTACCTATATGTACTCTATGTACAGAACCTGGATAATAACGTAGGTACACCTACACTTATACAGAATTTATTTGCTTCTGCCATAGCCCGGCATTGTTGCAACGCCACAAGGTCAGTTCGGTCGGTCTCTTACACAACATGTGGAACGCTATTCTTACTTAGAGTAGGTGGTTCAAATGAGGCATCCCTTTTTTTCCTTCCTTTTTTTATAAAAAAAGTCAAAAATGAGTCAAAAACAAGTCAAAAATGTCTAGACTACTTGCTCACTTATTACTATTAGTGACAAGCCAGTCAGCCATTCACGACATACCTACAAGCGAAGACGCACTCGGCGCCTCCACCTCGCCATGACCGTACCATCGCCCGCCAAACCTCGACGGGTGGTGGCCCGCTCGGTCAAGGAGAAAGCCCAGGATGAACTGGTCATGCAGACGAACAGCAGCAGCATCGTGTCTAAGCGAAGTGTAGAACGCATATACTACCCAGATGAACCGCACTACTTTCGCTACTTTGTCAACAAGTTCCAGCGTCGTGCGCCGCTCATCAACAGGGGCTATCACCTCCGCCTGCATGTCATTGACCTTGCCGTGCGTCGTTTTCTCGAGCGTCCCAGCGAGAAGACCAAGGTCGTTGTCAACCTGGGCTGTGGGAGGTGAGTGCCTTCTCATTTATATCTTCCCCTTTCTCTCGCCCGCTCACACACACACACTCTCTCTCTCATTTTCTCTCTCACACCTTAAACACGACATACACCAACCACTTCTGCTACTATCATCACTACGTATCCTCTCTCTGACCCTGGCCTGGCACTTAGCGATGTACTGCCCTGGCAATGCATGGCCAGATATCCTGACGCCTGTCATGGTGCCAAATTCATTGACATAGATTTTCCTGACCTCGTGTCCAAGAAGCGTGCCGTTGTCTTAAACACCCCAGAACTCAGCTCTGTCTTCGAGCCTCTAGATACAAACGCTGGCGAACATGTCTTTCTCAAGAGCGAAATGTACTGTCAGATTGGGTGTGACCTACGCAATACCGCCGATGTAGAGAAGGCCTTGTCTATATGTTTGGGTCAGTCTGACTGCATTTTTATGTTTGTCGCTGAAGTTTCTATCACCTACATGGAGGTAAGACCCCAGAGGCCCCCCCCGTTCTCTTTTTACTATGTCATTCAAACATCACCTATCTAACTACCTTTATCTCCCTTTACTCGTCATTCCTACACGCTCTCCTAGTTTTCACAGAAACTCTTCATGGGCGGCAGTCACTGACTCCTAGCATTTGAGCAGACCCTAGGCGCTGATAGTGTCATCAAATGGGCTGGTTCACTCAATCAAGGTATGTAGTTGACCTTTGCGCATTTGGAGCTGCTCTTATAGCTCGTTGTAAAAGATACTAATTACCCTTCTCAGCTGAATTTTGCCTTCTTGAGCAGATACTCCCCGATGGCCCAGACCACCCGTTTGCGAAGACTATGCTTAGGCACTTTGAGAAACTGAAGACGCCCTTAAAATCTGTTTTTGAGTATCCCGACCTCGAAGCTCAGAGTCGCCGTTTCTCTCACTTAGGTTGGTCATACGTGAACTCAGTCAGCCTCTGGCAAATATGGACTGATGACGAATGGATACCGGCCTCAAAAAGACGAGAATTAGATCTTGTTGAGCCATTCGATGAATGGGAGGAATTCGCCCTATTCGCGAGTCACTATTGTGTAGTCACCGCCAGAAACTTTAAGTGTGACACTGGCTCTAGTAATAACAATAATGCAGTTGTCGCAGAGTGTCCACCTCCACAACTATCCCCTAAACTTCTCTTCGATGCTTACTCAGGCACCCATGGTAGGAGACGGTTCGGAGCCACATTGAAAATACGAAATGAGCTAGGCGAACAAGTCTTCGCCAACAGCTTTGGGCTAGGGACAAACAATCGTCTCAAGTCATGCGATCTGTACTCTTTTAACTCATCATCGTTAGGGATAAGCCCTCATTCTGTCGGACCTAGCGGTCGAGTCTGTCATGCTATCGCAGATCTAGGCCATTTTGGAAGCTTTCTAATAGGTGGAAGGACATCTCCTGCGACAGCACTGCGAGAATGCTGGCACTTTAGCACAGAACAAAAGAAGTGGTCGCTCACAGATAATCTCCCGCTGCCATTGTACCGACACGCAGTGGCGCAACTAGGGCGGTCCAATATGTCAATTTTAATAGGAGGAAAAAGTGATTCCTCGACAATCTTCTCTGGCTGCCTCATACACAAACCTGGTTCCGGTTGGATAGAGTGCAGTATATCTGGGTCAGTGTATCAGCCGGTATTTGGGGCTATTCTTGTTAGCTCGAGGAAGCATAATCTCGCCAAGGACGGTTCGGACTCTACAGCCGTTCACTTCGAAGGTATCCTAGCGGGTGGGCTGTTGGATGACGGCACGGTTGCACGTCAGCTTCTTCGGTGGGACCTTAAACTACCAACGGACGGCAACCCATCCATCTCATTCGAACCTATGATAAGCCCCATGAACACCGAGATTTTGGCCTGTCGATTTGGCGCCTCTGCCTTTCTCCTCGATGGCGAGCGTATTATTATCGTGGGCGGCATTCAGCATGACGGTATCGTGCCTCGAGTTGACGAGATTCTCGCTATTAATGTTTCAGATTCGACGCTAGAAACCATCTCACGTTATCCTTTAACTGGTTCTGATAAACCGACAAATATTCCCCGTCCTCTTTTGGTTGGCACGTCAGTATCCTTGGACCAATGTGGCCAACTTTTACTCATGGGCGGCGGAGCTACAGTAAGTAATGCCCATAATGATGTTTCCAATTCAGCTTGGATGGGGAACTCACCCTTCTTTTGAAGCTATATCTTTGCCTTCGTGGCTCTTCTTAGTGTCGAAACTTTTTCATGTGTTATCTAGAGGATGGCTTGCTAACTCATCATATCAAAGTGTTTCTCTATGGGAACATACTGGAATGAAGGCTGCTATACTTTGGATCTCAGAGTCCTCTTTCCCAGTCAGCCCTTGACTACAGTGCTCAGTCCGTTAAAGTTTCGAAAATTAATTGAGTTCATAGACCAGCCAGGACCTACGAAAAATGTCTGCGAAAGCAACACTAGCTCACAACGAGCCATGGTAACACACGTACCTAGGATCCGTGTCACGACGGAGGACAGTTTCGAAAAAATAATCAGAGCCGGAAAGCCTGTTATTATTGAAGGCAGTAACTTAGGTACATGTGTAAATAAGTGGAGTGCAGCATATATAACCGAAAACGTTGGCTCGCAAAGAAAAGTGAGTGTTGAAGCACAAGTGATACTTATACCGGGCTAACTAAACATCCTAGGTCGTTATCCACGAGGCTTCCAGTTCTACGATGGATTTCACTTCTAAGAACTTTAGTTATAAGACTACAGATTTCGCGTCTTTTATGGCGGAAGTCGAGAAAGGCGGGACGCAATATTTACGAGCACTGTCTGAAGAACACCCATCCGACAGACCAGCTAATATTGAAACGGATTTCCCTAGTTTAGCAAGTGACTTTCAACTTCCCTCGGAGCTCGCATTTGTCAAGCGAAATGAATTTAGTTCCGTGCTGCGTATTTCCGGCCGGGTAAATATGTGGTTGCATTACGACGGTAAGACACTTCTTTGAGAATCGTCACACATATTCGGCTAACCGCCTGCGATTGGTAATTAGTTATGGCAAACGTGTACTGTCAGATAACAGGATCTAAGAAGCTACTCCTATTCCCTCCAGATGACGTTAGCCATCTATCTTTTGCACCAGGCGCATCGAGTTCCGGCATCGATGTGTTTTCAGGGCTCGAGACACCCGCCCTCGCCCTGACGCACCCGCATGAAGCGATACTGGGGCCAGGGGATATTCTTTTCCTACCTCCTCTTTGGCTACATGCTACAGCGCCGTTGACAGATCTTGGTGTTGCCGTCAACGTCTTCTTTCGAAATCTAGAAACAGGATATTCTAGCGGACGAGACGTATACGGGAATCGTGATATCGCGGCTTATGAGAAGGGTCGTCAAGATGTGGCACGTATCACGAACTCCTTTAGCAAACTACCTAGGGATATGCAGGCATTCTACATGAGGCGGTTGGCAGACGAAGTGTCTCAGAACGTCGTCTAATGAAATGAACGTTGAACCGTTAAGATAATCTAGGGATGAATAGAGCTATAACCTGGATGGTTTTTTCGCCTCTAGCTGATTACTCGGCAACCGGGCGCCAGATAATTCAAGAAGCTCCCGTGCCTATGAGTAGCGCTATAGTTAATTGATCTACACCATCTGTTAAATACGACAACATTCTGTATCCTGTCTATTCCATCTGCTCGACATCTATTTGATTTTTCGTTAAGAGATCTGTAAATAGCACCTTAGCAGAAGGGCGAAGAAGATTAACTCGTATTCAAATGTCTCTGAAGGTGTGAAATCTAAAGGCGGGAACTCTTTCATTATAAGTCCGAACGTCACTAGTACCTATCCTCTAACCGTCAACCTAAAAATCTCACTGCACTAGTGAATGACCCCAGCAATTACCTCTTTTAAAATAAAACGTTGATACGTACGGATTGAATATTGGTTGGTGTCTAAGGGCATGCTCTACTAACATATGGATTTAAAAGACTACTAGGATTAAGGAAAATCGTAATTGTTGGAAAAATATGGTTAAACATACAAGTGTATTAGGTGGTCTGCAATATTACATATTACATATGTCAGCTTGAAACTGACATGAATGAATACCGGCACGCAGTTTTGAGGGCCTCTTGCCCCAAACCATGTAGTCGCGTAGTGTTAGTTACAACCTCAACACGCATATGACAACACCATCATGACGCGTGGATATCCCGACACCCATAACTAACCGAACATTTAAAATACGTATCTGTGTGCGCGAAGACGTGAATGATGTCTCCATGCCTGTCTATACTGCCTCGAATATCATGATCATCGAGGTCGCGTTATACACAAAAAGTAAAATACAAAAAGGCTATGGCCCACTCATGCATACACTATCGCTGTAACCATGCCTTCTCTACTTGCTTATTTATTCGCCTTTCAGCTTATCTTGCGTGACGGAAAATGCACGTTCCAAAAGTTCTTCCTCTTCCTTCTTATGGACGTTCTTCATGCCGGTTGCAACTGAAGCGGATGGGTTACGACCAGCGTACATGACGTGCTTACGATCGTGATATTGGGTCTGGTTAAGGAGGGTCTCGATACGTGGTTGCGTAAAGCTCCATGCACCTGCATTCAAAGGCTCTTCTTGACACCAGACGATCGTCTTGGCGTTCTTGTATTGGTCTAGGTTGTCCCTAAGCTGCTCCCACGGGAAGGGGTGAAGCTGCTCAATACGAGTGACGGCAACGTTGTCGATCTTGTTGTCGGCACGGTACTTCTGTAACGCAGCGTAGACTTGACCAGAGCAGAGGATGACACGGTCAATCTCCTCAGGGGCCTTGATGCCTCCAGTCTGGTGTTCAGGATCGGCAATGATCCACTGGAAATGGGCGTCAGGCCCAGAGAATTCTTCGATGTTGGAGCGAGCGATAGGATGACGCAGCAAGGACTTTGAAAAGAATATCACGAGAGCTATAATCTGTTAGTGACTAAACTAAGATGCGGGAGCTCTTCTAAAACTTACGCTTGCGGAACTGCCTGTGCATTTGCCGGCGGAGGACGTGGAAAATGTTGGCCGGTGTGGTCATGTAGACAATTTGCATATTGCAGTCCTGGTGTTGACGGTCGAGCTTCTCTTGAGATGGGAAGATTCGAGGGTCTTCGTTGCAGAGCTGAAGATAACGTTCCATGCGGCCAGACGAATGCTCCGGTCCTTGGCCATCGTAACCATGCGGTAGAGACATAACGAGACCAGTTCGCTGCATCCACTTTGCTTCACCAGAGGCGAGGAATTGATCGACGATGCACTGCGCGTTGTTGGCGAAGTCACCAAATTGAGCCTCCCACATGACTAGAGCATTCGGGGAGGAAAGTGAATAGCCGTACTCAAAGCCAAGAGCACCGAATTCACTAAGCGACGAGTTGGAAATGACAAATTTGCCTTGGTCCTTGCTGATATGCTGTAGGGGTGTATAGGTCTCCTCGGTCTCTTGGTCATGGAAGACAGCATGGCGCTGAGAGAAGGTACCACGCTCAACGTCCTGGCCAGAGATACGAACATGATGGCCCTCAGTGACCAAAGAACCGATGGCAAGAGCCTCAGCGGTAGACCAGTCGATATTCTTACCTTCAATAACTGATTTGGTCCTGTTTTGAAGAATACGCTTCAAGTTACGGTGGAGTTGGAAGTCTTCAGGGGCAGAGCCAATGACTTCTGCAATGTGCTCTAAAGTCCTCCGTTCGACGTTGGTAGGCATGTGAGGCAGGACCTCCGAAGCCAACTCCTTCGGAGATTTGAATCCGTTCCAAGCGGAAGTAGTCCATTCTTTAGAGCTGGGCTGGTAGTCTTTACTCTTGGCAAAGCTTTCTTCAAGCATTCCCCAGACCCATTGTTTGTGCTCCTCTATATCCTCCTTGGTAAATGTTCCGTCTTTCAGAAGCTTGTCGATGTAAATCTTAATCTGAGGTTCCTGGGCGGCAATTCGCTTGTACATTAACGGTTGCGTAAAGGAGGGCTGGTCTGTCTCGTTGTGGCCGTGCTTTCGGTAGCAAATCAAGTCAATGACGACGTCAGACTGGAATTCAGCGCGCCAGTCCGCAGCAAGCTGGCAAACAAAGTTGACGGCCTCCACATCATCGGCGTTGACATGGAACACAGGGGCATCGATAGCCTTAGCGATATCTGTGCAGTAGGCGGTGGACCGAGCGAAACGTGGGTCAGTGGTGAAACCAATCTGGTTGTTCACGACCAAGTGGACAGTTCCGCCAGTTGAGAAAGCGGGCAACGAGTGGAAACCCATGCATTCGTAAACAACACCTTGTGCAGCAAAAGCAGCGTCACCGTGGAGAAGCACACTCATCGCGGTCCGGTGGGTCTTCTCGTCATTATTATAGTGCTGGATAGCACGGGTTTTGCCGAGGACGACGGGGTCTTCGGCCTCCAAATGCGAAGGATTGGCAACAAGCGAGAGCTGGACTCGCTTTCCAGATGGTGTAGGACGTTCGAAATTCATACCCAGATGATATTTAACATCCCCCGAGCCTTCATCCTCAGCACCGGCGGTGCCAGCAAACTCACTAAAGATGGAGGCGTTAGGTTTGCGAACTACGTTACTCAACACATTAAGCCGGCCACGGTGAGGCATGCCAATGACAATGTCTTTCACGCCATAATCGACACTACGGTCAATAAGGGCTTTCATTCCCGGAACTAGTGTTTCGCAGCCTTCTAGGCCAAATCGTTTGTCATTGGGATATTTGGTGGCTGAGAAGGACTCGAAACTTGAGCTCCAGATAAGACGATCAAGGATGCGGCGCTTCTCATCGAAGGTGTACTTGAACGGCTGGGGAACCTCGATCCGCTCTCTCAGCCAGTCGCATTTGGCTCGATCAGGAATATGAATAAATTCAACGCCGTAGGAGCCACAGTAGATTTGCTCGCAGGTATCAATGATTTCACGCAGGGTCATCTTATCCCGGCCCTCCCGCTTGAATCGCGGAAGGATGCCAGGGCCTAAGCTAAACTCCTGATCCAGGTCCTTCTCGGTGAATTGGTAGTGCTCAAGTGTCAGCTCATTGGGCTTCACGTTAGTAAACCCTTTCTGCTCGTTACGGATACCGAGTGGATCAATGTCGGCCTTGTGGTGACCTCTGGCCTGGTACGCACGCACCAATAACTGTACCTTGAGATGGTTCGTCACATCAGCGCCATGGCCAGACGTCATGCCGAGCGCAGGGCCAACGCCGCCGGCAGCACCTGGCACAAGCGTGGGAGGAGGGGTAAAGGCCTGCTCGATGGGCATGTCGCCGGATTCCATGTTCTTAAAGTAGACCTGCCACGACACGTGCACGCTCCCCGGGTCCTGCTTCCATTGCATGTACATCTCGTCGACGTAGTTGGCGGTGTTCCCAGACAGGAAATTGTCGTTTGGCGAGGGCGGCGACGACTGGGCTGAGGCATATCTTCTCTGGGAGCTAAGAGAGACGGGACGACGAGCGGCAGTAATGGCGTAGGATCGAGGACACTGAGAGGCGCATCTTGTCGTGGTGGTGGCCGTGGACCGGGCGCCAGCCCTCAAGAGCTGGGCGCCCGAAGTTCGCAATGAGGATCGCAGCATGGCGCCAGGCTGATGCTTCAATAACCCAGTATGAATCCGACACGGCAAGTAGTTGAACCAGGTGGTGGTCGTAAAGTGGCAGGGGTACTATTAAGGCTGATACTCAACCCAGGTAATGGAAAGCATGCACACAACAATACGAAAAGATTACGCCGGCCACTCAGAGCTGTATTCAGCTCGTTCTCATACGAGACAAAGGAGTGGCGGAGTAAGTCTTTTGGGGATGAGGGTGAGGGTTATTAGGTCGGGAAAGGACGTAGAGAGATGGAGATGCAAGAATTGAAGAAACGCCCGAGAAAGAACGCTGAGTAGAAAATTAGTAGTGTCAATGACGGGACGCCAAACTGCACTTGGATCGCCCCCGGTCGTCACTCGCTCATTGTGCAGCAGCGTGCGAGTACCTATACAGGATAGTGCGTATATCTAGGTACCTCGTGCTGCCGTCCGATGTGCTGCCATTGGGCCGGGGTATCCGAATATGCTGTAAACCGATACTCACATGCAGCCTGTGTGTACTAGGTACCTAGGTACCTCCTATTTATAGGCGGTTATAAAGTTGTTTAAAATATTCTTATACCAAGCATTTTCTTGGAAACACAACCCCCAGTGAATTGTAATTACAGGCTAAAGTCTCGGCTGCCTCAACGGGAAGCTAGCACGGCTAGGAGGCTGGCAACGGCTCTAATTCGGCCTATGGTCCCGGTTCTCGCCGCTACCTACCGCTGTATGAGTTGCACCCACTCTCGATTTATGCAATGAAGCGTTTGCGCCTTTTTTCGTGTTGTAGTCTAACTAAGACAGGTACATAGTACCTGGGTAGGTAGAGATTGGGGTTGAGCATAGGTATATCATTGATGTACAGAATATATTCATGCATGCTCTGGGGGAAGCTGATGATACTTATGTAGTTTCGCACATTAGTCGTTAGCTGATTGGCTGCATACCTGTAAGGGTGACATACACATAACTACGGCAAGCTCTCTCATGACGTTATGATTATACTCGAAAGTCATATGCACAGGTATAGAGAGGTACCTACCTAGGGTACTGAATGATTAAAGTGGAGTCCAGTGGCTCGCTCAGCCTCTCTTGAGAAGTGTGGCTAGGTAGGCAGCAACAAATACCGATATCGATTAGGTAGATCCTGAGCTTCCTGTCACGATCCCTTTGATCAACTGAACTCTTTTTCATCTTTTCTCACATCTTTTCCGGCAACCTGCGAACACAACCATCTCTACAACCATACAAACCCGACTACTTGTATTTTATGATTGAAGCTGACTAAGTGCTGGGGGTGACTTGGCCGTGGCGGATCGACAACGCGTGAACCCTGAAATCCCCTGCTGTGTCTTTGCCGTATGGTTAGAGAGAGCTCTGGGCCTGCAATAGTCCAAATCAGTTGGCCGCCCCGGCGACCGACTCATCGAGTTTGAGATGAGCCTACCCCCATAAGTTCATCTTGAGACTCGGCTTTATCGTCACTTTCCATATCCGCTTTTCATACGTATTTAGCGTTCGCGCCTCTCGTTTTCCCCATGGCCATTCCCACCGGTGCCACAGCCTACAAGAAGAAAGATGGCGTCCTCACGCTCACAGCTGACCAGAGGACGGTTATTTGGACACCTAATGCTGCCGCGGCGGGGCCACCTGCCCTGTCGCTGTCTATTTCCAATATAACCAGTGAGCTCCTCGTTACGTTCCGATCGAACATTGTGGGCTAACTGTTGTGCCGAGATCTCCAGCAAACCCCAGACAGTGCCGCTAAGGTCATGTTGAAGATATTTGAAAAGAGCGCAGAAAGCGCTGAGCCGGTGGCCTATCTGTTCCACTTCAATTCCCCCTCTGACTCTAGGGCTGAGGCGAATGCCATCAAAAACCTGTTGTCAAGGCTGCTTGTAGATACCAAAAGCAATGATCCCAGCCTTCCAAAGCCCTCTTCGGGTGTAGCGACACCAGTCGGCGCTGGCAGCGGTGGCTCGGGTACGATGGCCTTTGCTAACACTGCCAACTCTAAATCTAACGCGGCGCGACTATTCGATGACGATGCGCTCAGGGGTGATATCGCACTGCAGCAGTCTCTTCTCAAGGCTGATCGAAATCTATCCCAGATGTATATGGAAGGCCGTAAGACCAAACCCGATTCCATGTCGGACACCAGCTTTAACGCCCAGTTTTGGTCTGCAAGAATCAACTTACTTCGATCGCATGCCATCGAGTCAAGTCAAAAGAGAGGTCCCTATAATGTACTAGCCCAGGTCAAACCGATATTGGTGCCAAATGAGGATCCATCAAAACAAAGTGAGCTCAAGATCAAGGTTACCCAGGAGCAGATTTCAGCAATAATGAGCCAACATCCCCTTCTCAAGCGCATATTCAACGAGCATGTGCCTCCTCTTAACCAGAATGAATTCTGGGAGAGATTTTTTCTCAGCAAGCTATCCAAGAAATTGAGAGGCGAGCGTCCCACTGGGCTGGAAATGCCCGACAAAATATTCGATAAATATGATGAGTACGAAGACATCACAGCCTTCTCTAGCAAGCTATTATTGCAACACGTACCGCATATTATCAATGTCGAGGGCAACGAGGAGAATCAAGGTGGCTTCAAGAGCGGCAATCGGAAAGATGTCGAGATGAGACCGAGGGGCAGGACCGATGTACCCATCATACAGACGCTGAATAGCTTAAGTGAAAAACTACTAGCCAACGTCCTACCGGCTGATAATGATCCGGAAAGCTCAATTCGAGTAGACGATGACACGTACCAAGAGCTTACTCTACGGGACTTACGAGGTGACACCGAAGACCAACGCATTATACTTAATATACGGGAGCAGAGCAGATTTTTCTCTAGCGAATCTGGTGTTCCATCCGAGACTGCTACGGTATTTGCTCGGCAAAACCCTAGCAGGGTCCTGAAAGGGGTACAGGGGGATTTAAGAAGTCTCACCCACGACGGTGCCGGTGGTGTTAATATCCATTCCTCACTAGGTATCGACGATGACGGCGGAAGCGACGACGAAGAGAAGTCACAGCCACATGTCGGATCTCGAGAGTCACGAAAAGACGCCCAGAAGCAGATTCTTGAGAGCATACTGCAGAGACGGGCACAGCTCTACGGCTATGGATCAGACGACACGGCGCCGATGGGCCTACCGGCGGAAATCGCCTCCAATTGCAACCTAACACATGCCACAACCATGGAGTTTCTGCACCAATTCTGGTCTGCCTTCCTTTCGGGTGATCCGGAGCGGGCAGCGGAGCTTGGCTATCTGGCAGAAGCCTTGAAAAAGTCGAAAGACCGAATCGAGATGGTGGCTGTGGAAGCAGATAAAGCGCGAGATGACCAGATCAAGAAGCGGAAAGCGGAAATCGTGCAAATCTACGAGAGGACGGGGAAGAAGGTCAAATTCAATGCGAAGTCAATCCGTGGTGGGAGAGGGGCCGTGACGAAACTCATGGAACCCGTTGTTCATTGCCTAGACAAGGCCGTGGTAGATTACCAGAAAGCACTGGCCGCAGAAGGTCTCCAAGCCAGCACCGAGCTCTGAAGAGCCCGAGTTGGATACTTGTTTACTTGCATAGGCACCAGGATAGGGTGAGAACCGTGGGGCATGTCCTCTAAACCAGATGTAGCTCTATATTACTCAGTTCTATGCGAAGCACAACAATAAACTAATAATACAAAATATAGTAACTGAGAGAGAGAGAGAGAGGCACTGCCGATATTGATTTATATGGCGGCCTCTGGACTGATGGATGCCGACATTAGCATTACCTATTCGGCAAGCCCTTGTTGTACTTGGCTATGTAGTTAGACTCAAACTCAAATCTGCAATGGTGATAATGTTGCTATATCTGGATCCTGTGAATACTAGCACAACAGGAGTTTACCCTGACCCTATACAGGGGACTCATTCGGGGCTATACACTGTCATCCTTTAGCATATACCTTTACACGATAATCATTTGACGGCACATTTTTCGTCTACTTAGCTGTTTGGAGTTGAAAGTCGCAATATTGCCCGTTACTCCTTTTTCTATCTATCTACCTCTTTCAGGAGCACAGGAGCTATGAATGCGTTGGAAGGAGGAGCGCAAACACCAAGACATTATAGGAAACAACAACTTGCCATGATCTGCTCATCAGGGACAGGAGTATGAGCAATGTAAATATAGACTTTACCTAGGGGCCGAGCAGTCAATCCCGTCTTCCCTAAGCTACTGTCTACATTATCCTCTCGTCTTCTCTAGTCAACTCATCCCCTACAACTTGGACTATACATACAACAGATTAACTAACTCAATCGTATCAATCTCGAAGTAGTGGATATAGATCATTCACAAGCAGTTCAGAATACTATCATCATGGACGCCCGTCACGCTGCCTCGCCCAAGAGTGGCGGCGACCGGTCGCTCCTAACCAGGTCGCCGCTCTCCAACCGGGCCAACATGCACGTCGACAAGGCCAACAGCACAAACTGGGAGCACAAGGACTCCTCGGAGGACCAGCCGAGCACGCACGGCTCCGTCTGCGACGCGGCGTGGATTTCCACCAGCGACCTCGCCAAGTCGCCCTACCAGACCCCCGGCCGGCCCGTGACGCCCCTGCGCTCCATCGACATCGACCTCGAGTCGGAGTCCCCGCTCTCCCGCCTCGAGACGCCCTTCCTCTACGGCTACGGCACCGAGCTCGCGCCGATCCTCGAGCAGCGGAGCATAGCCACGCTGCGGACAATGGGGAGCCGCTCCACCTCGGACCTATCCTCCCTCATGCACGACGCACCAGGCGCAGGCCCAGCCGCCGGCAGCAGTAGCGGCAGCGGCAGCGGCAAAGCCCACAGCAAGAGCGACGACACTACCACCACCACCGCGGCCTCCACCTCCATCCACTCCCGCCCTCTCCGCCGCAAGCACTCCTCCAGCCTCACCGACGACGAGACCGCCCCTAGCACCACCACCACCACCACACAAACCGCTCAGGCCCTCCCCACCACCTCGTCCACCCCGCAACTCAAGCGCCTATCGTACTCGCGCCCCATAGTCTGCACAGTCGACATACACGCGTACCCGCGCAGGCCCATCTACCCGCCCCCGCAGCGCCCGCCCACACCCCCGAGCCTGCGACGCATCCCGCGCCCGAAGAGCGAGGGCAACGGCGAAAGCGTCGACGACGCGTACGTGACAGCTAGCGCGTCAGGCCGGGTCGCGTACGCAGCTCCGGGGTTCCGACCGCCACGGAGCGGGCACGGGAACCTAGCTACGCACCCCTTCATGAGTTCAGCAAGCACAGCCACGGCCGCGACCATCTCCGCCAGCCCGTCCGCGAGGGCAGCGTCGGGCGGCAGCAGCGCAAGGCGGACGAGCCGGCAGCAGCGCGGCAGCGTGGCGAGTCCGGACGTCGGATTCCCCACGACACCACCCGAGACGACGGGCCGTCACAGCAGCGGAAGCAGCAGCAGCGGCGCCTGCAAGAAGTGCCGCCATCCGCGCGGCGAACACTGGAGTCTGGGCTCTACGCTCGTGGGTCGCGGGCCGGGGATGAGGCGCGGGGCGGACTGGTGCGGCCGCTGTGCGTGCAGGAAGATTGCGCGGGGGTGGTGTTGTGGAGAATGAGAAATGAGAATGAGAAATGAGAATGAGAAATGAGAATGAGAACAAGAGCAGGAACGAGAATGGGTAGGACAAAGATTTGTATTTAGGGCGTATTGGGATCCTCTAGGCTTGGGTCCTCTCTGTAATAAGTCGTCATGCGAGGAGGAAGTAGGTCTCATCACGCAGACATTGATGGAGTGTTTGGAAAACCTTAGGAAGTGTTGGTTTGGAACAAATTCCTCTCTCCTTCCCCCCTCTTTTTGCCCCTTTCCCCTTAGAATAGGTAGAGTATGATAGGCCTAGCATACACACAACGCGCCCCTTTGTCATAATCTAAATGATTACCTAGGTACATATACATGCACTTGCTATTTGGCCTCGTCTTTCAATCCTTGCGAGTACCATCTAGCTTTTAAATTTTTGCTTCTTATCCCGATGCGACGAGGACCTAGGTTTCCGACCCTATGTTTCATGCTCATCTATTGTGACATCTTAGAACCTAGCCAGCCCTCCAGCCAGGCCCTAATATCCTAGTCCTATACACGGAACTCCTCCCCCGCCAAAAGTATGTGAAGATTAGACCAATATTAGAATGGTAGGGTATCATGCGATTTGCCAAGGTCGTACAATTCCGTCATCCCCAGTCGTGACGAGCATCTCCTCAACGCCCCTCTTGTCAGGCGGACAGCCGGCATCGTATCGTTTGCACCAAATGGCATGGTTGATTTCGTAAGGGCCGTGCGCATTCGGTGTTGTCGAGAGGAGCTTCCACTCCATTAATGGTTGGGTTTTCTCTGTGTGCCCGTTGCTCATGAGCACGTCGCCGTCTAGTTCGACGGCTGCTTCATCCTCTGTAGCTGCACCTCCTTTCCCGCTGGCGTCCGAAACGTCCTCTTTATACACTGCAATTATGCCATCACTGCCAACACTTGCTACAAGACCTGTCTTGGCACTCCATGTCGCCGAGTAGATGTCTCTGGTATGCGCTTCCGGTAGTGTAGCGGTGCAATACCACTCTTCCTTGAGCGATGTACGCATAGTATTCGGTATACCTCCCAACCCACCCCAAGCGTGTCGCGGCGCTCCCTCGGCCTCATCCTCCTCTTCTCTCAGACTCCAGACACGGATAGTCCGGTCCGCGCTCCAAGTCAGCAACCTCGGGAAGCGCTTGGTCTTCGGGTTCGGTTCCCACTGTACACCCCAGACCGTCCCCTTGTGGCCCTCGAGTACGGCAACACAGACCCATTCGCCCTCGCCGTCCTCCCGCCATATGCGCACTGTATCGTCATAGCTCGCGCTTGCGAGAACGTCACTACTATACCGGCCGCGGCCACTTCGGTTCGTATCGGGGCACCATGCGACGGCTTTGACGTCACCCTCGTGCTCGTTCAATACAGCGACTGTCTCCCATTCATCATCGGCCTCGGACGCCCCCACGTCCTCCCATACCCACACAGACTTATCTCGGCTGCAAGTGGCCAGGAACTGACCCGAGGGAGAGAAAGCGACTGATTTGATCTCTGAGTCGTGGCCGTCGAGAACAACAATCAGCTCCCAATCCTTCTCCTCGGCATCGTCCTTGGCGCCGCCCGTGATCTCAACCTCGAGGCCGCCGCCACCGCCCTGCCCCTCGTCTTCCCACCGCCAGAGCCCTGCTGTAGAGTCGAAGCTGCCTGTTACAAGGCAAAGCTTGTGCGGCGGTAGATTCGGCTTCCAGGTGGTGGAGCGCACGGAGCGCTCGTGACCGTTGGTAAGGGTGCTGTGGGCGGAGAGGGTAGAGAGCGAGAAAACGGTTACTGATTTCTGGTGGGTGGTTGCGAGAAGCGGGAGGGTCGGGTGTGGTATGGACTGCCAAGCACGCTCGTATAAGTCGGGTTTGAAAGGAGGTAAAGGCACGAGCTTCAATGGCACCGTAGGCTCGGGAGCTGCCATCATGTGAATGGGTGTACTGCGCGGACGAGTAGAGGATATAATTTGCGTGACGTGGAATTCAAACCATCGTTTGAGAGGACTTTAAGAAGACAGTAAAATAATTAATGCGATGAATTTGCGAAGGGAATAGAGAGCTCTTCTTGTTCTGGACTAGACACTAAGTAAACAGGAGGGGCGGCGGTCACCATCACCAAGAATGGCCCGCAATCGAGGAGGAAGTGATGTTGGTGATGCGATAAGGACGCGGGGCATTTCTTATCAGCTGTCCAAAAAAATATCTGACGTACTGCGTAAAGGCTAGACGAGGGGTACAGGACTGCGCATATCCCTTTCGAGTACATAAAAAGCGGAAGAGCGGGCTATGCATATATCAGATGCACCAATCGGAGAATAATATAATGCTTAAGGAAACATTTGATTAGTTTAATCTACTATAAAAGGCACCCAAAGGGATAGGTAACTTTGGAAGCTACCTAGGAACTCCCAAGTATAACAACAAGATACAGGTATATGTGGCCAACGAGACTATCAATGTAAGTGATGTTTTGATGCGCTGTGGCGAAATACACAATCTCCATTCTTTACTCCCTCTTCAGAAGGCAACCGACAGTAATTTCCTAAGTAATTTCTGAACCCAGTAACGTTACTAATCACAGGCAAAGATGAAGGAATGATGAAAAGCAACAAACGCCCAGGTAGTTTTACATTTATTCGGCCGCAATCGAAATGATTGACGCATCATGACGGTCAGACCAGAAGTAACGCAAGCACATGGCATGGATGCAATAACACCTCGAGAAAGCGTCATGATGAATTAATGCTTTAACACCTATTAAATCAGTACCTATGTAGTTCATTACTTTCTTAACTTAACTTTGAAGTAATAGCAAAATGCTTATGGCGATAAGACTAACAAGCACATCCGATGCGAGGACGTCCTAGAGGGCATAGGTAGGGCGCGATACGCTTATATACAAATATAATATAATATATCAGATCTTACCTTCGTAGACTCAACATTCCATTGCCCGTAGTCTCTACAACCAGATCCGCCAAGCTCGAATATTTGCTTTGCCGGTACACCTCCTCCGGCCGTTCCAGGGTCCCTTGTGCTAATTCCGGTACAAAAGTACAAGAAAGAGACAAGGCTATTAGAACCAAAGTTAAAAACTAGGTTATACCTAGACAACACAAGATTGCTTGCTGCCACTGAGGCTTAGCAGTTTCTTCTATTTAATTAACTGCCTTTTCAGCCCTGCGACTTACAAGTGGGGTAACGAGGTTTCTTGCACCTAATAAATCAATAATATTCGTCTCGGACAACACTTTTATTAGTATATAGAAACCCCGTTACTCCACTTGAAAGCTGAAAGGGCAGGTATCATACGAGGCGCATACAAACAATACAACGTGGCACAATCAATAAGTATCCGTTAGATCCCACTGTCGATCTACAGTGGCGATCAACCGATCTGCTCCAGGAGTCGTTGCAGAGTGTGATGCTGGTCAACTCGGACGTGGTACAGGTGGTACATGCAGACGGTGTTGCTGTTTTGATATTTTCTTCTTACACTGGCCCATATTCCTTGGCATAGCATATTAAATCGTGATTATGACGAGGAGCGCCCCCCTTCAATCTTCCATCACAACTGCTGTAATCAACCGCCAAGGTTTCATAAGGCGCAATCTGGCATTTGGAATATGGGTAAAGCTAGGTATAAGCATACAGTTATGCTGTTTAAGCTTGTCTTGTTTGCTGGTATTGGCCGGCCGTAAGGCGCTGCTTAACCTAGGACGAGCCTAGATACCGGTAGCCATGAGTCCATATCTCTCTGAAATCTCGGCCACTTGGCGCGAATCTGAATATAGCTTATAGTACCTATAAAGCTTTCCTCTTAATGTTTATGAGATTTTGAATGTTACGACTTATTGGCGGACAAGGAGAAGAACTCTCACCACATACAATTTTCGTCGTAGGCTTCTCGTGGTATCAGCATTACTAACCTCGACACGCCGAAAATGTCGGGTACCGATGATTTGTTGCAGCAATACCAAGGCCATATCGTCCCTCGAACATTCCACCCAGGTTTCGTCATCCTAAGCTTTCTAGTCTCTTTCATCGGCGCCCTCTCAACGCTTGAACTCCTTAATCGGCGCACATCCGGCAATGGGCTTCGCAATCATGTACTCCTGGTAGGCGCCGCCGTGACGATGGGGGGTGTTTCCATCTGGTCCATGGTATGGTAGAACCCATAAGATAAGTGATCCAAGTTTGGAACGCCCCTTTCTAACACAACATATAGCACTTCGTCGGCAACCGCGCTATCATCTTGGATGAGGACCAGCCCGAGCTTCAGATCGCCTACTCCAATGGATTCACGGCTCTCTCGTTTTTCGTTCCAATTATAGTCCTAATTGCGGCTTTCGTCGCCACGGGCACAAATAATAATGTCTCTTTCTGGCGTATTGGCGTAGGAGGCACGCTGGCAGGCGGTGCTATGTCTGGTAGTAAGTCTGCTGCTGTTCTAGGAAGCTTCTTCTCAGCTTCTAGAATTTTCTAGAGTTCCATCTCCCTAAGCATCGCATCACTAATTTTTCTCGGCTATTATCTCAGTGTTCTACATCGGTAACGCCTCGATCGCCAACTATCGTTGCCACTACACGCTAGCCAATGACCTCGGCTCTGCCGCCACAGCCGTTGCATCTAGTAATCTGTCTCTATCCATCTTCTTCCTCTGGAGAGCCTCGTGGACCAGCTCGTGGTGGAGGCGAGGGCTCTGCGGTGCCATATTAACCAATGCCGTTTCGGGGATGCATTGGTGTGCATCGACCGGCACCAACTATCAGTTGCTCAAGTTGAAGCAGACCGGCCACTTCTCGCGCAACGACACCATCATGGTGTTCATCATATTGTCTCTCAGTGTGGCACTGGTTGTGGCTGGCGTGGTCGCTCGCGATACCTGGATGGCGCAGAGTAACACGGACAACGCACGACATATCATCCTGGCGGCGGCCATATTTGATAGCTCTGGGAAAATTCTCGTCAGGCCAGATGGGTTGTTACCGAGCGAGAAGATCACAGAAACTTATGTCGAGAAGTCCCCGAGTGACACGTTTAGTATCGAGAACCCGCTCTTTCAGTGGATGTTCCAGGCATCGCGTAGCTGGAGCGACATAAACAGCATGATTCCTCGTATGGTAGAGCATGTGGCGCACTTGTCACGCGACGTCAGTGGCAGGAGTGTTCGCTTGATTAGCGAGAACGGGCAGCCTATTGAAGACTACGATATTGTATTCCGTGAGCTTTTCTGCTTAGCTGCAGCGAGTCTGGCTGTCAGGTTAAAAGAGCAACTACCGGATGCCGGAGTTCTATGGGATAGCATACTCCCCACCGGTAAAGTCAGACAGTTTCCTCTGAGCGAAGGCAAAGAAGACTCTTGCGAAAGAGGCGAGAGTGCGAGTATCAGCGAGTCACTAGGCGGGCTGGGTTCGTTGATGTTTCTAGTTCGTCGTGTCGAAAATCCATCCGACGCCCAGAAGCTCGAAGCAGCAGGCTTCCGATTCGCTGACATCCGCCAAGTGAGCTATATCATTCGATCTGGCATGCATATTGAGACACCGAATCTGAGCCAAACATTGACCGACATGGCGTCATATGCAGGGAAGAGCACCGCAATGGATCCTATGGTTCACTTATGCTTCTTTGGCATCAGAGCTCGTCTAGACAGGTACGGCTTTGACATCTTAGTCGAAAAGGGGGCGCGAGATAATCTCTTGGCTACAAAACTCCCGCTCGAGCGCCTGGAACCTTGGCATACCGAATTCCTCCGTCAGTATGACGGATCAAAGGTGCTATCAGTGCAGAAGGGCCTTGCGGCTGCGTGTAGGGGGCGGCCACCGCCTGAGGCAGCTTTGGCTTTCCTTTTAGACGACGCTATTAGCGACCTGCGTGCCCGTATTAATGATCGAATCATCAACGAAGCCACCTTCAGCTGCCGAACTGTACAGGTACCTTGCCAGCCTGATTCAGGGTCAAAAGATATGGAAGAGTGTACAGTGATGGTGCTACACTTTATGATTCCTATCCACTACTCCCTCCATGGCTCAAACTGTGAATTCGTTCCATTGAGCTTCTTCAAAGTTCGTCAAATGGCGTACAAGGACTCGCCATACCAAGCGGCTTTTACACAGCACCTGCATCGAGAACTCATGTCTGCTATTAAAGAACCACCGGCTGCTGCCCAAAAGTCGACCCGCAAGCAAGACTCACGTCCCTACATTCGACGGCTTACTCTTGGATTGGATAGCTATAGGCCTTCAGTTTTCCGACCCGCTAAAGTAGAGGGGAACTCTGTGCCAGTAAGGAGGGGACGAAGGTTATCCAGAAGGAGCCCAGACCGGGTCAGCTTAACAACATTCAAGCTCTATGGATGGGGTTTGGGTATGGGCCGGGGTAGTATAGAGGATGTTTTTAGTGACACACGACCTACAAACTCGATGAACGCAAACCGAGAAAGGCGACATGGTCCTAGCCTAGGCGGCATCCTCGTGTCGCAAGAGATTAACGTAGCCATAAGTCAAGCTGAAGAGACGGCTAGCCGGGCATCTCAAGGCCGTTCACAATCACGGAACCCGAGCCTGCTGCTCCCTCAACGTACTCAGACGCCATCTCCACAACACAATGACCAGACTGGAATCAAGACTAATAAAGAGAACGGATTTGAATTCGACTCGACAACCGAGACCGACACTAGTAGGCAAGTGGGAAAAAACCAGGTCTCGACCGCGGTAGCAGTTGGAAGTGATGATGAGGTGGTAACTTTTGTCGATGAACTATTCTCCCTATGTGTCGGTTTCCGTTACGAGGCTAGCTTAAATGCCTAATCTGGGTACCCCTAGTCATTGGATGGAGACATAAATATCTACATTTTGATTTAAGCAATTATGATATAAATTGGGAACAATGTGTATACTACATACCTCTAATTACTGTACTCTACGGAGGCGCTCATAAGCAAGCCCCTTTACACTATTCTGTGGATTAGTCGTGAGGTCCCGATCTACAATAAACTAGTGTTTCTTTTGCACCCTCATGCCAAACTAGTAAAGCTTTCACTCTTGATAGGGTTTCTAATATGGTATAATGAGATTGTGATCTGACCTACTAGGTATAGATGTTGGCATCAGGGTAAAAGTGCTGAGCAGAGAGTGTCTGTAGGACTGAGAAAAAGGTGGTCTTATTATCGCGTCTCTCAATCACATGCACGCCTTGACTGTGATCCCACGTGGAACTGTTGAGTGGATAGTAGTGTAAGTCATGCACGGGCAAATATAGACGGTAGAACAAATATATGCAGGTTCGGGCACGTGGAGGTGTTGAATCGAGGATAATGCACGCGGGAGAATGCAGTGATACTACACGTAAAACCGAATCGGGAGCTCGAGTTACAGCTACGTATACAGTATCTACATGCTGTAGGTAGACAAAGAGATCCATAAAAAGAGAATTACTTGTCATCTGATTGACGGAGTATTCCATTTCCACCAACCTGACTTGCCTCTTTGGGTACATAGGCAGAATAGCACAGTGAGGATAACACAGTTGCGCTAATAGGTAGATGCCGAACAGTGGTACCAGTACCGGGCATTAACCCCTGGCGGTGAGCGGCAGTGGCTTATCGAAGGGTTTCAACACCATTCATCATTGATTGGATTTCAAGCGGATAGCTTATTAGTTCCATATTTTATTGATTTAGGTATTGATTTATTTCTTCTTACCTACTGCGTAGTAGGTCATTCTTATTCTATCTAGGTATTTATTTAACTTGTTTCGGACTCTTGTGCCTACCTAATGTGCCGGTTGTCGGTGGGTCTAATAATTACGTACCTAGATAGGTTGGTACATAAGGTAATACATATAAATTATAACGGGAATTAGGTATTTGGCTCCAGCTATTTACCTTGTAGGTGTGTAATAGATGTACCTACTATCTGTAGTAGATCTTTATTTAGACTTATTCAACTGACCCGATACTTTTTATATATAACTCTCCAGGACACCCTCGTACCTAGTATTTGTCGCACTCAGGAGTCACTTTCAACTATAGCGCATTAGGGACAGCATACCTAGGCTGCTGAACAATTAGAGGAACCGGCCCCATTGATGACATCGATCCCTCCGCACCGAGCCTCACTTAACAAACCCTTGGCTACTCCACATCCGGGGATCTACAGGCTTCCTAGCAAGATCAGTGTAGCACCTGATTGTTACATTTTTTGACCATCTGTGGTTCTGTGGTAAGTGGTTAGTACCTGGACTAAGTACTTAAGTAAGTGCTTGGTAGCTAGGTTGTGTGGGGGCTGCTATCTAATAAGTGCTGTTTTGTCGTCATCGGGTGAATTACCCATCATCCATCTTACCCTACCGCGGTACTTACATACTCATTCTGTCCATTTCTCCAACATCCCGATAATTCTAGTGTAGGTATCTAGGAGTCTTCTACTTTTTATCTATACAGCTGATGACCTTTCCCCCCCCTTCCTTGTCATCGAAAATTTCTTCCTCGAGCTGAAGCTAAGACAACTCAAATTGGAACAAACCATCTTAGTATTATCGAGTAAAAGCTAAGATAAGACGGGCGCTGAGAACTCAAAACTCGCTCCCTGTCTTCTAATACTAGACCACACCCACCACACATCTACATAGCAGTACCGGTACCCTATTTATATGCCCCTAGATTGCGCCAAGCCCAATTCAACAGCCACCTCGGCTGCGTTTAGTCCGAGACAGCCCTGAACTCTCTCGACGAGACGTTCCGATTGCGCGAAAAAAAAAAAGAATTACATACAAGTCTGACATTGATCTCTTCATACTTCATACTCGTAGTGAGCTACGACACAAGCTCCCAGTTGCTCTCGTCGAGCATTCGCCGACTCCATGACGAGGTTTTCTAGAGGAACGCGCCTATTAAGGCGCCTCGCGCTGCCTACCTCGGTCGCTGCCGTAGGTGGTGGTCTTCTCCTCTACTCGTATCGACCGCGGAACATCCCCGGTTTCGAAGGCCCTGCCGTGCCGCCTCCCATCTACGGCGCCGATGGCACATTCAAGCTCCCGCGCTTCCCTAGGGTGAGGTCGCGCGACGAGCAGCTTGCCGAGTTGCAGAAGAGCCGGTTACAGGAAGACGAGTATGATATACTGGTCATCGGCGGTGGTGCGACGGGCGCCGGTGTCGCTCTGGATGCCGTCACAAGAGGCCTCAAGGTCGCCATGGTCGAGCGCGATGACTTCAGCAGCGGGACCAGCAGTAAGAGCACCAAGCTCGTCCACGGTGGTGTGCGGTACCTAGAAAAGGCCGTGTGGAATCTCGACTATTCGCAGTATCAGTTAGTCAAGGAGGCTTTGAAGGAGCGTAAGTACTTTTTACAAACTGCGCCGCATCTGAGTATGTGGCTACCCATCATGCTCCCCCTGGACAAGTGGTGGAAGGCCCCGTACTATTGGGCCGGCACCAAATTCTACGATTTCCTAGCCGGCAGTGAAGGTATCGAGAGCTCGTACTTCCTGACAAGGAGTAAGGCCCTCGATGCGTTCCCCATGCTGAAGCCCACAGATCTCGTCGGCGCTCTGGTTTACTACGACGGGGCACACAATGACTCGCGGATGAATGTGTCGCTCGCCATGACAGCGGCTTTATATGGCGCTACCGTCGTCAACCACGCTGAGGTAACTGGCCTTATGAAGGACGAGCAGGGAAAGCTCTGCGGTGCGACTGTGAAGGATTGTATACCGGAGCGCAACGGCCGAAAGGCGAAAGACATGACAGTCCGAGCTAAATGTATCATCAACTGTACTGGCCCCTTTACAGACTCCATCCGGAAACTTGATGACCAGACGTGCAAGGAGATTGTAGCACCAGCATCCGGTGTGCACGTCATCCTTCCTGGCTACTATAGCCCAGCTAAGATGGGGCTGATCGACCCCTCGACCTCGGACGGCCGTGTCATTTTCTTCCTGCCATGGCAAGGCAACACCATTGCTGGCACAACTGACGAGTCCGCCACCATCACTCAGAACCCCCTGCCTGACGAGAAGTCGATCCAGTGGATCCTGAACGAGATCAGCCACTACCTAGCCCCTGAGATCCAAGTACGCCGCGGCGACGTCCTGGCCGCCTGGTCCGGCCTGCGACCCCTGGTCAAAGACCCGAAGGCCACCAACACCGAGTCCCTCGTACGCAACCATCTTGTCGACATCTCCGACTCCGGGCTGATAACCTGCGCCGGCGGGAAATGGACGACCTACCGCCAGATGGCGGAAGAGTGCGTCGACGCCGCCGTCAAGGAATTCAACCTCTCTACGAGACCGTTCCCGAACGCGCCGCGCGTGAGCGGCAGCGAGGCCATCGACGACGGCGCGATCCTCGACGGCAGCTGCCAGACGCATAACGTGCGGCTAATCGGCGCGCACGGCTTCAGCAAGACGCTCTTCATCAACCTCATCCAGCACTTCGGCGTTGAGACCGAGGTGGCTAAGCACCTGACGGAGAGCTACGGCGACCGCGCCTGGACGGTGGCGGCTATGTGCAAGCCGACGGACCTGCGCTTCCCCGCCCGCGGCGAGCGCATCTCGCGCCTGTACCCCTTCGTCGACGGCGAGGTCCGCTACGCCATCAGCCACGAGTACGCGCAGACGGCCGTGGACATCCTGGCGCGGCGCACGCGGCTCGCCTTCCTAAACGCCCAGGCCGCGCTCGAATGCCTGCCTCGCATCATCGATATTATGAGCCAGGAGCTCAAGTGGGATCGGACGAGACAGGAGCGCGAGTGGAAAGAGAGTAAGCGACAGACAACTGCTTAGCCACCCATCCACCCAACTATCTAAGAAACATCCCACCCCGCTTCTTTAATTCCCTCTCTAACATCTTCTCTATCTTTACCTTCAGAGAATACTAACTAACTTCTTACAGCTGTATCCTTCCTCGAGTCCATGGGTCTTCCGCAGCCCATGCTGTCAGCGACTAGGGCAGACGTAGAAAAGGGCAAGCTCGATTTCAGCTCCTCGCTAGAGTACAAAATGTACTCTCGGCACGACAAGCCGCTTCTCGAGGAATGAGTTGGGATAAAAATAAAATCTCACTATTCAACTCATACACTCACTCACTTACCTTGCTGCTTCATCCAGCCAGGTCATGCTCTAATGAGCAAGACGTCACTAAAAGGACCAGCGCGAGGGATTCCCTCTTAATTAATTCCCTATCGTAGACCAAATCCGCCCTAACAACGCGGAAAGAGAGCGTTCCCTTTGCCCTCCTGTAATTTTTCCCCAGATAGAGGAAAAAGGGTCACTGAGCTTGAATGCATTGATGGATGAGGAAGTGCTTTTAATAAAGGTGTAATTAATTCCGTCTATTCCCCCAAAACCTAGGCATTAATTGCAATCTACGACCGGCGTCGGCGCGTGATTTCACATAGAAGAACGCTAGTCATAGAATTCAAATTTGGCTGAAGAAAAGACCCTTTTCTACCCGTTTGTATATAGGTCGTTAAATGAAATCTGCATCACTAAGATGTGTTAACTTGATTAACTTGATTGATTAGCGTGTGTCCTGATTTCATTAAAAGATATGTTGGTCGTGCGTGCTGGATTAGCCCTCACAGTCCTTGTGCTCCCTGTTTGTTGTTGTTGGTCTTGCAAGTGTATGTACTATCAAAACACAATCTAGGCGAACCAAGTTCTAGCAAACAACCACATTCGTAGCAGGTGAAATATTGATTGAATAGATGATATTTGTTTACATAAAGATGTACTTGGGTATCTACATACAACGACTTGGAGTTCCGCTCGAATCGAGTTCCGCTCAGTCTTTTAACATAGCAACCGCATCCTTCCAAAAGCTAACATATCTCATAATCCCACAAACTAGCTCGCTACTTCGAAACTGAAAACAAAATTTTCCACCACCACAAAAAAAAAGAATCGAATAGAAAGAGGGAAGTAAGGATCTAGTCGGAATTGGCTCGTTTTATGGCCAATGTCCTATAAACGCCGCGCTAAAAGCGAGAAACATGGGAGAACACTCCCGTTCCGATACAAAAAAACACAAAAAGCCTCCCATTCTAGTATATGCTTTTGATGCTTGCCCTTCCCCCGACCGGTTCCGGAGGTATCCTAGCCACCTAGCCGTCCTTGGCTTTTCCCGTAAAGTGGATATAAAACGCCGATATATGAATGGCAATCATTTAGCCTGGTATATGCAGATGCTCATGTCAAGAGGAAATTTGACAGCGTAGTAACAAGATATGCGAAAGGATGGATGATGTTGGGTTCTTCGAAGAAAGGAGTCCACAATCAGTAAATATTCGTATGCGACACTTCGCCTCTATCGAATCCCTCGATAATATTTTCTCGAGCAGGAAACGACATGGAATTGGGTAGGTTCATGTTCGCTATGCCCCATGGCACCCAAGTCTGTGACAACCGCGGATTATGTTTGCGTTTCCGCAATCTATTTGGCGGTCATATTCCATCTCCCAACCGTAAGAGTCCGTGTCGCACGAACTCTCGCGAGTAAGAGGGGCAGAATCCAGTTGCCTCATCATAGTATCAGCATCGTCACTAGTGTGTGATGCGTCCAGGTAATTCGACAGGTCAACGAAGCAATGCGACGTCTTTGACGACACTTTGGCGATATTAGGCCACGATTCGTTAATGTCAGTACCTGTTTCTGTACTGACGGTAGTCTCGGTATCAGTGTCCACATCGAGAGGCCGAAGCGTATCAGGACCGGGCAAAAGCTCAACAGGTGTCATGGTTTCAGAGAACACCATTTTTCCTGTTTGCGGAGAAAACATACTATCTCTCCTTAAGCCAGACCCTTCCATAATCTGGGCAGGAACATGCAAAGTTCTAAGCACAGTACGCTGCCGCAGACGGGCGTTTCTGTTGGCTAGACATGGGTTTATGTGAGGTATACCTCGCGCTTTTGCGGCCACACCGCTCGTAATATCTCCAGCTCCGCCAAGGACATGGGAGTAGATGCGCGACCCCATAAGCGATTTCGTAGAAAAGATCCGCTCACCTGGGTGTGGATCTTCCCAAAAATCGATGCTGTTGACACTCTGGTGCTCTACGTGCTCGGAGTCGCTGTCACTTGTAAAGTAGGAAGATACTGGACGAGCTGGTGTGACCTGTAATCCCTATAAAGAGGTTTGGCTACTCGGGTTGGGAGGATGACTGGATTCCCCCGGATGGGAGGATGGCGCGCCCACGGCAGGCGAGTTCGAGCGTGAAGATTTATTCTTCCTGCCTAATCCAAGTTTCGCACCAACCTTTTTCCAACTCGTTCCTGAGAGGGCTCGTTGTAGGGCTTTGGGTGAGGCATTGAAAGAGAAGTCGGATGTAGGTGGTGTAGTGGGTGGCGTCATGGGCTCGGCCGTGGGAGTAGACCCTGCACTTAGACTATCATCAGTCATTTCGACATCAGGTGAGTCGCTTGAGCCCGAGTTAGACCGGCTGATTGTACGTCCCTTTCCGAACAGTGGTAATATTGTGGCTATCGGGGATTGACTGGACTCCTCTGGGGCATTGAGGTCTTTTGGGATTCGTAAGCGTATCCGTTCCTGGCGAGCTTCCTCAACCTGGGCTTCCACTGTCACGGGCACAACTGATTCCAGAAAGGGGACCAGCACTGAATCATTCATCAGCTCTCGGACTATACCAGCAGCCTCGTCTAGTTCTGTCGGATCGGGCGGAGTCGATAAGGTATAGGTCAGACCCAGTAGTCGATCACGAACCGGGGCAGGGATATTTACTTCGCGTGGTGACCCAGGTAGAATATAGGCCCGGATGATCTTGTCCCATAATTCGCAGACATGGTCCTTTCCAAGATAAACATGTCCTTGTAATATCTGTAAATATGTGGCCCTATAGCGTGCGGCGTCCATGACGAATTCTAGGGTCTCCAGGCAGTGATTTTGAGATAAGTATGCCATAAATGCGCCGAGTGTCCATGGCTGTGGTGCCGTATTTGCTAGAATCTCATCTAGGGTGGGAGGGTTTAGAAAAGGGGAGCCCGTCCGCGGGATAGCCCAACTTGTTGGTCTTGACGATGGGTCCATGACGGTTTCTGCGTCCCAATCTTCTATTTCTGAAGGCGATGGTGTTAATTCCCTAGAGAACGGGGTTCGGTAGACTAGGGAGCTTCGTCGAGATCTAACCTTGCCCATTATTCTTCAGCGATCGAAGAACCGTGTAATAGGATAATATGCCTAAACTCTCGGTGAGAAGCAAACAGAGCCTCTGCTGCAGCCTGGCAGTTCAAGTCAAGCGAGCGCCGAGACCATGCGCAGCGTTGCGAGTGAGTACTCCCCTGCTCGAATAAGTTTGTTCAGTGCAGGAGACGATAAAAAACCGAGAGATTATTCATACACTGCAGCTGGCCAACTTGGGATACACGCACGACGGGGGACGGGACCTTGACCAATCACGGGGGCTTAGTCGCGGGTAGCAGCAGGTTTATGGTGGTCCCAGGCCTGACAACTTGGTCGGGAGTGTGGTTCGGGAGATATCTCCTGAAGAGCAACACACAATTTTACTCACGCTAAGAGATTGGCAAGGATCCGCGGACTTGTTTGGAGAACAGATCCCGGTGGCACAACGAAGTGTCTAGCCGCGCGTGAGGGTGTAGCTACCGCTGGTATGGGCGGAAGCGGCCTACTAGCAACTGGGGTGACGGTTGAGGCGACTTGGGATCGGCCGAGGAGAAACGCTTGCCAGCCAAGGCCAAACTATGGCAGTCTCAGTCGGAAAAGCACAGTAATGATGATCACAGGCTGACGTAGGCGAAGGCGGGGAGAGCTCCGAGAATCTGAACCGATAGGCGGATTATAGTTTGCTTCCTTCAAGATCGAGCATAGGTGACGCCTTAAAAAAGGGCTAGCTTTTCTGGAAAGCTTGTACCCGTCTAGGATAATATGGCCCAAACTCTAGATTGCCACAATCCACAGTCAGGGGTCATATGAAGCACAGCAGGCAGCGTGCGAAGACAGAAAGAAGGACCGGGCAAGCAAGACGGTGGTGGCCGATGCACTGTAACGAAAATTCCCAAAGCTAGAATCTCTCGATGCTACCAGCGAGAAAGTAGTATTTGATCATCAAAGGGGGGAAACGAGCGTTATGGCGAGATGTCCTGGATGCCGTGTCCGGTGCTGTATTTTGGTGTTATAGTTGTATTGTGTGTTCAAGTTGAGTCGTGGGTTGAGAGGTTGTTGCAACCCAAATAGCGAGAGTAGTCACACTCTACGTAGGTAGTGTAAGAGCAGAGGGAGGAGGGAGGGGGGAAAGGCAAAGAGAAAGAGAAAGTGACGATCCTAGATGCTAGGCTGAAGAACAGCAACTAGGTTTCCGATGCTTCGTCACCGAATGATGTGGGTCGTTCGTTCTTCTCTCCTGCTCCTTTCTCTTCTTCGTTGTTGTTGTGCTGTCCCGGATGTTGTCCTGGATATCGTTGTTCGTTCGTACTTCTATCCACACACCAATTTCAGAAGGCAGTATCAACTCCTGCCTCTCACGACGACGACAATACCAAGAAGGCCCCTCAGGTTGGCGGCGGTGGAGGCGGCAGTGACAGTAGTGAGTGGTAATTAGGTTTCGTCGATATTACAATCAGGCCAAGCGCTCATCCACATATCCCACGAAAGCCAACAAGATGGTGAAGAGAGGCGGTGGTGTAAGTCGCTGGGAATGACCTTGCGAGGAATGCTACATATAATAGGATAATAGGTAGGCAGGTAGCGTAGACAGGTCGGCCGGTAGGTTAGGTAGTGTGCGTGCCCAGCAGCGTCGCAGTGGTACAACGGTACACGTACAGTACAGTACCAGACAAGGGCCCCGTCTGGCATGTAGGTATGGCCGAAAGGGCCAAGTACCGTGTACTTAATTATTCCCGACGAGCGCGGTCCATGCGTACATGCATGCTCTGGTGTACCTGGGTCGTGCAATCCTGGTGTGCCTCAGCACCGGCGCATGGCCCGGATGTACGAGATTGGAAGGGGAGATCCCCAGCCAAGACCCAGTATAAGCCCAGTCACGGCCCAGTCAAGTCCCAGGGGTGAAAGGGGCACCCCTTGCCTGTCGACCCCCTGTCCCTGTCCAGGCCCCATTCGTTCCATGCTAATGACAAAGCCAGCCAATGACATTTGCCCCTCTCTTCCTTCTTCTTCAGTCAGGCATCATACTAGGCCTGTGTACAGTATACGTACTGCAGGACGGCGCTGTACTTGTACAACGCCTGTCGACTGCCACCCACATCTGTACGTGTACTGTATGTATGTACATACATACACTCCTTTGTGCTGTCCTTGACCCAGAGTGAGCATCTCGATATCCAGTCCCATTTTGGACCATGTCGATGTCCATATATTTATTCTACGAATGACGCGAGGTACTATGTAAGTGACCAATCTCAGTCCGTCAATCATTCGATGGGGTATCTGTTATGGTGTGTTGAATGCAAGCCCCGAATACAGACAAACAATGAGGAAACGACCGCACGATGTAGGCATATATTCTGCACAGTGGTACTCATCCTAACCAGAAGAGAGCATCGCGTGACCACTCTATACTTACTACAAATTCGTACGATACGATCTCGCCACTTCCCGACCAGCATTACATAAAGAAGAAAACTAAGAGGTATGTATTGCCCGTTTAAAATATAGAAATGAGGTAAACGGCCGTTCGTTATTGTCACTAATAGAATATATACAACCCGAGTAAAGGAGGTAATTAGGTACACATGTGGAAATACCGATATGCGTGTCTCTAGATCCCGGCAGTCAGTCCATCTTTTAATTCCTGAATTTCCGCTGACTGGGTACTGGAAAGTTGAGACCGGTATCATTGGTTCGTAGCACCTGCGGACGACGAAATGCTTTGGTCAAGGGCGCGCATGCAAATTACCCACCACATAATTATTCTCATCAGCCGGCAGCAGGCATTTTTCAGAAACTGGAACCGGTGCTGTGCTAGAGTATCATCTAACCTGTACCTATCTAGTGTAGTGCACAATTAGTGCTAGACTATCTACCCATTTGGGTACTCTGCTCAATATACTATGTAGGTATACCTGCACTGGTCGCCCTTTGCAGCCTTCTGGGAACCAAGGAGTGACGAAGAAACAAGGTAGGCATGGCGCGGACTGGCAGACCTTGGGTCGAGCCGTGCAACCAACCCATTCACTAAAGTGGCGCAACTCTAGAAGGACGCTAGAACCCTATCAAAGGCCAATCAGGGAAGAGACCACCGTGACATATGAAGATCGCTTGCTAATAAAGCAGTAGTGGACGGGTCCTAGTGGAGACGGGATGGAGCCTTTCCCCCTACTTACTGCCCGGAACAGGCATAAAGCGGCGATAAGTAGGTATGGAAGAAGAAGAGAAGCAGAAGAACAAATACTGGGCACCCAGGCATGTGCTGTACGTACACTATGTACCACACTAGGTACTTACACATAACGGCAAAAGCGCAAGTAGGTTGATGTAGGAGGGAGGTAACATCTAGAAGCAAGTAACAGGACAAAGAACCACCTCATGGCTGTGGGTTCTACAAGTATGGAAATGCGATGATGTGATACAGCCAGCCAGCCATTCATTTGTCTTGTCTATATACAAATTTAATCATCGCAAAGAGAATACCAAGAATTACCTAAGCAATTAAGAGAAAAAGACATGGGCACAGGAGTAGGCAGCGAGTCGTAGATCTTGTAGAAGGTTATACTTATGTAGGCCAACAGCATGCGCCACAGTATGCGTGTTCAAATATCATAAGCTATGTAGCTAGTTATCAAGGAAAATCAACGTAAGACACGCGACATGATGGAAAGACGAAGGCGGTCAATAACTCTCCTCGCTATGCGTACACTAAGTGTGTGAAGAACCATCGATCTACGCAGCACTGCGTATTCTATCGCGGACAGTTAGATAAGCAAATTAGCATGTATGGAGACTACAGTAGGTATGTACAGAGACAACCAACGATGCAGCGTTTTCGGTACAGTTAAGTTTTACTCACATTAATTTTGTCGGGAGAGAGATAAGGTCCGTTGCCGGTACAGCAGTATTCTATACAAGTACATGCCGAGCTGATATACAGTTCTGTACAGTGTAGGTATTACGTATAAAGCGGTATGTGGGCAACGAACGGGTCATAGACGCAGTCGATACTCCTTATGTACGTAAGGGATAGGTACTTGCAGTACGGTACTGTAATCTAGCGCATGTACAGCATAGGTGATCTGTATATCGCTTAATACGCCCCGTCCGGCGTCTATTACTCTCGTCATCACACCAACACCCAAAAAGCACGGGTTCGTAATCACATATGTACATATCTACCTATATACCGTGCTGTAACCTGTGGTACATACGCGCGACTACCTACATATAGGTAGGCATGCCTGTTGCAACCGATAGCAGAAAAAAAGGCTTGCAGGATGTAGTTTGCAGATCTTCCGGCGCGAGGATCAGAGCGGCAGTTAGCGCTGTTCATTTCCACATGCATCTACCCAGCCATACAAACCCTACGAGACCATGCCATATCCAGCACACGCCGTGGCAACAGTGGCGGTAGACAAGTCCCAAAAAAAAACATGAGCGGTCATTCGTTTCTTTTGCATCATTAAGCATGAGTCTAGCAGGAAGGGTGGGAGCGCGAAGACGGCGAACGCGGAAATACCACTCACCCACATGCTACCCCAACATCCGCCCATCTGCCTGCTGTAGGAATGCTGTATGCTGTATGTACGCGCGCATGAGAGTTCAAGCCAGTTGAGATCAGCGGTGCAGCACCTCCGACGCACATAGTATGATGATACCACAGGCCAGAACCTGTTTCAGCCGGAAATACAGACTGCTACACTACTACACTACGTAATATCAATATCAATGATGAGACTAGGTAGCAGGTGTTTGGGACTACCTATCTGGCGCCGGCCACTCTAACGGCTAGCTAGCAAGACTGCCTGAATATCGACTTGATCGGCTCAGCAGCTCCCTCTCCTGACCTGACACACGCACATACTTATACATATTATCCCTCCATTATCGACCTACACATACATACAGTAGTAAATTACATGCGCATAAGACGGAACCTCGCAGCTCGTTCTACTGGTAGGTCCTACACGAAGAATACCACTCAATGCAGGCAGGTTATAATAATGGTATAATATCGGGTGGCAAGGCTCACTCGCTGCTGTACTTACATACATATTCTGTACTCTCTATGGTTTTAACCCTGCCCCTCCCTCCGGGTTGTACGCGTCGTCGTTCTCACGCCAGCTCAGCAATAGTCGCATTGACTGGTATCGTGAGGGAGGTGTGAGTAATCCTTGGCAATACCTAATCGCCTGCTAGTGTGCTACCTACAGAATGTTCTGTACAGTACATACGCTCCGTAGCTAGCGTAAGGTTCTAACCCGCCTAGTGTGGTGCCGAAGAGCGGCGTGTATTAGACGACGACACTAATTTACCGAATGTCCGTCGCCTTGCCCGAAACCGTCTTGTTCAGCACAAGAGCTGAAGCCAGTGAGCCTCACGATGCCTGGTCCACCCAATAAAACGTCATTCTATGACAAGATGCCACGATCTCGTCAACTCTTTCCCAAGCCAGTGGAATCCTAGATCGTGGCAAAAGCGAAGAGGGTCGTATCGTGTAGAAGGCGCCAGCAATCCGCATGTTGTGTATCGTTCAATCAACCTTGAACCAAGTGAGTGCATCGTCAGCGCAAAAGGAGCAATCAATGCTGACACCGATGCCCACCAGCAGCGCGTTTGTCATAACCTCAAAGCAGAAGCTCGAAACACAATCGAAGCGGCACAGAAGTCCGGGATGAAATTCCCATCTATTCGTTATTCAACCCGCCAGTGAGCCAATCGCACGAGGTACAGAGTATACGCATAGGCAGGCATCACAAGAAACAAGGCGAGTGGAAGTAGTGTAGCTAGCTGACGACGAGGTGTTTGCTCATCAATCAAGGACGTGAGTGGTTAGTATACATACAGTACAGCGCTGTATTCCCGTACGCATACGCTAGTTATAGTGCTGGGTCGCCGGTTTGCCAGGCTTGCCAGGGTCCCTTGACCCGTACTCAGTACTTAGCACTTGTATGACGGAGGAGAATCCACTCCCCCCTGTCCTAATGGTTCGGCGTCGTCGCGGAAATTTTCTGGAACTCTTCTAGAAGCCTTCTAGAATGCTTCCATCTGCAGCTTAGTGGGATCTTGTCTCACCGGCCGGACATGCCGGTGACCCAATAGCATTCGCCCTACCTGCAGCCCCCCCAGATGCTATAGCAAACGGACCCACCATGTATATAGTACTACTGTACTCTGTACGTATCACGCAAACACATAGGTATGATACATATGTAGGACAGCGAATCTCTGTCTTTCAATCGCTAAAGAAACACAATCGTGAAAGCAGCCCGATAGCGTGACTGGTCGTTCGATCCTTAGCCTACAACCTAAGATCATGTGCCAGTCCAATCATGTTCCTCTCTACTATTTCGATCGTGAAAGGGGTCAAAAACGTTGGTATTATCAAATGGCGAAACATGGCCAATACCTACTATCATTGGTCGGCCTGACCGAGGGGAGAAAAGTCGTCGCTGGCTCGTGACACTAAAACAGTATCGTCACATCTCAACAACTACACATAGATCACGAACAACGCCGATTTCGCCTCAGCTACAGAATACATGCGCGCTACGCACACATCCGTGAGCCTATATCATCATCATTGTCATTATGAACTACCACAGCGCACCGTTCCTGAAATGGCGCTCTGCGCAAACGGCGCACTCCGGACACCCTGGCGGTGGGCAAGACATTCGACTTACACCTTTCCGGTAGGTATGTAGGCCTAGTTGACTCCCGGCACGCCCCTTTCCATGCATGAACAACGATGAATGACCGATCGTGGCCGTTTGCAAACCGTCGTCCTCCCCTGACCAGGCAGGCCTTGTCAGCCATGCCCGCTGGCGGTATGATTTGAACTGCCTAACACGACAAATATAATGTTACTGTTCCAGTCCAAATTTGCCTGTCATTGCTTGTGCTGCCCGCCTAAGGCGTGTTATATGTACCATCTACAGCATACATGAACAGAATGAGATGGAAGGCCTAGGGATCCGCGTGAGAGCCGTCTTAACCAGGTATCTATCTATGTACCTAGTGTACCGACAACGCAGCCAACACGGTCTGGACCATGAAGACAATACTGCCATTTGAAATTTCCCATGGCGGTACGTGTAGTCACTGTAGTAGTGTGACATGCAATATTAGATAATTCGTCTGCCTTTACATAAGTAGGCTATGCGTACGCATACACGAACTGGGTATGGATGGGATATGCAAGGTACCCTAGGTGTAGGTATGCGTAGTGTAGTGTCGCGTACCTAGTGTAGCATCGTATCGTAGTATAGGGCCTCGAAAGTAGGTATCAAAAGTATCAAACTGCAAAGGCATCGGAGACGACCTTCTCGATTTGCCATAACTCGAACACGGCCGTTACAAGCCGCCGCCGCCTCGATGCCGGGGGCGGCTCAGATCGCCATGGTGCGATTCTACAGAATTTTCTCGAAAGAGCGGGTCGCTACTGTAGCTGTCGCTAAGGCGTGCGACCATTCGGACAATGAACCGAGAGAGCCTCCATGCTTAATATTACGTACTAATACAAAAACTCTGCAAGGTAAGTGCGCCAGCCGCCCTCTGGTGAGTGGCGAGACCGTTCATGAAGCAACGCAAAGCCGAAGGAAGCCAGACCGGCCACCGATGCAGCAGACGGCGAACAGATCTGCGCATTGTACAGAATACAGTATGCGTACATAGATGTGTGTATGTATGTGTACATATGTAGTATACTCCGTACAGAGTAGGTAAGTATGTATGCGTAGTCGCGTAACGAACGAGCGAACGAACGAACGAGCTGCTTTCTAGTTCTGTAAAAAAGAACCCGTCTTCGCAACCCGCTCATCGATTACCTAGGTAGGTAGGTATTACTCCAAAACGGGTCACCTTGATGGTCGAAACGAAACCAGACGCCGTGATTCATCAGTTCCCGATCATGGCGGTGGATCTATCGGCAGTCAAGCTTTCTTTTGCAGATCCAGCGAGGAGAAGAGAAGCATCGTGCGCCAGTCGGTCAAGTCAAGTCTGTACACTAGCATCTCAGATCTCTATTCGATAAATTTACCTTCTCTCAACGGTCGACCGCCGGCCATCGTGGTGGAGACATCGTTAATAAACCCTCTTTGTCACGGCTTACGTGTACTGTCCTGTATCTACTGTACCGACTTGCCTACTTGCAGTACTTACACAGACTTACATATCATACCGTCTTTGATCTACATACACTATCTACCTACCAACCTAGGTAGTTGAAGTACCTACCTACCCATAGACGCCTAGTGTATGAATCTAATACGTACTATGTGTAATAGATAGGTAGGTAGGCGGTAATGTATACTGCATATTGTATACTGTACCTAGGTAATTGTAACGATGGTGTCGATGTCGATGTCGATCTGAGTGACACACACAGTGAGTTTTCATTACATACGGCACTTTAGAATATCCAATACAGAGCAGGTATCCAGATATTGAATTGGACCACCACAAAGCTGTCCTACCCCGGCGCAAGGAACTTACCGGTATTCTGTATTCATTCGTACACGTATCTCGAAGGGCAGATCTGGGTAACAAGGATTGGCGGCCGGTGGAACCCCCCCAGCTGCATAGCCTCAGAGAATTCCACATGACCATTCGTTAGGACGAAGCCCCAGTATAGAATCTTCCTCTCAACCTGCCCGAAACGGAAAGACAAAGTTTAAAGCTCTCATTCCGGGCTAATATACCCATTCACGCCTGCGTGCCATCGATGCTACTCTACATACCTACCACACCTAGACAGGTACATATTCTATGTATTGGGAGTATGCTGTAAGTAATGTATGCTTGCTACTGTATATCAGGGTCACCGCGCCAAGAAACCACACACCCTCCATACACCTCATAAAGCGTATAAAACAGCAGATCTTTTGTAGTATATTACTTAGCCAATACATTAGTTTTATACTACATTAAATATATAAATATCATGCTCTCGCTTTTATTTATAAAAATTTACTTTTAATATTTTTTTATGATTTTATTTGACTGTTTAGCTAGCCTTTGAAGTAGTAGAGTTTAGGTGTATAAAGAGGTGTGTGTGGTTTCTTGGCGCGGTGACCCTGTGTATATGCTTGCTGTATGCTAGGTATAGTACGGTCGCCCACAGGGCTCACTGTCTCATAAGTCGATTTGGTAAGTAGGTTAACGGTAGGGGTGTAGTAGCGAAATTAGCGTACGCGACCTTTTTAGCAACACTAGCCACTCAACCAACCTAGGTTAAGCCACACAACCAGCCTACCCAACCTACCTACCTAACCAACCTACCCAACTAACCTACCCAACCAACTTACCTAACCTACCTACCTAACCAACCTACTCAACCTACTTACTTAACTAACTTATTTAACTTATTTATTTAATTAATTTATTATAATAAATAATAAATAATAAATAATAAATAATAAATAATAAATAATAAATAATAAATAATAAATAATAAATAATAAATAATAAATAATAAATAATAAATAATAAATAATAAATAATAAATAATAAATAATAAATAATAAATAATAAATAATAAATAATAAATAATAAATAATAAATAATAAATAATAAATAATAAATAATAAATAATAAATAATAAATAATAAATAATAAATAATAAATAATAAATAATAAATAATAAATAATAAATAATAAATAATAAATAATAAATAATAAATAATAAATAATAAATAATAAATAATAAATAATAAATAATAAATAATAAATAATAAATAATAAATAATAAATAATAAATAATAAATAATAAATAATAAATAATAAATAATAAATAATAAATAATAAATAATAAATAATAAATAATAAATAATAAATAATAAATAATAAATAATAAATAAATAAATAAATAAATAAATAATAATAATAATAATAATAATAATAATAATAATAATAATAATAATAATAATAATATAATATATTTAAATTAAAATTTTAATTATTATAAAATATATTAAACTTTTTTTAATAATAATTAATAAAATAAAAAAATAAAAAAATTATTATTATTAAAAATAAAATTTATATTATAATTTTTATTTATTTATATAAAAAAATAATTATTATTTTTATTAAATAATAAAAAATATATTAAAATAATTATATAAAAAAATAAATTTAATTATTATAAAATTAAAATTTTTTATATAATTATTTAATTAATTTTTATATAAAAATTAATAAAATTATAAAATATATTATAATTTTTTTTTTTTTTTTTATTTAATAATAATAATATTTATTATTTAAATAATTATAATTATTATAATAAATATTTTAATAAAATAAAAAAATTAAAATAAATTAAATATTTTATATAATAAAAATAAAATAAAAAATAAAAAAATAATTTAATATATTATTAAAATTATTATAATTAATAATATATTATATAAAATATAAATAAAACTATATATAATTAAAAATTATAAATAAATAATTTATATTAATATTTATAAAAATTTAATATAATAATTAAATAAAATATTTAATTATATAAAATAATTTATAAAAATATATTTATATATATTATTAAAAATTTATAAATAATAATAATATTATTATTAATATTTATATTTATATTTATTTTAATAATAAGTTTATTTTTATTAAAATAATTATTAATATATAACTTTTTTTATTTTTTATTTATTTAATTATATATATATAATAATTATTAATTTAATTTTATATAATTAATTATATATAATAAAACTAATATAAAATAAAATTTTATAATTATATAATATTATTGTTATTTTTATATTTAAAAAAAAAAACTTATATATATAATATATATATATAAATTATATAAATTTATTAATAATTTATTAATATTATATATAATAAAATATAACTAATTATTTAATAAATAAATAATAAATTATAAAAAGAAAATTTAAATATATATTAATTATAATTAATATTATTATTTTAATAGTTATAAAAAAATTTTTAATTATAGTTTTTTTTATATATATAGATTTTTTAATTTTTTTATATATTTTTTTTTTTTTATATATATAATTTATTAATTAAAACTAATATTTTTAATATTTAATTTAATACTTTTTTTATTAATATATTAATTAAATTATTTTTTTTATTAATTTAATATATTTTAAAAAAAAGAATTTTTTATATAATTTTTATAATAATATAATATTTGTTAGTACTATATTCGTATATATATTGTATATACTGCGTACGCAGTATGTATAGCTTATATAGTAAACAGCTTAATTGACTAGACTTTAGGTCAGTTGATTGGACTCTAAGTCAGTCGACTATAAGTTACCTGACCTATTAGTTACTTAACTTGTACGGCTCTATATAGCTTATACAGTAGCTTACACTATTTATATTCTAGATTTAAAAATTGTAGCATTTAAAAACTTTGATTTTAGTGCTACCGCTTTATATACAACTTTCAGTTATATAGTATTACTATAGTATAATTAATCGACAATATTAATTATAAGTTGTTTTTTTATATTATATTAAATTTAATTAAATAATTATATAATAATTTTAAATTAAAATATAAAATTATTAAAATTTATAATATATTTAATATTTTTAAAAATTTTTTAAAAAGTTATATAAAAAATAATTATATTATTAAATTTATTAATTATTTTATATAATTTATTAATTAATATATTTTTAATTATTTATTTATATTAATTTAAATTTTAATAAATAATATTATTAAAAATTTTAAATTTTAAATTAATATTATTTTTTATATATATTTTTATAATTAATATAATTAAATTTTTAATTTATAATATTATATTTATATTATTTATAAATTAATTATTTATAAAAATAAAAAAGTTTATATAATATAAATTAAAAAATATAAATATTAATTTATAATTATAATTATTAATTTATTATTTAATTTATTTATTTAAAATTGTTATATTAATTTTTTTAAAAATTAATAATTTAAATAATAATAAATAAATTATATAAAGTTTTTAATTAATAAATATTATTTATATATATATTTTAAATATATTAAAAAATATATTATTATATAAAGTTTTTTATATAAAAGTTAATTTTTATTAATTATATAATTTAATTAGTTTAAATTAATATAATATATTTATTTATAAATATAATTTAAATATTATTAAATTTATTTAAATTTAGTTTTAAATTTTATTATATAAAGTTTAAGTTTTTTTTTAATTAAAAACTTTAAAATTATAAAATTAAAAATATTATATATTTATAATTTAATAATATTAAATTTTTTAAAATTATTATTAATAATTAATAAATAAAAATAATATAAAAAAATAGTTATTTTAAATTTTAATAATAATATTTATAATATATTTTAAATTAATATAAGTTTAATTTAATTAGTTTATATAATAGTTATATAATTTATAATATAATTCTTTTAAAATATTTATTTTTAAATTTAATAAATAAATATATATAAATTTTTTATATAAATTTATTAATTAATTATATATATATTTATATAATATTTTATAATTTATATATTATATTATAATTTTAAATTAAAATAAATTTAATATTTAAAATTAATTGTTAATTTATTTATTAAATTATTATATTTTTATATAATTAATTAAAACTTTTTATATATTTTAATAGTTTTATTTTTAACTTTTTATATAAATTTTAATTTAAAAATTTAAATATTATAATATTTATTAAAGTTATATTTTATAAATTTAAATATTTTTTATATAAATAGTTTATTAATTTTTATTATATTAAACTTTTTAAAAAAAAGTTTAAATATATTAATAATATTATTTATTTATAATTTAATAATTAATTTATAATTTTTTTTTTTTTAATAAATAAATATAAAATTTAATTATATAAATAAATATTAATAAAACTTTTTATATATATATATATAAAAAAATTTAAAATAATTTATAAAATTTAAAGTTTATTTTTAAATTTTAAAATTTTATATTAATTTATATATATATTTTATAAAAAACAATATAATTAAAAAAGTTATATATAAATTATTTATATATATATATATATAAAACTTATAAATTTTATAAATTTTAATAAGTTTTTATATTTTTTATTTATTTAATTATTTAATAAAAGTTTTAATTTAAATTTTAGTTATATATATTTAATATATATATATAAATTTTATTAAATTATTAATTTAATATTAAAGATTTTTTTTTTTATATAATAACTTTAGTTTTAATATTAATTAATTATTTATTATTTTTTTTGTTATTTAATTAATTTATATATATTTTTATTTATATATTTAGTTTATTTATATTAACTAGTTTTTTTAATATTTAATTAAATGTTTTTTTTATATAAATATTTATTAAATTATTTTTATTATTAATTTAATATATTTTTATAATTTTATAATTTTTATATATTTTTTAAAATAATATAATATTAATTATAAATTGTTTTTTTATATAGTTTTTAATTTAATTAAATATTTATATAAAAATTTAAAATTAATATATATAACTAATAATATAATTAATAGTTTTATTATATAAATAATTTTTTAAAAAGTTATATTAAATATAATAATATAATTAAATTTATTAATTATATTATATAGCTTATTTATTAATATATTATATATAATTTATTTATATTTAATTAAATTTTAATAAATAATATTATTTTTAATTATAAAAATATTTTTTATATAGTTTTTATTAGTTAATATAATTATAAATTTATTATTATTTTTATATATTTAATATTTTAATGTTATTTTTTAATAACTTTTAAATTTATATAGTAATTAATAAATTATATAATATTTTTAATTAATATATTAATATAATATATATTTTTTAAATTTATTAAATAATATATTATTAAAAATAATTTTTTATATAAAAATTAATAATATATAATTGTTTAATTTGTTTTTATTAAATAAAAAAGAAATTTTATTTATTTATTTAAATTTTGTTTTTATTAAATTTAATAAAATATTTAAATATTAATTTTATTTTTAGTTTTATATAAAATAATAACTTAGTTTTTTTTTTATATAAAAATTTTTTAAATATAATATTAAAAATATTGTTTATTTAAAATTTTATAATTATAAATTTATTACATTTTTTTTTAGTATATAATAAATATAAATTATATATAAATATTTTTATATTTAATTTTTAATAGTAATATTTATAATAAATTTTATATTAATATAGTTTTAATTTAATTAATTTATATAATAATTATATAATTTAAAATATAATATTTATTAAATATTTGTTTTTTAGTTTTTTTAATAAATAAATATAAATTTTTTAGTTTAATTTATTATATAATTATATATATATTTAAAAAATATTTTATAATTTTATATATATATTATAATTTTAAATTAACAATAGTTTTAAAATTATAATAAATTATTAATTTATATATTAAATTATTAATATTTATATAAAAATTTAAATTTTATTATTATTTTTATAACTTTATATAATTAATTTAAATTTTTTATATAATTTAATTATTTTATTTTTAATTTTTTATATAAATTTAATTTAAAAAATTTTTATTTAATTATATTAATTTAAATTATATTATATAAATTAAAATATATTTTAAATTATTAATATATTTATTTTAATTATATTTAATTATTTAAAAAATATATTAAATATAATAATTGTTTTATTTTATTTTAATTATATAATTAAAGTATAATTATTAACTTTTTTTAATATAAAATATTAATTATTAATAAATATAAATAATTTTTTTAATTTGTTTTTATATTAAAATTACAATTATTTAATAATTTAAAAAAAATTATATAAAAAGTTATTTTTTTTATATAATAAATTAAATATAGCTTTTTATTAATAATATAATTTAATTTATATATAATAAAACTTAGTTGATTTATTTATTTTATTAACTATAATATTATAATTTTTAATTATAAAAATTTTATATAGTTTTATTTAATTTTTTTATTTTTTTTATATTATAATTTTATTTTAAAAAAATAAAAAAAATATTTTATATAATAATATTAGTTTATTTTTAATTTATATAACTTAATTAATATTAATTTTATATAAATATTTTTTAATATTTTTATAACTTTTTATATAACTTGTATTTTTTAAATAATTTTTAATAAAAAAAATAAATTGCTATTAATTTTAAAATAAATTTTAAAAATTAATAAAATAAATATAAAATTATTTAATTTAATTATATTATTTAAAATTTTTATAGCTATTTATAATATTGTTTTTTTATTTATATAATAATTAATTTTTTTATATAAAATATTAAATATATAATAAAATAATATATATATTTATTTAATTTTTTTAATAATTTAATATATTTTAATAAATATTTTTTTATATAAAACTTTAACTAGTTATATATTATTGCAAAATTTTTTAAATAAAAAATTTATATTAAAATTATATATAATAGAATTAAATAATTTTTAATATATTTAAATTTTAAAAATTTAGCTATTTAAAATAAAATATTTATATTAATTATATATAAAATTAATTATTTATTAATTTATATAATATTAATAATTATTTTATAATTAAAGTTATATTTATTTTTTAGCGAAAATTTAAATTTTTTTATAATTTAATTATATAATTAATAATAATAACAAAACTTTTTGATTTTTTTAAAATATTAAAATATTAATATTATTATATTTAGTTTTTTATAATAACTTTATAAATTTTTTAATATAAAAATATTTAAATTAATAATATAATTTTTAAAGTTTTTATTTTATAAAATAATTTATAGTTTTTAATTAATTAATATTAAAAAATAAATATTTTTATTTTTATATAATTAATATTATTATAATATTTTATTATATAATTATATTTTATATATTATTAAAATAAATATATAGTTGATTTATATTTTATAGTAATAATAAAAATAAAATCGATATATTTAAAATATAAAATTTAATTAATTTAATTAATATTAAAATTGTTATAATATTTATAATTTTAAAACTTTTAATATTATTAAATTAAATTATTATATTATTTAAAGTTTAATTTATTTATATAAAAAAGTTTTTTTATATAAAAGTTTTAATTTAAGTTTTTTTAATAGTTAAAATTTTAATTATATTAATATTTTATAAAATATTTTAATATTTTATATTATATTAATTATTTAAATAGAAATTATTTAATATTAATATTTAATTTTAAATATATATATCTTTTTTTATTATATAATAAAAATATATTAAATTTATTAAAAATTAAACTATTTTATTTTTAATTTTAAAATTTAAATTATTATTAAATTTATTATTATATAAAAAGTTTTTATTATTTTTATAATTTAATATAAATATATTATATTTTTTATATAATAAAGTTTTTTATTTTAAAATATTATATATAATAAAATATTGTTTTTTTATTTTTGATTTTTTTTATTAGCTATAATTAATAAATTAATAATTAAACTATTTATAAATAAAGCATTTTTTATTATTTTTATTATTTTTATTATATAATTGTTATAGTTTTTAATAAAAGTTTTTTTTTAAACTATAATTATAAAATTGTTTTAAATATTTAATATTATATTATTTATTAATAAAATAAATATTTATTATATAATAATAGTTTATTTTTTAATTAAAAAAAATCTATAATATTATTTATAAATTAAAAAATAAAGCTTTATATATAAATTTTTAATTAATTAAAATAAATTTATATTTAAATATATTAAAATATATTTATATAACTATTATATAAAATAATATTTTTTTATAATAGTTAAATTTTAAAATATATTATATAAATTAAAATTGATTAATTATAATTTTTAATATTTTAAATATTATTTTTATTAAGTTATTTTATTTTATTTATATAAAAATAATAATAATTTAATTAGTTTAATATTAATTATAATTAATTGTTATATTAAAATAATTATTAAATATTATATAAATTTTATTTTATTTATATATTAAATCAATATAATTAAAATAATATTATTTAATTTTTTTTTTAATATAAAAAAAAATATTATATAATATTATTTTTTAATAATTTTAAATTAATAATATATTAAAATAAAAATTTAAATTTTATTATATAATATATTATATAGTTTATTGTTATAATTTTAATTAAATTGTTCTATTTTAATAAATATAATAAATTAAATTATTTTAATTAAATTATTATAAATAATTTAAATAAAAAAAAATTTATATAATCGATTTTTATATATAAATAAAAATATAAAATATATAGTAAAAATTTTAAAAATAAATATAAATTTTTAAATTTTTGTTTATATAAAAAAAAAAAAAATTTAATTATTTATATTAAATATTAAAATATATATTAATATTATTAGTTTTAATATAACTAGTTATAATATTAAATAATTTATTTATATACTTAAAAGTTTTAATATATTTATTAATATAAATATTAAAACTATTTATATAAATATATTATTATTTGATTTTTTATTATTATTATTATTGCTAAATTTTTTAAATATATATATAAATTTATTATTATATATATTTTTATATATTTTGATTTTTTATTATTTATAATTATTATAACAAATATATATTTAAATATATAACTAATATTTATAAATATAAATTTTGTTTAATTTTTAAAATTTATTATAAATATTTATATAAACTATTTATTTTTAATTTATAATTATATATATTTTTTTAAATATTATATAAAATATATAAATATTTATATTAAAATAATTAAATTATTTAAATTAATAATAATATTTTAATATTTAAAATTAATTTTATTTTTTTATTTAAAAATATTAATATTGTTTTTTTTAGTTATATTTTTATATAAAAATAAATATAATTTTTTATTTAAAGATTTAAAATAATTAGTTTTAATTGCTATAGTTATAACTATTATAACTAATTTTATTATAAGTTTTAATATAATTATAAAAAAAAATAAATATAAAAATAAAAAAATAAATAAATAAATAAAATAATTAAAAAATTAAATATATAAAATAGTTTATAGTTTTATTAATTTTTATATAAAAGTAATTAAATATAATATAAAAAAAGTTTTTAATTTTATAATAGTTAAGTTTTTTTATTTAATAGTTAATTTAAATTTTTTTTATTAATTAATATAAATAATAGTTTATTTTTTATATAAAAAATAAAAAATTTAATATAAAAACTACTTTATATTAAATTTTGTTTTTTTATTTTATTAATTTATAATTATATTTTATAATTATTAATTAATATTAATAAAACTTTTTATATATATATATATTAAAAGATTTAAAATAATTTATAAAGTTTAAAGTTTATTTTTAAATTTTAAAGTTTTATATTAATTTATATATATATTTTATAAAAAAAAATATAACTAAAAAAGTTATATATAAATTATTTATATATATATATATATAAAATTTATAAAATTTATAAATTTTAATAAATTTTTATATTTTTTATTTATTTAGTTATTTAATAAAAGTTTTAATTTAAATTTTAGTTATATATATTTAATATATATATATAAGTTTTATTAAGTTATTAGTTTAATTTAAATATTAAAAATTATATTCATTTTTTAAATTAGCTTTTTTTTTTATATAATATTTATTAAAATAAATAATATATTATTTTAATTATTTTATTTTATATTTTTTATTATATAATTATAAAATTTAATTTATATATATTAAAACTTTATAAATTTATTAATTATATTAATAAAAATATTAAATTTTTTAATAGTTTATATTTTATATAGTTTATTTTAATTTTATTTTTTTTATTATATAAATATTTTAAATATAATAAAATTATTTTATTAATTAATTATATAATTAATTTTAATTTTAATTTATTTTTTTAAAAATATTTTTATAATTTTTTTAATAATTTTTACTTTTTATATAATATTAAAAATAAATAATATTAATATAAAATTATTAAATTTTATAATATTATTTAAAACTTTTATTATTATTTATAAAAGTTTTTTATTTTTTATATAATAATTTATTTTATTTTTTAAAATATTATATATATAATAACAAAAATTATATATTTATTTAATTTTATTAATAATTTAATAAATATTTATAAATATTTTTTAATATATAATATTTATAATTTTAATTTAATTTTAAAATTTTTTAAATAAAAATTTTATATTTAAATTATATATAATATAATTTAAAAAGTTTTAATATATATTAATTTAATATTTATAAAATATTTTTTATATAAAAAATGTTATAGTTTAAAATAATATTATTATATTAATTATATATAATATTTATTTATTATTTATTTATATAATATTAATTATTATTTTATAATTAAAGTTATAATTATTTTTAAATATAAATTTAAATTATTTTAAAATTTAATTATATAATTAATAATAATAATAAAATTTTTAAATTTTTTTAAAATAAATTAATTAATTTTATAATTAATTTAAATTAATATTTTATATAATTTATTTATATAAAAATATTTAAATTAATAATATAATTAATATAGTTTAATTTTAATAAAATATATATTAATTTTATATAAATTAATATTAAAAAATAAATGTTTTTATTTATAAACTATAAAAATTATATTTTTAATATTATTAAAATATAAATTTATTTTATTAATATTTTTTAATAAAAGTAAAAATAAAGTTAATATTAATAAAACTTTTTATATATATATATATAAAAAGATTTAAAATAATTTATAAAGTTTAAAGTTTGTTTTTAAGTTTTAAAGTTTTATATTAATTTATATATATATTTTATAAAAAAAAATATAATTAAAAAAGTTATATATAAATTATTTATATATATATATATATAAAACTTGTAAATTTTATAAATTTTAATAAATCTTTATATTTTTTATTTATTTAGTTATTTAATAAAAGTTCTAGTTTAAATTTTAGTTATATATATTTAATATATATATATAAGTTTTATTAAATTATTAATTTAATATTAAAGCTTTTTTTTTTTATATAATAATTTTAGTTTTAATATTAACTAATTTTTTGTTATTTTTTTTACTGTTTCATTAATTTATATATATTTTTATTTATATAACTAGTTTATTTATATTAACTAATTTTTTTAATATTTAATTAAGTGTTTTTTTTATATAAGTGTTTATTAAATTGTTTTTATTATCGATTTAATATATTTTTATAATTTTGTAATTTTTATATATTTTTTAAAATAATATAATATTAATTATAAGTTGTTTTTTTTATATAATTTTTAGTTTAATTAAATATTTATATAAAAATTTAAAATTAATATATATAACTAATAATATAATTAATAATTTTATTATATAAATAATTTTTTAAAAAGTTATATTAAATATAATAATATAATTAAATCTATTAATTATATTATATAGTTTATTTATTAATATATTATATATAATTTATTTATATTTAATTAAATTTTAATAAATAATATTACTTTTAATTATAAAAGTATTTTTTATATAGCTTTTGTTAATTAATATAATTATAAATTTAATTTAAAAACTTAAATTTTTATTGTTTGTAAATATTTTATTAATAAAAATAAAAATTTTTATATAATTAAAATTTAAAAATATATAACGTAATTTTTATTATATATTATTAATTTATTATTATATTTATATATTTAATATTTTAATATTATTTTTTAATAACTTTTAAATTTATATAATAATTAATAAATTATATAATATTTTTAATTAATATATTAATATAATATATATATTTTAAATTTATTAAACAATATATTATTAAAAGTAATTTTTTATATAAAAATTAATAATATATAATTATTTAGTTTATTTTTATTAAATAAAAAAAAATTCTATTTATTTATTTAGATTTTGTTTTTATTAAATTTAATAAAATATTTAAGCATTAATTTTATTTTTAGTTTTATATAAAATAATAGTTTAGTTTTTTTTTTATATAAAAACTTTTTAAATATAATATTAAAAATATTGTTTGTTTAAAATTTTATAATTATAAATTTGTTAAGTTTTTTTTTAATATATAATAAATATAAATTATATATAAATATTTTTATATTTAATTTTTAATAATAATATTTATAATAAGTTTTATATTAATATAATTTTAATTTAATTAATTTATATAATAATTATATAATTTAAAATATAATATTTATAAAATAGTTATTTTTTAATTTTTTTAATAAATAAATATAAATTTTTTAATTTAATTTATTATATAACTATATATATATTTAAAAAATATTTTATAACTTTATATATATACTATAGTTTTAAATTAGCAATAGTTTTAAAATTATAATAAACTATTAATTTATATATTAAATTATTAATATTTATATAAAAATTTAAACTTTATTATTGTTTTTATAACTTTATATAATTAATTTAAACTTTTTATATAATTTAGTTGTTTTATTTTTAATTTTTTATATAAATTTAATTTAAAAAATTTTTATTTAGTTATATTAGTTTAAATTATATTATATAAATTAAAATATATTTTAAGTTATTAATATATTTATTTTAGCTATATTTAATTATTTAAAAAATATATTAAATGTAATAATTATATTATTTTGTTTTAATTATATAATTAAAATATAATTATTAACTTTTTTTAATATAAAATATTAATTATTAAAAAATATAAATAATTTTTTTAGTTTATTTTTATGTTTAAGTTGTAGCTATTTAACAGTTTAAAAAAAATTATATAAAAAGTTATTTTTTTTATATAATAAATTAAATATAGCTTTTTATTAATAATATAGTTTAATTTATATATAATAAAATTTAATTAGTTTATTTATTATATTAATTATAATGTTATAATTTTTAATTATAAAAATTTTATATAGTTTTATTTAACTTTTATATTTTTTTTATATTATAATTTTATTTTAAAAAAATAAAAAAAATACTTTATATAATAATATTAATTTATTTTTAGTTTATATAGTTTAATTAATATTAACTTTTATATAAATATTTTTTAATATTTTTATAACTTTTTATATAGTTTTTATTTTTTAAATAATTTTTAATAAAAAAAATAAATTATTATTAATTTTAAAATAAGTTTTAAAAATTAACAAAATAAATATAAAACTATTTAGTTTAACTATATTATTTAAAACTTTTATAATTATTTATAATATTGTTTTTTTATTTATATAATAATTAATTTTTTTATATAAAATATTAAATATATAATAAAATAATATATATATTTGTTTAACTTTTTTAATAATTTAATATATTTTAATAAATATTTTTTTATATAAAACTTTAATTAGTTATATATTATTACAAAATTTTTTAAACAAAAAATTTATATTAAAATTATATATAATATAATTAAATAACTTTTAATATATTAAAATTTAATATTAATATAATATGTTTTAAATATTGTATATATTTAAAAACTTTAAAAATTTAGTTATTTAAAACGAAATATTTATATTAATTATATATAAAATTAATTATTTGTTAATTTATATAATATTAATAATTATTTTATAATTAAAATTATATTTATTTTTTAATAAAAACTTAAATTTTTTTAAAACTTAATTATATAATTAATAATAATAATAAAACTTTTTAATTTTTTAAAATATTAAAATATTAATATTATTATATTTAGCTTTTTATAATAATTTTATAAATTTTTTTATATAGAAATATTTAAATTAATAATATAACTTTTAAAGTTTTTGTTTTATAAAATAATTTATAGCTTTTAATTAATTAATATTAAAAAATAAATATTTTTATTTTTATATAATTAATACTATTGTATTATTTTGTTATATAATTATATTTTATATATTATTAAAATAAATATATAATTAATTTATATTTTATAATAATAGTAAAAATAAAGTTAATATATTTAAAATATAAAATTTAATTAGTTTAATTAATATTAAAATAATTATAATATTTATAACTTTAAAACTTTTAATACTATTAAATTAAATTATTATATTATTTAAAATCTAGTTTATTTATATAAAAAAGTTTTTTTATATAAAAGTTTCAGTTTAAGTTTTTTTAATAGTTAAAACTTTAGCTATATTAATATTTTATAAAATATTTTAATACTTTATATTATATTAACTATTTAAATAAAAATTATTTAATATTAATATTTAGTTTTATATATATATATTTTTTTTTGTTATATAATAAAAAAATATTAAATTTATTATTATATAAAAAGTTTTTATTACTTTTATAATTTAATATAAATATATTATATTTTTTATATAATAAAGTTTTTTGTTTTAAAATATTATATATAACAAAATATTGCTTTTTTACTTTTGATTTTTTTTATTAACTATAATTAATAAACTAACAATTAAGCTTTTTATAAATAAAGCATTTTTTGTTATTTTTATTATTTTTATTATATAATTATTATAATTTTTAACAAAAGTTTTTTTTAAAACTATAATTATATAATTGTTTTAAATATTTAATATTATATTATTTATTAATAAAATAAATATTTGTTATATAATAATAGTTTATTTTTTAATTAAAAAAAACTTATAGTATTATTTATAAATTAAAAAATAAAGTTTTATATATAAGTTTTTAATTAATTAAAACAAGTTTAAATTTAAATATATTAAAATATATTTATATAACTATTATATAAAATAATATTTTTTTATAATAACTAAGTTTTAAAATATATTATATAAATTAAAGTTTATTAATTATAGTTTTTAATATTTTAAATATTATTTTTGTTAAATTATTTTGTTTTATTTATATAAAAATAATAATAGTTTAATTAATTTAATATTAACTATAATTAACTATTATATTAAAATAATTATTAAATATTATATAAATTTTATTTTATTTATATATTAAACTAATATAGTTAAAATAATATTGTTTAGTTTTTTTTTTTAATATAAAAAAAAATACTATATAGTATTATTTTTTAATAATTTTAAATTAATAATATATTAAAATAAAAATTTAAGCTTTATTATATAATATATTATATAATTTATTGCTATAGTTTTAATTAAATTATTATATTTTAATAAATATAATAAATTAAGCTATTTTAATTAAACTATTATAAATAATTTAAATAAAAAAAAGTTTATATAATTGATTTTTATATATAAATAAAAATATAAAATATATAGTAGAAATTTTAAAAATAAATATAAATTTTTAAGTTTTTATTTATATAAAAAAACTAAATATTTAATTATTTATATTAAATATTATATAATATATTAATATTATTAGCTTTAATATAACTAGTTATAATATTAAAAAATCTATTTATATAATTGTTAGTTTTAATATATTTGTTAATATAAATATTAAAGCTGTTTATATAAATATATTATTATTTAATTTTTTATTATTATTTTTGCTAAATTTTTTAAAAATATATATAAATCAATTATTTAATATTTTTTTATATATTTTAATACTTTTATTATATTTAATTATTATAATAAATATTTATTTAAATATATAACTAGTATTTATAAATATAAATTTTGTTTAATTATTAAAGTTTATTATAAATATTTATATAAATTGTTTACTTTTAATTTTTAATTGTATATATTTTTTTAAATATTATATAAAATATATTAACAATTATATTAAAAAAATTATATTATTTAAATTAATTATAATATTTTAATATTTAAAGTTAGTTTTGCTTTTTTATTTAAAAATATTAATGCTGCTTTTTTTAGTTATATTTTTATATAAAAATAAATATAGTTTTTTGTTTAAAAATTTAAAGTAATCAGTTTTAGCTATTGCTGTTATAGCTGCTATAGCTAATTTTGTTATATGTTTTAACATAGTTGTAAAAAAAAAAAAAAAAAAAAAAATATAAAAGTAAAAAAATAAATAAATAAATAAAATAATTAAAAAGTTAAATATATAAAATAGTTTATTGTTTTATTAATTTTTATATAAAAATAACTAAACTATTGTATAAAAAATTGCTTTAACTTTGTAATATTTAAACTTTTTTTATTTAATAATTAATTTAATTTTTTTTTTTTTAATTGATATAAATAATAGTTTATTTTTTGTACAAAAAATAAAAAATTAAATATAAAAATTATTTTATAACTAAATTTTGCTTTTTTACTTTATTAATTTATAATTATATTTTATAATTATTAATTAATATTAATAAAACTTTTTATATATATATATATAAAAAAATTCGAAATAATTTATAAAGTTTAAAATTTATTTCTAAGTTTTAAAGTTTTATATTAATTTATATATATATTTTATAAAAAAAAATACAACTAAAAAAGTTATATATAAGTTATTTATATATATATATATATAAAATCTATAAATTTTATAAATTTTAATAAGTTTTTATATTTTTTGTTTATTTAGTTACTTAATAAAAGTTTTAGTTTAAGTTTTAGTTATATATATTTAATATATATATATAAGTTTTATTAAGTTATTAGTTTAACAAAAATATTATTATATTTAAAAATTATTATTTTAATTTATATATATAATAAAATTATTAAAATAAAAAATATAAACTATTTATTTATTTTTAAATATATATTTTTTATTAAATAAAAAAAATATATTTATATAATTAAATATAAATAATAAAATTTTTTTAATTAATAATATTATTTATTATTATTTCTTTTATATAAAAACGTTTTTTGTTAAATTAAAAAAAATATATTTATATAATTAAGATTTAAAAACTATTTTAATTAATTTTTATTTTTAAATTTTATTAATCTATAATATATTATTATTAAAAAAAAAAAGCTAATATAATTATTAATTAATATTAATTTTATTTTATATAATTAATTATATATAATAAAATTAAAATAAAATATATTATTATAATTATATAATATTATTATTAATTTTATATTTAAAAAAGATATTTTATATATATAATATATATATATAAAATATATAAATTTATTAATAATTTATTAATATTATATATAATAAAATATAATTAATTATTTAATAAATAAATAATAAATTATATAAAAAAAATTTAAATATAAATTAACTATAATTAATATATATAATTATTAATTTAATATTAACAATGTTTTTTTTTATTTTTATATATATTTTATTTAATTATATATTAATATTTATTTATTTATTATATAAATATTTAAATTTATTAAAAAAACTTAAATATAATTAAAAAAAATTAAAAAAATTAAAAAAGTTTTAAATTTTTTTAAAAATTATTATATTAATAATCAAAATAAAAAAGTTATTAATAATAATTAAAAAATTTTAAATTATATAATATTTAAAAGTTTTTAATAATTATATAATTTTAAAGAAATTATTAAAACATTAAATAAATTAATTAATATATAATATTTTTAAATATAATTTATATAGCTTTTTTATTTTAATTTAATTAAATTGATTATATATTTAACTTTAAATTTTATTTTAAAAGTTTATTATTAAATTATATTTTATATTTTATATATTTTAAAAAATAAATTTATAAAATATATTATATAATATTTTTTATAAATGTTTTTAAAAAGATTTTATTTTAAATTATAAAATTATTATTTTATATATAAATATTTATTTTAAAACTTTAATAAAATAATATATTTTTAATTTATTTTCTTTTATATTATATTATATTTTTTTAATAATTATATAATTAATTAATAATATAATAAATTATTATTTAAAAAGAAAATATTAACATTAATTTAAATAATATATTAATTAAATTATGTTTTTTTATTAATTATATTAAAATTAATTTATAATATAATTTATTAAATAAAATAATAATTATAAATATTTAATATATATAAATTAACTATATTATATTTTAATAAATAAAATTTATATATAAAATTTTTTTTTTTAATATTAATTTAAATAAAACTAAATTAAAAAAATAAATATATAAAAAAGTTATTAAATATTTAACAATTTTATTTAATTAATTATATATTATTAAATAATTATATAAAAATAATTAATATAAAAAAATATAAAATAATTTATAATTTTATTTAATTAATTATATATAAATTAATTTATATTTAATTTAATAAATAAAATTATAATATAAATTTTATTATATATAGAATTAATTAAAGTTAACTTTTATTATTTTTTTTAAATAAAATAATATAAAATTAAAAATATAAAATTTTAATTTATAATTAATTAATTTAATTAATTAATTATATAAATATTTTTGATTTTTTTAATTTAATTATATTATAATTATTAATAAATTATTAATTAATATAAATTAATTATAATATTATTTAAATATTATATATTAAATATATATAAAAATTATAAAGTTTTAAATTTTATAATTTTAAAATAATATATTTTATAAATTTAAAATATAAATTATAAAAATATATTATTTAAAATAATATTATATATTAAATTTAAAAATTTGATATAAAAAAACAAGCTAGCTTAAACTTAATAAAAAAAATTTATTTAATTTAAAGTTTAATTTATTTTTAATTTATTATTAATAAAATTTATTATAATATAAAGTTTTTTTTTATTAAAATAACTTTTTATTTAATTATATTAAAAGTTTAATTATAAATATTATATTTATTTCTTTTTTCAATTTTTTATTATTATTAATAATTATAATTAATAAACTTTAATTAATTAATTAATTTAATTAATAATTAAAACAAATAATTAAAACTTAATTATTTTAATATTTAATTTATTAAATTTATAAAATTTATTAAATTTAAAATTTTATTATTATAAACTTTAATTAAAGCTTTATTATTTAAATAAATTTTATTTTATTTTATTTTATAATTAATATATAAATAATATTTTAATTAAAAGTTTTGCTTTATTAAAAAAAACTTATTATAATATTAATATATATATTTAAAATATTTTATATATTATTATAAATATATTTAATATAATAATAATAAAAATTATTATATTATTTTATTATATAAATATATAATTAACTTTATTAAAAATAAAATAATTTTTATTTATTTTATTTTTATTATATAATTATTAAAACTTTTAAAAAAATATAATAATTTAAAATATATTATTAATAAAATATTTATAAAATAATAGTAAATATAATATATTAAATAAAAAAACTTTTAATATAATTATAAATTTTAATTATATAAATTAATAAATTAAATTAAATAAATTTAAATAAATAAAACAAGTTTTTTTTAATAATAATATATATTATTTATATAATATATAATTTATATAATTAATATAAATTAACAAAAAGTAAAAAAAATTATATTATAAATATAGTTTAATTATAAAAATTACTATATAATTTATATAGTTTTTATTATTGTTTATATTAAATAATAATTAAAAATAATTTAAATTAATTAATTTAATAGTTTAAAAATAATATAATGTTAAAAATATTAATATAATTTATTAAAACTAAAAATAAAACATTTAAGTTTTAATTATATATTATTTAAAAATAATATTATTAATTAAATTATAAATAAAATAAATTTTTTAAAATATTTTAATAAATTTATAAAGTTTTTATTTATTAAAGTTAATAAAATTAATAATAAAATTAATAAATAATAATAAATTTAATACTTTTTAATAATTTAATTATAATTAATTTTAATTAATATAAAAAAAGCAATAAATTTATTATTTTAAATTTATTAAAAATAATAATATTATTTTTTATTTGTTAATATTTAATATAAATTAATAAAAAATAAAAGAAAATTATATTATAAATATAACTTAATTATAAAAATTGCTATATAACTTATATAATTTTTATTATTTTTTATATTAACTTTTTATATATATAATTTTTTATTTAATTTAATAAAGTTTAATTTAATTAAATTATATTATTAATTATACTTTTAATTATATTAAAATTTAATTTATAAAATAAATAATAATAAATATTATATATAAATAATTTTTTTTAATATTAAAAAATAAAAAACTATTAATTATTTTATAAAATAAATAATTATAATAATATTAATATATTAATATTTATAAAAAATTAAAATATTTTATTGTTATTATTAATTATATAATTTATTATTAAACAAATTTAAATTTTTATTAAAAAATAAATATAATTTAAATTTATAAATAATTAAATTTTATATAAAAATTATTTATTATTATATAAGTTTTTTTTATAATTATATTAATTTAAATTATTATTTTAATTATTTTAATAATTAATTTATAAAATTAACTTTATTATATAAATAATAAATTAAATTATTTATTTTAATAATTAAAATATAATTAAATAATTTAAATTTAATTATAAATAAAAATTAATAAAACTTTTTTAAAATATTTTATATATATATATAATTATATAAATTAATATAATTTAATATAAGTTTAATATATAATAATATATTAATATATTTAATTATAATTAAATTAAATTTTTAAACTATATTTTTATTAATTTATTTAATAATTTTTTTATAATTAATTAATAAAATTAATAAAATAAAATATTAAATTTAAAAATAAATTTTTAATAAATAATAAAAAAATAATTATAATTTATTTTTATTATATAAAACTTAAAAATATAATATAAAATTTATTTTTAATAATATTAAACTTTTATTTTTATAATTTTATTAATTAATATTAATTAATTATATTATAATAATATTATATTTTATAAATTTAATATATAAATTATATAAATTATATATTATATAATTAATTAAATTATATATATATAATATTTTAAATTATATATTATATATATTATATATATAATATATATAATTTTTAATTTAATATTAATTTTTATATTTATTTATATTATAATATATTATATTTTATTAACATTAAATTATTTAAATAAAATAAAATAATAAATTAAATATATAAATAAATTATATAAATAAATAAATTAAATAAATTAAATAAATAAATACGCTAAATAAATAAGTAAGTTAAGTGAGTAAGTAAGTAAGTTGGGTAAGTAAGTAGGTAGGTTGGGTGGGTAGGTTGATTGGGTAAGTAGGTAGGTTGGGTGGGTAGGTAGGTCGGGTGGGTAAGTTGGGTGGTTAGGTAAGTAAGTTCAGTGACTAAGTAGGTTAGGTTGCCAGAACTGGTTAGGTTGTGTGGCTTGGTTTGCGGCTTCCTAGCCCTGGGGGTGGGTGTATATAAGGTAATTGAGTTATGAGACAGTAAGCCCTGTGGGCGACCGTAGTATAGGTATCATATGCTGTACGCGGTAGAATGCCGGCCTCCTCCTCCATTCCAGGTTCCCATTGGCCAGGTATTGCCCGCGGATCTACAGTACGCACGGAATCCTTCGAGCTTCTTCAAAGCAAGCGAGCGTTTGTATGTAACTCAGCAATATGCAGTACTTAGAGGCTACTGACTGTATAGGCATGCCATCCGTGAACTACGACGTCGTGGAGCACAGTAGCGCGCGGGCATGGCAGCCTTATTCAAGAGCCTCAAATCATTATTCACCGAGATGTGCTTTTCTTCTGCGAGAGCTGATTCCTGAACAGGCAACTGGACACCAACCGCTCTTGGCGTGCCTTATTCACCATCCCATCCAGGCGCCGCCATCCAGGTACTCAGAATGTCTCTACATATAACGAGCAATTAAGCCCCTGCAGTCTATCTAACGCTTTCCAAATCATTATAAGTGAGTATCCATCCTTGGCGTCGTAGGAACCCATTGATTCGCACAATGCCACCTCGCAACCTCTCGATCCCCCGTTATGGGTCGACAGCCTCGGTATCGCTGCCGAGGGGATGACTTCTAAAAAAGAGAGGGCACATCTAAATTTACGTCGGTACTCGTCACATTGGCTACATCATATTGAGCCAAGACCCCAACTTACTAGAACCGTCCGTCTGCTGCTTCGGGTGCAATTCAATTTGATGAGCGGACGTTACAATTCAGGCCAACATTTCATACAAGTAAAATTCGATTCGAGCTGGCGCGAGAGAGACGCTGCGTTGCGCCGGTGATCCTTGTTGGTGACGAGGCGGGTTGTGCTCTGGTTACGGCAACTCCCAAGGCATGCCACGATGTTCTACGTATGCAAAAGCCCTCTCTCTCCAACAATGGCTACATGATTGTGACCGATTCCGCGTCATCGAGGCCTCGATCTAGCCTCTCCACAAAGCTTGATACAACACGGCTCGGCACAGCATAGCCGAGACTCATACAATATCTCATCGCCAATCTTAGGTTTGATATGCATAGATATTGACCCGACCCGAAACTTGGAGGAGACGACCAGAGGCTTGCTATGTCCAACGTGGCTCTATCTATTCGGTACCATCATCCCAGAGCCAAGACTCTGGTGTGTACAAGATCCATCCGTAATCACACGCTGAAGACAAAAGTATACATACACTTATATACTAAAGAGAGATTAAAAGTTCATGTACATACCTACAACAGCCAACAGGCCGTTGCGGATCAATGATGTGAAGACAGGGTCTTGAAGACTATTGCATCATATAACAGAGGATATATTGCATCGCGTTCCATATATAAACGTACTAGGCCTCGCAGAGACACCCACATAGCAGAGATAAGTGTATAGGAAGCGGTGATGATTCGGCGATGATTAGACGATAGGCTATCTATGCGTAGAACTAAGGGCCGCAGAGCATCCTCCTTCCCTCCTTGAACATCTCCGCTCGGATCGAAGCGAGGACGGGCAGAGAACGCCCACAATTCGTGTGTGCGACCCCAGACAGAACATGTCCCGAGATCTCGCTTCGGTCCCGGAATGCGATCTTCTGGGCGATAGGAGAGCCGCTATTAGTGTAGACTGCAGACAGGTCAGCATTATGGTGGCGTCTTATGGATTATGCGCATGCATAGGCGCGCCTACTGTAAGGCATGGCATCGAGTATGCAGATGCCGACTCGAGCTGCATTTAACTATAATATGTAGCGAGCTCAGGTTTGTCACGAATGTACTTAGCTCGATATACACCGACTCAGAGTTAGCTAATTAGCCAGCAATTCGAATTGTCATCACGCCCGGTTTCGATATGCGCCTAATACTAAACCTAAACAGATAGACGATGGAGCGTGCCATCCAATGCTCGACTTTCTATGTTATGGTTAGGGCCACATGGCAGCGCAAAGAACAAGCACCCACTTCGGATCCAAGACGTCGGCATCTTGGCTGAGGAAACTAAAGCTATAAGAGGTCAGTGGATTTGCGCTTAGGATAGACATGGTCATCTAATGAAATCTTGGAGCGGATCCCATCAATCCAAATCACAAACTCCGGCAGGCAGTCCTTAGGGTTATATAGAGACACCAGTATAGAGAACGACATTCAAGATTTACATCTTATTTCATACATCGCCTATTAATACTAAAACAAATGAAATCAAGCTTTGCTTTATCCTGTTTTAGGTAGATCGAAATGCTAATAGTAAAATTGAAAAATGAAGTGCGGGTCATTTTGATAGATCCGAAGGCCTATTTCATCCACGATTTTGGGTGATAGGAATACTATTAGCCTAGATGAACCAACTTAATACAAAACATACACAGCCATGTGTAAGCGTCTGAGTTAGGCCTAAATAAGAGCGTGAGACGCTGCGGGTTAGCCGCGCTGTAAGATTGAGCAGTGAACGCAGAGACAAATCTACCACCAGGCCAAAAGTTAGGCCATGGCAAGAATGCCGTGCGTCTCCTCTTCGGCAGTAACAAACATAGGGCTTGTATCGCGCAACCGACGCCATGTCTAGTATAGCGGCTGCATAAACAGTAAGCCATCGATGGATGGACATCACAGATATATGTTCCAAGTTACCTACTGCCGTCGCACAGAACCACACAAGCGATCAGGAGGGACAATTCTCGGCGTCACTCCCTCGCTCGGGACCAATGTAATCCACCATCAAGTACCTGTACCGTCACGTCGAACGCCAGAACCGGGAACCGACTCGTTAGCATTGAATCCAAGTGCCAATGGGCAGGACCACGCCAATAGCGAGTCGCCAAGGGGTTGGAGGGGGGCTTCTCGCCAACTCATAACCTTCCCCTTTTGTGACCTCGACGGCCATTCTCCATCACCATTCGCGCGTGTGTCTCTTGCGGGTACCGGCATAGCGTACCGAATGCATCCCAATTTTATAGCTCGAGGCACGAAGCCTATCGGGTAGGGCGTTATGGCTTGAGGATAATCGCGTAGGTGGCTGATACACTTGAACCAGAGTCTTAGACATGCCCAACCTTCTCACATTCAGGTACCATTGCGATTAGGGGAGATAGTTAATTCCGATGTCGCTAGAGGATGACAACACAACGATGACCTCCTGCGATTAGGGTTATCTGTTTTGCGAATACGATGAGCTGGGTAAATGAGAAGCCACAGTATCAGAACAACATTAGACAGGAGCGGTCAACCGCAGAATTAAAACGGCAACAGATTGGAACTATTCGCACCTCAGGTACGATATTTTAATTCCTTAATCTCGTAACTAAACTTTTATATGTGTTACTGCCAATGATCATTCAAGTGCTGCTTGCTATTGTGTGGTCTTACTAACTTGTCAACAGATACCTCAGGCACTACACTTATGGTTCAGTATGACTATTTAAACCTACCCGAAGCTGAAAGGAAACCGGCATCATCTAATTTACATTGTTCATATGAGGATATACAGCTTTGATTATAGGTTGAAAGTCACCATATTGAACCAACTTGGCCACCTCCCAGCCCGACAGACCTACCCTGGAAGACCAACACCACACACAGAAACTCAGGCTTATCTCTATTTCCCGTGGCGATAAGAGTTCTTAATATTACCCGAGTAGCTGCTTGGGTTAACAATTGATTTGCCCAAATCAAAGTGGGTATCAGAAGATCTTTGCTTTGGGAGCATAGAGTCGAAAAGGCATAGTCGGATCTGTGCTGATCACGTTACATACCGGGGTTCTAGACGACCGTATAACAATATCTTAGGTAGACGACGTGCTCATATCCGGTTACGATGTTCCGCCAATCCTAAGACAGCTATGGGATATCATGACGTGAACCTGAACTTGGCCATGATAACCGTAGTTCTTATCAACCGCAACCCAATCTTGGCACCCAGAGCGCGAACGCCTGCCCTTAAGTTGCTGCCTGGTGTACTATCACCACTTCCCCAGCTTCACCTGCAGATACTGTGGAGAATTCGTCAGCCGCTTGACCCCCTGGCATCGTGTATCTATCTAGTTCTTGCGTATTAGCGAGCAGTTCATCTAAAGTACGTACGTCTATCAATAGGTAGGTATGTCGAACGCAACCTAGAGTCTATCTTTATTGGTAGTGTGAATTGGTAAGTTTCTGCCGAATGCTCCATGACTCACAAACTGCATAGATAAGTAGGGCGTTGGGGACTTGAAGTAAGCCGACTCTGTACTGTTGGTCTGACAGCGTTTGGAGAGCGGGGAAAGGCGTTGGGTTGAGCCTGAGTTGGCTGCTGACGGCGACGGTCTAATCCCAAATGAGACCCGAGGTTGCGTTCCTGCTTGACCGCCATGAATGGACGTGACGAGTGCGCCCTGATTTATAGTATGGGCTGAGAAGTTCCTGCAGAAGCTTACGCAGACTCTCTGTCTTGATCTGATAGCTTCAGAGCGTAGACTTGTCAACCTAAAGTCCTATGTCGTAATCTCGATGTCGCGATTCCCTTTCTAAGCCCAAAATAGGCAGTACGAGAAGCCTTGGCTGCGCCAAGAGCGTCGATAAGAGCTTACCTGGTATCTGAAGACGCATCCATCTCAGAGAGGCTTCAGGTATCGCACATTCACCCCCCATTGCTCTTTTTCCATAGTTCGAGACTGTGGAATAACTGAAGAGATCATCAAAATTTATTCTCCGAGTGATTAAATAGGACAGATTGAGTGAAATTGTTCTGCTTGCTAGCGTCGCGTGGCGTTAAGACGTTTAAGGGCGTTTCGAATTAGAGCGAGTTTCCTTGGCGATAGTTTCAGTTGCGCCGCCAAGCGTGTCTGAGCTAGAAAACATGCCCTACTCAGATAATATGTACTCAATGAGCGACGACTCGGACGGTGAAGACTACACAAATCATCTCTCGCCCTCTGATGGCCAATTCCCGGCCTCTTCGTCCAACGTAACCCCGCGCATACCTAATATCTTCATCCCAGACCCAACACTACAACAAGGAACAGGAGGGGCAGCCAAGTCTAAAGCTCAGGAAGCAGACGAGGACAAGTTTTTAGACACCCAGAAGTACCCCGGCGGTCGCTCTTTAGAGCCATCACTCTCGTCTAGTCAACCGGGACAGGCAGCAGCAACTACCTCCACGTCGCCAGCACGCCATCACCGCCAGGTTACGTATTCGCAGTCGTCAGCATCCCAAGGCCCTCAGCGAGGATCTCAGAGCCGCGCTTGGTCTCCCTCTCTATATCCAGAGGCACCGCCAGCTTATAGCCCCTCAGCGATCTCCCCCATCGCATCCGGGAGCACAGGTAGCCAGCAGGACCGGCCAAGGAACTACAACACATTTGGAATTAATCGCATCATGGGCGCACAGGAAGTGGAAAGCGAAAGGCTCCTCGGGTCCCACCCCGAAAGTATGGGGGGACCTGTGGATGAAGAAAGTGGCAGGCGGGCTTGGGTCAGACGTGCCCGTAGACGCGTGCCTGGGTGGTTAAACTGGAAATACGCGTTGCTCGCCTTAGCTGTGCTTATAGTATCAGTTCTATTCTTAAGCGGGATTTCTTCCGGCTCTTCCTCTCACCATCACAATAAGGGAGATGATGTAAGCATACTTGTTTCCAAGTATAAGTACTGGTTGGGACTAATATGATATTGAATAGGCAACACCCAATCCATCCTTGCCCGTGGAAAAGGAGCCGGAAGTGCCTGATGACTCCGGGGTTCCGGGTGATTCTCAGACTCCCAATGGTCCTGAGTCTCCTGAGACGCCATACAAGCCAACCTACTGCGAGGGCCAACAGCACCGCTATAACGACCAGGTATTGTCTCTGGACTTTGTGAGATCCCAGAACCTCACGTTCAAAGAAAACGGGTATAGACACCCTGGATCCACGAGCGTGCGTGTTGGTGGTCAAGTCAATGTCCGGAGGCTGAATAAGGGGGATGGCGAACCGCGCAGTGAGTACAGCATTTCATATCAATGCTATTTGAAAGATGACGACTAACTTTGAACACCCTAGTCGTTTTGGAAATTGTAACAAACGAGCCAGATCTACGGCTCTACACCTCCCTCGACGCAAGTCTCCAGGAACTGAAAGTCACCGTGCCCGAGACCTACGAGAGCACCGTCCGCGGGCAGCGCCCCTGCGTCGAGATCAAAGGCACAGTCTGGGTGCCCGCGGACGGCGAGATCGGCGTGCTCTCCCTGCGCGCCAACCACCTCGACATCCTGCTCCTAGACGACCTCTCCCTGCACGTCGCAGACTACACGGAGATCTCCTCCGTCGTGGGCCACATCCGCGCCGCGGCAGCCGCAGAGGAGGAGGGCGCCTCGCTCCCGAACCCGGACTACACCTTCGTGCCCGCCAAGGACTCGTGGGCGCTCGACTCGCGCATCATCGAGGTGCGCACGACGGCCGGCAGCATCGACGGCAACTGGCCGCTCTACGACATGCTGGGCCTGCACACGACCTCGGGCTCCGTGGAAGTGAGCATCACGCCGCAGGCGGCGCTCGCGACGGCCCCGAAGCCCGCCGTGCTCTCCCTCAGCACCATCTCCGGCGCCGTCTCCGCCACGGAGCCGATCCACGCGCGCAGCGAGAAGATCCCGCCGCGCGCCTACCTCGTGGACGTGCGCTCGACCTCGGGCACCGTCAGCGGCGCCCTCGCCTTCGGCGCCGCGCTCACGGCGCACTCGACCGCCAGCAGTCTCGGCCTCGACCTGCTCCCCGTCGTCGACGTCGACGCGCTGACGCCCGAGAACCCGGCGCAGCTGGAGACGATCACGACGAGCGGGGCGATTGCCGTGCGCGTGCTCGAGCCCGTGTTCTACGATGGCAAGGGCAAGGTCCTTGCGGGTGCGAAAGCAAAGGTTCTCGACTGTCTTGAGGCCACGCACAAGTCCACGAGCGGCAGCATCGGCCTCCGCTATCCGCAGTCGTGGGAGGGGACGCTGTACGCGCATACGACGAGTGGGCAGCTCGTTGCTAAGGGGAAGGATCTCAAGATCCTCAAGTACACGGGCGGGTGGCCGGGGAGCAAGATGGAGGCCCGGAAGGGCGCCGAGGGGAAGAAGTCGACGATAGAGGTCAATGCACTCCTGGGCAGCATGGAGGCTATTGTTGGAGATGAGTGAAGATGAGCCGCGAGATTGGAAAGGGGGGGCGGGTTGTATGAGTACTGGGAGGTATAAAGGGGGGAGGGTGGTTTAGAGCTACATGACTATGATGAAAAATACCCTCGTTATCTACATGGAGGTCGGGCAGGATATTTACTAGTATTCAGTGTATACGCATAAGAAGCAAAGGACCAAGCTTTGGGGATATAATAATGAGCAGGTTATGAGGTAATGCAAACAAATTTATTAAAGAAATCGCTGTAGCCAACCATGGAGTGAATGATCCAAGGTCATAAGGCACCAATCTACTATCCCGACCGATTCCCGTCCCGTAACCATAAAACGCTAAAGAGACAGCAGTGTTTTGTGAGACGACCTGACATGCAGTTCGTGGAATTTGTCCAAGATCGTCATCGCTGAGTTGATAACTCCAACCTCATGCCCAATAATTCCTAGACTAGTCGCTGTTGTCAAGAATATGTTTCTCCTTCAACTCCGATTTCGAGATTCCGAGAGTGCTAGGCCACGCCGCCGCTATGCGAATAACCACGACCCATATGCCAAAAACATCCACCGAGTTCGAGTAAATAGTGATGTTAGAAGCCGAAGAGACCGTCCATCCATCCTCGCCACCTAACCCAAGCCATAGCCAAGCCAGCCGAGAGCGGCCTTAGACCCGTCTTGACGCGGTGATGTGCATCGGGCCCCAGATGTCATCTGGGTCCCGGCAGCTTCCGCGTCGCGAGAAGCCCATATTCGTCAAGAGGGCGCGCTCTACGTACCGCCGGAGCAACTGGCAGCCGGGAAGGTTGACCTCGGGCGGCGGGGGCCTCCCCATGGAGCACCAGTAGCATTGCGTTTCAGTACACGAGGGTGCGAGGAATAGCAAGTGGACGAAGTGCTCGAAGTATTTGCAACTATTGTCGAGACGTCCGCTGCGCTTGCTGCAGTTGCATTGGCACCGGGATGGTTGGAAGTGCGTGAGGGCGCAGCAGCGCTCGCATACTACAGGTAGGGAATATTTTCTTTAGACAAGCGTGGGTGAAGGATAGAAGAGGTTACTCACTCATGTAAATCTCGTTGAGGCAACACATGGTTAAAGCTTGTTGAGTAAACCAAGAATAGTAAGTCTTCAGTTGAATAAAGGGTTTGATGGCGTATGGATGTTTGAATACGTCTTCACGAGCCTGGATAAACGAATGTAGTTTGAGGCAAAAAGGAGCTCGTGGTAAAGGAGATGGATTGACGGGGAGAGAGGGGAGATAAATACGTAGAGAAGGCTCTGGAGAATGCTCTGGGCATGTTTGTTGGTAAGGTCACCTTGGAGAGGGAAGCGCCTCCCTCGATTCACTTGATTATACCATTTTGAAGAAAACTAGACTAGCAGAACAGCGAGACTTTACTGGTAAGTTTGCTTACTCGCTATGTTGAAAGTGCTACCCTGCGTAAGGCCTCAAATCTAAAAGGTCTCTCTATAACGAAAGGTTCGTAGTTGTACATTCATAGAGGGATATAAGTCATATTGAAGATAGGAGTTAGGCAAGACTACTCCTGAAGCATGTGTTCGAATTTATCACTTGTTTATTCACACGAGGCAATGGTTTGATAGACGCTGTTATCGTTTTGAACCTATTGGATGATCACAGGCGGCAAGGAATATTAAAGAGAACAATCCTCCAGACAATAGCATTTTTTAGCGTGGTGACAAATTATATCGAGTCCGTAGGGACTTACCTGATTTCTTGTTCTTTTTATACGAGAGAGGGGAGTACCCTTATAAAGCGTTGATTACTAGAGGCATCAATTCATTGTTCGTTAATGACGTTGTTGCCTCTTGCTCTGTGTCTTTCCTAACAATAATGCTTTAATCTAACGTCCCTCCAACGTCCCCATCTAAGAGGAAGTTTTGAGTTACGAAATAATGTCACCTGGTGTTAAAACCCTAATTATCTCATGACTATAACTTCGCCAGGTGGAAACAGTAGTCCTTAATATCTTTATTTTTCTTCTCTTGTTTTCTTTCCAGTAATATTTCACTTTAGTACCTACCCTATCTTCCAACCACCTCATGCTAGGCTCTAGACAGGCTACCGAGTCACATATTTACTATTTGTTTCTTATTCTACACTTCGTTCTTCATATTACACGAGTATAATTGCTGCATTCACCTACTCGATCTTAGGCTCTTGCTTTTCTACGTATTTTCCCTGGTAATTTTTTTTTCAAAGCGAGCCTCATTTCCAAATTCGCTACCGACAAACCTCAATACACACGACCACTCGCCATGTGCACCGAAGTATACAACATTTTCGGCGACATAGAGTGCCGGCACAAGGAATACCAGAACACCTTCCCCTGTCACGTCGCGAGGAGGTGCCACCCAGATGATGACCAGCTGCTCAAGGAGCCCATCTTCCTGCCAGCCAGACCACCAAATGTACCGCCGGGATTGTTCGGCTGCAAAGTGCGTAGAGCAACCAGGCCAATAATAGGAAAGTGTCGGAGTTGTAGCAAAAAGGGACCACGGCCTTCGCAAGGCAATATCACCAATATTGTTGAGACAACACCGTCGTCAACATCACGAATCTCGTTAGCAGGATCAGCAAAATCTACAGGTAAGAACACTTGAGTATCACATTACACTAGGCGGTGAAACATATAACTGACATATTTAAAAAGCCAGCGGATTCACTATTACGCCATCCCCAGACCGTCGTATCTTGTTGGAACGGGTGCCTGAATCGTCATTAGAGGTCTCGGGGGAGCAGCGAACCACACCTCAGAGGATATATAGGGCTGTCTCGGGGAAGAGCAGTCTGCTGAATAAATTGCGTCGAGGCGATAACCACAACCTGACGGTTGAACTGCAAACACCGGAGACAAAGGACGCCGGTTACTATCAAAAAGCAGTTACGGTACTACCGCACGAGGCGAGTCGGAGATACCGAATCTTCCCTCTATTTGTCCAACTACGAAGCGCCTACGAAGCGCCTACGAAGTCGGACGGTGCGAAGTTGTGGAGTTGTGCTAGCGCAGAGTGCACAATCATAGGCTAGCCGCTTAGAATACAAACTGGACACGATACACTGTACAACGAGCTCTTCGTGATATGCTGTGAACATGGTTTCAGGTAGAGCGCGTGATCATTCTAATAACAATCTTTGCTACTATGAAACTATTGTTGGTGGAAAGCGACCCTCTCATTCAGTTCGGGCGTGACGAACAGGAACCCATGCCGCTAGGAGAGGACGATTTTCAAGGTTCGCTCTTGGTGCGCATTTCGGGTCCTACGTGACGATACGGTGATGGTGACGTGATGACGATTTATCTGTGCTGTTGCATGTTTAGTACGTGGAACATGCAGCATTTTCTTGTACTATTTTGATGCTCAAGAACACCAAATACTACCTATACCGAGTATCATGTCTCGGCTGGTCGTGTATCGGGAGCGGGTTCTTTGGCGACTTGTAATCCTAGAGGGGTAGGTAGATAGTGCAACCATGAGAGATCAAGCCGGCCTCGTGTATATATATATGCTCATGCCTCTCTTGGACTAGGCGGTTGGTTCGTGGTGCTTAGCTGTACAAGTAAGTTCGGGGTAATTCAATGACTGTTCTCATTCGCTTTTTCTAATTATGGCATGGATAGTATTTTGGTATTTCAAGTTGATGGTTTAAGAGGAGTCAAATGAGGGGGCTACGCATAGGGACACAGAAATATAGATACAAGCATATCTTAATTCCCACGTGGTTCAACATGTTGATCTTCTGGTTACCTCTGGGCTACCGGCTAGGTATCAAGTGATCATGGGGCCTGTGTAACGTCTCGTCAGAGAGTGAAATGATTGGTGGACCCCGCAGACCAAAAAACAGCGCGCAAAGACGGCTGAACATGGCCCTTGGCAACTAAGAGCTATTACTGTACCGATGTGTAACTGATGACAATATGGTGGCCGGCAACAGCGGGCAGCGGCGGGGAATGAGTGTCAGGTCAGGGACCGTGCTGGGGGGGCGGGGAGCTGACAAACAGATACCTACGTATACGTAGCGTACTTATAAGGCCAGTATTCTGTACCTTGTAGGCGTTAAGGGTAGGGGTCGCGGGTTTGGAGTAGTGGAATCTGGTGGGGTGGGGGGGGAAGTAGAGTACCTAGGTAGGGGAGTTATGACGCTATCCCCAAACTACAGGAGCCGTCCCCCTGTCATGGCTCCGTCCTGGGTGCAGTAGCGCAATTGCCTCCTGCGCTGGCCGCGCTGGCTGAATCTTGCAATGCGCCTCATTCGACATGCAGTGCAGCAGCGCAGCAGCTGCAACAACCAGTTACATTATTCCATACCTCCTATAATATACCTACCTACATACTGACTTACATACTGCGTACATATCTTAGTAGGTATGACAAGGACCAGCTAGGCGGGAGGTGTGATCTGGCTGAATCCGGGATCTCGACCATAGGGATGCTCCTTGCCATTGCCGCCTATCTACATGCCATGTACCTACCTACCGACCTACCTGCCTCCTAGGACCTAGGTAACCCGAGGTACTCGCTGCCCTGCCCATGCGACGATGAACCCGACCGTTGGGGTCTAATTAGGGTAGGTAGTGTGGTTGGTGTACAGAATACATACACACCTACAAGTATACGACAACAACAATTATAGCAACAGTCGTCGTTTAGCTACTGCTCGTACCAACTTTCGAGTTGGTTTTCTTTTTTGGCAAGGCTTCTCTTTACCTTACCTTATCTTACCTTTACCTCACTTAGTACTAGGTATTGATTGATACTATACTGTAAGCTATCTAAGTATCAACCCAAATCGACACGACGCCAACGCAGCGCAGCGCAACGCAACGTCTTTGGACCCTTCTTTTCCCTCTCTTTCTCCCTCCTCACGGCCCTCCCCGTCTTAGAATCCTGCTATTCCCATAGAATTCGGTGGCTTTGCTATATCGTCCTTAGCTTCTCTACGCGCTGCTCTCGTCTGCTCTCGTCTCCGCGAGCTCGCTTCTATAGTATAAGTGAAGTCTAACCTCACATGACTGCCTCTGTATCTTCATCGTCGCCATGGCCAAGAAGGCTCGTCAGAGGATAAGCTATGGTTCGTGAACCCACCGCCTCGTCTAAAATCCCCCCCTTATTTCCAGCGTCCACCTGTCTATCCATGTGCGACTTTCTTATTTGATCGCTCCGCTGACATTTACCCACCCCGCCTTCTCCTGACCCCATTCCTATGCATTTCATCTACGTATAATACCTACCTATCTACCTACTCTCTATAAGCTATCAGCTATCATACATGCTACCCATAGTCGCAATGCCTTCAAGCTATCGTCAATTCTAACACGTCTGGGTCGCTGTAGTTCTTGAACTTGATCACTCCTCTTCCGGCGGCCATAGACTCGGTGTAAATGGTCTCGCCGTCGACCGAGATAATGCCATACTGTAGGTTTCCTTTACAGCTATCTACCTGTTGCTTACCTGCTTTCTCACGGCACTCTTTAGTAGCACTACCTATGCGCGTTGATTTAGCGATTATTGACACTGTCGCATAGTTACTCTGGAGGCAGAGATGGCGTCGTCTGTGCCTGGAACCTCGATCTCGACCTGAATGGCCGCTCTAAACCCCCCGCGAAATCGATCCCGACCACCACCTTTCGCGCCTCAACCCAAGCCCATACCCACTGGATCAATGACATTGCTCTCGTCTCCAACAACACGGCCCTCGTCTCGGCCTCTTCCGACTTGACCGTTAAGCTATGGCGACCCTCGACGGGAGACAACGACGCCCACACCATTGGCCAACATGCCGATTACGTCAAGTGCCTCGCCACGCCGAGCGCAGGCGACTGGGTTGCATCCGGCGGCCTGGATCGCAAGATATATCTTTGGGACCTGAACGGGAAGGGCAAGTCTCTGGAGATCGACGTGAAGAGTGAAGCAGTCGCGGAAAAGGGTTCCGTCTATGCCCTCGGCGCAGGTCGGAGCATCCTGGCCAGTGGTGGTCCCGAGTCTATTGTGCGGTTATGGGATCCTAAGACCGGGAAGCGCGTGACTAAATTTGTCGGCCATACCTCCAACATTCGGGCAATACTAGTGAACGAAGCCGACGATACTGTCATGACGGCCAGTTCCGACCAAACCATCAAAGTATGGAGCGTAACCGCCGGCCGATGCATGTACACATTCACTATGCATAACGACAGTGTTTGGTCGCTATTTTCAGAAGACCCCGAACTCAATGTATTCTACAGCAGCGATCGATCGGGTCTCATCGTCAAGACGGATACTCGAGGTACCGTGGAGATGGACGAAGGGTTGTCTGTTGCTGTTGCCCAAGAACATGACGGAGTCAATAAAGTCGTAGCGTGCGGAAACTATATCTGGACCGCGACATCTAGCTCATCTATCAACAGATGGACAGGTGTAGATACAGGGTCAGACGCCCAGCTTCCAGAGCCTTTTAGACGCATGCGAAGTGGTAGCACAACATCGCGGCCGAGACAGGCATCGGTGACCTCTATAAATGAAAACCCGAAGAACGAGATTCCTGCCAACTCGATACTGAAAATGTCCCACACGGCGTCATTCCCGCTGGGGTTGAGCTTTCGCGACACAACAGAGCCTAATTCGGCTGCACCTAGCATGAGCAGGAAAACCTCAGAGATCGGGCCTGACACTGCTGCTCCAATAATTGAGCCGATCCACCACTTACCAGAAGAGACCATTGAGGGCCAGAACGGACTAGTCAAGCATAAACTACTCAATGATAGAAGAAGAGTGTTGACGCTTGACACAGCCGGAGACGTTCTACTTTGGGATCTCATCCGAGTAAGCCCCCCCTTGCATTTCATGTTGATCTTGCTTTTAACGCATCACGGATACTAATTCTTAATAGTGTGAGGTGATCCAGAGATTTGGAAAGCGGCATCTAGAAGATGTTGAGCCAGAAGTGAATACTCGCGAGGCCGTAGCACCATGGTGTTCGATTGATACAAGTTCAGGCAACCTGACAGTCATCTTGGAGCCCTTCAACTGCTTCGACGCTGAGATGTATGCTGACGAGTTGAAGTTGGCGGAACCTATCGATTTCCGGGAAGATCAGAGGAGTATGATTATTGACTACATCTGGAGGGCTCTGGCTAATATGGATCTAGTAAATCTTGGGAGATGGATACTGCGATATTTATTTGCTAGGCTCATCGATGAAGAGATTAAACGCGACGAAGCGCACAGGAAGAAGCTTAACGAGAGTATAGAGAAACGCCTGGTCGCTACCCGCATCGACCCACCAAATTCACTAGCGATGCCTATCACCAATACCCATGGTTGGGGCGTCACAGGGTCTCCGGTTACGACGCCTAAAGCAAATGGCTCTAGTCTCGTAACCAGCCCAGGCCTGGGTATAGGTGTTGCGACGCCAGCTGTTCACTTGCCGGGTGTGCCAGAGAAGTTGGACACACCATCTAGCTCGGTTGAGAAACGATCCCTGCAAACAAGTCGGCAGTCTGGCGAGGATTACTTTTCTAGTGGAATTAGTTCTGCCGATTCGCCCTACAAAGTAGTAACGACACCGGCAACAGCCGAGCCACAGGCTGCCGAGGCTTCAAAGCCGCCGGCAGAAACAAAAGACAAAGATAAAGACGGTCCTAAGTCACCGAGCACCCCCTTTGGTAAGAAATTTAGGATTGGTATGTCATTTGGTAGCAAGAAGACAGGCCGGTCAGCGTCCAGCAATATCGAGAAACCGGTCGTGGTGGAAGAAAAGCCCGAAGAAAACAAATCAGAGTCATCTTCGAACCACGAGAAGGAAGTTGACGATAGCTTCCGTGGGGCCATACAGAAGATCCACAACGATTATGAGAAACAACTTCTCGAGAATCCTGACCAGTCTGTCGAGACCAAAATCACTCCTAGTCTACCAAATGAGACACCTGTACTAAAGTTGCCGTCCGGAACGAAAGTCATTATCCAAGAAGAGACGTCGGGAGGCAGTGCGGACTTGTACTGTGGCACAGTGATGACTGTCGGCGTAGATGCCGATATAATCGAAGAAAAAGGTCCCATGTGGCTGGGAGAGGTCCTCTTGATGGTAAGCCCCCAATTTTGATTTGGTAGCTTGATGTGCAGAGCTAACGTTCCCTGCCCATAGAACACAATTCCTGCCAAAGATCCGGTCAAAGTGTCGTTCATACTCCACCCTTGGCAAGACTTATTGCCCAGTATCGCGTCTGCGGACGGTAACAATCGCCTCAACGCTAATAGGATGTTGAGGGTGAAAAAGATCCTGGCTTATGTCGCGGAGAGAATCGAAACCCCTCCAGAAGAGCCAGATCCCAACGCCTTAAAACCAGAAGACTATTTAGAATTATATTGCAACGATCGGGTATGTCTTTTTTGCTGCTTATGTGCATATGGGTGCTAACTGGGATTGTAGTTGTTACAAAACACCATGAGTCTCGCCACCTTGAGAGCGCACGTCTGGAAGGGAGGTAACGATGTTGTGCTGCATTACAAGGCTAACGGACGAAAAGAGATACCCAAAGTGCTTCCCCAGGGGGAAGCACCGTCAGGAGGAGAGTTAGCACCTGCGCCGACGCAGCCAGCTACGGCAGGTGCAGGAGCTTGAGAGCGTGATTGTGCGGCGTATGTGTCCGCGAGGAGGGTATCATTATATCTATATGCAGCGTACCTCGACGGAAAGGGGGTAGAGTGTCTCTAAAAGTATTGTACATATGCCCCGTCTTAGATATGACATTCCGGACGCCCCCAAAAAATGCATCAAGTAGCGATAGGCCTGTACGGTTGATACACACTAAGGCATACATCCTTGCCTTCTGTATTATGACAGAATTCCATCTTTCGACTCACGATGCGCATGTGATATGGTTTCGGTACCGCCATCATAAGTTGCCCTGCAAAGCGTTGACGGCCCATTGGTAGCTGCCCAAGAAGATGGCTCCTCCAGCACTGATCCACATAACCCTAGGCCCAATGCCCGCGAAGAAAGGCCGTACGCCATGGGTGACGAACAGATCCCGCAACACAGTAACAACGCTCTCCCTCTCCCTCGACAGCATGACCCTCGTCTTCACCACATCCAACGGCGTCGTGATGCCCGCGGCCACAGCGCCCGATATGCTCCCATACAGCGCGCTCTCTCCGGCGCTGACCTCCGTCCCCCGGCTCGCCCCGTGCTGTTCCCGCCGCCGCCGCCGGCCCCAGCCCTTGAGGGCCTCCCACAGCGGGAACTGGATGACGGTGAAGGGCACCTCGCGCATGACGGTGATGCCCCAGCCGCGGTACAGCTCGCGCCAGACGCCGGGGGCGCCGACGGCGCCGTATTGCCCGAGGATGGCGCGCAGCGCCGCGGCGCTCGAGCCGCCGTGGTGCCCCGCCTGCGCGCGTTGCTTGACGACCTCGGTGGGCACGCGCACGGCGCACGCGGCGACCTCGCCCAGGCTCGCGGCCGCCATGTGCTCGAGGGGCTCCACCCACGTGCTCCCCCCGCTGCTCTCTCCCACCGCTCCCCTAACTCCCACGCCGTCGTCGTCGAGCTGCCGCCGCCGGCGCGCGCGCGACAGCACGTCCTTGACGCCCTCGTAGGTGCAGAAGAAGAAGGCGGCGCCGGGCGCGGAGCCCACGACGGCGGAGCCCACGCCGCGGTACACGCCGCGGAAGCCGCCCGAGGGGAAGAAGCCGGCGCGGGCCTGCAGGCGGGTCTTGAGCGTGTCGAGCGGGAAGAGGGAGAGGTCGACCGTCGTGCCTGCTATGCCGCCGGCCAGGAGGGCCGTTGTGAAGGGGGGGTTGGCTGGTTGCGCCATGGGAGGTGATCTATGTCTATATATCTCTCTCTCTATGATGCGGTTTTTCTTCAAGGGCTGCGGAACAAATAGAGAGACAGAGACCGCTTGCGAAGAGGAAAAAGAGTGTATGAGAAAGGGAAGGAGAGGTCACCGTCGCAAAACCACCAGAACGAGTCGTATCTCCATGGGCGCTACTCGGCGAACTCGGCGAGGTCGGCGCTGGCTGTTTGGCTTGAGAACGGGTTTGGAAATTCTGAGTCGATGGAGAGGGTCCCACATTGAAGTGGCATGGATGTGCTGATGCGATAAGCCTATGGACAGGGATATAAGATGCGTCTTAGCGCATGGGCTCCACTATTCTCATACAATTTAACGGCTCTCTTCATAAATGGTGCTCCATGACGTACTGATAAGCAAGAAATGAAGTGCATGTTGAGAGGTACCCGATTTCTTGCATGTGAATTGTAAAGCTTCTACTTACAAAATCAATTGAAGCTATTTAACGCTACCTACCTCTCACTGCCCGCCCACCGTCACTGGTCAATGCATTTTCACTCACGATAGTGAAGACCGGCGCTATAGAATGGAACTGGAATGAGCACGCTTTCGCAGGTTTTCCATACCGGGGCCCGCCCCATCGGCGTCCATGAGTTCATCGAGGCAGTTCGGGCTATCTGCCCGCCACGCTTCCCAACGACGACGAGCAATATCCCCAGACCTGTCGGCAAGTTTACTTATTTGCTTAGCTAATTTACTTGCTTGCCCACCTGCCTAGCTACTTGATACTTCATAGTCCATAACCTACACTCCATACTTCGTCATACCCTTTGCTCCATGGCTCTTAGTGCTTCATTCTAACCGGCGTACAATCGTAGCACTGGCTGTGAGCGGAGGCGTTGACTCGATGGCACTGGCCTACCTCTGCAGCCGTCTCAAGATGGACGATCCAGACTTCCAAATAGCGGATAACCCTGTATCAAGCTTCCGCGCCATCATTGTCGATCACCGGCTCAGAGAGGAGTCAAGGCAGGAGGCGATTAGTGTAGCTAGGGCCTTAAGGGAACTTGGCCTGATCGCGGATGTCCAACAGATAGCCTGGGGCAAGGCATTAGGCCCATTATATGACCACCCGAAAGACCTGCCTAATTTCGAGAGTGTGGCTCGCAGGCTTCGTTACCGGAAGTTGGGGGCACGGTGCGGCCACGTCGGTATGGCTAGCATGTTCTTCGCGCATCACGAAGACGACCAGTACGAGACGGTCCTCATGCGACTTCTACAAGGACATGGTGTCCGGGGCCTGCGAGGTATGAAGGCCGCCTCGGAAATTCCTGAGTGCGAAGGCTTACATGGTGCTCGCCAGAGTGGCTATGTAGATGACCAGAAGACTCCTAACCCCTATTACAATTCTCGTGTACCGAAGCGACAGTACAATGCCCTGAAGCGCGAACTGAGGTCTAGTATCGACCGCCATATGCACGAGGAAGAGCGCAGAGCGTACATTTTGGATGGAATAGACGACTATGATTTCGGGGAGCAGCATGCGACTAAGGGGGCGATACTCGTGGAGCTCGGAAACATCGATGTCGAGGACGGTGGCGTCACCGTATATAGGCCCTTGTTGGAGTTTTCAAAGGAGCGACTGATCGCCACGTGCGAGGAAAACAATATCCCCTGGTGGGAGGACCACACGAACCAAGACCAGACCCTCACCATGAGGAACGCCGTAAGGCACATGTACAAAAACTATACCCTTCCTGTTGCCCTCCAGAAACCCTCTATACTGGCCCTGTCCCGCCGGTGCGAGCAGAAAGCCCAAGCATTAGAGGCTGAGGCCAACAGGTTGTTGTCGCACACCATCATATACGACTTTGAACCCAACGTCGGCACCGCCTCGGTTCAGTTCCCAGAATACGACGTGTCTCGATTCCCCAGGGACGTTTCTTCCCCCTTTCGCCGCCGCGCTCGTATCCTTCGACAGCGCGAGGTAGCCGGGCTCCTGATTAGGAGGATTATTGGCCTTGTCACCCCCGAGGAGCAAGAGGTGCCGCTCGCAAACTTACAGAACGTCATATCGCGCTTGTTCCCCGCACTATCTGATACTACAGAAGACCGCGCCACGCCGGACGGCCCGCCCAAAGCCTTCGTCATAGCAGGCGTCCACTTCGTCCCCATCGAGGCATCCCGTAAAAAGAACGTCTCAGCCCAGTGCGCCGGCGGTTCTCTATCATGGTACCTCAGCCGGACCCCTTACCCCGCCCATCTGCCCATCCCGCGCTACCGCACTCCCTACTGGTCAGCGCGGTACGCCTGGCGCGTTTTCCGCGAAGAGGCGGAGCCCAAGTGGTCGCGCTGGCTGCCCTGGGCGCTCTGGGACGGGCGCTTCTGGATCCGCGCGCGGCACTGCCTGCCCTACCGCGTCATCCTCCAGCCCTTCCTGCGCGAGCACGCCAAGGCCTTCCGCGAGCTCCTGCCCCCCGAGGACCGCGACCGCCTCGCCGTCCTCCTCAAGCACTACGCCCCCGGCAAGACGCGCTACACCCTCCCCGCGCTCTACCTCGAGGAGGACCTCGACCTCGCCCGCCCCCGCCCCCGCTGGTACTACCCCCTGCCGCCCTCCATCGTGGCACACGACTACATGCACACGGCGACCGCGGCGGAGGCCGACGACGGCATCGCGGCCAACATAGACCCCGCCTCGAACCACCCGCGCGTCCCCGACGTGTCCAAGATGAAGCTCATCGCTCTCCCCTCTCTCGACGTCCAGATCCCCGGCCTCGACGCCTGGTTCGAGTACGAGATCCGCTATCGCCGCGTCGATCGCGCCACCCTCCAGACTGCCGGCTCGTTCGGGCGCGGGTCGTTCGTTTCGCCGCGGGCGGGGAGGAAGTTCTTCCCGATGACGACGACGACGGTGCCTAGACGGCGTCGAGGGAGAAGGAGGAAGATAGGGGGTGGGTGAGCTGAGTTGGACGTAGTATATATGTAATACCTATTAAATAAGGGTAAGTTACATATTGGTAACTAGTAAATATTATCTACCTCTGATACCCTGTACATGCTTTATAATCTTATTCAGACCGCATTTCCTCATTAAAGTGTTTCGAGTTGTTGTACACAACGGCAGCGGAGTGTCTACTCGACGGACTCGGATCGAAGAAAACTGCCCGGAGATAAAAAAAGAAACTATTCATTCGTCCAAGTAACAAGTCGGCGGTTCTGATTCTGAAAGAATTATGCCACTACGTTGTAAACCTTCCGGTGCAGATGCGAATATACCGTCTTCACATATAAACGGAGGGATTGAGATGCATGAGTTGAGACGCAGGGATCAGCTGGTTGCAAAATGAACAACCCGTGCGTTACAATTATTTAATAGGGTATGTGTATTCGTGCAAGGATCTGGGTATCAGTACCACCGCACTTAGTATATGCATTTCGTTTCCGTACTTTTCTTATCGCATCGCCTGTATTCCTATTTCAGACACTTGGATATCCTGCTGTAATACCCAGACACTACGTGCTCGGCCCAAATCCAAGCGGTGTCTGTCACCTTCATTCTGGTATATGTTGAATGATCTATGCTCTTCCTCGAGCGCATGTGTGAGGGACGAAAAGGCAAACTGCAAGGCCTATTCTGATTACGACCGTTTTCTCTCCCCAAAGTCTTAGGTCTGCAGAATATTACAAATCTAGCCAACATGAGCCAGTTATCAGCCAAAATGGTCTTCAAAACAGCTTGGCTCAACTCTGCCCAACAGCACTGGCCATGATCTCCTATCAAAATGCAGCACCGCCAAGACCTTCACCAGCAAACTTCTTGAGGCTCTGTTCAGCTAGCTCAGTGCGTAAGGCCATAACTTTGGTCTCGCGCTCGCCTTTCTCGTATGCTGCCAGGCTCTTACGCAGTTTTTCTTCCTTGATATATTTCTCCGCGCGAAGTTTCTCTTCTTCCTCTTTGAGACGATCCATGTGAGGCTGTAGCTCCGGTAATACACCAGTCGTCAGCGGAATATGGGAGGGATCCATCTTACCACCAGGAATAAGGGGCGGCATAGATGCCATGAGCTGCTGGGCTAGGCTAGGTCGATTGTTTTCTGCGGCTGGACCCTTGGGCGGATTGAAGGGTTTCGCCTGGGAGACGGGAGTTGACGGAACCGACTGCGAAGCGGCACTAGCACGGGGGCCTGTAGGTATGCCATTAGAACTGGTAGTCGTAGAAGCTGAGGCGGGACCGGGGGCTGTGGGTAGATTGCGACTTTGGACAGTGTTACCCCAGGTTGACCCTCCTCGTCCGCCCCGATTGAAACCACCTCCACGAGAAGCGACAAACCCTCGAGGACCGGATGGTGGAGCATTAGCACCGCCTTCTTGTCGACTAGCGGCCGGGGATGGAGTAGGAGCAGCGGCAGCTGGTCGGGCGGGCGGACCTATCGACCCGGCAGACTGACTACCATACCCGCGGCCATCCCTGGGACCCGTGGGTGGTGCTCGCAAGGCAGCGGGGCCTCGGGGAGGAGATCGTGACGGTCGAGATGGGCCAGACTGTGGGTCCTGGGGTGTTTTCTGTGGTGTTTTCTCTCGAACACCAGCACCGCCATGTGAGGATCGAGAAACGGGACGAGCAGGAAGAGGAGTTGGAGGGCGGGAACGGTCATCTCGTCTAGGTGGCTCTGGACGCGGGGATGATCTCTGTGACGTGTCGCGCGAGGGAAGAGTAGAGTTAATAGCAGAATCTCGAGGGGGTGAAGGACGTCTAGCATAAGAGGGGCCGAAGCGATCGTCGCCACGTCGGTCGGGGGTGCGAGAGCGACCACGATACGTGCTAGCTCTAGGGACGGGAGGAGGGGAGCGACGGGGAGGAGGGCTGCGGTCTCGGGCGCGGTCTCGGTCAACGGGGGATCTGGATCGACGTCTGTATGGTAGAGTGGTCAGGGGAATGAAATTGGGGTTGCTACATTGGGGCAAAAGGTTTAACCTTGGATCGAAGCCTCTTCTTGGAGATCGCAGGCGATCTCTATCATCCCGTCTCGGCGAGAACCTGCGCGGTGGGCTTCTCCTGGGCGGGCTACGCCTCGGAGGAGACCGCCGTGGAGGAGGCGATCTGCGAAGAGTGCGGCTTCTATCGTCTCTTCGCCAGCTATCGCCGCCCGAATCGCGCACGTCTCGTACGTCTCGCGCATCTCTCAGGTCTCTCGGGTCTCGTCTGTCTCGTGAGGGCTCTCGTCGGTAACGGTCGGTGCTGCGCGAACGGCGTCTGGGGGCGCGATCAGGAACATAACGGTCACTGTCTGGTGGCGGGCTACGAGGTCGTTCTCGCGGTGGCGGACTCCTTGCTCTACGAGGAGATCGGTTGGAATTGTACGGTCGGTACGATTCGCCTGCGCCATATCTGGTGACTTCTCCATCGTCATATCTAGCAAAATAGCGTGCTGGTTAGTCACATATGTATCTCTCACCATAATATGTATGCGTGTATATATATACATCGGTACATCACGCCATCAAGACCCAAGACTCAAGACTCAGGCCTCAAGATGCAAGATGCGATAGGTTGGTGTTCATACCAGCGTTCTGGTAGTTTGACACACATATATATATAGATACATGATATCGAGCAAGGCATGCATCGTTACAAATGTTATGTACGTAATATGAGTTGCGAAGAGGCGAGAATAGAACCACCAGCAGAACCATGAATGGGAGCGGAAACGGGAACAAGAACAGGAAATAGAGCCAACTTACCTACGACTTCTCGGGTCGCGATCCATTTTGGTATTTGAAAGCGAGCACTATGTTGCTCTAGTTGTTGTAGGAGGGCTAGGACTATGCATGAGTTTTGTCCATGTGTAAGTAGAAGCAACCGGGAGAAGGCGAGAAAGGGTTATCGATAGCTAAGGTAGCTTCACTGCAAGCGTCCTAACAACCTAAGTATGTACCTGAGCAGCCTGCAGAGTGAGACAGATATCCACAACGCAAAGGGATTACTGCGACGAGAGTAGGGGAAACTAAGAAAGAGAAGAAGGCAACAAGTTTATCTAGTAGTTATGATTACTAGAGATGGGAGATGAAAGAAGAGAAACAAGATGAGGTGGAGGGGCTGATGGGACGAGGAGGTGTTGTTGCTATTGTGTGTTGCGGCCTTGAGTGTTGTTGCTTTGGGCTGTTGCAGTAGGTACTGTAACTGTAGGTACATATGTATGTAGCTTAGGTAGCATGCAGCAAGTACGTGTAAGCAGTACCTACTTTCGCTAGTACGTACCAGGTACCAGGCCCAGCTAAAATTTTAGGCACATGCTGGGAAAGAGAAACGCGTCTAGGTGTATATAATGTAGTAGAGTAGTGGCGTTTGTGGCGAATGCATATATAGAGACCTGGTAGGAACCTATTGTGGCGGTGCATTTCACCCTCAGGATAGGAACACACTATCTAATAGCAAGCCTAGAAATGTTCCCTAAGTTATATATCCTATCCTATCCTATTGTTGAGTTAACAGGGCACTGCTATTACGTAATCTGGGAGACTCCTCAGCACAACATTGTACCGTATTATTGACAGTATGATGCTTCATGTAATAAATACCGTCATATGAATTTAAAATTCTCATTACTGTAGTCTGTTCTAATCAAGTGATGCTACCTTGAGAATAAGTAAACCTACACTCCTACGAGACTAGGCATTTTAACTTGCTATCTTCATTCTATATTGATACATTACATCTAGTAGATGTTGGCCGTAGTGTTCAAGATTTAAAGTTATCTCTACACGTATTCCTGCTCTTTTCAACTCTTATTTATAGGTCTAAGGTGTCATATACTCTGCTCTAGGTCTACTAGAAGCTCTGTAATCGCAAATAATGTTGTTGATTTAATAAAGTGGGTGTATGAAATTAGCTGTGTTCACCATATAATCTGGGCTAGTTAGTGATGAAAGGCTAGTAAAGCAAACCGCGAGAGTCAAAGGGCGTAGGGAACGAAGTAAGAACAATATACGACCTCACTCAAGCACCAAAGCCACTTTTATACCTTGCCTACGTCTCGTGTCTGAAAACAAAGGAAGGCAGAGGAATAGGGTGCATCTAACCCATCTATCAGGTCCAAATCGCCAAAGATTCCAGCCTATACATCACAATACACAGGAAACAACGAGGCGAAGGCCTGCCGCCTTATGAGCGATACAATGACCATGTATAAAATGAAGAATGTGCCTATCTAACTACGTATACGTCACAAGCAACTCCTTACCCCAACATCAGCACTGCTGAGAGATCATCTATCCTCCTCAGTAGTATGTCCAGTGATATCCGGGGTCAGCCGCTTCGTGATCCACTCCTGGACTTCCGTAGCATGAGCCTCCATCATGCGGTTAAGGCCCGTCTCGGTGCTCTTCTGTACGCCTCCGAATCGCTTCTTAAGCACCTTCTTAGCTAAGTCCTCGTCGCTCCAGCAGGCATGGTCTGCTGCCACGAAGACGAGCGAGTTGTTCTTGTACCACGACGAGAGCTCGGGGTCCGTCTCCGACTTGACCGGACGGAGGTTGCCCGTTACGAAGTTCACGACTCCCGATATCCGATCCTTGCATTCTAAGTCGCACTGAGTCAGTACAGAGCCTGCTACGCTAAGCTCAAGTAATATCAAGTTTTTAACGTACCGCGGTTTGTAAGGAGGACCTTGACCCCTAGATATGCGTCCCCGACACCAAGGAGGAACAGCTCTTCCACATCGTACAGTTGAAGATAGTTATCCCATATATAGCAGACGAGCTCTTGGATCTGCTGCTGTAGGGATCTTTCTGGAGAGCGTACCATAAAGGCATCTAAATCCTCAGGATGTGTAATGTAGTGGGGGACGTTAGCATCTACGACACCGAAGCCGTGCTCGTTTCCCCATTCCACATATGATGTGACACCGTCTAGCTATTAGCCCATAGTCAGCGCAATGTTTACTCAAATATATTAGATTACTTTGCGGATACCTACAATGAATCCGTTGTGGGGATCAACTGTGTTGTCGATAAGATCTGGCATTGCAACCAACTGAGGGCTAGCTGTCGGTTAGTAAGGCAATAATGGAATGGGAACTGGGGAAAAAAAGAAAAGGCGGGGATCAGACTTACGGATCATGAATAATAAACAAGACCTTTCGTTTTGACTGGATATCGGGTGTAACTAGGACTTGGTTCTCAAACGACTTGAATAGGGCCTCACGTTGGATAAAGAGGGGAATCATGCCGTGCTTTTCAGACAACACTTGTCGCTGATAGCCGCGAATGACATCGTGAAGCCGAGAGGCGTCCTTGTTTAACTGCTGCATATCGATGATACCAGGTCTCATACACTCCCAGTACGGAGCTTGGACAGCTTGCACCTTGGCCAAGACTCTCGCAGCATCCTTGCTAATGGGTGGGATCTCCATCCGCGGCGGTGGTTCTCCCATGAGTGTACGTGCGACCGCCAAGGCGGAATGTGATATCGCTTGAAGGTTATATCCACCTTCTAGACATACTGCCACTTTGCCACCAGCAAGGGACATTAGCATATGTGTCATGTGGGCATAGCAAGGGGGGGTAACAAAGCAGCCCCCTAGCTCATCGCCGTCCGCCGCATCGAAACCGGCCGAGATGATGACTAGGTCTGGGTTGAACTCTTGGGCTATTGGCATGACGATCTTTTGGAACGCCGCCAAGTATTCGCCGTCTCCCATACCCTGTGAAGGCCATGCGATATTGACATTCTTGCCCTTACCCAAGCCATGGCCGACTTTATCTAAGTCGCCATCGGGTATCATTGGGTTGTCCGGTTTGCCCGGGTAGAAATCACCATTGGCATAGACGTGAAGAGAGATATAGAGAACGTTTGGATCATCGTAGAACATGTTCTGAACTCCGTTTCCATGATGCACGTCCCAATCTAGAACCAAGACCTTGCGGCAAGTTTCGGGGTATTCGTTTTGGCAGACTTTAGCCCCAATGGGAACGTTATTAAAAAGACAGAAGCCCATTGCTGAATCATATTCGGCATGATGTCCCGGCGGCCGAATAACAGCAAAAGCGTTTTTGACATTACCAGCAACTACGTTCTTGCAGGTTTCGATGCAACCTCCGGCGGAGAGGAGAGCTGCTTCGTACGACATGCCGCCGACATAGAGCGAAGCTCTACCCTGATCTAATGTCATACTCAAAGCCCGGAGATCCCTAGTCGACATATGAGAGAGGCCCTCGACCCAATCATAGTGCCCTGGCGTGTGAACAGTACATATTTCTTGTTTCGTAGCTTCTCTAGCCGGTATCCGCCACATATATTTGGTCGGTGTTTCTCTCAAGATATCAAGAAGCTCCGAGTCGGGACCAGTGTAGACGAGCCCAGCCTTTTTGAACATCTTCATAATCTCCTCTATCCTCCTGGGGTCTTCTGGATGATGAGGGGTTGGGCCAAAATCAGCATTGGCATGAAGTTTCATCCTGTCATCGTAGCAGCATCCTGTCGGAAGCAGACCTCTCCTTCGCATGGATTTGATGAATTCGTCGCTATTAGCAGAGGCCTCGCCATCTCCCATAGCTCCATCTATGTTATCCACGACGGAGGCTTGTCCCTCGTCATCACCCAAGGTAGGCGGACGATGAGCGCCACCAGTGCCGTTAGGAGGTGCATCTGCCATAGAATGGTCTTCGATTTCCATGGGGTCTGCACCAGTGGGAGGCATGATGATACCTTCTGAGGGCTATGATGGTAATTGAGAGGAGGAGCGCCTTATATTAGACAGCTGGTGGAAACTGCAGAAGAGTAATGATAGGATATTATGCTGTACGTTGACAAGGGCAAGCTGAGCAGGATGCCAGGATGCCGGTGCCCGAAGACCGCAGAACTAACAAGGATTAGTAAATATATTCCTGAGGCATGCGCGCCAGTAGTAGAATGCAACAGGTTATAAATACAGAGCGGAAAACCCCAGACTTTTCTCACTCTCACTGGCTGACTCATGAGCATCTCAGCAAACGTGGCGTATCCTAGGAACTCGAGATTGTTCTGTTGTACTGTATGCGAGCGGAACGAACAGACTGAATTACAGCATGATGAGAGCACACTTACAGAAAGGAAGAATTGAAAACCGAATACCAAAAACCATATAGCTATGGTAAGTTTTGGGGCAGAGAAGGCTGTCGTGTTGTAACAAGGAGAGGTCGTTGTAGATGATATCGCATACTTACACCCGGTGAGTAGGTATCTATCTACAAGGGGCTCACCCACAGGCCTCGGGCGAATCGATTGCGTGTGACCCGAATTCTAATTCTATAACGCCAATAATGGCATGCGGCTAACAACAACACGGCGTGGTGACGGCGGGCGGGCGCGATGTGAAGTTGCCGGCGTGCTGCCGCGGACGAAAATGATAAACAAGTGGTGTGGTTGCGGTGGTGTGGTGGTGTAGGTAGTATCATAGCGTGTAACTGGAAATGGGGCGTGAGAGGAAAAAGGCTGCACTCGAGCCGCCCAGAAGGCCTTGTGGTTGGTCAGTTACAGCCTACAGGTAGGTCGTATTAGGGAGTCAGAGCGCGATAAATGCCGCTAAGATTATCTTCTACCAGCCACCTCCAGACAGGTATACTTAGGTATCTAGCAACCAAACCTAGAAATACAATAGTAGTCTACAAATACGATTATTTTCTATCTATATATAATAAAAAAGTCTAGAAAGAACGTAATTATAAAACCAAGCCAGGGTTTAATGGCCAAGAGATAACAACAAAGGGTAGCAAGGGTAGCATGTATACAAGTAGAGAGTATGTAACTTTAGTTGCTAATTGTAGGAAAACTCAGTCTAAGACAGGCAGAAATCGTCACACGTCACAATAGTCATCAGATTCGTATTTTTTATGATACCAGAGCGCTACTGGAGGCGGATAGAGAAAGTTCAGGTCAAGTGAAGCGAATCTTATTAAAACAACACACTGCAAGAATCTATCGATTACAGCATAACCACCAGCCTAGAGCCGAGAAGTGTCTGTTGAGAGATGATCCTCACCTATCTACTAATACAGAATTCTAGAGACATAGCCCACTGTTCTACAACAGTAAATGGGTCTTGCGTTGAAGAGCTGCGACAAATATATCGCAAAGTCGTTGACTTCACAGTATCGCAGCTTACCACTTGGATAACGCCGTTATCAACATTATGATACCAGGAAACTAACACGTAGTTCCCGAGAAGTTGGTTCTTGAAAACAGTATCGTGCATAGGTTTGACAGCGGCCAAACAGACCGAGGGCGGAGCGAATCGAATAAGAAAATGGAAATGGCATGGGAAAATGATGACTCGAACATCTGCAATTGATGAGCACTGGGAAGGTGGGAACGAACGCCTGGTCGACGCATTGACCGCGAGGTGCACATCTGCTCAGCTAGTCAAAGTAGACCACTGAACATGTAATCAATCGAACAGCCTTCTTCGAGCACGCCACGAGTGCTTCTAGTACCCGTCACCACGGTCAGTTCCATCATCACCGCGGGGGACGCGACTGGTGAGCTCAAGCGGCTGCTCTGCTAGTTGCTCCTGGGTGATGGGTGGGAATCCCGTTAACCAGGCGTCATGGTTCCAGACCTCACACTCGGCAGTGCTAGCTCTGTCTTCAGCGATGATCCCCATTGGCGGGAAAGTCTTGGGCCGATCCGAATCCAATATCGCTCTCTCCTCAAGCACCGTCGCAATAGACATAGATAGTGTCTCGCGATCGAAAAGGAGATCGGAAGTACTGTTCGTGATTGACATAATCAGATATTCCTTGCTATACCGATAGCAATGCTCCAAGAAGTACTTGAGTAGGTCTGGCGCAAGCTTCATATAGGTGTTCACGATGGCCGGATGGCGCTCACCGTTCTTGCCCCAGGGAATAAGTTCAATGACCGAACCAGTCTATTAGAATCATTAGTAGGCTGTAATTATCCTTAGTTTAAGAGCGCCCTATGTATCACTTACACCGCGGTGGACTTTACCCGGAGACGAACAGAGGTCCTTGCTAACAGTCTCATATATTATGCTTAGCAAGTCATCCAACTCATGGACTTCTTGTGTTGTGAGGATTCTCGTATGATGGAGCCGAACATCTTTGTCAAACTTCTTAGGTACGTGAGTATTGCGCCAGTATTTGCCGTGGAAGTAGTGGCTATAAAGCCACCAGCGGACGATGGCCTTGCGAAGACGGCTCTCTTCATCTGCCCTTAGACATCGTCGGTCTTCGGGGTGATCTCTCCAGCGTAAACGGGGGTAAACCTCGACCCACCAATCAACCACCTTGACCAGCTGAGCTACTCCCATTAAATCATGGACGTCCATCTTGATCTTCTCTGGACAAACTATTTTGCCGTTCTTCCAGGCCACAGGACTGCGGATGAGAAAAATCTTATCCTCAGGTGCACTGTCAGGATTGAAACTGAAAGTGACAGTCAGAGGGTGCAGCATTCTCTCCGGAAGGAAATCATCCTTGTTGGCCCTGTATAGCTGCAAGAGAAGCTCCAACTCTGGGCGATTGCGAAGAATTTTCAGTAGAATTTGGGCTCGTTGGCTGGTATAAATTTGATTAAAGCGTTTATTAACCTGGCCAAAGTTAGTTAGGTCCGCGGGTCCCATAATCTCCATGATCTCGAGAATAAGCTCTGTTGGAGCGGTCTCAATGGGGGATTTCGAGGCTTGAGTAGCCCGAACACGGCGCTGAACGCGCGTAGAGAGCTTCTGCTTCATTTTCGAAATGATCTCGGCTGTGATGAGTGTTGGTATTGCATGAGTTGGCAAGGGTTTCTAGAAGCTTCGTGAAGTGAGGGCTGATGTGCTTTCGGAAGTACCTGACCGCTGAAACAGTGTGTTCTTGGGAAAGGTTTCGATATTGTACTCTGAATCAGGCAAACAGTCTGCTTCGTAGCTTTAGAGCGATGGGGGTAAGGAGATCTGTGTGAGCTTTTCTGTAGATGTAGGATGCTTGTATATGGTGGGAACCAAGGGCAATGGATGAAAAGGTGCTGAGGGAAGAGGAAAGCTAGAATATTCTAATCCTTTTCAGGGTCTGTATCTGTTGATGCGAAGCTTGGAAATTCTGCTCTTGCTTGAGAATTGACTGTGCTCACCCACAAGCTAGGTGTGGCAAGAGAAATGTTTCCTAAATAGGTTTATATAAACAAAAGAACAGTCTAAGTAGCTTTAAGCCGATGCCTAGAGAGATCGCCGTAGTTACAAGATCATAAAGCTGTGGCCCGCGGCTGGGAATGCGGCTGGTAAGGAAGTACTGAAGTACCTCGGGGACTACAATGACTGAATTGCCTTTCTGAGGATCGAGGATCTCTCCCAGGAGATGTTGGTTAGACCGTGAATAAACGATTGGACCATGCAGAGCTATGGTATTCCGTTTCAAGACTAGATAGTTGTCCTTAGTTAGGCTAAGTCTGTCAAAGATCAAGCTCAATTGTAGTGGTAAAGATATTCCTCTAAGTTAACAGTTAGTAGAGTCGGCATTCAAGCGTCTTGCAGGACACTTACTAAGAACAATCCTATGAATATAAGTTGCGTATGCGTTTATTGAACTCGAACTCTTCTTTGTTATACGAATGCCCCACACTAGCATTCTCACTCCTAATATCGAGACTAGGATGTTTGGGACCTTGGGAAACTTTCCTTTCCTCTTGATATCGCTGCGGAATTCGAATAGTACTCCTAACCAAGTCACTCTAACCACCTTTGACCTCTTCTTCACACCAATTTTCTCACCTCCACAGCTTGTGGTGTTGAGCACCTCGGTCAATCAGACACCAGGCTAGACAGCTCCCACGGGGCTGTTGCGTGCCTAGTACCCTTGATTGGTCCAAGGGCAGAGGATCACGCGGCTCAATCCACGACAACCCCTCCTTTGGGGCTATACTGTAAAATGAAGGTGCACGAAACCATCGTGTACCGTTGAAAAGGCTCTGCCAAACGGGCAGGAGCGTTATGTGGTTGTGTCATGATTGCTTGGGTTGAGAGAAGAGTAGGTAGACAAGTGACGCGCCTGAGTCACGTCAGTTTAAATTGAAGCTATGATGACAAGGGTTGGCCTGGGCTGGAGACGGTCCGTGCGGCCCTGAACTGGTGGAGGCTAAAATGACGTCGGGCTCCGGAGAAATCTTTCTCCTAGCGATAAGCCCCTTTTCCAATTAAGGTACTTCAGCCTTCGGTGATAGGCTGGGAGATAATACACTAGGTACCTAGGTAGGTACCTAACATAGGTATGTCCAGGCCGCTGATTGTAACGGTAGCAGTACTTATAATTGAGCCATGGGCTTCTAATACGGGAAGAAACGATATCGGCCTGGAAAGAAAGCAGTTCATATGACCAGAAAGCACAACAAATGACGGCTTTTAAAATAATTACAACGTAATCCCCGAGCGAACAGGACTGAGGGTTCCTCGTCGAGGCTAGTAATAGATAGATCCTTTAATTCCCGGAAAAGTTGAAATGGATGGCAGTGTCATATCTACCTAAGGCCTCATTCTCACGTTAATAGTAGCTCATCAACAGAAAAGCGGAGAAAGGGAGCCAAATTCTTGATCGTCTTCTTAGAGCATATTTGTTGTATATGCAATCCCCAAGGAACGTAAAATTAGCCCGGACAGGCATTATAGATTACCATACAAAACGCCAGAACGCCGGCCCATTGCCCGAACAGAAAGCAATTACTCAAGCGAAGAGTTCCCTGGAGTCCAGCTGATCTACCGGTTTTTGATCGCCATCGCTCCGCAAGCCCAGATTTCCCATTTTTGACAGCCTGTTCATATTCTGCTCCGCCCGAGAATTGTTCTTTGCCGCACTCTTCCGCCTTAGATCCGATCGGACCTGATTTGGAGAGACGAAATGCTTATTCTCATAAAGCAGAGCACCGCCAAAGGAGCCTTCTTGGATTATGATCGGCTGCAGCACACATCTCGGTCCTATTTCGAGAAGGGAGATATTGAGTTCCTTGTCCTTATCTGCTTGGCGTGATTTTCGCTTCTTCCCCTCCTCCACGGCTTCCTCTCCCTCGGCGCCATCCTTCTTCGAAGGTTCGGTTTCCTGGATCTGATACACTCTCATAAAAATACGTCCATCGGCCACCGAGAAGGACAAAACGTGGTCAATAAAAGGCTTAGATCGCTTCTGGAGAGGCGGGACGCCCATACTCTGTAGGAACAGTTGTTTAATGACCTGCAAATGTGGCTCTGTGTCGAAGGTTTTATCAAAAGATAGAATCGGCCTGCTCCCTTTCAAGCAGTTTCCTGAAAAGGCTAGCTCCTCCATTGTATGGATATTGCTAACGAGGAACTGGACATCAGATTAGACATATATATATTGAGTCAACAGTGGAGGGGTGGCTGAATAACCTTGCATGTAGGACCATTAGGGGCCTTCGACAACTGTTGCAGTGTACGTTAGTATACAGCTACTTCTATATCCCTTTCCATTAAAGGGTATTTTCAGACGAGTCGGACGAACCCAAAGATATAGATCTATCTCACGCAGCAGGGGTCAGTAATTGCTAATTAGGAAACACTCCTAAAAAGAGGATCGGTACCAACCTTGGCCTTTGCGGGCTTCAAAGAAGCAAATACTGTTGAGAGAGTTAATACATGCCTATGAGACGACACGGCTCTTCCACTACATAGATAAGAAGGAGGTAGAATATAATTTCAGCACTCACTTGTTGCAATTGTACAATTCCTACCGACTATTAGCGCGAAATTCGCCCCGAGAAGTACAGCGGTAAACTTACAGCCAGCTCATTCAGCTCTCCTAGCCTCTTCTTCTGGTCATACTTGGCGTCTACGCGGCCATGCGGCATCTGGCTTGTGTTAGCACATGTCGGCTAGGTATTCGATACTTTAGAAGCGGAGGCGGGACATACCATGCTAGCCAGATCCTTGAGAAGATGACGATGGCTATATCGCGTATATGACCTTAGTAAATAATGATCTCATTACGGCACATACGAGACGCAATAGAGAGGGCCATACCGATAAGTCACACCTCGGGAAGATAGGATCAACACTCGTTGCTTGTTTCGCTTGACCGCGGCATTGGCGGCAGACGCATCGTCGGCTTTGTCGTTCACCGACTTAGCGAGTGCCTTATAAACAGCCGCCATCTCGTCTCGTCTCGGAGGTTGTTGAAACGATAAAAGAGGTAGAATATGAATTGTGAATAAATAGTTCCCGTGGTTGCAGCTCTCAAACAAGTGGTATTCTACTCTGCTAGGTATCTGATAGTATGTAATGCAAGCTTAGAACTTTTTTTTGGCTTGACCAACCGATAAGAGATCGATAAGACTAGACTGCTTCTTATCTGCATGATATTATGGAGACTTGAGCCAGGTGTGGCTGGTGATGCCCACCTTGGGCTAGGTACTAAGGTACATAGGTCCATCCCCTTGTTGCCTGCAAGCCCACACAAATCCAAGCTACGGTACAGCACTGTGGTGTACCTATATGTACTCATTGGCACCAAATCGTTGGGACCGATATTTATTAATAAATCGGCATCGCCTACAAATGCATTTCTTCGGACATCGAAAAGGCCCTTGTGATCTACGGTAAACAGGGCACCTCTCTTCAACCTCTCACAATGGCTAAAACACTATATGTAAACCGCAATGCTGATAACTACTTATTTATGGGAGGGCCGATTAAACACCTGCAGGCCATACTGAGAAACACACTCACTAGTCCAACGACTTCATTCTGATACAACAAATTAGTGACACTCTGTGACGCAGAACTGGCGGTAGACATTTATTGATTAGATTTGATAGCAACTCCCCCGACGTGCCACATCTCGGATGGCCGACACACCGGTTGCCATAAAGAAAATAAGAGAATTGCAACCTGTAGAGATAAATAGAAAAAACAGGACCAATATTGCTAGCCTTTCCCCTCTTAATGCATCGTCACCCACCCGTGGAGGTAGTCCTAACAAAACACAACAATGTGACGCCGTGTACGTAACATTCATACCGACCGTACAAACCGTCACATGCCATCCCACAGGGCCACATTACTAGGTCTAACAGCACTTCCCTCCCTGCTTTGCGGCATCATCGGGCGACTTGCTGAGCGAAATGTTGGTGCCTGCCATCGGGGCTTGCGCGCCCTCGCCGCTGTCTAGCGCCTTACTGGAAACGATTCGGTAGATCTCTGCGCGTCATTCATCACGTTAGAAATACGGCTGCCTTGCCGGTGCCCGTGAAGCGCAGGGGTATGGATGAGAGTCCCGAGACGTACCCGTCAGAATGTTCTGGAAAGCAAGCTCAACATTGCTAGCATCCAACGCTGAGGTTTCTATGAAAGATAGGTGGTTCTCGCCTGATGTCCTGGCTGTTAGTAAATGCCCACCCTTCATGGTGTGCAGGACGAGATGGACGCACTAGCAAAGGCCTTAGCCTCCTCGGTAGGAACGGCGCGCAGATGTCGCAAATCGCTCTTGTTTCCAACCAGCATGATAACGATATTGGCGTCGGCGTGGTCTCGGAGCTCCTTAAGCCATCTTGTGACGTTCTCGTAGGTCTGGTGCTTGCTGATGTCGTATACAAGAAGGGCACCGACGGCACCACGGTAGTATGCGGAGGTGATGGCGCGATAGCGCTCCTGGCCGGCCGTGTCCCAGATCTGTGCCTTGATCGTCTTGGAATCAACTTGGATAGACCGGGTAGCAAACTCGACGCCGATAGTCGACTTAGAGTCCAAGTTGAACTCGTTGCGGGTGAATCGACTCAATAGATTGGATTTTCCGACACCCGAGTCTCCAATCAGCACCACTACAGCGGGGTATGGTCAGCGCTCGGGATAGAAATCGCGGGTTAGTCGACGGGCGGGCGCACCTTTGAAGAGAAACTATAGAGCGAGCGGCCGTTAGCGGGTACATTCGTTCGGGGGTGGAGAATGCAGAATGCGGTCAAGATGCAAGAGAGATAGATAGATAGACAGATAGATAGAAGGCTGGCGATGGACTTACATCGTACTCGTCGTTGGCCATGCTGGGCAATCAGGTCGCTCGATGATCGACGGAAATACAGCACTATCGATGCTGGCAAAGACAGGTATGTGTAGGTGTGCGTATATGTGCGAAACGTTGTTTGTTCAAAGGGAAAGGTTGACGACGTCGGCGGTGATAAAGGGCAATTCGGGCAGTCGACGGATAGTCCGATTCCTCAAGGCAGCCGGCCAGCCACACACGAGACAGAAGTTGAGGCGCACCGTGGTCTCTAGCGAAAGATGGGGGGTTAATCCCTGAATGACGATGCCGGAAATACTTTAGTTGGGAAGTCGAAACGGGCTTGCTGTCAAGAGGATGCTATCTGCGAGATGCTTAGGTAGGTAAGTATCTCTTAGGTAGCTGAGCGTCAGGAGCCAACAACGTTTTGATGGTGGAGTCTAGAATGGCTGTGTATGGGTATAGGTAAGTACCCAGGTACTCGAAGGCACCCGGGCAGGGTGCACCCAGTGCGGCTAGTCGACCTACCTAGGTAGTTTCAAGTTGCGATACAGTAGATGGACCAACCGGAGCTACAGAATACAGGTATTCTGTGCAGGGGCCACTTTACATAGGTAGGAGTACAGAGTACCACATTGGTTGGTAGGTACTTGGCACATGGTAATTACCTTAGGTAAACTTGTCTATACGCTATTTCAAGTGCTTCAGTCACGTGCCCTTTACTGCGCATCTATATACAGAATATCGTACATGTTCAACTCCAACCTTTCCAAGCCTCATGCGTGTATCTTTGCTACCTGTTCTTTGTCCGTCTAGTTGGATGTTATGGTAACCTTATTTATTCATTTAGCCAGACAAAAGCTGAAGTTTGCCAAACGCGTATATCAGGTTTAGAAAGATACGCGGTAGTAAGTGTCTTCAGTTTTCGACCGATTTGTATTTAGTACGGCATACACAAAACCTACTCGACAGCTATCATCGCCGCCGAACTAACATATTTTGTCAATGATCCTCGCCCCCGGACGAACGCGAATATAGCCATAACCTCGACCCTCACTTTCTTGGTCTGCCCACCAGTCCTGGGTCGGGCGGTACTGGTATTTTATAAATTCACACTGTGGATCCCGCCGCCGGGCTTGAAGACAAGTCTCGTGGAGATCATTGAGACATTTTGTCCCACGGCCCCTAGTTTCCCCGTGAACAGGGTGCCATATACTTCTCTCGGGTTTGAGTTTATCCTCTTCGGTTTGCGGGATTCGGTCTAGAGTAAGTTCGGAAGGCTTCCCGATGGGTTTTGTTCTTAAGGTCATAGAGGACATGCCTGCACTCCATAGCCGTGGATCGACCAGTGTCCACCTGTCGCGAATCCAATTCTCTTTGGGTGGCAGTTCTTCCCTACTGTTATTAAACATCTCTTCAATCCTTCGACATGTGATATCTAGAGGGTTTTCATCGGGGCCGATCTGAAGCTTGGTGCTGCTGCTATACCATACTTGCGATAGAGAGCACCCCTGGTAATGCTCGGCAACGCTTTCGTAGACAAAGTCAATTAACTGGCATTGCATATCCAGCAAGCCATGCCCGAACCTCTCTCTGTCGCCTGCTGCTATATCCCATATAAAGAGTTCAATTGAGCTGAATTTTCCCGTGAAAGCCATCAGATGAGGGTTCTGAGGCCGATAAATAGCAATCCATGGATGTCGCTCGTATTCCCGCTTCGGCATATACTCATCCCAGGTATCCGTTACAGTGTAGAAAAGCCCATACCATGTATTCACTTTTGCTGTGAACTTTGGAGCTGCCTTGAACCAGCCACTGAAAGTGTCAAAATGGCTTTTGTATTCGTCGCCGTCACCAAACTGCACGGCCATATTCCAATCCCTCCAGGACACAGGTTTCTGGTGGAGTTTCGCCCAATTAGAACCTGTTCTCCTTCTATGGTCATCCACCCACCGTTGCAATTCATAAGCGTTCCCCGCGCGGAAAAGACGGCTTGGGAATGAAAACGGTGTTTTGCAAATGGAATTTATCCATCCACTGGTGACTCCAGAGCCCCTGTGTGCGCCGATATCTCTGCCCCAGGCGATGTTAGCTTCGGTGTCTTGCTTGGCAGCTCGCTGAGTTAAGATGCCGGCTATATCTGGATCACTGCCTTCCGTATCGAAATATCTCGGGACCTCAATGTACCGATACGCCCGCTGGAAGTTTGTGGGATCAGAGCCGAGAACGTAAAACCTACGGAACCGGTCGCATTTCAATTGAGACCACCAGCAGAAGGCATTGACTAAGCTTTGCTCGTCGCTTGGGTCGATAAATTCGCTGAGCTCATAGATTTTACGAATGTCTGTAGACGAGCTTATCAGTCCTTGTCATAGATCATAATGTAGGGTATAGATAAGAAAAGGGATGTGATGAACATTATACAATACACCTTACCTTCGGTTTCCTCTCCGTCTCCATAGCGCTCTATAATCTCCTGAAACAGTTGCCAGGCCTTGAAATGATCATTGATATCCTGCTCACTTCGACCAGTCCGCTGGAAGGAGGTATATACATCATTATTATTCGGATTAAGCCCTTTCAGGGTGTTGTGTTCCTTTTGCTTCTCTTCCGTGATATTTCTTAGAAACTGAGGGAAATTGTGACAGGTTACGATTATATGACCAGGATTCGCCGCGTAGACCGTGAACCACTTCAGAAGTTTACACAGTTTGGCGGGTTCCGAAATGGCGAAACTTGGGGTAATGAGGAATGCCCGGCCATAAGGGAATAGCCGCGTCAGTCGAAGGGTTCCTGGTACACTAATAGCATCTAAATCCGAAGGATATTGGGGCCGCTTATTCTCCCCGGTGTCTAAATTCCAGAATGTATACTTCTGGTCCTCAAGTAGTCGCCAAAGATTCGGAATCTTCTCCAGTTTCCACAGGGTGAAATCAGCATGAGAAATGATTGTTCCTCCAGCGCCACTAGCTTGTATAGCTTCATGAAACAAGCGCCAGCTATTTTGCTGCTCGACTGTGAAGATTGGCCGGCCCGGTTTGTGGTATCCTGTTCACGACGTAATTAGTATATATATGTCACAACGTAGTGAATCGCTCTCTTGGGATTACTTACGTAGCCAGGCCATGAATACCCCAAGTAATTGTCGTGCTTTCAAGGGAATTAATAACATGTAAACTTGTTTCTCTTTCAATTTGTCGTCTTGCGGGAGCATCTTGTTAAAATCGAGCCCAGTTAGCAAACTTATAGCCTCCGTATCATTCGGTCGGTTCGGATATATGAGTTGGTTGAACGCCTTAGGTTCCTCGTCAAACGTTGAAGGGTAGGCCTTGAAAGGGATATTTGAATGATATATGAGATACCGTAGGAAACCGTCTGAGCTCGGCTTATTATCTTCATTGTCAAGCCAACCCCAGTCCTCACAGTCTGCCGGGTACACTAAAATCGAGTACTCAAGTGCAACTAGATGCAAACCTGTTGAGTTTCGTTGTAGAGATTGTGCGACATTTCTCACGGCTGTAGTGTGATATGGCAAACCAGGTGCGACTGTGCCAGCTGAAAGCCTTCTCTCAATTAGATGCTCTCTCTGGGAAGAAAAATGATACGACGTGCAAGTAGACGCAAGATGAAGTATCTCCTCGGACTTAAAAGCAGACAACCAAGTGGCCGGGTGTCGAGGAACACCACTGAAACCCGCCATAATCCCTTCCGCGTGCCCAAACTTGACAAGCTTCTCGATGGTCTGGGTTTGGCCTCGTTCTTGATACGTGGCTAGGGAGAACTTCTTCGGTGACACTGGTACTCTATTTTCTGCGTCTGGGGCTATAAAACTAGTGTTTTTTTCGGAAGTATCGACAAATAGGCCGTCCGTCATACTGGCGAAGCCTTCATCATCCTCTCCAGTAAAGCGGACGGATTTTTTACGCTTCATTTTTGGGACTTCCTCTGTACCTCCTTGCTGTGCGGGTCCCGTGGATACCTGAGGCTTTGATACGGTTCCTAAAGGCTCGAATGGCGGATCAAACGCCTCGTTGCTTTGCGGGGACTCGGCGGCGGTTGGCGAAATGAGGCTATGTCTCCTCGACCGGGGATTTTCTGACTCATTGCCGATAATGAAGTTAGAGGGAATCGAGGATAAGGCACCAACCGCATCACCCTTCTCAATTCCTCTTTTTTTCGCGAGATTCACAAGACGCATTTTAGAAAAGGCTTTAGGCGTTTTAGAAGGATCGGCCATGACATCGGCCAGGTTGGCTCTTTTTTTACGCTGCTTGCCCCCTGCGAACACATTCGTTGCCGAGAGGGCGGGTAGTTTTCGGGTTCTAGTCGCAGTAAGTCGCTTAGGTGCCAGAGTATTTGTCTGTGCTAAAGACGGAGCGGACGGCCATTTTGTTGTTGCGGATGGTTTATTCGCAGCGACGGAAGCGCTTTGTGTTGGCACTTTAGTAGTCGTAGAATGTTTAAAAACGCTACTTCTTCCAGCTGTGCCTTGGTAGCCGGTCATGGTACCACCACTCCCTTTGCGGATAGGCCCAGAGCTTGTCAACGAAGAAGACCTTTCTACAGAAGACTTCACAGTGGTCTTCGGGGGTGCTGGGGGTGCTGGGGGTGGTTGTTGATGTCCACCCTTTTGAAGAGTGTGTGGCGTGCTCGAGCCTTTTTTGGTCGCCTGGGAAGGCGTTCCCGTGAATGTGGTCTGCTTGGTAACTCTCTGAGTCGTAGATACAGGCTTAGGCACAGTTGTAGCCACTGGTGGCACTGGTGTTGGTGTATTAACTGAGGATCTTGACCTTGACGAGGGAATACTCGCATCATCAACCTCGCATGCTTCTTGTGCTTCATCATCAGAGCTAGATAAACTACCCTCGATAGGGGAAACCGTAGGCGTATCGTCAGTGTATATAGTCGTTGAAGGTGGCAGCAAGCCGAGCCGCTGGCGTTTGGCATTACGTCTTACTTGTCTCTTCGCTCGTTCCTCGCAAGCAGCTTCAAATGTCCTTAGATCGAAGATCTCGCGGTTGCCGGCTTCAATCTCGGATTTATTTTCGTCCCATTTGGCGAGTAGGCCATCACCCAGATTTTCTACGGGCTCCCATGTACAATATTCTAGTTTGAAACCCTCCCACTTGATGAGGTAGTGCAAGGCACTGGGATTATTTGGGTCAGGTCGGTCGGCCAGTATGTCCTCAACCTCCCATTCCTTCTCAGAATCATTATCTTCGACATCAGTGGAATTCAAGGATATATCATCTTCTTCTTCGTCATACTGTTGTTGAGAGGTATCCTCGACGTGAGAAAGAGAACCCGTGGGCGCCTTCGGCGACATATTGTCGTCCATGGTGCAGGTGACCCAAATCTACCAACCCGAGCAGACGCGTGTTGGGTTCCAAAGTTGGCAATATGTGAACACGGAGGATATTAGATAAAACTACCTAGCAGTCACAGGTGTCAATGTTACCTACATACATGTACGAGTATGTATGTAGGTAGTGATTGGCCGTTCCAACTAACACCTGTGGCGGGAGGAGGTAGGGACCACTTATGGTCTGTAGGGGCGAAAAATGGTGAGAGTACCTTAGGTAGGTAGATGAGAGTACCACCATCAACAACGACGACGGCAGAAACCGCAATTGGCTGGTTGTTACTACCGCCTCCTCGAAAGTGATGGATTACTCTTGTAAGTTACACAGATCTGAAATACGATTGGGGGAGTACTGGTCGGTGTACTGATCGTGGCTGCGTGGCTGGCTGCGTGGCTGCAGTTTATTACCCTGTTAGGTACCTACCTAACCTACAGAGTACTGGTAGGAGTGCCACTTCCTGATCGATAGTCGGATAGTGCAACCTCCAGGTACCTACTTACAGCGTACTTGGTTTCACTGATGTGGGGTGTAAAGTATTATTAGGTACCTAACCTACCTGTATGTCCCTACAACCTGTGTACAGGCTAACATTACTGGCATGCAATTTAACTACATACCTTGGGTACCTAAAGCCAGTCTTAAAAAGTTCCGATTATAAGGCTGGCGTGAAGCTATAACAATTTGAAAATTAAACACATTCAGTGTTGAAGTGAGGGTGGGAATATCTTCAATATATATATAAAATATAGGTTATATTAACAAATAGAACTTTTATCACAATTTCTCATAAAATATGTACCTATATACAGTGCGCAAAAACATTACATCCTTCTGTATTCTCCGTCTAAGCACTGTAGGAATAATTCTCGGCCAATAACAGAAATATATTCAAGGGTATACTGTATTCATTCATTCATTCATTCATTCCGCTCTACCATTCGACGCCCTTCGCGTAACACATAGTATAGTATAAACGCCAGCAGCCGAAACCCAGACTCAAACATACCTACATAAGAACATCTGCCAAACCAACGCTAATCCGAATCATGTCCTCGAAACCCGCTCGACCATGCCTCAGGGAGCCATCACCACGTCCTCCCCATCCCATCATCTCGTGGCCAACCGCCAATCCTCGACATCCTTCCAACTCCTCGCCTCAGGATCAATCTCCCGTTTAACCCCATGCCGGCTCCGACTCCTCCCACTACGCGCCCTCTCCCGCTCATTCCACGGATCCCAGTCCTCCTCGCCGCGGCGACTCCCCCGACTCCGCGCCCTGCTCCGCGGCCGCGCCACAACCTCCAGCTTCTCCAGGACCTCAGGCTCGCCCGCGCCCGAGGGCCTGCGCCACTTGCGCTCCCACCGCTCCTCCTCGACCTCGTCCCGCGCCCGCCGCGTCTCGATGCGCTTCTCGATGGCGTTGGCGCCCAGCGCGCCCACGGCGGCCCCGACGACCGTGGAGATGAGCTGGTTGCGCCTGTGCTCCGCATCGTCCCGCCTGTCGCCACCACCGCCGCGCTGCCGGTTGCTCGTGAGCTCGGCCGCTTCGCGCGCTGCGAGCCCGCCGACCAGCGCGCCGAGCACGCCGACGCCGAGCCCCGTCGTCGAGTCCGTGAACGTGCCGTCGACGAAGCGCTTCGCCTTCTCCAGCGGCGACCGCGTCCTGCCGTCGTCCGAGTCCGCGCTCTCGCCGTACTTGTTGTCGCCCCGCTCCCGCGCCCCGTCGCGTGAGGGGTCGATGGGAGGCGCTGCGGATCGGGGCCGCGAGCGCGACTCGGAGACGCGCAGTCCTGCCGATGGCGAGCGCGGCGGGTAATATGTGCCTTGCGGCTCGTAGGTCAGCCGGGCCTGCGGTTTTCCGTTATATGTCGAGTGGCCAGGGCTGGCAACAGGGTAAGCGGGAGGGGCCGCCGCCCCGCCGGAATATGTGTAGTAGTCGGTTCCCCGACCACGAGAGGGATGCCCGTCGTCGTATCGCGACATTATCCCTTGAGTGAAATATGACGAAGCCAAAAAATGTTGTAGTAAGTATTGTAGACTGATTGACACAGACGCTCTGTAGATTTTTGACCCTTGGAGGTTTCTTGGGAGGAAGAAATAGCCGCGAACTTGGGAATGGTGGGGTGACTAGGTATCGCCCCTTGTGACCTCTTCCGTCGGGACGGAAGATGCGAGATGCGAATGATGGTATGTTCAGCTGCGTGATTCCCAGAATGTCTTAGCCCGCTCTCCCTTTCTAGACAGGCTGCCCACAGCTGTTATAGATCTTAATGGGCTATGCTTCCCGAGGGCGCAGTAGCGAAGTAGTGGGTATGTAGGCTAATGATCTAGACTCATAGAACCGCAGCAAAGGGCAATGTCAGGTAGCGAGCATGCATACATACATACAAGAACTAAATAAATCAGAGCTTCAAAGGGAAATGACCGAATGAGAGCAACAGCGACTCTTATGAGAAGAGGTTGCCACAATATTGCCTAGGTTTTTAGGTACCGTGACGTGACATTTGCTTATGCCCAACCAGCACGACCCGGGCTCCCTTAAGGTACGATGATGAAGCAACCCCACGCCCGCAGCCAATATTTCTATCTACATCGAATAGGGAGGTATGCGTATACGCATAGAATAGAAGCCAGAAGAAGAACCCCTCATGTTAAGCTGCCATAATACTACTTTACTACTTACAACCTCGGTTAGGCGCTCATCGAGGGCGCAGCCGATAGCACGGGTATGTCGATGCTCTTCATCCGTTCAACGCATATTGGTCGGCCGCCTGTGCGATGGTGGGGTGTGATGTCACAGCATGAGAGCAGGCTAACTGCAACTGGTTCGGTTGTCCCCGGCGTCGTTCATAAACGCAGGTGCATGTATGTACGTACTGTATTCTAGGCACACGTGTTTTTCAACAAGAAATGATTCTTTGCCACTTGTTAGAATAGCGAATGAAAAGGAAATATTGGGTTATAGGGTAATTCATATTTATTCGCTCTAGTATTAGACGTATCAGACTAGGTATTAGATCGATACGATGAAGAAAAGGAGGGCAGATTTGTAGATCGCCTATGTACTTCCTCGAACCCCGCCTCACGTTCAACAACGTCTAAATACCTCTAGGCTTAAGGGCCAAATTTCCTATTATTCGTATCACGGCGAGTATCACCAATAAGTTTAGAAAACAACATACACTCTCAGTGTACCTAAGCAGTCAATTAACTAGACTATCTAGCGTTTAGGCGACAACGACTCTCGGTCAGGTCATGTCACTCGTCATCTACAAGCTTTTCCGTCCAATCTCCACGAAGACCAAACCGTGCCGTAGTCAGTACCATCGTGCATGCCAAAAGAGTCGACAAGAAATTTGCCCCTTTCGTATCTCCCTCTCCCTCTCCCTCTTCTTCTCCTTTTTTTTTCTAGTTTTCTGTTATTTTCTTTGTCGCGGAAACATTACGGTCCACTCAGACCATCGGCCACATAACTGTGTGGCTATCACAAAGTAGAAGCAGTGCAAAATGCAAAGTCAGTCGAAGAGAATTTACTCAACTCTCGGCCCTGGAAATTTTACCAATTGTTGAAATGTCGAGATTCGACAGGTAAGCTCTTCTGAACAGGAGCAGTGAAAGACGAAGCAGACAGTCGACGAAATGATCCTCGAACGAGTCTGACCTCGATAGGGTAGGAAAGGGGGAAAGCAAATAACTCCATCGAGCTATACAGTTCCATCTTCTTCTCACTCACCTCGCCATAGATGAACGAGGCGAGAGCAGGTGCAGTATCCATTACCAATCAATATCCGATAGAGCAGTGACACAGCACATTTCTTATCTGATGAAAGGCACGAGATGAACAAGGCCACACCTTCACGAGTTGTGATACTTGGAGGATGGCATGGAAGATGGGGTGAGAAGGGTGCAGTGAAAGGAAACAAAATTTGCAAAGATGGCTTCAGAGGGCCCGAGAAAGTAGAGAACTTGAAGGTTGAAGCAGAACAACAAGTTGCGGGAAAGAAATCATCCACTTGGGTATCGTGCTATGCTGAACAGGCACTTGCGGAAGAGATGAGTCTGATATCAATGTTATCGAACTCACTGGTGATTACCGGAACGGGATCGGCCTCGAGCAGCACCATAGGTCTTAGCAGACTCAGCATTGTCACTGAATTGACGCTGCTGATTTCTCATATCACCATGCGGGTTACCAGCATTTGCCATCTCTTCGTCATAGCGGCGTTGCTGGCTACCTTCGTCTTGGAAACGGACGCGCTGTCCGCTACCATTGCTGAGGACGCGACTGTCGCCCTGGCGTCCTGGAGGTGCCTCGGCCATGACTCTACGTCTCTCAACGGCAACCTTGAAGAATTGGGCGACTTCTTCCAACGGTCTCTGCAAGGACTCCGGGGAGCCAAGAAGTCGCAGCAAGTTCTGGGCGTCAAGGACCTGCTTTGCGATCACACTATCTAGTTGGCAGAATGTGCGAATACGCATGGATCGCGCGTTAGTTTTCATGGCGAGCAGCAGACCTGTGATAGCCGCCGGGCCTTCTGCATGCAATGGCCCATAGAACCGAAATTCATTGATGTGCGCCATGATTAGATCAACTTGAGTCTCGAGATCGTAGCGGAAGCCGATGACCTTCGGGCGGCCCTTCTGGGCCCATGCGTTAGCTACGCGACTTAGCTTGCTAGCGTCTAGGCGGCCACCGTTGAGCTGCGTCCTGACGTATGCGTCAAGTGCATTGTTAAGGTTATACTCGAGCTCACAGTACAGAAGACTTTGCTCGCGGGCATCGAGAGAAATATTGCTGCGGTTGACAGCGCTGGCTCTAGTGTGGCGTGCTGGCTTAAGCGATGTGGTCTCAGCCTACGACGGAAAAGGTGGAAGTTAGCTTCTGTAATGTTCCAACAACAGGAAATTATATCAAATTTGGATGTCTCTTACGATCTCACGAGCCTTGCGTTTCAGGCTCTCCAGAAAACCCGTCTTCTCCATTTTAGGCTTCGTCGTACCTGACGCCGCCGTGTCCTCAAGCCAACCATGTTCACCGAAGAGCGTCTTCGCCCCTCCCTCTACACCTGCTGGAGCACCACTCGCTTTCATGATGAATGGGGTCAGCGGTGAGAATGGCGGAGAAAGTGTCGCCATCCCGATCTGTGCAGGCAAATGATTCATCGTCGCACTATGACTGGCACCTGAAGATTGGCGGCTACCACGATGAATATCATTCATTGTAACAGACCTAGTCATGCGTGATCTCTGGCCGGGAGGGTTTCCAACACCATATTCACTAGCCGTATATATAGAACTACCAGAGAGCTGGCGGTGGCGCTCTTCTTTATCTTGATCCTCTCTAATACCCAATGTGCTTCGAGAACGCACGCGGTTGACGATGGGTGTGTCTTGGGCAATGGGATAGTCCACAATGGGAAGGTTGTCCTCGTCAGTATTATTTTCGTTCATGAACGTATCTTCCTCCCGAGTTGGGACCGTAATATGGACCGAGCCTTGCGAGGCGGTGCGAATAGGCTTTAGGTTCTTTCTCCACTCACTGTACAACTCAAGAGGGTCGATGCCACGCAAGCCATCGAGATTTGGAATGTTCAGAGGGCTAATTTTGGGTGGATTCTTAAGGCGGTCATCATACTTCGACAAGTCGATGTTTGGTTTAGGGAAGCCAAAGTGCTCCGCTTTCGAAGACTTGATTGCAATATGCTTAATCTCGTAGCGATTGGAGCGTTGAACCATTCCAACATGCACCGGGTTATTTAGATCCAACGGAGGGGGACGGTGTTTTGTCTTCGGCTGGGATAGAGAAGGTTGTGTGGCCGAAGTACTAACAGGATCGTTAGCTTGCTGTCCTGGGTGATTGTGACGAGTAGGTAGTTGAGCGGGAGATGACTCCACGCATTTCTGAATTATATTTGTCATGGTTGTCATGTTACTCTCACGGCCAGTGTTATCGGCGCACTCGTCGTTGCCGTCGTTGTTTTTCTTGGTGGCCTCCTGAACCGGGGATAGTTCCAAGTAGGACTTGTCATCACTATCAATAAATTCATAGCGACGTTGCATTGTGCGTCCACGGTCGGTAGATCTAGATCCTAGACTGCCATTCGGGACAGAAGGAACAGGATTGGATGCTAACTGGCCAGTGCGAGGGTCTCGACTGCGGCTATGGTTCTCTGGAGCTTCGAAGGGCTGCTTGTTCTGAGACTGAGAGCGAGAACGCGAGCGCGAGTACTCATCTGTAGCCGTAGATCTAGATCTATATCCCCCCAGGCTATTCTGGCCCTCCTTGCTGTTGTATTTGTTTCCGTACCTAGACTTTCGATCAGAACCTCGGCTCGATTTGTAACTTCATTGTGAATATAGGGTAACTTACATGGTACCTGGTTGACTCTTTCCAGCTTGGTTAGAAGTAAAGTGACCAGTTGCGTTGTTGTCGTTACCCTCGTCTTTTGGTTTCTGGGGAGGGGAGAGAGTAAGGTTTGGCTTGACTATTCTAATCGAGCTATCTCTAGCTTCTAGTGAACGCAGAGACAAATCGGAGTCCTCGAGTGGGAAGGATGAAGAAGAAGCTGGAGAGTGCGAGGCAAGGGGATAGTAGGGATGCGATTTGGGATGGGAAGATGGAATCTGGGAGCCTTTCATTGCGGAGTGAGCTCCACCTACAGATAAATTGATACCTGAATCGTGAGGTGTAGATAGCTCAGATATTCTACTGGCTGAGGAAAGTGTGTTTGGGGATGGACAGATGATACAGTAGTTAGGTTGATCAAGAGTGCTCTGCTTGTTGGGTAGATGAGGAGGGGCAACAGTGGTAGTGTTTTTGAGGCAGCTACTAGCTTTTCCAGCCAGAGCTCCAGACACTGTAGCTGTATCTTCAATATGTTAGTGGCAGAAGAAAATGCAATAGATAATGTATGTTGCAGTAAACTTCTTCAAATGAATAGTTCATACCTTTGTGCTGGGAAATCTGGTCACGGTAATCGTAGTGTGTGACACCTCTGTTCTCTTGGTTGTTGTACTCTAGGTGGGTTGAAGAGATTCAAGTCAGTAGGTTGAAGAAAGAGTGGGAAAGTAGGCAGGAGGCCTTGCTTGGCCATAGGTAAATATTTTTAGAGCAGTGTATTGGAGTGTGTGAATATCGGCGGAGTGAGTGCACATACCAAAGGCAAGCACATTAACTCGGGCCCCCTCAGTTATTCCATGTGGTGGGGAGCCATCAGAGAATCGGCGATGTGCTAGGCGGCTTTGGTTCTCTTCAGCTGCTCATGATACTTATTAGTTACAACTCGTATTGTTCCGATGCCAATGGCAGTAAATGTATCAATTTTAGGGCTGGGTCTTCGATATTATCACTCGGCACGGCTGGACTTACCACAGATCTCGCTGCGCGTTACAAGGCTTCTCAGAATCTCTTCTTGCTTTGGGTCTCGACGAATCATGGGAATCACTCTCCCTACTGGTTCTAACACACTAGTTAATCTTATTATTATTCTGGTCGAGATAGTTAGGAGTTACTACCGGAGAACTTACGATCCAGTTGTCGAGGGCGATCCATTTTGCGTGCATTGGTGGGTATTAGGTGTTATGTTGGGATTGCAGAGAAAAGAAAGCAAAACAAAAAGGAAATAGAAAGGATGTGGGCGATTTAAATATATATATATATATATATATTGCGATGGTGCAAGAGCAAGTTTTTGCCTGACAACCAAGACCCATACTTAATTGGTATTTGTTTTCCATTCAATAGCTTATCGTATCTCCCATGCATTCATTCACTTCCTTCCCTCGTTTCCAGCCACCACTAGCGTTGTACCTTAGAGGCTGCAGTATCTCCCCGGTTACCCGGTGGGACACTCGACGTGAATTAGGGATATCAGTTCTGAAGCCATAGGCCTCTTGTTGTAAATTTGACAATACCAACTCTCGGGGGCTCTCATTATTATTGTTGGTATTTGAATCTACCAGGCTTGTCTATATAATGGTATCAGTGATAGCTAATAATAAAGGGCCTAACTAGATAGTGATCTGAACAGTCCTCACGCACATATAAGGACTAGGAACAGTCTAGCTAGGATTGGCTAACTTCCAGTAATTATTGCAAGTGACAAAATGGGCATATGAAGCTCACCATGCAGTTATTAACAGAGTTGAGTGCCCTCTGTGCATGTTCTGGCCGGCATGTAGTGCAATCATTAACTGTCCCAGACTAGTCAATTGAAACTCGTTGAATAATAATATGCCACCCTAACAATTTCTGAAAGTACATGGGGAATAAAACTAGCCAAAACAATAAATTAAATTATCGATAATACGCACCTGTTGCAAATTCTCCTGGTCTCTCAACAATTGTTGTTTGTCGGTTTGTCAGAGGGGTGCACGCATTATATTCTCCAGCTTGTATTGTAAATTCAACATTGTTGAACAACTGGGCATCTCGACTAAGTTCCTCATGCCTAAGACCACATTAGTAATCCAAGAGCTAAATTGTATATATAGATCATATAGTTGACCTTGCTAAAGGAAGTTTCCTTGAGATGCCTGGTGTTTCGTAACCTAATCTAGTTGGCATATCTGCTGTATATGGAGAAGAGATGGGCAAATATTGCGCTGCCATGTCGTTACTCGATCTAGATAAGCTTATTTTATGATGGCTGTCACGTGTTGAAGCACAAGCCGTTCCTTCTGTCTCCCTCTCATAAGCGAAGACTCTGCCTCTCCGTTTGGATAACTGCTGGCTCTTAACATACCCACTATGTGCCGGAAGCTTGGCGCCCCGTGAGAAATGATCTAGGTCAAAATTTGGATTCTCTGGAGCGGGACCTTCCAAATCAAATCTCCTGACTGTTATGCTAGGATCTTGTGGGTTCCATTGGTAGTCGAGACCGCCATCAAAACCAAGCTGTGGTGTAAAAGGCCCACGGAATAGCCACGAAGAAGTTTGATTCAGCAAGCCTACATTAGCGGCTTCTACAATGGTTTCCGTGGCCTTGAACTCGGCTGTCGGCATCTGAGATATAGGCAAGTTCGAAGGCAAAGTCTCCCCATTGTCAACGATGAGAAACTTTCTGGCAAATATCGCATGAGGTATCTGGCAACCTTCCGGAAAGGGAACGGACATAATTCCGCAGTGAGCCTGCTTGTCCTTGAATAGGGAGCTAGAGTTAAATGGGAACGAATTGGGCATCCAACTTCGCCGTCTCTGTTCTACTTCTGGCTCCTTTTTCTGTTTGCCCAGTTTCTCGACAAAATTGCCAATGATGCTGATATTTGATAGCGAATGGCGTAGTCGCTGTGACCGACTGGCCGAGCCCACGAAAATATCTGTAGTCTCAGGCGGGGATGTCTCACTCGGGCGCTCTAAAGAATTTATAGGGAGTTCGCGTTCTTCTACAAGTTTTCCTGTTGCTCCATAATCGGTATCCCATTGCATTTCATGGAATTGCTTCGGATTCGGACTACGCATGGGGCGAGTTCCGTCAGATCGGGTAGAAACGAATAAAGTATGGTCAATGAGCCAAGCCTTTTTGTGCCTTACACAGCTTGGATCTACGTAGTCTCGGTTTGCGAGGGGGCATGAATCGGAGAGGACAAAACGATAGCGGTCGGCATGTTCTAAGCGCCAGCGTAAAAGTTTATCGGTTGGGACAATAGAAGATGTGATGGTAGTCATATGAGGAATATGCGGAAGTTCGAGGTCAGCCTGTGTCGAGATTAGTCTTTGAAGGCTCTTTTTACCAAGTTGGAGCTGAAAACAGACATATCTATACATGTGATCGTGTCGCCACCGTTGAAACGCAGCTCCAGGATCATCAGTATGTTCACAGTCTACTTCAATGAACTCATACAGGACACCGCCGGCCAAATCTAGGTTTTCGTCGCCGAGATGTTCCCGTAATATTAGAAATATCTAAGAGTAATCAGCATCCTCGCGAGTTTTGCGAGTCGTAGCCAGACTGACTTGCTGTATACCATCTTTGTACTGAAAGTTTCTGGGAACGTGGGCACAAAACCGCACGAGTACATTGCGGCACTCTGGCCTTAGGAGTCAGCCATTGAATAGAAGGTCTTATAATACAGGACCTACTCTCCTCGTCATATCCTGATCGGCTGAGGTTATGAGGGCCGGAACGCTTTTGAACTAGATCGAACGGCTTCCATTCGCAATCAGACGTTGACAGAATAGTTGAAAAAGCGGAAGAGGCCGAATGGTTGAGGGCATCACTGCGATTAATGGGCGTGCCTCGCGTATCCGGGGTACTAGTAATACGATGACGTGGATTCATGATGGGGAGTTACTTAGGTATTTTACGATAGTTCATTTATTGTCCGTTCATGCGAAAACCCAGCAGATGGATCCAGAGTCAATAAACCCTTTTTATAGTTAGGTACCTAACTAGGTAAGTGCTCGAACGTTGGAGGAGATCGCCTAGTGAAGCATTGACGGGAATGGGCTGACACGGAAAGAGATAAAGTTACCTAGGTACAGCTTACGATGAAAGAAAAGATCGCAATAGAGCTCTTACCTACCGTCGAATGGTTAAAAGTACTTCCTTCTCCGGAGTCGAATGAAGAAAGTCGCTTATGGTGCAGCTGCCCTCGGTTATCGTCACTCCTGCCACTTTCATTTGTATTTTTGCTGTTGCCAAAACTGCAGCTACGCCTAAGTGAGAAGTACCTTAGGTAGTAGGTACCTGGTTGCAATTGGTAGAATTCAATTTATAGCATCAAATGAATGAATAAACCACCCAATTTACCTACCTAGGTATGTAGATCATACCAGACAGCTGATCTTTAAATAAAACGCTCGACACCTCGCTGATACTCAAGCTTATAGAGTGTTTTTTTGTAAGGAGCCAAAAACCAGTAAGCTACTAGATTAAACAAATAGAATATAAATCACAACTAAGAATGAACATACAGCGCGATCTACCACAATTGTAGCACGCATATGTGATATGGCAAGCCTTCCATATTCGTGTTATTAAAGTGATGAGATAAAGGGAAAGTCCTAATGTTGTTATAGAAAGGGCTTAGTAGGAAGCTTGTTATAGAGATAAAAACAACGCCGTTAATACTCCTTGCAGTATTAACAGTATATATGTTAAATATAGCGTATGGGACGCTCTACACCTTTTGTATATATAAACTACTACATATTTCAAGTCTTTAAATAGAACTGTTATTTTGATTTTTATTTTAAATATATATTTTATATTAAACTTATTTTATTATTTTTAATAAGTTATAAACTTAAAATAGTTCATTTATATTGTTTTTTTTATTTAAATAAAGCTAATATTATATTATTTTTTTATATAATTTTACTGTTTTAAAATTTCTATAAAATTTAATTGAATTAATTGAAACAAATTTGTTAAATTTTAACAATTTAATTAAAACAATTAATACTATTTTGTTACTAAATTTTTAAATATGTTATTTTTATAATAAAAGTTTAATATTAGCTTTAGTTAACTTTAGTTAGTTTAAATAAGCTAACTTAGCATACTATGTTAATTTAATCAAAAAAGTATTAATATTTTTTTATTTTATATTTTTTTTATTTGCTTTAAATTATTTTTAAATAGTATAATTTAAGCTTTTAATACTTTAAAAAAATTTTAAAATTATAAAATCTTTTATTTAAAAAAGCAACAATATTTTTATTTATTAAAAAAAAACTAACGTTTTACTACTGCTATTATATTTATAAATATAAAAAAATATTTTTTTAAAAAACAACTTTTTTGTCGATTTAAGTTTTACTGTTTTTTAAACGAAAAATTTTTTTTTTTATTTTGCTGTAGAATTAATTTTAACTATACTCGATTTTTTTATAAACAATATTGTTGTCACAGACTGGCAAGGGGTGCAAGCCGTAGGCTTGCAGGACCGACCTAGACCTACTGTAAATAGGACCCCCAGGACCCCTAGGGTCCCTGGGACCCACCAGGGTCCACCTCACTGACCTGGACCCACCTAACCTACCTATAGGTAGGTTTGGTGGCCCAGGGCCCTGGCTGGCTTCCTTCCTCCGCTCGATATCGCAGTTTTCACCACCATAATAATACTATATATTGACCCCCCATGGCAATCCGTAGTAAATGGTGCGGTGAGTCGCGTTCCCTCGGCCGACGAGGAGAGTAATCGGAATTCCCCTCCCCCCCGTCTTGTACCGGCTAAGTACAAAATTTTCAACCCGATCGATCGCCTTGAGTACGGCCGGATTGGTTCTTTAACAGCCGCGTCCGTACAATATATTCGACCCGGTCCTGTACCGTCATGGCGACCTATTTATTTAGTACTCGCCGGTCGACCAACCATTCGACTCCGTTTCTTCAGACCTTGTTCGAGTGGATTCGGCCGACCCTCATTATACCCCCGCTAAACCCTATTATCGCTGGCCGGATTGGTTCTTCAACAGCCGCGACAGCGAGACCTAGAAGAAAAAACACACACAAGCGAATTTGACGACCTGGCCGTCGACTGCAACGCCAGACCTGTCGTACAGGCCGGATTGGTTCTTCAACAGCCGCGTCCTGTACGGTACTTCTGGCCTCTGGCCGTCGCGACAGCTCTTTCCCGCGTCAACCGTCGATCTGTCCAAGTACTATTACACTTTTCCCGCGGCACTCCCGCGGCACCCCCGCGTCCCCTGTCATCAATTGTTTAATTATCGACCAAAACGAGGTCGTTTTCCTTTTTCCCTGTTGTGTGGCATATAGGGCATAGGACCTACTTGTCTAGGTACACCTACGTACAGGCTGTCTTCTGCACATACAATCTCTACGGAATGCCTACAGCGCCTACGTCATAGGTACCTAACAAAAGGACCTACTGCCTACCCCACCTACCCCCCCCCACAACAGACCTTCGCGGACCTACTCACACACACACCTATTCACCTACCACCTTGACAGGTGGCCTACCTACCTACTTACCTGTCAATTCACCTACTTGTCAAGTGACCTACCTACCTGCCAAGTGACCTGCGGACCTACCAGGGCACTTGCCAGCCGGTCTACCTGCCAACCAGGTGACCCACCAGCCGACCTACCTCCTTACCAGTTGGCCTACCGACCTGCTTACCTGTCAGGTGACCTACTGGTTAGGTGACCAACCTACCTACCAGTTGACCTACCTACCTGTCAAGTGACCTACTGGTCAGGTGACCAACCTACCTACCAGTCAAATGACCTACCTACCTGCCGGTCAGGTGACTGACCAACCTACCTACCAATCGACCTACTTGCAGACCGATCTGTAGACCTACTTGCAGACCTACCTGCAGACCTGACTGCAAGTCAACAAGGGCCCAGGACCTAGGGCTAGAATCGAAGGTCTAGGATTGGAAGGGCTAGGAATAGAAGGGCTAGGATTGAAGTGGCTAGGTTGGAGTGGCTGAATCGGAGTGGCTTGGAGGACTAGATTTGAGTGGCTTGTGTGGAGTGGCTTGTGTGGCTTGATTTGAGAGTTCTGTTGAGGGCAACAGCTTTTTTATGTGTGTGTGGCACTTGTCACAGACTGGCAAGGGGTGCAAGCCGTAGGCTTGCAGGACCGACCTAGACCTACTGTAAATAGGACCCCCAGGACCCCTAGGGTCCCTGGGACCCACCAGGGTCCACCTCACTGACCTGGACCCACCTAACCTACCTATAGGTAGGTTTGGTGGCCCAGGGCCCTGGCTGGCTTCCTTCCTCCGCTCGATATCGCAGTTTTCACCACCATAATAATACTATATATTGACCCCCCATGGCAATCCGTAGTAATTGTAAAAAATAATTATTTACTTTTTTTAATAAAACTTTTATAAAATCTTTTTTTTAGTTTTAAATATGTTTTATTTTTTTTGTTATTTTATAATAATATAGATTTTTTTAGATTTAAAATCAGTATATTAAAAAGCTTACTATTATTATTACTATTGTTTTTATTATTACTGTTATTATTGTTTCCGCTGCTGCAACAGCTTATAGTTTATAAACAGAAATTTAAAACAAAAGCTTTAGTACTTATTTTCGACTTTAATATTACTGCTGCTTATATTAAAAACTATGTTAAGATTTTTTAGTAAAACAGCTAAAATAATAAATGTTAAAAACAGTATATTATTTTAAGCAATAGTTTTAATAGATTTATTTAAAAACTATATTAAATTTATATAAAAAATAACTAACTATTTAGTAGTTTAAAGTTATAGCTGTTTTTTTTTAAGCAAGTTTTAAAAGTTCTTTTTTATTCAACAAAAAGCTAAAACAAAAAATATTTTTAAAAAGCATTAAAATAAATAAAACAAACATTAAATTAAAGCATATACTATAATATAAAGTTGTTTTAAAGTTAATATATAAGCAATAGTATTAAATAAAATCAAATATAAAATAATAACTAAAATTTAAAAAAAACTTTAGTAAAAATATAAGCTAAAAAAAAGTGCTACTTTTTAAAAACTTATTTAAAAATAAAATATTATTAGTTACGGTCCGCAGGCAACCGTAGCCATATAGACCCACTTAGATCACAAAGGGCAACCTTGGTGATTTAGCATTCCTTTTGGGAAAGTTGACCCTGCGGTGTGGGTCGCAGACGCACCAACCGTTACATTATTTAATTAAATATTTATAATAAAAATATTATTAAATTTACTACTAAACTATATATTGTTTAAAAAAATTTAATTAAACTTAACAAAACTTATATAATTAATAAATCTATTTTGATTAACAAATTTTTTATATTTTTAAGTTTTATTTTTAATGTATTTTTTATTATATTTTATTAGCAATATTAAATTATTTTTGAATATAGCTTAAACAACATTATTATTAAAGTTGTTATTATTTTTAATAAAACTGTTATAATAGTTTAAAAAAAACAGCAAAACTAAAAGCTTTATAAAGTAAACTTTAGTTTGTTAACTTTTTATTTCTGTTAAAACTGCAATTATTACAATAAAAATTACTTTAAACTATGTTGCTACAAAAAGCATTTATATTTTGTTTTAAAAAATTAGTTAAAACAAATAAAATAATATAGATTTAATAAAAAAAACTATTAAAAAAAAAAAACAAAAATACAAGTAATACTTTTAAAAGTTTAAACTAGTTTATAATATTACTAGCAATAATAAAAAACAATTTATATAACTTTGTTTTTATAATGTTTAACTTTTAAACTAATAATATACTGCTAGCAACTTATAAAATTAGTTATTTGTTTTTAAAATTTAGCATAAACATTGAACTGCTAATACAGCTAGTATTTTTTATAAAGCTATTTAATAGTATATCTATAATATTTTATGTTGTTAATACTATATAGCAATTTAATTTAATAAAACTATTAAATACTGTTACTAAAAATATAGCAGCAAAACTAAAAAAAGTATTTATATTAAATTTAAGCTGTAATTAATACACTTTTTGTAATAGAAATAGCTTTTTAAATTTATATAAATATATTAAACTTAGTACTATAAATATAAACAATAAGCTAATAATATTAAAGCAAACTAAAAATTATGCTTTAATTACTGTAGTTAATAGCAAAAAAATTTACAATATTTTTTATAATGTTATATATAGTTTAAAAACAGAAGTAAATTTAATATTAGTTTTATAGCTTATTAAATAAAAAGTCGAATTTTTATTTTGTTAAAACAAAGTATTTAGCACTAAAAGCAAAAAGTATTTTTTAATAAAATAAACGTTTAAAAAACTATATTTAGTTAATATTTTAAAAGTTAGTTTTAATATATTTAGCTTAAATTTAAGTTTTTATTTTTATTTTTTTTTTAATTTAAAAATGCAAATTTAACACAACTATTTTAAATATATTAATAACTAAAACTTATAAATATTAATAGATTTAACTATAAACATACTTTTTTTTTAATAATACTGTTTATATAAAATATATATTAAAAACAGAATAAAAAAGTCATTTTATAAATGTAAGCTTGCTAAAAAAACTTATAAGCTTAAATTTTTATATATTAATTTCGCTAATATATTAACTAAAAAAAGTTATATTATAAAGTATAACAAGTTAATTTAATAAGCTATTATTGTTAATAATTTTATTTAAAAAACTTGAACATTTTTTATAAAATTTACTATTAACTTTATATAAATAATTTAAAAGTTTTTTAATAAGTATAAATGTTTTAAATAATATTGCTATTTAATTATATTAAATTAAAAGTTAACTTTTACTAGCTATATTTTTAAAAGCTTTTATAAAAATAAAAATATTGTATTTTTTTTTTTAGCTATAAACTAGTATTAGTAAAACAATATTACAAAAAGAACTATAAAAGTAATTAAAAAAATTGTTTGCTGTTTATTAATTAATGCTATATTTAATAATATAAATATTAAATTTTAGTTAATATTAATTAAAACAGCTGTTTATTTAAAAAACTTCTAGTTTAGTAAAAAAATCGAAAATAAAACTTTTTATAAAATGTAGTATAATATAATATTTGATTTAATATATTTACAAGTTATCGAATTAAACAGTTTTTATTTATTTAAAAAAAAACTCTTTATATTTAATAAAAAAACTATTAAGTATAAAATACTAAAGTACTAAAAAAACAGTATTACTAATTATATAGTACTATTTATTTTTAGCAAAGTTATTTAAATAAATAATATTATATTTAAAAAACAACATATATATATATTGCTAAAAAATTAGTTTTTGTTTTTAAAATTACTTAAAAATATAGTTATTAATATTTATAATATTTAAACTATAACTATTAGTATTTAAAACTTTAAAACAGTAGCTAAAACATTTATAAAATTAAAAAAAAAAAAAAAGTATTTTAAAAATTACAAATAAAAAAATATGTTTTAATACTGTTACTACAGATTTAAAAAAATTGTAGCAAATGTAACTATTAAATATATTTATTAAAAAAATAATAGTTAATAAATAAAAGCTACTTTATAAAACTTTTTTTAGTACTTTTAGCTTGAGCTTTTATATTATATTAGTTTCATTTTTTAATTTTATATTTATACTGTTTTTTAATTTTTTTTTAAGTTTTAGTTTAAGCTTTAAAAATTATTTAAGTATTATAAACACTAAAAGTAGTATTAAAGCTAATAAAACACTTAGTATAGCAAAAAAAATTATAAAAAAATCTATTATAGTAGTTTTTTTTATTTAGTACGTTAGTTTTTAGTTAAAAACTATTTAATTAAGTTAATACTAAATACTAGCAACAAATAGCAATTTTAAAAACAATTGTTTTAAAGTAATAATAGTATTAGTAAAATTTGCTTGTGTTATAATTTTACTACTAAAATTAATAAAGCTTAAAATATTTATATAAACTTATAAATTAACAAATTAGTTTAGTTAATATAAAATTATAAACAGTAAATTTAAATTTTTAATAAACAATTATATTTAAAAATTAGTAATTTTGTTTGTTAATAAAAAGCTTTTTAGTAAAAAATAAATATTTAAACTTAAAAAAAAGCTTAATAAAAAAATTACTTGCTATAAAGCGTAATAAATAATAAAAAACTTTAAATAAGTTAAAAAGTTAAATTATAATAAAACGTTTGTTTTAGTAGTAAAATTTATAAGCTATAAAGCAATTTTTGCTATTGCTATAGTGTTAAATTTTAAATTTAAACAAATAGATATTAAAATAGCTTTTTTATATAATTAAGTAACTAAAAAAATCTACATCAAATAATTTTTTAAATTTAATAATAAAATAAAACAAATTTGCTATTTAAATAAAATGCTATATAGTTTAAAACAGTTACTAAAGATTTAGTATAAAATATTTGCTGCTTTTTTTAAAAAGCTAAGTTTTATACTGTTTAATATTAATATTGAAGTTTTTATTAAAAGTTATATTTATATAGCAGTTTATATTAACAACTTATTAATTGCTAGTTTAATTAAATTAAAAGTTAATAAATTAAAACAAACATTTAGTAATTATTTCGAAATAACTGATTTAAAACTTTGTTTATACTATTTAAAAATAACTATTAAAAAAAACTGATTTAACTAAACGATTTATTTTAAACAAAATGTTTATATCGAAAAAATTTTTTGAAACTTTAGTATATAAAAATATATTTTTAATGTAATTTCAATAAAAACTAAATTTTTTAATTTTTTGCTGAATAACTATGTCGTTTTAAACAATAATTAAATATAATATATAAAAACTGTCGATTTACTAATATATATAATATTAAATATTTAATTAGATATTGCATTCTTTGTATTTTTTTGTAGTTGCTTTATAGTTAAGCTTAACAAAAATTGTATTATAGCAGTTAAACAAATATTTAAATATTTAAAAAAAACAGTTAATATAAAACTTATATATTATAAAAAACTCGAAAGTTTCGTTAATTATACAAACATAAACTATATTAAAAACTATAAAATTTAAAAGTTAATTTTAAGCTATATTTTTAGTATAAAAAGCAGAGTTATTAGCTAAAGTTTGAAATAACAAGCTATTATATTTTTATTTTTTTATAAAGCAGAATATATTAGCTAAATATAAGCTATTAAAAAAGCTATTTAATTAAAGCTATTACTAAAAAAATTAAATATTAGTAATAAAATTAATATTATTATTATTTACAGTAATAACTAAAATATTATTACTTTTATTAATAATTTATTTTATTATATTAATACTAAGTATATAACTATTTAACTAAAGTTTATTTATAAATAATAAGCTATTAAAAAAGTTAAGTTATAATTTGTTTTTATTATTTAATAAGTAATAAATAAACTTATTAAAGTTTTACTAAAAAATAAATTTTTTGATTTTTATAAAGCTATAAGTTTAAAGTAAATAAAAATAAATATAAAGTTATATATAAACAAAGCTTTAGTTTTATTATATAATTTAACTATATTAGTATATGCAAATTTTTTGATATTAAAATTTTGCAACTTTAACTTTTAATAACATAAAAAATTTATAACTAATAGATTTAAAAAACTAAAATTACAATAAATTATTTTTTTATTTTTTTTTTATTTATATATAATTAATAATAGATATTTTAACTACTAGCTTTTTTTACAATAATTATAAACTGATTTTTAAACTATTTTTAAATATTTAAAGAACTATTAATTAATAACAAAACTACAAATAATAAAATAGCAGTTATACTAAAATAGTTCTATAATTTATTTATTTTTTTAACTGTACTTTATATATATTTTAAAGCAGTGTTTTTTATTTATATTAGTAAAAAAAAAAACTAAAAAGTATATAATAAAATATTAAACACTTTTACTTGAAATATATTTAATACATTTTATTACGTAAAAAAAAATTGTAAATATATTTAGATTGTTTTTTTTAATATATTTTAAAAGTTCTAGATTAGTAACAACTAAAAAAACAAAAAATAGTACATATTTGTTATAGCTATTATAACTAATTTAACTAGTAATAAAATTGTAATGTTTTAAAACTGCAACTTAATATATAAAATTACAAAAAAATTATAAGCAAAAAATATATTTTAGAGCAAATAAAAAACTTTATTGTTTTTTTTATAAAAAAAAATCAGTTGTTTGAAAGTTTAATATAACATTAATAATATTTACAATAAATAAAATTTATATTTAATATATATAATATTTACAATATATAACTAAATATAATATAGTAATTAAGTTTTTTAAAGCTTTTTAGATTTTTGTTTTTAAAGTTATATTTAATTAGCTTATAAATAACTTTTTAATTTTATTAGCAAACAAAGTTTTTTTTTTTTTTTTTTTTTTTTTTATAAAAAGTTTTTATAAATTAAATTATGTTATAAAACTTTAAACAAAATATTAAATAAAAACTAAGATTAAAAACAGCTAGTAATTATTTCAAAATATAAAATCGCTATAAAAAAAAAAAAATAGCTATATATATTTTATATTTTTTTATTTTTTTATTTTTTTTTACTTTATATACTTATTTATTTAATATATATATATTTTGTTAAAAAGTAAAATATTTTATATTTTATACTTTTTATATTATATATTCAGTTTAAGTAAAAGTTTTTATTACAATTTAGAATAATTTAAAATAAGTAGAAGTTTTATATACTCTTAATTTTTGTACAACTGCTTTTTTTCAAACAGTTTAAAATAAGTAAAAATATTAAATATAGCGTATAAAACGCTTTATACTTTCTATATATATAAACTACTACATATTCTAAGTCTTTAGATAGGACTGTTATTTTAATTTTTACTTTGAATACACACTTTATGCCAAACCTACTTTACTATTTTTGACAATATATTATGGTCTAGTACTCGACAAACCTTCTAGACTAAGGTACTGGAATGGGACTGGCATTTTGCGGTCGATTTATGGACGAGTAGGGCTTTTGGCAGAAGAAAAACCTTCGACGATCGTCTGCTGCTCCGGCTCGACGGCATAATTAGATATTGGTAGAGCAAGACTTAAACTCCTATAGAGAGACATGTTAGTCTTCTCAGCCCGATCCTGTATTTGGAATGTGGGAGCACCTCCTTTTAAGGATAAGCAAACCATTTTCTAGGCTGCTACAGCAATCTAAAACCGAACGGTTATGAAAGCGTATGCGACGTGCTGATTGGATCCGGTCAATAACTCTATCAATCTACCCATAGGTCTCGTACTAGTATAAACAAGAATTGACAGGCTTTTAGTAGACTAGTTAAGGAATTAATACTAGTTAAACTAAATAGACAACGCGTGCTACTCGCATAGGGTAACTAGGCCAATTGTCTAATTAGAGGCGGGAACACACGAAAGCCAGTGGAAATCGGCGCCGTAGGGTATAATAACTTATAATAACTCGCAGGAGTTAAATCAGATGCCCGGCATGCTCAAGGCACTGGTATATTATGCTCTGGGCAATGTTGTAGGAAGCTACAGTGGTCTGTTTGATCTTAGTTAGGGGTAGGAGAGAGGTAGTAGAATGCAGTGAAAGCCTTTAGCGGTGTACATAGGCAAAACAAGTCAAACAATAGCTTCTTAACTTATTTTACTTGGCGTGATCGCAAAAAAAAAAACCTTGTTTGACTGACTTGCTTATTTCTATTGCTTGATTTGATCAACACATATCGAAGTTGCTAGATGTTATACAGGCTAGTAAATGGGCAAGTAAAGATGAGTTCTTATTGGTAGGTTCGTGTGGGTCTAGAATCAGCGTGCCAACCTACCCAGGAAAGGAAGCATTCTACTTTTCTGTTTTACCCCCAAAAAAACAAACAAGAAAAAACATCTACAATTAGGAAAATTAGAAATAGTTGGCAAGTATCAAGTCAAGTAAGAAATTATTACTTATATTTGTGGTTTTTTTTTAAAAAAAAATTGTTTTCCGTAGATTAGTTCAATTAATACTTTGCTTGTCTTCAGCACTAGTGAAAGCAAGGTGCATAGACAACTTACGAGCTATCTAGGTACTAGCAGAACACCAGTAGCTTTGGTGTTATTGTTACTCCATTAGCGCGATTGCTCGATAATTTGCTAGTACTTTATCGACTTGAAAAAGGCAGCAACGATAGAATCATTCTAGTATGTATGAGCTAAGTTAGCAGAGAGTTGGATGAACGATATGTCGTAGAGGCGTGAGTTGGGAGGAAGTTTATGCCCTGCTAGGTTTATTGTAGCTTACCTATGGAGAGGTAGGCAATGAACTGTACTATGTCTATATGTCAGGGATACTTTATCTATTGAACAATTCGGCTTTTACTAAACCAGTGTCGTAGTCGAAAATATAATTAAGAGAGAGATAGCTAAGTAAATGATTTGGTACTATGATAATAGTCCACGGCTAGCTGATTTCTGATGCCGCCTCTATATACAGAGTGTCACCCCTTGCAGATTGTACAAGATAGTAGGTAGACTTCTGAGACTAGAAGCCTCGGCTTCTAGAGACTTTCATAACAACTTCTCTACGTTCATGTGTAAAAGGAGATGGATAACTAGATAGCCCTGGCATGATTTTTAAGTTCTGCTTGAGGAGTGTGGGATTCTGATATCGAAATACGAGGCAACAGTTGATAGAGGTTACTGAACGAAGTGGCTTCACTGCGACCTGACTTGTGCTTGTGGTGCTTAAAATGAAGGTGTGAGCTTTTCAGAGGCATATCATGTTACCTGGAATAGTACAGCCTATCCTCTCATGCTTGCCAATAAAACTACAATATAAACAGTGTTCGTAATATTTTTATCTTTTATCTTGTGAGATACAGAGGCATAAGAGCAATGGCTAGTCATCTACTAGCCTTAGATTGTTTGAAACCATTATGCAAAGTAATCGTCTACACTGTTATGACATCGCTACAACTTAGTCATCTTTATTCTAATATCGCGCCATGGTATGTCTCCTACGGCACTCTGGGAGGGTGGCATATTTCCATGGTGGTTGATCTACTTCGCATTTCACAGGGGGCTTTTGTTACATCAAACAAGACGGACTGCACGAAAAAAGAAGACGGTGTCGAGAGTATTTTATTGAGACAGAGACAGATCTCTGCATGAGAAGCTGCATGGTTACTGCATTTCTTCACTACAAATACGTCTTGATGCGTCCTGGCATGCAAGAAACGGGGAACATGCAGCTGGAGGGCCGGCTGACAAGGTATACTTAAAAGGAGGGACGTGGCAAATTGGGCATGTTACTTAGGTGCCCATTCTCCCGGCTATGAATGCCGTTTGATGTATTCGTTGGCAGAAACTATGCCTTGCCTTCTGGTATTCTCCGCATGGGGCGGTGTCGTGTAACGGTATTTTCAGTCGGGGGGTGGCGAGTGCTCGTGGTGGTTGTTGTATAATACCTACGTAATTATAAGACCTATATAAGTCATGATCTTGCCTACGGTCTCTACCTCTACCTACATCCTTTCAACAATTTCTGTCGGTATGGACAGCGCATCTTAAACTGTCTTGAACCCTGTGGGGGAGAACAGGGCCGGCGGTGTCTATCGGTCGGTAGATGGGACGGCGCAGAGGACGTCTTCTAGGTGACTAATTCGCCTGTGCGCAGCTGTACGTATGTGCGAAATGCGAGCGAAAGAGAATTGCGAACGGTAACAAGCGGCGCTAAATACAGTAGCAGCGCCGGCGTAGAAATTGCCCACTTGGATCGTTGGGTGGGGTGTGATTGGGGGGAATCTATTCTCGTCGTCTGCAGTGCATAGGACACAGGGGGTCAGAGCTGTGCTGTCGCATACCCGATGAAGCTGCGAGTGCCACGGGGAACTTATCGACGACTGGCTGGTTGACTAATGTGGTACCTATAACATGTCCGACAGTCTCCCCTCGCGCTTGCGGTTTATGCGTATGATGCTGGGGCTCTCCCTGTGCTGGTGCACTCTTGATCGCTGGCCAGAGATTGGATGGGATGGAATCGCATGGATGTATGTCGAATGCTGAAAAATTCGAGTGAGCAGGGCGTTGTGCCGAAGATGAAAAAAGGCTTGGCGATATCGATATTTGAAGTTAACAAGGTACGCATAGGTACGTACGCAAGGTAAGAAAGGAAGAAGGGAGGAAAGTTTGCTTGCTTAAAGTCATCATTGCCATTGCTATTTCATATGTAGATAAGTACCTAGTAGATATGTTGGAGTTTATTCCTTTGAATAAGGTTTTGGATCAAAGAGCCTACTTGAATATTAATATTGAACCTCTCCAAAGAATGTTAAGAGTTTACCTACCTTCAAGGATTTATTGGCTTGGGTAGGTACCTGCATCTGTTCGTTAGAAAAAAGCGAAGGGTAAGCGCGTAGAACCTACAATGAGCCTACGTATATAAATTAGAGCTTACGGGTTCATTTCCAGAGTTTACACATCTAGGCACTCCATGATTTTCTATCCATGTCTACCCGGTATTCAGAAGGCGTGAGGTCGAATCGAAACAATTAATCAATCAATTTAATTCCATATTTGGAACAGGCGCTAGTAGTGGGGGCGACCGTACTGACCCACCAACGGGAAACAAGTCCTAGGTTGGGGAAACTACTTCTCTGCGCTGGTATAAGCAGGCGGGCTACAGTACCTACAAAGTTAGGTACCCGCCTGGACACTCAGTACCTAGACTAAGGTATCTAGTGGGCAGTGGACCCCAGCTTTTGGTGATCCCATCGGTCCTGCAGGGGACTGGAAAGGTCTCCATTTTATTTTCCAGCTCCCAACTACCTATTCTAGACCTGGGAACCTTTAATATTATTACAACAAATCAAGCTTGTCCTTCCAACATTCTGCCCTCTACTCTACATCATTACACCTGCACACAGGGACTCGCAATGGTGATGGGGGACTCGACAGCTACTAGCATCATGGATTTTGTCCAGCGTTATAGAGACTACGAGGGGTTTCGAGACGCAACTCACGAACTCATCAAGGCAAGTAAAGCGGTACCCTTGAGCCATCCCACTCCCCCCGTGCTCCCTCTGATTCGATTCGATTGTTCGTCGGGCTAACTGACGGCCGCCTTTCTCGGATTTTAGGATTTAATGATATACGCTGAACATACCGAGTCCACAATGCGCGCCGAGAATACTCGATTACACCAACAGCTAAGAGAGATGAATATGGATCTTGAAGATGCCACCAAATCGAGACGACAACTCCAACACCACCTACAAGGCCTGGAGGAACGTATGGGATATGTCTCACTTGATAACGACCAGTTGAAGGTACTGCCTATAGGGATACAATTCGTGTTGAGACATCACAGCTGAGACACTCTTCGCACAGAATCAAAACCCTTACGTGTTAGTTCTGATTGACGGCAATGGCCTAATTGTAAGCCGCATCCTACTCGCCCTACCTCAGATGGCGGCTCCCATCAGCTTTACTGATACCATTACAAGTTTCGTCAAAATTTCATCCAGCAAGGTGCCGACGGTGGCAGGAGGGCTGCCATCGAACTACATAACGCCGTTGCCACTGATCCCCTTATTCACGCCACCGGAGCTGAGATATTCGTCAAGATCGTCGCAAACCTGAGCGGCCTCAACAGGGCATTGAGACGCGATGGCTCCGTGAGCACCGAAGATGAATTTCACGATTTTGTTGCAGGCTTCAACCAAGCCAGTTTTTTCGATTTTGTGGATGTAGGCACCAATAAAGAAAGTGTCGTCTCAAAAGTGAAGGGTATGTGTACACTTACGTTATTCGACCCCTACTTGGAATATGTGGCACAGATAAGAGCTCCCGACCTAGTTTTGGAAAATACTATGGTTGCGATACAACAATCTACTTGGTTATCACCCCACTGCGAGTGGGCAGTCTACTAAATTAAAATATCTAGGAACTTGGGTGTATAGTTTGCTGACCATTTCCCTAGATACGGCTCTGTTTCATATTAAAATGAGTAATTGCAAACAAATCGTCATGGGTATATCTCACGACCCTACTTATGGCCCTATTCTAGATGAAATTATCAGGGGCGATGCTAGTACACTGAACCGTATCACTGTGCTAGAGGGATTTCCTACAGTGCGCCCTATTGTCTCGATTGGGACCGGCATTGTTAGGTTTCAAGATATATTTCGATCTGACAAGTTAACGGATAGACGGACGGTATCAAGTCATTCAGTACACTCCGTACAGTCAGGGTCTTCTATATCAACTTCAGCTTCTGGACTCCCTAATATCTCTTACGCCACGGTTACTCAAAAAGCTAGCCCACCACCACAGATTACTCTTCCGATACCTCTAGCCCCCAAAACTACGAATTCGACACTTCGTGTCGTCAAGCAGCCTCCAAAGCCATCCTGGAATCCTGGCCCGAGGGGCTTAGATGTGCCGATCCCCTTGAACGCCATAGCTTTGGAAAATATTAAGAAACGAAAAGACAACAACAAGCTATGCAATAATCACTTCCTTCGCGGTCCCTGCGCCAAGGGCGACGAGTGTTGTTTTGTGCACGATTATAACCCAAATAAAGACGAGAAAAACGCCATTGCCTTCCTTGCACGCCTCAACCCCTGCACCAATGGACAGGACTGCGATGTGGATAACTGCATCTACGGTCATCATGTAAGTGTAACGTTTTTGCGTTTTGGTAACAGTCGCCTTCCTGACTTGCTTCAGTGTCCGAGCGTCGTTAATGGCATTTGCACGCACCCATTTTGCAAATTCCGCCCTGAGGAGCATCCCCCTGGAACAAAAATTAGGGGCATGAAGGTTTAATGGTCTAATGACAGCCCTCTCATGTTCTAGTAGACATAATCTTCGAGGATGAGTGTCATAGAGGGACTTGCAGGTATCGCTCTTTAACGACGTAGGCTTTCCCCATATTGAGCGGCGATATGCATAAATCAATGGACTTCGATCATGATATATAACAATTAGCGAGCAGCGTGTGTTAGAACACTACTAATACCTAGTGGCGCCTATGGCCGAGCAAATCCATCTACTAGATCATCAGATAGTATGGGTATACAAGGATTGCGCGATGAGTAATGAAATACCCTAATTATATTTAGAGTTGATGCGAGGTGAAATATTGACCGTGATACGTAGTTGGTTCAAAAAGAAACCTTTTTTTTTGATAGCTGTAAGCTTCTATACCATTCCGCCTTACTGATTTTTTAGTTTCCTTTTCCCCCCTTTTCAATGACTAACACTTATTTCGTCTCTAGCAGAGCTCTAACTTCGATTTGGAAAAGACCTGATTTAGCGATCTTGGTATATACAAACAACATACATACATAGAGGCATAATAACCATGTCCCGGACGGCTAAGCTAAAACTAGGTACCAGTCAATCAAGTCCAAGTAGGCAAGCATGTATGTATACACGTAAATCACGCGGGCGCCGGACGAACTGCCACTTTAGCCGAAACCATCACGTACGTTCCCTCGCCAGTAACAAATCAAGCAATCAATCAATCGATCAAGTCACCTTATTTATTTCCTGGTTGACGGGCGCTAAAGAGCTTAGCCATAGATGATCTTTCGTCTACTCCATTTCGTTCCTCGCCCCGCGTTTCTAGGATAGGAAATTAAATGGGGAAAGGCGTGGCATATCGCGGGGAGATATATGATGTCTTGAAGGGGAGATGAGATGAGCCTTGTTTGCGCGGGGGAAGGTGTATATCTGCGGCTACAATTTATGTATATACGACCGGCTGATCTCTTGGCTTGACCCGAATTTGCGAAGCTGGGGGGCATTGTTTATATAACGCGCTTCGTCATCCCCATTGAAAACATCTATCGCTGAAGCAGACTTGGCATATTCTATATTCGTAAGATACAAATAGGAGAGCCGAAAATGCATTTCTCCTCCATCCTAGCAGCAGGCGGCTTTCTAGCCAGCATGGCTAGAGCGGCCACGTTGACGCAGGTACCGAACTATGGGAACAACGCCACGTCTAAGGCGCAGATGTGAGATATAGTTTCTTCTATGTGCTGATACTACCCGACTAATCCCATGATATATCGTACGCAAATGTCTGCAGACTGGATACCGAGAAGCACAACTGACACAAATCCTCTATAATAGGTGGGTGTACAAACCCGACAACGTCGTTGCCAATCCGCCCCTAGTCGTAGTGATTCACTCGTGCCAGTCGACAGCCCAGTCGTACTTTCAGAACAGCCTGATCCCATGGAAGGGGGGCTCCGACAAGAAAGGATACATCACGGTGTGGCCGAGCTCGCCAAACAGCGGAACCTGCTGGGACGTGTCATCGAAACAGTCGCTCTCGCACCTGGGCGGCGGTGACTCCCAGGCCATCGCGAACATGATCCTCTACGCCATCAAAACCTACAGCGTGGACCCCGAGCGTGTCTACGTGACGGGCGGCTCTTCTGGCGCTATGATGTCCAATGTGCTCGCTGCGACGTATCCGGAGCTTATCAAGGCCGTGTCACTGTATTCTGGCGTCGCGGCAGGCTGTTTCGTCAGCTCGTCCGGAGGCGTCGATCAATGGAACAACTCATGTAGCGGCGGACAGTCGAGAGCGACCGCGGACCAATGGAAGAAGGTCGTGTTGGATATGTATCCTGGGTACACCGGGCCGAGGCCCAAGATGCAGATATGGCACGGCAGCGCAGACTCTACACTAGCTCCCCAGAACTATCAGGAGGAGATCAAGCAGTGGACCGGGGTTTTCAATGTCACTCAGACGCCCACGAGCACAGTCCAGAATTTCCCTAAGCAGGGGTACACGACAAGTAATTATGGTGATTCCGTGCAGGGAATTTATGGCCAGGGTGTCGGACATAGCGTGCCGTCGAACTTGACAGCAAGTGAAATTTGGTTCGGGTTGTAGACAGCCATGGCTTCTCTGCGCCAGCAAGGATCAGGGCCTTTAATATTAAGAGAGCTGGGATCTATAGTGTCACCACATTAGTCTGTTGTATACAAGTTACAAGATGCTCTGTTGGGAGGGTAAGCTGATATTAGTAAATCGAGCTATTATGGCCGAGTTCAATATACAATAATGGATCCATAACTCCATAAAGAATTTAAACTTACTCACGATTTATGGACGTTCAGATACACATATATTCCACCGAATGACTTTTAGCAAATTCTTTAGGGGGATGGAGACTTTGACGCTGAATTTGATGGCGATAGGCCCGGCGCAGATGATGCGGGGGACGAGCCCTCTGGAGACGGCGCGGATTCTGTAGTATGTATCGCGGCTTTGTACAACAGATTGTTTCCAATTAAAAGTTGCTGACCCGTAGGATGCAATAGTTCCTGACCCGTAGGCAACTCGGCACCTGGTGCATATAGGCTTGCTGTACCCCACTTGAATTTGGCTCCATTTACCTTAAGTTGCCACTGACCGTCTTCAATCTCGATCTCATGCCCCAGGTCCGAAATCAACTTGAGGTCTGTTTTCACCCTTGGATCTCGATGTGTGCGGAACAGGTCAATATCGCTGGGTGTCCAGCTATCGTTATCGATGATCAACCTTGCAATTTGGACCTCGTCGTCCATCTTCATGACCATCTGAGGAATACGGAGCAGATGTCCCCATTCCTCACCGATCTCTTCGAATATTTGATAAGCTTGAGACGTGATCCCGCGAAACCACCAAGCGCCAGGGTTCATGAGTTTTACAAAACAAATCCAATGGGCTACTATGATTAAAATACGAGGCCTAAGTTGCTTCGCTAGCGGGAGGAGAGGTCTCGGACAAAAACTAAAGAGAGTGATGATGCGGAGATCCAAGACAGGACCGAAACCATGCTCTATGAGCTCCACTATAGTATTCAACGTCAGTCATCGCCACTGCGGACATGCTGCGAGATGCTTTTGTGATATGGGCTTTGCCAGAAAGGGGACCTTAATCCTCTGAAACTCAACTTCACAGGAAGAAGATGGCTATGAAAACCACTTACTGTAAAGCGAGCCAAGGTATTTGAGAAATCCGTAATATTCTTTTTGATAGCCGTAATCCGGATCTCCATGCTTGATGGATGTAACCATGAATAGGAGGTTATTTGGGATATACTGAGCTGTCTTCTCTATATCGATGGGAGGACGATAAAACATGTGGGCTAGGCCAGAGTCCTGAACCGCTTGAGGCGTGATGAGCTCAATAATCAAGCCTATACCGCGCCACATGGATATCCAATCAACGATGAAGAGGCGCTTTCCATTGGGATCCCGAAACGTCTGGCTACTCATCGCAATCGTGAACAAGGAACAACCAAGTAAAGCTGGGAAATCTTTTGGATCCGCTGTCTCAATGGCATTCCGGTAGCCTGAGAAGGCATTAGCCTGGTAGGTAGCAAGCTTATGATTCGGGACTGATTGATTCAGAGTGCGGAGGTGCAACGCAGAGAGGGCCTTCAGGGTCTCCATTAGAAATGGGGAGCGAAAGGCATGCTCGACCATTTTGACCCTGAGTGAATAATCAACTCTAGGCGAGTGTCCAGCGTTGATAGAGAAGGCCTGGTAAGAGTATGTCGTGTAGAACCACAGCATCTTCATGTCGACCACATCGGCTGCCTGCTCAGGCATAAAAAGAGGTTCTGCAATAACGGAAATTAAATCTTGGTTGAGATTCCGATCATCGAGTTCCCAGCACTCAGGCGACGGTTCCCGAGAGCGTATGACGAGGGGGGCCGTGGTAGCTACAGGCAAAGGCTCTGCCGCCGATGGTAGGACTGGCGGTGGCGGATTTAAATATACGCATTGCTCCTTTCGAAGGGTACAAGCCTTACACGCGGGCTTTGCTTCATCACACTTCCAATGCAATGTCAGTCTTGTAAAGGGGGAGTGTCCATGAGCGAAGATGAGAACGTGTGAACGTAGATAAGCAATACCTTCACTTTGCGCCTCTTGCACTGCTTACACCCAGCCCGGGACTTCTTGTGAGGCCGCTTGGAGAGATACCGTCTTCGAGCCTCAGGCTCACCTGATGCAGCCCCATCAACGGGTGCCGATTCGGTATGTAGCACGGCCGTGTTCCTTGTTGAGGGACCGGGGACGTCTAAATCTAATAGCTCATCCAGGTCAACATCATAGTCCAAGTCTGTTTCGTCCATCTTATGATGATGACGCTATGAATGAGCTGACAAGGCTGCTACGGAGGTGAGCGAGCGATTGGCCGGGAGAGCGTAAAAGATGGAACCTGAAGGAATGCTGCAACGTGAATTAGGGGAACACATGAGGAAGCGCTTTGATCATCTCAGCTAAACTCCTGTGTCTGAAGACAGTCGAGGGAAATTTCTAATCATAGTCTATCTAGGACTCGAGGAATAATGCATACTTATGCGTAGATAGGTATAGGCATCTTCTTTCGGAGAACCTTAGTGCTGACGATACGGATATTGTGATATCTCTAAATGAAGATGTAAAATGCATATAGATGGTAGGGTTGATGCATAAGATCATAAGAGCCGGGCGATGTATGACGTAAGATATGTATCTAACGGGGTTAGCATGACGCAAGCACGGATTACCGGCACCGCTCACATGCAGGCAGGTTAGGTACCTGGTACTTATGTAGGCCGCGCCGACTCGCGATAGACCGGCGCGTTCGAGGGCGCGCGAGGTGGGACTGTGCTACTTAGATAGATTTCCGAACTTTACAACCAGCTCAACCCACCGGCTCAGCTCAGACCCGGTCTAAGTATCTAGCAGATGATTTATGTCTGCTGAACCAGTGTCTCATATTCTCGGAAGGTCAACATAGGAATACTATAATAAGATTCCCATCTGAATTATGTGTTCCTAGTTATATCAGCACCAAAACTACCAACTCACATATAAGTGCTTCTAAAGCTGTTCTCAGCTCACGACGAATGCCTTGAACATGGCTTCATTTTTCGAACTACCCGACGACCTCCTGGCATCGCTTATTTCGAGCTTTCCCTGCCGCGACGCCCAGATCAATGCCTTGACGACTCTTATCCACCCCCGAATTGCGCCATGCCGCAATATCGTAGTCCATGGCACCGAGGCCACAGGCAAGAGCGCCATCATCAGCGAGCTACTACAAACCCTCGCTAACGACTCGCCGTCCGACTTGAAGTACGCCGTCGTCAAGTCTGCAGAGTGCGTCACGGCCCGCCATTTGTTCGAGAGGACGGTTGGCCTGGTCGGAGATGCTCTACAAAACGGGTCTACGCCTGGGCGCTGCGAGACGCTCGCCGCGTTGACGGCCGAGCTGACCAAGATGCTGAAATACATCGAACGAGACGCCCGCTCGAGATTCGTGCTGGCGTTCGACGGCATTGATCGCCAGCGCGATGCGCCGCCCACCCTTCTCCCAGCCCTCGCCAGGCTATCCGAGATCGTACGTTCTAAAAACACAAAAACCCTTTTCTTGCCATTCATCGCCAATAAATCCTTAGAATTGACCCGCTAACCGAGCCTCTTGCCTCCTAGATCCCCAACCTAACCACCATCTTCATCGTCACGACGCCCTCGCCCTCCCTCCTACGAATCTCCTCCCCGCCACACGTCCACTTCCCCGCGTACACGAAAGCGCAGTACATCGCGATCCTCTCGCGCACGCCGCCCCCCTCCCTCCCCAACACGACGGCCCAAGAAACCGCCGACCTCTGGGCGCGCTTCGCCGCCGCCGTCCACGACTCCCTCACGCGCCCCGCCGCGCGCACCCTCCCGCGCCTCCGCCAATCCTGCGCCGCGCTCTGGCCGCGCTTCACGGCCCCCGTGGCCGCAGGCACGCACAAGGCGCGCGAGTTCAGCAAGCTACTGATCGCCGCGCGCGCCTACTTCCAAGACGAGAGCGTGCTGGAGCCGGGGATCCAGCGGGCCAGAGACATCACATCAGACGACAAGCAGAAGAACCACAACAACAAGAGCACCACCGCCACCACCGACCTCTCCGCCCTCCTCCCGCCGACAGCCCGCCACCTCCTCATCGCCGCCTACCTCGCCTCGCACAACGCCCCGCGCCACGACAACCTCCTCTTCAGCACCTGGCACGCCGCCGGCGCCAGGAAGCGGCGCCGCGGCGGCCTCAGCCTCGCCGGCTCTTCCGCGCCCAGCGGCCCCGGGCGCGGCGGCAGGCGGCCGAGACACCGGCGCATCGCGCGCAAGCTGCTCGGCCCCGGCGTCTTCGTGCTCGAGCGCATGGTCGCCATCTACGTCGCCACGCGCCAGGAGTGGGCCGCTGCCGCCGGCGCCGACGACGGCGAGAGGCGCGTCGAAGGCGGCGTGGACGGCGACGTCGGCATGGCTATTGCCACGCTGGCGAGCCTGAGGCTGCTGGTGCGCGTGGGAGGGGGCGTCGCGGGCGCGGCGGCGGGTGTTGCGGGCGGGGCGGATCTGGATCGAGGAGGCAAGTGGAGGGTTAATGTCGGGTGGGAGATGATCAGGGGCGTGGGGAGGAGTATGGGGGTTGAGGTTGAAGAGTGGCTTGTTGAATGAGAGGGAATTAAGGAGATGAGTGAAGTAAGTTTGCCTATCTCGTTAGCTAGCATACCCTTGCGCGCATATTATCACTTGTCAAGCCTGGGGAGCATTTAACTATGCATTTTAAGGTATTATGATCACCATGCAGTTTATTTTAAGGCGTGATAGCATGTAGAGTCTATTCCGTAAGCAATCTTCATGAACAACATCTGTCTACAACACATTTTCTAGCTCGCTCAAAGCTGCTTCAACACAATCGAGAAAATAACTAAACAAAAAGGGAGCATATGATTCCCTGCGCACCGCCTACTTCTTCGTCTAGAGAACGATGTTCCTCCTAGATATTAGGAATGCTGTGAGACAGGAGACTCAAGAGCCAGCACCTATTCAGTAGTTAGCTTCGGCGACACTTTACGACACCAGCCAGGGGTTCGAACAAACTCACCAAAGCAGACCGCGAAGGGATGTAGATATGGGTCCAATTCTTCCTCCCGTTCCACTCCATAGGCGTAGTAAAGAATCTCGTCGTAGGCTCGACTCGTCCAAAGCCACCGACCTCTTTCGTATCGGTATCGAGCACGATCTTGTAGCTGCCGGCTGTATCGATACCGATGCGGTAGTCCGAAAAGCTCCGCTCGGGGTGAAAGTTGAAGATAAAGACGCAGCCGCCGCGTTCAAACACTATCACCTTATCATTCTCGTTCTTTAGGCTGATGTACGCCTGGGGGGCATGCAGCCATCCGTAGTGCGCCTCTGTCTGGTTCATCTGGCGATCGAACTCGTTGAGATCCTTGTACCGCAAGAGGCTGTCCTCGGTGAGATTCAATTGGCGTCGTGCATACCAGAAGGAGTTCTGGTTCCCCTCGCGCGGAAAGTCGAGCCATTCCGGGTGGCCGAATTCGTTACCCTCAAAGTTGAGATAGCCCTCACCGCCGAGGCCATGCGTGAGCAAGCGGATCATCTTGTGCAGTGCCATACCGCGAGAGATGACAGGCGTCATGGGTGATAGAGTGGACATGTTCGTGTACAGTTCTGCATCGCAAAGATGCATGAGCAGTGTCTTGTCTCCGACGAGTCTAGAGGAAGTTAGCTCGGAATTCTCAAGTGGTGTAAGAACTCACGCTTGATCGTGACTTTCGCAGTAGGCGATTGTCTTCTCTCCATGTCGCCGATTTGTGAGAGTCCAACAAATGCTGGCCATGTCCCAATCCTCATCCTTCTTTTCTTTCAGGATCTTGATCCACATGTCGGGAATGGCCATTGCGAGTCTGTAGTCAAAACCAACACCTCCGAGCGACAGGGGTAAGCAGAGGGCCGGCATACCAGAGACATCTTCTGCTATGGTGATACACTCGGGGTACAGATCGTGAAGCATCTCATTCGCAACCATAAGGTAAACTACCGCTTCCTCATCGACGTCGGCACCAAAGTATTCATGGTATCCACCGGAAAATCCCCTATAGCTGTTAGCCTAACGCTTTCCCTATGCGAAACACTCAACTTACGCTCCAATACCATGGTGAAGGTAGAGCATACTCGTCACACCATCAAATCGAAAGCCGTCAAAATGATAGCTGTCCATCCAGAACCTTAAATTACTTAGGAGAAATCGCATGACTTCGTAGTTTCCATAGTTAAACAATCTGCTGTCCCATTGGTCGTGTCGACCTTTTCCACCCTCATGGAAGTATAAACTGTCCGTCCCATCAAATTCATTCAGTCCGTCGAGGACATTCTTAGAGGCATGGCTGTGTACGACGTCCAGCAGGACAACAAGTCCGAGGCCGTGTGCGGTGTCGATCAACTCCTTGAGATCCTCAGGCGTGCCAAACCGACTGCTTGCGGCGAAAAAGTTATTCACCTGATATCCGAAACTGGCGTAGTATGCATGCTCCATGATGGCCATAAGCTGGATTACATTGTAACCTAGATTCTTTATCCTTGGCAGCATGCTCTTGGTGAATTCCTTGAACGTCGTGACCCGTAGTTCAGGGGACGAAATGCCAACGTGAGCCTCATACACGCGTAGGCTCAGAGGCTTTTTTGGCCTTGGGTGCTTAAAGATATACTTCTCGGCCTCGGGCGGATTCCAGAACCGGGCATCATAAGCAGGTGATACTGCAAGGTCTTGGGTAACGTATTTGATCCATGCTGGTAATCGATCGATTCGGACACCCGCCTTGGTCTCGAAGGAGATCTAGGTGCTGGAAATTAATATCTCGTTAGAGCCTCACCAATGAAAAGGAATATTTACCTTTATTTTTGACTTATGAGGAATGGCAGGCTGTCCGTTGATGGCGGGCACTACAATCTCCCAAACACCAAACTCGTTTTTCTTCATCGGATGGGCCTTGGTATCCCAGTTATCTATATTATTCACGTCAGCTCAGGCCTAGTTAACTGGCACGTGGGTGGATACAGACTGAAGTCTCCAATCAGTGAGGCCTCTACAGGATTTGGCGCCCATTCCCGATATGTCACGTTGTTATCCTTGTCTACGTTGAGTCCAAAGATCTCCGTGCCCTGGTTGCGAAGAACTGGTTAGCTCAAGATCTATTAAAGTAGGTATTTCGTATAGAGTAAACCTTTGAGAACTTATCAACTCCGCCTTCTCCTTCGGCGAGCTTCTTAATCCATTCATGGGCCTTCGCGTACCTCCTCTTCAGGGGCTCTTGGAAAGGAGACAAGTACGGGTCAAGCTTTATGACACCTATAACAGCGGAGTCAGCTTAGACGTGGTGGCATGACTCGAAAAGGGGTAATATGTACCTGTGCCATCGTTTGGAAGTCCCGCGTCTGGGCTCGACAGCAAGGTATTGGCGGATTGCTCTCCTGGGGCGGTCATTTTGGCGGTGATAGCTTCTGGATCTCGTTCCTCGAATGAGTTTGTAAATTGCCTAGGAAGCTAGGACAAAGAAATGAGATTGAAGACTATGGATTGTTCGGACCGAGACAATCTCAATAGAGGGGAATGGGCCTGAACGGACCTCCCTGGTTAAGCTCGCCACTTGCTCACAAGCGTTCTGGCTCGACCTGTATAATTGATCTATAGCGGGGCTGTCTTAGAGATTAAGCAGGCTTCTTCCACAGGCGCCTTTGGCCTCGCTAGGGAGAATTACGTGCAACGGAGCGAAAGTGAGTGTCTTTGTTGTTCCCTATATCATCAAGGTCATTTTACCCAGAAAGAGCTGTGGTATAAATGTTGTTTTTACTGTCTCAAGATGAGGGGAGGTAGCTCCAGGCGAGAATGCTGGATGACGTCGTGGGGCGACTACTTCTCTAGTGTACCTATCTTGTAGTAGGTAGATAGACATCCCTGTACCTAGCCGATATCTGGACAGTTCTATTTCTATTGATTGCCAGGTGAGGTACACGCTCACATAGGCTTCTACGTTCATACCTGCATTAGGTAGTTGGTTAACCAATTCTGTCAAGCCATATTTTAAACTGTATGTAAGATATACTTCTATCACATGAAATACCTCTACATGTCCTAAGCATGCTAGATGCAGGTGGTAGGGGAGAGCTTGAGCATTGGCCACCTCGACATGTTATATGTATGCTGATGGGTAGCGGACAGGAGTAGGTACCTCTATGTAGGTTACTGTAGGTATCAATACCTGCGAAATACTCTGTAGTACCTAACTATTAGTGATAGACGCGTATTTCAGCCGCTAATTCCCCGCGCTCTAAGCCCCGCAGCCCGTTGGAGCTTCAGTCTAGGCCTTCGGAACGCCGATTCAGGAGCCATCTGACGTGCCTTCTATCAACCTAATCTCTTACCTATCTGAGTAACTACCTCCCTAAGTAGGTAGGTAGGCAGTAATAACAGCAACCAATCTGCTTTGCCAGTTGACTTCGCGATTTAAAAAAAACTACTCACAAGCTATTACAACTTCATATATGCACCAACTGTCTTTACCTCGGAAAAGATGCTGCTTTGTTTCCCCTGACTAATCACCTACCCAGCTTTCTCCGAGACTCGAAGCGCGACTCCTCCGTACCGCCCGCGCATGGTCGTGGAGGGAAGAATTATCCCTCACAACGTTAACTCTGGTAGCCAGCCTACCTGATTCCAGCATGATTGCGAACTTCGCGCGGCATCGGGCCTCATGCCTTGCCTCTTCTGCGCCGAGGGCTCGCCGCAGATCGCTTTCGACAACTACCATCCTATGTACTACCCCCGGACGAACCACCAACTTCAACTCTGGTTTTACCTCGAGCTATGATCCGAGCGAAGAGGGCGGCCGTGGGCCCATGTTCTCTAAGACCTCGGTTGGAGTGCCTCAGTTCTACCCGAGAGATCTGAAGAAACGAGTGGACGAATATGTAGTTGGGCAGGACAGGGCGAAGAAGACCATCTCAGCAGTTATCTTCAACCATTATCAGAATCTACGGCGGCGGCAACGCGAAGAGGAACAAGAGCGCAAGAGGGAGGAGAAACTCATGCGCCAAGCCATTGCACGGGATAGGAATGCGCGAGAACGAGAACCATACCCTGTCGAAGGTTGGTACACTCCCAGACATGCGCCGAGTCAATTCGATGCTGATAGTCGCTTTGGAGATGATTATCCCAGCCACCACGATTCTATTCCGCACGTACACCAAACATGGCAACACTCCGAGCAACCCGCTGCTGATTTCTATATTCCCGAGGATATTGATCATGAACCCCCAGTCAAAATCGACAAGAGCAATATTCTTTTAATAGGGCCTACGGGCGTGGGCAAAACATATATACTTGAGTATGTTCAGTCCCTCTGTCGTCGGGTTTTTCTAAATGGAACGCCCTCGCTAAACATTAGTAGGACACTAAGCAAAAAAATTAATGTCCCATTTACAATATGCGACTGCAATTCGTTTACACAAGCTGGCTATATTGGACAGGACGTGGAAACATGTATTGAGCGACTATTAATAGAATCGAATTACGATGTGAAGGCCGCTGAACACGGCATCGTGGTTCTTGACGAGTTTGACAAGATCGCCAGACGGGAAACTATGAACGGGAGAGATGTGGGGGGCGAGGGCGTACAACAAGCATTATTGAAACTCGTCGAGGGAACCAAAGTTACCATAAACGTTAAGGATAATCGATCTTCTTCCTCCCGGTCAGCGAGTCCTATCACGACCAACTACACCGGCCCCGGATCTTCTTCTGCCACGTCCGGACCACAAGCGACGCCGCCACATTCGGGTAAAGTCGACACATGCACAGTTGACACGACCAATATTCTTTTCGTAATGTGCGGCGCTTTTGTTGGCCTCGACAAAGTGATTTTAAACCGAGTATCAAAACCAACAATGGGGTTTGGATCTGAACTGCGTAGCCGATCAACGAGCGACAACAACCAGGTCGACCTCCCGCCCAAGCTCTTCTCCCACCTCCCTCACCGCCCATCGAACGCCAACAACACGTCCAAGCTTACGGCCCTAGACCTCACAACCCCCGAAGACCTTCAAGGCTTCGGCTTCATCCCCGAGCTGATTGGGCGCGTGCACAACATCGTCGCCCTCTCCCCCCTCTCGCGCTCCGAGCTCATCCGCATCCTCACGGAGCCCCGCAACTCCCTGGTGGCGCAGTACACGGCGCTCTTCGAGACGTACCCCTCGAAGCTCGCCTTCACGCAGAAGGCGCTCGACGCCATCGCCGCGCGCGCCGAGAAGGCCCGCACCGGCGCCCGCGGCCTCAAGATGGAGATGGAGCGCGTGCTCGCCGAGCCCATGTTCGACGCCCCCATCCCCTACGTCCTCGTCACCGAGGCCGCCGTCCGCGGCGCCGAGAAGCCCGGCTACTGGGGCAAGGAGGGCCGCTTCGAGGTCCAGCGCCGTATCCAGGATGAGGATGGTTGGCCCGCCACGCCCCAGTCGCGCGACCAAGAGCCCGAGATCATCACGCTGGAAAAGTTCCGCGAGGCGGGGCAGAGCGGTGCTTAGCTCGTTTTTTTCTTCTGCTTTTTTCTCCCTTCTCCCCTCCCCTCCCCTCTTTATTTGTTTTGGTGGGGATTTGGAATATTTTATGTGCTTGGAAGAGCGGTGTTTCTCTGCGTTTGAAATGAGGACGGACTCTTGGCGTTGATCGGAACCTTTCGGGAACGGGTTCAATTCTTGCTGTTATGCATGTAGGCGTTGCATTCATCTACTGGCGTTGTGTCTATGGTGGGTTTTCCTCCTAACAACTCTTCCTAAATGGCTGTTGAATTGTTAGACAAGCTCATCGTTACTGGAGGGAGGAAATTATTCATTCTAAACCTCGTAGAAATAGGGCTGGGTTGAACTCCTGTGTCAACAGGAGCTTTTGGTGTTGGGCTGTACGCATGTCATGCCTGTGGCGCATGGGTTTTGGAGTTTGTATATATCATCATGGCCAGGCAGCATGGACGTAAATAGTACGATATTTAAATATGGTTGTTTAATACTGGACTTTCGTGTGGTTGTACGTAGTATGCCCACCCATCATTCACATCCCCTAGTTCGTCGGGGGTTGTTGTGAAAAGTGTGAAGATGAAGCTGAGTGAACCGTGCAGAAATATCCTCTTGTACATATTTACAAAACGTCCCCCAGTAGATTCTCCTTTCTCGGCTTGATCATCTGTTTATTTGTTTGTTCGTTCGTTCCCCTAATATCAGTCTACTCGCTGCCCCCCGGCTTTTGTTCCTTCCTCATCCTCATTTCCCTTGGGCCAACCGAGCTCGGAGGAGATTGGATGTTTGGTGATTAAAGGGGAGTGAGAATGCTCTCCGTATATAAGCCCCGCGCCAGTCTAAGATCAGCAGATTTGATTTTTTGTTGTACAGGAACACGGCGCACACATTGATCGATTTAGCTCGGGAAGTGTGTTTTTAACTTTTTGAGGGGCATCTTTTTTACTTTCTTTTTTATCTAATAAACAAAGGAAAGAGGATGAGGTAGGTTCATGATTGCGAGGGTAGGTTCGACATGATTATAGCGGGGTGGTTAGTTTAATATCTAGTGCTTAGGAGGCGATTGTACCTGGCCCTTTCCTGAGTATCCCTCAGATGAGAGACCAGTGAAAGGCTCGGCACGTTGGTTCTAATTGCGGGAGAGGAACGTCAGCGTATTGATACAGTGGAATTGGAAGGTGAGGGGGAGGAGGGGGATCCAAGAGAGTGAGATATATAATAGTATCAGGTGAAAGTGGCTAACCTTGAGGAATTCATTCGATGCCTCCTCGTACTCCCTGTTCATGGTGCTAGGAGCGGGGCCGGCAAAGGCGCGCATTGTGGTGAAGATACCCAGGCTGACTAGGACACCGAGGGCAGTGTACAGAGCAACCTTGCGGTTCTCATCGGCGGGAGGTTGAGCACGGGGACCGTGGGCACCGAAGGCAATCCAATAGGCTATCGAGAATAGGAGTCAGTCGAAGTTCTGTGAGTAGAGTTGACAGCCTCATGTGTGTGAAGCCCGTTGGGCTTGGCCTGCTCGAACTATAACTGCGGGTCCACTCGGGCCAAAGGACGTGACTGGTAGCTCCTCCAGGGCAATCAATTGACATATGATAGACGATGCCGTCCACCAAGCATGCCTCCAACTGTAGATAGGAAATCTCAGAGCCTGGGAAAATACATGTCGTAGCCTGTTGTGCACCGACTTCCCGCAAATCGAGAAAGGTCTTGTCACCTACCAGCCTTCTTCTCCTGCAGAGTTAATTCGGCCCAGTTCTCCTTCATACGGTCGCGCAGAGCCATCCAGAGCTCGGCCTGCTCGGTCGGAGGCATGCCCTCCCACCGCTTCTCGATGTTGGCCAGCGTAGGGTTGGAGATGGCATGAGTGGAGGCAGCGGCTCGGGGTACGACGACGGTGGAGGTTCGCATGCTGCTAGCCCGGAGGCCAGCGCGCAGCAGAGAGGAGGCCGATGTGCGCATCATGGTGGAAGCGGAGGAGGGGTCGACTGTCGTCGTCGTCGGGGAGAGTGGAGATGGGTCCAATTGAAACGGCCGGGAGGCGTTGGTGGTGTGCGGTCGGCCTGGACTGGGTGGTTGAAGCCGGCTGTGATGTTGGGTGGAGGTAAGGTTCAATCAATTGGGAGAGTCTTTTTTTCGCAGGCGCCAGAGTCCAGTAGGTAAGGTAGGTAGGAGCAGAAACGGAGAGGTCCAGTTGTTCGGTCGTATGATGGATCCACCCTGTAAATTGACAGAGTTTGATTGGCTGCAGGGCCTCCACAGCTCCTGCGAGCTGTCATCGGTGAAAGTTCGGACCAAGGTCGAAGAACTGCACAGCACGTCACTCTCATGTATGCGCGTAGGTTGCCCCTCGTACTTGGTAGATTATGTAGGATCTACTGTAGATACCCTCTATGTAGGCAAGTAGATAGGTGTGGTGGCTGGGATCATCTTGTTTCACTTTTTCACTTGTCACAGTCTAATGCAAATGAGTAGCTACCAATATACCTTGTTAGATATCATCTCAAGATTTATATTCTCTTGAATGATCTTCGCAGAACTGCTGGATGTTATCGGAAGGGTGTATAGTAGAGTTCAAGTAAAAAAAAAGCTAGGTATTCTATACACTGGATTACAATGTAATTGCGGGTAGCAAAGAATGCTTGTCTGCAAAACTAATGCTCCCCTGCAATTTGACTCGGAATATCTCCATATAATACAACTTGTACCGATGGCCCGTGCCATGTCGATTCTTTCTCCAGATTCACTGCGCTGGTAATTGTTGTGTATTAGCCAAAGCATTGCGTATCGTCTGCTTGTCCAGTATAGATGAGAGATACGAAGGCCGTGAAAATGGCTTAGTTGATGGGCCTTGATCGTATAATCTTAGAGATCTAGTAAATCCTCGATCGAGGTACGTCTCATTCTTGAGAAACTTTTGTTGATGAGGAGTTGGTGGGGAGGCTGAGCGGCTGGGGACGTCGACATGACTTAAAGTCTGTCCTCAATGGCCGTATGTCAATCTTGAGACATATGTACTAAGAGCTCGTTCACTTTGATGTTGCATCGTTAGATGCGGAATCAGCCTGCGGTCTTCTGTCGAGTGGGAACTCTGATTTTCTGTTTTGTTCCTTGAGAATTGGCTGAAAGCAATAGTAACCTTTATAAATTAGAGTCTTGCTCGGTGCGAAAGAGAGGTAAGGTTCATACCATTCCCAATGCCAAGTACAATGGCAAGGCCGAAGGCGACATAGTTGCGAGCCATGGTCGAGGTTGTCGGCAATTTAACTTGAGCTTCTTTTGAATTGGCCTATAAAAATGGATTTAATTAAAATGTCAAACATGTATATATAATTCAAGAACGAAGGATGTATGTAGATTCTAGATAGAGGCCAACAATGGCGGGACATGACTTGGAAGTTTACCTAAGCATATTGAAATCCATCAGGTGGTACCTAGAATGGTTAGCGGCTATCCGTTAGAATAGGGTAGAGATAGCCTAAAATCCATTAAAGTCCCCCCCACTATGTACCTATCTAGGTAAACTTCAAGACGCGTTACCTAGATAGATAGAGTGCACAGTCACGCGTCTGTGCTGGCACGCAGTTTCAGTCGTCCCATCAATCAGCAATTGAAGCAAGCCAAACATGACTACATGCAGCAAGTGATACCAGTATATGGAGATGCATCATAGGCGAAATGGCGAAATGGAAGGAGCTTGGCGAGGTGCCAGATTCGGACGACGAAAGCACCTGGGATAGCCAAGAATCCCTCCCTCATCCTCCAACACCAGCACCAGCGCCAGTGCCGCCAGCCTCTGCTTCTGCTTCTGCTTCTGCTTCTGTTTCTGCAGATGTCACAAGGGACGCTGATTCCAGAGGTACCATAGCGTATGGTGATGATGATAATGACAAGAGCCAATCTATTTGGGATATCCCATTTTCATCACAACCTTCCGCCGGGGGGGGCAATGTGCGCAATGATGTGCTTCCCGGTCCGAAACCACGAGAGCCCTCACCGGAGCCCTCACCGGATCCCGAGCCCTCGCCGCATACTCCGGGGTCGCCTCTTGTCCAGCTCCAACCCGAATCCACATCTCCTCTGTCTTCCCTACGTGAACTGGGCCACAGAATCGAAATCAATCTGCCCATAGGTAGGCCTATTAGTCACGAGCAGACTAGAAGCGAACGGTCGACTTTATCCCCACTGTCAGATATCTCTGAAAATTCCACGAGACCTGCGTTCGAGTACCAACAAGCGCCTGACATTCAAGAGAGCGAGCTAGCAAGGAATGAAGACAGTCGGCTGGGACGTTCACTACGGCCGAGAAAGCCGATTCAGGAACACCCATATCTCCTCGAGAGTGTTCAATACAGCAAGACATGGAAGTCCCACGGTTTACGTCCTGTACGAGTGTTGGCTGAGGAGGCAAATAAGGGGAGGCAGGAGGAAGATTCTCAAGAGCAAGATTTCGAAGATGATAGCCAGGGCACCAGCAAGGAGATTGGTCAGGAGGAATCAGAAGAGTCTCAGTCGACTGGACACATTGCAGGTCTCCTAGCAATAGATAATATATCGCTATCAGATGATGGGCTGCCGTCCGCCACCCCTGAGCTGCACCTTACTCTGCCTGAAGACGCCGTCCGAAGTTCACAAGAAGACGATGATGAGTTCCCCGACCCGAATGATGTTGAGAAGTGGAAATCGAATCAACCAGTGCGCCAGAGTCGCAAACGACGGCCCTCGCCTAAAGCCTCTTCGAAACGAAAACTCTCTAGACTTAGTGGTTCTGCCCAAGTCACTAGAGATACACCGGTTTTACCAGATATCGACGATATCTTTGACATTCCGGCTTCACCACCCCAAACTAGCCCCGGTGTCCTTGCGATCACTCCTATGACTGTGGTTAATCGCCTAGGAGGTAGGCCTGCAGTCACATTGACCCCTAAGCCGAGTAGTAATATATCGTCGCGGGTACATAGTCCTGCACTCAGTCATCAGTACCATGAACTCGTTGACCTGACCGCGTTAGAGAATGAAGATAGCGAGAATGACAGTGATATGGCTAGTTCTCACGCTAGCTCTGAGAGCGAGCCAGACCAGGTACGTCTAGGAGCAAGGCGAATACGTGGGGTTTTGCCGGCGTCGTGGCTTCGACTCGATCAGCAAACGTCCATACAGAAGACCAAGCCAACTGCTCGGCATCGCAGCCCCGGTTTGTCGCCCGAGCGTTCTGCGAGAAAAGGGGTAGCACAGCGTCGGCTTGCATTGCCCCAGATGGGGACTACGTCTGCCTTATTCCTTTCTGATGATTCTGATGATTCAGACTCGACTTTACGGCCCCAGAGACCAGTTATCTCTTTTCCTGACATTGCTGGTCCGACCGTCGAAGATGACGCAGCATCTGTTATTGAAGAGGATCATATTGATCATATGTTTTCTCGTGGCAAAAGAGCAAGCACAGATTCAAGTGGCCCCCCCACAAAGCGAAAAAGACGCCAGCAGTCAATATTCGATGGGCAGCCAAGGCAGAGAAAGCGCCAGCAGCGCATTACTGGACTTCTGACCCGTACTGGGTCGGTCTCTAGCACTCGAATGAGACGTTTGAATACATCTAAAGGTAGTATAGGAGCAGAAGGGCTAGGAAAACAGAATCGGGGCAAGAGGCATTCAACAACTCCCCAGCCTACGCGACTTAGCATCTTGGACGTTATCGAGAAAGATGCCCCCGCTTTCATACGTATTGCTGCTCGTACAGCTAGTAGAAGGCGAGACAAGGGGCGTTCGAGTCCGTCGAAGAAAGCAATCATGCTTGGAACTCGCCAAGATACCATCGACGCAGTTGGAGCCCTGAGACGTTGGAATGAAGGCATTATCCAGCCAAGAAACTCGGTCTCCCTCTCCATTCACCCACCTACCGATCAAGACGAAGTATCTCAAATGACAAGTGAAGCTCACGTCATTCAGACACAAACACCTTTTAAAGATCAATCGGAGCGGGTGAGACCCTCAAACCGCTTCTCCAAACCCCGCCGAATGGTCAAGCAAGCTAGCATGGATAGTTTTATAGATGCCAGACCGAGCAAGCAGTCTGATCTTGGCCTCAGTGTTAATGATTTTGTGTATGAAAAACCTAGGCCCCATGGTTCTTTTTATCGACCTGCTCAGCTCGAAATGACCGAGAATATCGGCAACCGCTACGAATTTGGTACGAGAAAAAACGCTCTGGACGCATTGTATCGGAGATCACGCAAATCATTACCCACATCTCGAAACTTACGTCTTGAGCAGTCAATCAGTAGACCGGCACCAGCATATAATCCAGAGCCCACACCTAAAGCCCTTCAACCACCAGTACCCAACAGCGCTTCTGAGTTGCCCGGAAACAAAAGGAAGACAAGGTTTAGGAAACAAGTTCGTCCTCAGCCTCTAGACGTTTCAGCTCCTCAGTATACACATGCCAATGATCCCTTGACACGCGAGCTTAGTTCTTCCACGGTAGTTTTCGATCTATCAAAGAGCGAAACTACCGGGAAACTGCTTGGGCTGGGTCCTTATGGCACACATTATACCCAACACTTTGAAGTATTTCCCCTCGACCGTGGTATTTTTTTTCATGAGAGCACAATACTTGGGAGTGGTCGATTACTAAGAGCTCTAGATACCAAACCTCTAAACAACTTAAGCGGCCCTCGAGGTCGGTGTATATTCACTATTGATGAACAGACCCTCCACTGGGGTCCTTGGGATGCACAAACATCCTCAGAGCTCGGTATCATCTTTGATTGGGTGATGGACCGGCTAGATGCATCCTTTGTTGATACCGAGCTAGAGACTGCAAGTCCAGTGCCAGCTATTGACTTTATCTTAATTTACCTGCAGGATCATTTGACCTTGATTGAGCCTGAAGGCTCGAATATCCTTGCCAGCCGATTGGTTGGTGTTTTACAAGCCGTTGAACGGCGCCTAAAAGAGTTGCCGAGTGACTCGAGGTACGCAGTATCGTCTTTCATCGAAGTTTTGACCCGCATTCTAGTCATCACTGTACAGGCATTGCGGTTGTGCCAAAGGCTCGACAAAGTCTCGGAAGCATTCCAACTAGAGGAAGTACTGAAGCGAGTTGCTGCGACTACAGCGGGAGTTCTCCTTCGAACAGATCTTGAAGAAATCAAGGATATGTATGGCCGTTTACAGCAGATATCCTTCCGGGAGAAGGGGATTCGAAATGATGAGCACTCTATAATATGCTGGGTCACCTTGATTCGGATTCTCGAGGAACTTCGTATGCCAAGAGCTAGATTTTGGGAGGTCATATCCTCAGCAATTTTGAGACCAAACACGGACGACACTTTTGACGCAACAGTGCTCGAACATGCTTGGCGAACTTTATTTACACTTCTCCCTTTGGGTGAGTTTGACAGCACCGGTGTTGCCATCCATGGTATGCGACATACGGCACCATTGGAAGGCTGGACAATTCCCCAAGGACTTCTGCGGCGTGTGTTCCAATTGTACCAAGCGAACAGTCGACAATCCCCCAGCTTCAATGATTATCTTCGAGCTGTCGTGAGTCGTTGTCATTATCTGGTAGAGCAGTGGGGATGGTACAAGTGCAATACCATACTAGGAACAATTTTTGATTTTTTTGCTGCTCAAGATCTTCATAATCTACGAAATGAGGAGGTATACCAATCTCCACCGTTCCTCGAAGAGCTTTCGGGGTCACCTTCACTTGCCACATCCCCGGTGGATCGATGTTTCCATATTTACTTAAAGCTGATTGCAATGTCAATCAGGCGGCTCAAAAAGACTGGGATGACGAAGGATATCAAGAACCTAGTGGCTCGCCTTCTACCTAATCACAGCCGACAACATGATAAAATGATGGCAACCCACGAGGCTGAGATAGCTGCACTCCGGAATCACCATGACCTTCTTTGCACGCTGTTCTGGGCGGCCCCTCCGGATATGAGGCCAACTATCCAGAGTATTGAAGGTCTTGTCGTTCTCGGGAGTTCTCATAAAGAGGCGTGCCTCATCAGCCTACGTACCTGGAGTCGGCTCTCGCGATTTGTCGTCTCGTCTTCCGAGGATATCTCAGCCTACAAAATTCTCGCTGATTGGCAAAGAAATATTTCTCAGCAAGTACTCGAACAGTTTCTTTCTGTAGAGTCCGAGGTCAATCAACAACTTTTAGGTATGTCGGCAGAAGCCTGCAAGAATATCACGCAACAGCATAAAAATGCGGTCATCAGTAAGAATAAAAAGGTCGCCATGGACCTACTTCATTTCTCGATGAAAGCGTTCCTAGATGTATTGCGTCACACTCAGACCCTCAGCGCTACTTCTTTCGTCCTAAATCATTGTAAGTTGGTCTGCTTGGTGCTTTGGTGAAATAATATTAATATCTGTTACCAGATCCGCTTGAACAGATATTAACTAGTCTATCATTCTCCTCTACCAACTCTGATTGGGGTATTTTACACGTCATTCTTGACATTCTCGAATATTTTCTCACCCGAATCGCCATGTTTACTAGCGCCGAACCCCTGCATGTAGGCCAGTCTTGGCATGAAGAAGATGCTATTATGGTGAGTTGGGTTAAGACAGTCAGGTCTTGAGCATAGTTGCTAACCTATCTTAGCTACTTGAACGCAAGTTTGCCTCGCCTCTCATATCTGCCGTGCGAGGCGTTATCAACATAGGTTTTCACGATGCAGGCGTCGGGCCAGTGGGTGATCGCGACCTTTGTGTTGAAAAAGCTGTGACCCTCACTGGGCAGTTAGGGGCATGCTTAATTCATGCTAGACTTGCTGTGAGTTGTTCGAATCACTGCCGTGTTCTTCGCTGACATCAGTAGCGACTCCGACAGTTCTTCCAAGCAGGAAAATATAATCTCTTCCAGAACGTGCTGAAGCCCGCGGCCACAGCTAGTCGAAAATATCTCGCCCTCTTTTTAGCTACAATTGTTGATAGAGGGGTTGCTGACTTCAAGGTAGGACACTTGGGGCCTATAGAGAGCCGTAGCTAACAGCACCTTAGGACCTTGGCTTGACGCCACTAGACTTGTTCTTGGCCGAAATCATTAAGCCCTTCGAATACCTAGCTTACGAGAACCGGCTTGCCATGAGCTTCAAACAGCTTGACGAGTCATATCTAGAGAACGCCATCATAGAAGTAGGGAATGCACCCGACTACTGCTCTAATAGAGATCTATTTCACTGTAAGATAATTACGGCACTATTTTTTGACTCTATGCTTATAACTTATAGACTCTATTGTTTCCATGCGGAAGGCCTTACTTAGATCAGATAAAAGCCAGAAGTTGCAGTTGCAGAATGTCTTCTCCAAGTCTTTACGCTTTGCAATGGATCGAATGAAGGCGGACTTGAAATCCATGATTTTCAATTCACCCGAGCATCTCAATTACGTGGAATTTGTCCGGTCGATCATACGTCTCATTCGATCTCAAGATCTCTGCCCAGTAGATTCATTCTTTTATCAGATCAGTCAGGAATATTCTCCCTCAAGTCAAGATCCACGGCTACAAACAGCAGGGATCTTGTCGTGGGGGCTTAAGCTTGAAGAGGGCGACCCCAAAGCAGTTTCTGGCCTGTTTTATCTGCTTTTCCCGAGTTTCAAGATTGCTCTCGCGAACGGAGAGCTAATGAACGAAGCAAATATCCTAAAAGAGAGCATGGAACATGTGCATGTGTTCAATTTTATGCTGAGCACGATGCTCCCTGCCATCGTCAGGACCACCACTCAGGTATATCAGAGTTGGGTTCTCTTAGATACCTATGCCGAAGCCATAGATGCCCGGCTATCATCAGCATGTATCCACCGACAAATCGGTGGAGACGTTATGTTGGACATTCTCGCGCTACACAATACAGTGCTGGAAAGCGTGGGCAGCTTGCGAACACGAGCTTCTCCTCAGCTCCGAAATGAAGATGTTGTGTCCTTAACGGCCGTGATCAAAATACTTAACCTCCTCTCTCCCTCCGTCACAGCCTATCTCATCAATGAGCCGGAATCTCTTATCGCTAGGGATTTTACCGAAGTAATAAATGAGCTCACTAACTTCACACGCGCGGCCGACTCATCTCTCCAGAATTTAGAAGAGAATTGCGACGAAGAAAATATGATGTTTGGTGAGCCTAATCAATTCTTTGAGGGTCTTAGTGTCCCTGGGCCTGGAATAACATCAAGATATACCGAGCAAATCGACAGATTTGCTAGTCACATGACTCAGGATGTCCATAGCAACTGGATATCAAGCGAGACTTCTATGACAATTAGAGGGCCGTCGCGACTGCAAAGACCGTCAGCTACTCAATCGGGGCAAGGAACGCCTCTTCCCAAATGGGAGAGAAGGAAGCTTTGGCAAACATTGGGGGAACAAATCAGGACGTGGAATCACGCGCACGATATGATGATGAGAACAGAGTTGCATGAAGGTTTGCTTGACGAACTGCTGTTTTAGATGCATTGGCAGACATGGCGTTGGTTACGGCATTGATCACCGAGTCAGCAGCATTAGGTATGTGTTCGGCGTTAGTAAAGGGATAGGTAGATACCATTTTGTGGGATGAATAATATGCCCTGAATTACACAGAATTCCTCCCAAGGTACCAGTCTCTATCTAGAGAGAGCCTATCTGCCTATTTTTTCTGAATACAAAGTGAACATCGCGAAAACAAATTGAGTAAATGCATGTAGTTGTTAAGGTATTGTTCTATATGCATGAAGATCTATCTCACTAAAGGAGTTCTTCAGCTTTACGCTTAACTTCAAATGTTCGGCGACTCTGTCTCGCCACATGCATTTTATTACCACCCAACTCGACTTGCCTACTAGGTATTATGTACCTATGTAGGCACGGAATACTCGCCCAGGCTAATACACCTCTGACTTATGTAAGTAGGAGCGGTGCTGACTGGAGGGAGGAGTAACTGACTGATACACTGTAGGGAGTACAGAATACCTGCCGAACTAGGTACCAGATAAAAGGCCATGTGGGGCGCGCGGGACACTTGGACCATGTAAAAGCTCTTTACGGACCTCCAACCCGGAGACCAATACACGGGAGAATTATAAGACCTAGGGAGACACATCTTCTTCTCCGTACTGGCACCACTTGTCACAAAGCCATGCCGCCGCATGCTCTATTCGAGCGCCAATCCTCCGAATGAGTAACCAATGGCTCCGTGCCTTCCGATCCGCGGCACATAACCCCCTCCGGGCGCGCCTCCTAGCGCCCTACCCGACGTCGTCGACGCGACCCTTCCATGCGACCGTGCCCAGACGCCGCCCCGGCCGCGGCGACAGCGCGCCACGCGACAGCGATGGCGACGGGCGCAGCAGCAGCAGCAAGCCCGAGGATGAAGCCACTACTACCAGCGGCAGCGGCAGCAGTGGCAGCAGTGGCAACAGCGCCCCGGGCGAATGCGAGGCCGCGGAGGAGGAGAATCTCCTCGGCGAGAACACGGCCGTCCCAAACGGGGATGGTCAGAGCCAGGGCCGCAAGAAGCCCACAACCGGCCTGCGGTCGCGCACCTCGCGGGGTCGCAAGTCCGACCTACCACCCGTGCAGATCCCCAAATCGTTCCTCAAGCTGGCCATCGACCGCCACGGCGAGGCGAGGACGGCGCAGAGCCAGGATACCGCCGGCATGAAAATCCACGTGGAAGATTTGATGCAGCTGCCGTTCGTCAAGTGGCGCACTAGCGCCCTATTCAACGCCGCCGCCTGGTCTGACACAGACATCGAGGAAGCAATTAAGCGTCTGGATTTGCTGGGCGACGTCGATCCCATCATGAAGCGAATGGACGCGCTAAGTGTCTCTGCTTATTGGGCCGTCGTGGACGAGACCAGGGCGCAGTTTGGAAACAATGCGTACGCGAAAGTCCTCGAGTCGATGCCGCCTCCGAGATCGCCGGCGTTCCACAAGTATGGGCTTCAGGACCGGCCCACCATCCTTCAACAGCAGTTTCTCAAATTACTGCTGCCTCATGTAGTAAAGCATGACGAAATCCCCTTGACAAAGGTTGCCTTGTATGAGCCGTGTATTGTCGATGAGATCACCACAGCCCTCAGGGCCGAGTTTTTTATCCGAGCGCCTGAGAATAGCAGGATAGCAAACATTCGTCGGCCTGCTACGATTATTAACGTGCAAGATTACTCGGGATTCTCTGTGGCCCGAGACACCTTACAACACGTTGCCGAACAACTAGGAGCTGATATTTTACATCTACGAGCTCACGATATTGCGCATATTGTGGGACGGTACATTGGCCAAGATATCACTAGATCCCTCGGAGATGTTTCACTACTCGGCTATAGAGCGGCTGAGAATTGCGGGCGACTAAAACCGCGCCCGATTGCCGAAGAGGAAACCGAGGAAACTGAGTCCACCGAGCTACCATTTGTGGAAATACTACGCGACAATAAGGCGCGGAAGGATCCAAAACGACAGACGATATCTATGGACGAGTTTTTGCTACACTCTGGCACTCGCGGGAAAAGCGATGAGCTCTGGGAGGACATGAAGGTCAACGCAGCCTTGGACGAGCTCATACATTCCACAGATACAGACGTGGCTGAACAGAAACCTCTGATTGTCCACGTTAACGACTTTAACGCCCTTAACATGGATGAAGTTGGCGCCGCGGTGTTGGGCAAAATCCGGAAAGTCGTAGATGAACTATGGCTATCAAACCGCAGGATAGTCCTTGTAGGCTCCTGCTCCACCAATGACGCATCAAAATCTTACCAAGTAGCACTCAGGGGTTTAGAATTGAGCGAGCGAGTTATACATCTAAGTACGCGCTTCTTTCCCGACGACCAGGTCCGTGGAAGTTGCAAGTCGGCGTTAGCTCTATGGGAGAAGCAAGACTACCTCCGCGAGAACGACGAAAATATCGTCAGGATGCTATGGTCTATGACAGAAGCGGGCAATACTATATCGACGAGCGGGGAGGGGAGGTTAGGACTAGACAAGTATGCTCGTAATGAACCCCGATTAAGTCTGTCGGGGGAGTTTGCGAAATACTGGGGCAGCGTCCTACCAATGACAGAGGTGTATCGGATCGCGACAACCATGATCGGGTTGAGCTCCGTGGGCACTCCTGACCTGTTCAGCCTAAAATGTTTCAAGAATGCAGTCGATAAGCTAGCAACTGTTGATGAAGCAAAGGAGAGGGCTACGGCGAGGTCAAAAGCCTCCATGAATCTTAAGAAAGATTCCAAAGGAGATATTCTCACAGGGTCGCAGAAGATGAATCCTTTTTCTGAGAACCACGAGGAAAAGCTGATGTCGGGCATGGTGAATGCGCAAGATATGCGGACCACCTTCAAAGATATACATGCTCCTCAGGAGACAATCGAATCGATCAAGATGCTTACGACACTGTCGCTAGTCCGGCCCGAGGCCTTTTCATACGGTGTTCTCGCGAGCGATAGAATCCCGGGTTGTCTTTTGTACGGCCCGCCCGGTACCGGCAAAACATTATTAGCAAAGGCAGTGGCTAAGGAGAGCGGCGCCAATATGATCGAGATTAGTGGAGCTTCCATCAACAATATGTACGTTGGTGAGAGTGAGAAGAACGTGCGGGCTCTTTTCAGGCTTGCCAAGAAGAAAGAACCGATGGTTATCTTCATCGACGAGGCCGACGCACTGCTCGGGGCTCGAGGCGAGCATCGAAACGGGGGTAGGAGAGAAACGATCAACCAATTTCTCCGTGAGTGGGACGGGATGGACAGAATGAAAGCTTTTATTATGGTCGCTACGAATCGCCCATTCGACCTCGATGACGCCGTTCTTCGGCGTCTGCCTCGCAAGCTGTTGATCGACCTGCCCCTCGAGGCCGATCGAGCAGCTATCATAAAGATCCATCTGAAAGACGAAGTCGTGGATGAGACGGTATCAATCGAGGATATCGCAAAAAATACCCCCTTATACTCAGGCTCTGACCTTAAAAACGTGTGCGTGGCGGCTGCCATGTCGGCGGTGAAGGAAGAGCTCGAGGCGTCTGAACGACACACAGGCCCGGAGCCATATAAATGGGCGGAGAAGCGGGTGCTCAACCGCCGCCATTTCGACAAGGCGCTCAAGGAGATTGGAGCCAGTGTTTCCGAGGATATGGCGACGCTGACGGCCATCCGGAAGTTCGACGAACGCTATGGCGACAGCAAGGCACGTAAGAAGAGAAAGGGCATAGGCTTCGAGGTCATCCCCGATGCGCCTGACTCGGAACAGGCCCGGGTCCGGAGTGGACGGTGAAAGCTAGTTATATAAAATGTATGATCAACTTGTACGCATATCCAGGCGTGGTTTTGTTTGATATCCTAGGTACCCAGAAGGTCACGGGCCGGTCCGCATTAGTGAGCATCTTTTAGAAAATACTAGACAGGACGGGCGTATATTCTGACGGGTATAGTGATGCATTTATTGGCGGCATGTGTTGTGCAACATTCGATATTGTGCCAATACAAAATACGATGAACTTCAAACTCCTTTCTTTCCGAAGTCAACAACTATTGCAGGTGCACGCTTTTCTATTTTATATTATGAGGTCTCAGTCCCTTTTTATTTAATAGAGTGTGGGAGAGAGGAGATGGCTCTCGGGGAACATCTCACCCGGGACTTAGGGGCACACTTGCTATCTCTAATCTTACACTTCGTCTCCGGGTTCAAGTTACGGCTGACTCTCTTTCTCACTCCAAGCAGGTGGGAGAACAACTGGTCTCTGGGATGGGTTACGGGATGCGGCAGGAGGGCCTTAGGTAGATTCGTTTCGTCACCTTTAGGGCGTTCCTCTTGCCAGCGCACACACAAATAGGGTGTTCCCCTGGTCAGCACACATAAATAGGGTGTCGAGTGGCGTCCACATCCTACCTACCAGACATCAATATTGCACTTTCACGAAATTACGCGAAGCCACTTCCGCCCTATTTCGCATGTACCGTTAGCCATCGCCGCTTTAACGACGCTGCCTATGGGGCTCGCAAAGAGAAATACGCAGAGTCCCCCCCTCTGATCATCACAGCTTCCGCAACACTACCCACGCTTCCTTACCAGTACTATTTGCACGCAGCCAGCTTACTATCTTCACTACAGCCAATCACACAACGCGCCTGAATCGCTTGCCGCTTCAACAACAGCACCTGCCAAGATGTCTGAGTACGTCAACAACTTCGGCCTTGACTTCTTCACGGCCCCCAACGAGGAAAGCTTCGACCTCAGCTACCTCGACTATTCGGCCCCTATTGGTCAGAACGAGGTCTCTGCCTACGATTTCAATGCAGGCTATGACTTTGGCCCTGACGTGGGCTTGGGCGCCAACCCGGTCTCAGACTTCCTTATCCCCGTGGCTCCGAATTGGGAGGCATCCAACCCTAGCTTCCTCGACAACCCGGGGCCCATTGGTCACTCTGAGCCCGCTGCCAGCTTCCACCCTGATCCCTCGCTTCCCACCCCCCTAGACGCCACTGCAACCGCTGGCCAATTGTGAGGAGTTTTTTTTTTTAGCATTTGCTAACAAAAAGGGTGATTTAGAGAAGGACACCAAATCCCTATGTCAGCATCTCAAAATGGAATCGTCGGTGTGCACCAGGTTGGACACCAATCAAATCAGAACTCTACTTTTACAATGCATGCCTACGACCAACGCCGTGCGACTTTACCCTGCAAGCATGCGTTCTGCAGCAGCCGTTTTACTGAACGGACCAATCGAAGTGCTCATGAAGAGATCCCGCACACACCAAGTCATCATCCAGTATGGGATGACTCGGCCATTACATGTGCTGAGTGTGATGAGATATGCTCTAGCGCACAACAGCTACGAAAACATGCAAGAGACAGGAAACATAGTCCCTTTGCATGTTCATGCGGTGTCAACTTCGCCAAAAACGACGTGCTGCAACGTCATATCAGAAGCTATCATAAAGAAAGTGCGAAGTACCCGTGCACTTTTTGCCGACGCCACCGAGGCAAGAAAGCATTTCGCCGGAAGGACCATCTTACTCAGCATTTTCGAGGCTACCATAAGATGGAATTAGAGAAAATCATCGGTGCCTTGCCTTCAAGTTATTGGGGTCAAAGCAAAAGTGTTCAACTCTGGGCTTGCCCGCATCTAGGTTGTGAGGCATACCGAGATGAATTCTTCAAGTCCCTGTCGTGGAGTGAGCAACTTAATGAACGACCCTTCAAGAGACAGTCTGATTACAACAAACATATGAGAGATGTTCACAAAGAGAGTACATTCTCCTGCCGCGAGCCTGGTTGTGATCGAGTCGGTGTCAAAGGATACATGCGTGAAAAAGACATGATGAAGCACATGACAAACAAGCATCCGGAGGCGCCACAATATATCCCTTCTGACTTTCGCACATATTAATGTCAGCTATGTGGTGTCGAGTTTGATGTTCTTTCGGCTCTTATAGATCATAATGTCTACTCATCATGCGGTTTGAATCGTCAAAATGGTCCCAACGCATCTACTACTACAGCCAGAACATGAACACACAGGCTCGTGCATAGGTGGCTACAATCAGCACTCACTCGGTACTCTTAGCATGAAGTAGGTCGAATTTTAGGAATTTGCAGAGGGGGTTCTACATTGTCTAGATTATGAGCTAAGCATCCATATTCTCTAACTAGCGAACTAAGATGCGAGCTATATTGTTTGTGTGTGTAATATTACGCTGGTGTGAGTGGAACACGTCGGTCTCTTTTCAAAGTTTCGATATTCTTGAGAATTCACGAGGAATGATGGCAAGATCTGGAGAGTGAGCTGATAGCAAGACGGAAATAAATCATGTATCTGGGTTGGCGACTGTTCAGTATATGAAACAAAAACATCGAGGATGATATAGCATTTAAGATAGTTATTACTCATTCACTCAGCCTCTCGTTAATAAACAATACATTCGCTTTTACACGTCATGCGTTGCTATAGTGGTTTATACCTTCACTATATTCTCTACATGCCAAGGCCATTCTTAATTCAACTACCTGATCTAGGTTATTAGCATATACTCATATTAGCAGGGTCTGTTGTATAGTATTTTAATATCAGCCTTGAAGGTCTGCGCAGATCTTCTGAGCAAGGTTTCTACTGGACTGATTTATACCTTAGCATGCAAATAATTAGATAGGGGTTTATAAAAACTAAACGAAAGTAGTAACGCCTCGCGAATCAATTACTAACGACCTAGTAGGTTCTCCAGGGCTTCCTAGAGCATGCGGATACTGCGTGGAGGAGTAACAGGAAATACCTAAGGGGGGGGACCCGGTTTTAGGACACGCTGGAACTTGCGTGTTTTCTACGTCGCACTGTCGATTTTTTGGTTATTCTGCTACATGCATGGTACCTCAATCCTGTTATAATTCCATAGCTAGTTTTTATTGCTATATCGAGCCTGCCGCTAAGTATACAAATACGCCTACTTTTGATAAAAACAATATTTATATGTTCTTTCTGTTTTAATTACAGCATTACTACAATATTACATCTTTTTATAACACTGCGTATGATATAACAGCGTATCGATCGAAAAGACTAGAACTGAAGTGATCTGGCCAGCCTTATGTTGTACCAGCTCTATAGTACAAGTATAAAAATACAGCTAACAGCGCTGTCAACAGTGTGTCCCAAAAACGGGTTCCCCCCCATAGGTAGTGTAGCGATAGTGGGTTAGCAGGTATACTTGAATACTTGGAGTCACGAGTGCGAGAACACCGCTGCGTATGCTTGAAGACATGGACAGGAAACACACGTTGCGCGTAACAGGATAACTGCTGTATTCTGCATTATTTATGGGCGGTGATGATAGTCTTGGGTAATAATCCGAAAGTGATGATCTTGCATATGCGCAGAGCCATAGTGGGCGGGGTTTTCAGTAAGTCGGACTATCTTTCAAGGAAGTCTAAGTCGATGCCTGGTGCGTTCTGCTGTTTATTAACTCTATTCATCTCCCAACCGCCACCTTAAAAGAACATTCTCATTTTATTAGTAATACTTGTCCTGCTAGTATTAGCTATTACGGCCTTGGGCCCTAAAAGAAATAGTTGTTCTTGAGGGAAACGTGAGGTAGGCGGTTCATGGCTAGTTTGGTATGTGCTAGGAACGGGTCATCGGTTATATTAGTATCGACGGGATGTTTAGGGTATCAGCCACCCAGCCACCACTGACGGTGCCGTTGTTTACCGAAGCTCCTTGAAAACCATAACACTCAAATGGCCCAGGAGAATTGCTTTAGGGCGGGAAAGGTGGATGGCAGGGTGGAGGTGGGCGGAGTGCGTTGCTACAAGTTGTCTAAATCTAGAGAACTAGGATGTATACTTAGATGTCCTCTATGAGCAGGGTTTTTATATCCTTGTAGACATGCTCTCTTAACTAAAGTTGGTTGTCTAGCGAAATTCCTTATCTCTAAGCCTGGACAAGTACCTACGTACCATAGCGCCCCCGGGTAGGGGTCTACGTAAAGGTTACAGCAAGGGTACAAAAAAACTATAAGCCTTTTAGTAGTTACTACAGGTGCGAACAGGCTGTTGACGGCTAGATTGAATTGCCTTAAGTCTTTTATACACAAATTCTTTACTGTTTTATTATACATGTCTAAGTAGTATGCTTGTCGGCCAAGTGGTATGCATGTCCAGTTCCTAAGTACCTAGGTAGGTAGGTAATTAGCCCGCAATAACTAGGCAGGTAGTGGCTCTCCCTAGGCTTGGCCACCTATCTTACAAACTCTAGAACTTGCAGCAAGCACCTAACCTAAAGGTTTGCTGTTTAAGTTCTAGCGCCAGCAAAGTAGGTGGCAAGCTTTTTTTTATATTACTTTTGTTATATAGGCATTAAATATGTTTGCAGTGGTATTTATTTTTCGACATGGTTTCTGTTTCAATATGGTCGCTGGCTCATTATGAATTGCCGAATAGTTGCTGCAATCCTTACGCAGATCCGCCCTCTCACCCCAGGGCGCTAAGGTACCTACCTATGTAGGTAGGAGGTAGTTACTGTTCGGGCTACCTGGCCAGACGTATCTCCTATTTTTTTGATAATTGCATAGAAAACCCTCTGGTAAACCCGCCGTTTACCCTCGCCGCAAACCCTACCTAGCGCAAGTACTTGAAAAGTAATACCTAACTGATGAAGGGAAACCCGGCTTTTGGACACGTTGTTGACAGCGCTGTTAGCAGTTACAGAAGTGCTTATTGCTGACCGGACTACTTGAGTTCTGGCTTTTTCAACCTTGTACGCTGTTTTATCGTAAAGCAAAAGGACTTTTCTAACTTCAAATTTAATAAAAGCATATATACCTAAGTAGCTTGAAAATCCTGGCAGTTTTGACCTAGGTATAAAAATTAGGCATACAATTACTATAACATTATTACACAATGCATGTAACAGGATAACAAAATAAATTCGACAGGGCGATCGTAGACTCCAACATGTCCTAAAATAGGGTTAACCACTCTGCGACTTACAGGTAGAGTAACGGGCCCTATAACACTTTAATTGGTATATCTAATACAAGAAACCCCGTTACTCCAGGTACGTACCCCCACCTCTCGAGCTCTCTCTCAGCTGAGGCCACCCTCTCAAGCTCTCTGACTAGGGGTACCAGTGGGTCCCGAGTTTCGAGATCCGCTCGAGCTCTCAGTTGGGCCGCTCGCTCACTCGAGCTTTCACCAGGGGTACCAGTGGATCCCGCCTTTCGAGCTCTCGAGGTAGATTCTAGTTCGAGCCTCACGCGTAACCGGCTCCTAATTCCTTATGTGGCACGAGTATATATACTACATACTTAACTACTCATTGCTTTACCTACTTAGCACGCTCATGGCAATAAAGGTATATAATATATATACAACCGAAGATTCTGGGTTTTTTTTTGTATACCTAGAGAATTACAGATAAAGGCAAGCATCTATTTACGATGTCTTTCCCCCAACAACCAATATAACTTATGCAGTATACCTGAGATACCTATACAGATAGGGACATACCTATCTGTTCCTAGGTACCTACCTACTTGCGGACTATTCACCAGCCAACCGCGATGCTCCCACATGCCCGTCGGGAAAATGGGGGCCAACGTTCAGTTGAATGTATTTGTGGTGGCACATTTTCCCGTCCGGACGTCTTGGAGCGACACATCGCATCTATGAACAAGGTTGTCAAGGTCTCCTGTCCTTTTTGTGAACATAAGGAGCCCCCCAAGACCTTTTCTCGTCTCGATCATCTACCCCAGCACCTAAAGACTTATCATAAAATCCCTGCAGGCAAAATCCCGACTGATTTTGCCGCTAACTTGGCTAGCGATGATACTGCTGGGGAATCTACGCCTCCTATCCCGCCGCTCCCCCCTCAACCCACGCCTTTCTTCCCATGCTTAGTACCAGGCTGCGTAAAAACGGGCGAGCTTGCGTATCTTCGGCAGGTCGATTTGGATGAGCACATGCATTGGGCGCATTGTTCGCGCCAGGATTACATGCTCATCCCGCAAGGGCTGTCCGATTCAGTTCGGACCTGGGCGAACAACGGCGTGCAGCAGAACCAATATTCACAACATGTCTCTATGTTCGGACAAGATGTGCAACAGAACGTATTCTCACAGCCCGTCTCGGCTGGAAACTTCCAGGCTGACGGGGGATTTATGGGGAGCGATGCAATTATTGGAGACCTAAGCTTCCCGCCATACCAGAGGTTCGACACTAATTTCGAGATGGACTTCAACTTTGATGGCTGAATTACCATCCTAACTCTCCTGTTCAATACCGGCTTGAGATAGGAGAGCGATACTCACTAGTGCTATCTGAGGGTTGGAGGGTCTTGGTCCGAATATGATGACACGATTACAACGTTGCGACTACGACTGTTTGGATTGCAATGATGGATGGCGTGCTGGAGTATCTGATACGTGGAAACCGGTGTTTAAGAAGCTATTAAAGACGATTTGCCAAATAGCGGGCTTCATTTTGTTTAATTTCATATCATTCGATACTCCCCATATAATTTTCCTCATGTGACGCTTCATGATAAACACGACTTCATAGATACTTAGCTTTAAGCTGATCTCCTATCTAGACTAATGCTTCACCACAATCTTGCCTCCCACGTCATGCGAATCCAGAGCGCGGTGCGCATTCACAATATCCCAATACTCGAAGACCCTCACCGGCCTCGCGTCCCACTCCCCTTGCTGAATCTTCGTCACAATCTGCTGAAGAGGGATATCCGACAGCGGGAATTCCGGCGTGCCCAGCACCTTACTATGGAACAGACTGAAATGCACACCGGACTCCATCTGCACCATGAGGTTGAAGTCCTTCAGCGGCGCCAGCCCCCCAAGCCACCCAGCTTGCAGCATCCGCCCGCCAGCCCGCGTCAGGGCGATGGATTCAAGAAGAACCGTGTTCCCGACGAGATTAAGCGTCTTGTCGAATCTCCGCCCCGCCTTATTTCCTCCATCCCCACCAAACAGGCCGCGCTCTTCCCTCGCGACCTCCGCAGCGCCCATCTCTCTCAGCCAGGCAAACCGCTCCTCGCGCCTCGTGGTAGCCGTCACGACAGCGCCGGCGTCGACGGCGAGGTGCAGCGCCGCCTGCCCGATGGCGCTGGTGGCGCCGCGGATGAGTACGCTCTCCCCCCGCTTCACGTCCAGGACGGTGAAGAGGCACGACCACGCCGTGCAGTAGACCTCGGGCAACGCCGCGAGCTGCTCCCAGGACAGCGTGCTGTCGAGGGGGATCACGTTGCTCGATGCGATGGTCACGTACTCGCCGTAGCCGCCCGGCCTGTTGCGCCCGAGCCCGCCCATTACGGCGGCGACCTTGCCGCCGATGGGGAAGCGGTCGGCTTGTGCTGGTGATGAGGGGTGCGGGTAGGACTCTATCGTGCCGACGCATTCTAGGCCTGTTATTGGATTCCATTCATCCCATTCACCCTTGCGCATGTCTTTTGGGAGCGAGACGTTAGCCGTTGTGAGGGTAGAAAATCATAAACTCGGATATTTTCTTGTACATTCGGAACTCGGAAACAGGGACATCGATCAGGAATTGGGAATATCACTTACGCATCTCTGCGTGGTTGACGCCGAAGGCGTGCACGCGGATCAGCACCTCATCGGCCTCTGGGATGGGTTTCGGGACACTCTGGTACGATAGCACCTCCGGACCTCCAAAGGCTGTTATTACTATTGCGCGCATTGATTCCGCCATTTCGGGCGTGGTGTTTTAAAAATTACGGATTCGACGATGACGCCGGGCTTTGAGGAGGGACGTTGAACTGTGACGCACTTATAACGTATGCGCTGATACAATAGGAGGCGACTGTGAGGCGACTAGGTGTATGCTTTTACGAATTGCTTGTCAAGCCGACTGCTAAAGTTATCTCGATGAGCTTATTTATATACTTTAGACCTATCTGCTATATAACTGACTCAACGATATCCCATATCATTGCTTTGAAAGCATTTATCTTGAACATTGCTAAGTTGATTCCACATGCGCGCGCCCTTTCGCACTCGCCGGTGGAGCTGTCTGCGAATGTCATCATGCATGAACTACTTACTAGGGTCCGGTAGTGCCCGCGCGCGAAGTCACTTAGCTAGCCTAGCTGGCAGCTGAACTTAGCAGCACAATCGGTACCGTTCCACCTGCTCCGGTATTATTCCTTAAACCTTTAATAAAATTTAAGCATGAAAATAATAATCGATAACGAGATACTACGTGTGGAAGTTGGAGTTTATTTAATTATTTAGATTTGTTAAACGTTGTCTTAAGCTCGGAGTTGCTCAGAGTAAGTGTTTACTAAACACAGCAGATCATAGTATAGTATGCCTATTCATATCCCGTACCGTCACAGCATCAGGCAAGCCCGCTTATTAATTCTACGAATACTTACCCTGAGCCAATGCCAAACCCCACAGCTTTTTTTTTGAACATACCCAGTATGTGGACAGGCCATATTAGATGTAGGTACCATCCCGGAGATATTCAGTTCGGTATTTCCCGTACCAATGACACCCGCTGAGTAATACCACCGTTGAGTCCCATCAACTCACCATCCCATCACCAAACATACGGTACCTAGATACTAAGGACCGAGACATACATAAGCGTGCTGTGCCGGCGTGACGTGCCACAAACATGCCGAGCGGCAGATTAATACACGCTTACCCGTCTCGGTCCTACTCGATTCCTCAGAATAGGCAGCGCCGATGATCATCTTCCGCCTGATTTCCTGGCCGGTGGCGATCTTGGTGTGACCTTCGTACCTGGACGTTTGAATAAAATACATACATAGGTATTGATGGGGATGGCGGCATCCTTGTCGAGTTCTACGAGCTCGGGCGCATTACTACCACTATAGCATAAGACGATTGAGCATCGTCTCGAGCACCAGCGAGCATTCACCTAGTGGGAAACAAGTAGGCAAGTTAGCAAAAAGTTGTAGAATCATTGTCTATTACAATTCTCGTAAGTTACAATTGAATGACTTCATATCTCGTACCAGTAAAAGGGGGTTTCTAACTCAAGACAGTTCCTAAAACGCCGGCCATGCTGGGTATATATGCCCTGATGCCGCAGACATAAAAAAATAAAAATAAAGAATAACCTCCGTGCCTACCAGTACTAAATATCTGTACTGGTTGATTGATTCCTTTGTACGCCTCGTGTACTTGTAGCCCGTTCATTACCGTTCGCCCTCAGTTGCCAGTCCACGAATAATACATTCTTGCCCCGGAAACCGAAATAGGCATCAGAATATTATTATCATTGCCGAAAAATTGCTGTTGCGACATCATTAGTTTTCTTGCGCGAGGCCTAGAACCTTCTGCAAGCTTTTCTTCACGCCTCTAGTGACACCTGCGTCGTCGTGTTTTGTTACTGGGCTTGCCAGTGCTGAGTTTGGGTCGCTACCCGCACTCAGTTTTCTTGCGAGGAAATTGAAGCTCAATCGTCTTCCAATACTTGATCTCTTTTCGGTATTGCTCTCTTTCCTTTTCTTCTTTCGAACTGCCGCGACTTGCGGCACTTCAACTGGTCTTGGAGGCCACTCTCCATCCCGTTTCCATCCCACTACGCAAGCACGCAGCACATCCGCTAGGTTGACCGGACACGCAGGCGTCAGCGCATGGACAATAATCTTATCGTAAATAGCGGCGTAGCTAGCGGGGACGATGGAAGCGCGCATCGGATTCGCGGCTGGAAGTAGAGGCTGCGGAATGGGCAATAACGTTTGAACTGGGTACTGAGATGAATTCTCTTTGACCTTGAGTTCTTTGGGCTCCATATCCACAGACGAGAGAGCAGTAGTGTCACCTGACGTACGGGTTCCACTAGGACTAAGCGGTGCGGTACCCACTGTTGAGCCAGTGGGTGAATCAGTGGGGGATGGTGGCGACGATGAGCTCGAGAGCCTCCAGAAAGACAATCTTTTTGCTGTGGGCGAGGTTGGGGTGAATTCGGTTGGCTTAGGGCGGACACGAACTACTTTAGCACCAGTCCACGCATCCCTTCGAGCACTAAAACAGGCCAACCCGGAATTCCATTCCATCTCAGCGCGTGCAGCCCTCCTCCGCTTCGCACTACGAGCTAATTCGATCGCCTGAATAGTTGAGCCTACAGCATCTGGAGTTTCGAACCGATATGCCAGGGGAGAGGCAGGTTCGTCGTTCTCTTCATCAGACATGTCGGACAGCCACTCAGCTCGAGGACAGAAGTGAGCGAGGTCTTCTGAAACAGTGCTATATATAGAGGCGGTGTCGTCGTCCTTGCCCTCCTCATCGCAATGATAGCCGTCGTCATCAGCATCTGGTGTGGATTCGTCTGTTTTCCTAACCTCACTAATGGCAAGCTGTTGTATCGATAAAGGTTCTACCTCTTCAACAGAACTCTCTGAAACAAGCTTCCCTACACCCTCTACCTCAGATGTTGGAGGCCACTTGAACACCCAGTCATCGCGTATCCTTTCGGCTAGAAAGCGCCGGACTGCTTCTCTCTGTTTTGTCTTGTCTTTGCTTACGAGATCCGGATCGTACTCTCGAGATGCCAATGCAGGGTGCTGCGAGTGTTGTCGCAATCGCGATAGAGGCAGTTTGGTAGACTTGTAAAGGTCGGAAAATAGCATATTTTGCGTTGTCGCCGAGTGACCCCTGGGCAAGGTGGCTTGTGGCGTCAAGACGGCACTGGTGTCGACAGCTTGGGGTCGAGAACAAACAGCAGCTTGCTGGCCTGTTATAGCTTGGCCAGCCTGAGCATCTTGGTGTGTGGGGTGCGGGGAAGAGCTCTGACTGGCGGTGGCGGGAATGAGAGCGCCATTTACCGGCTTTGGTGGTACCATATCAACTAGGGTTCCTTGTTAGCTTAATGCGGGACGGGCAGCCTGGGAGCCATGTACATAGCATGTAAGGTCGGGGAGTGTATATTACTAGGGTTGAGAGTAGGTGTGACATCAGTCGGGGGTTCTGCTGATTCACACGAGACCGACCGGATAGAGTTGACAAATAGGGAGCAGGGTAGCGAGCGTACACTGCGCCACGGTACTACCGATAAGTGAATAGGGCTTCACGAGGCTTGCATGAATCACTGGAAGGGAAGTAACTGCTTCCTACACGGAATGCTTCTGCTGTATGACGCACGCGATCGAGACTCAGGAAAGGTTGAAAAGTGTGCTCACAGCTAGTGGCTAAGTAAGTCGTTCGATTCTTGGCTCCTTGCCGATGAATATCAGATGCAATGACTTGGGGCCGTGATCAAACAGCTGGGGTGCCAAGACAGACAGACCCTAATCTGCATGCTGCATTAGGTACACCATGCAATTTTGGCGGATAGACCCTTGAGACTTGGCTGGGTTGAGGTTGGCTAGGAGTGAAGGATTGGATGAAGTTGGTCTATTTTGTGGGCAAAAAAAGGGTCTCGAACAGCAGACTAAAGCGGAGAAAAGAGAGAAACGGCGAACAGCCGACAGCCGACAGCCGACAGTCCTGAAAGGTATGTTGTAGGGTCTGATGTGAATCTGGGAATTCGGCGCACCCCAAAGTAACAGTGGTGATGACGATCGGAAAATTCAAAGACATGAAATAGGCATGAGGAAGTGTATAGCGTAGGCTGGCGTAGGTACTGTTGTGTGCAGTGCTGTGTGGTGCCTGTATTTGCAACAATCCTTGCAGACTAAACTCGACTGGGTATCGTATATACCTACCTACATATACATAAGTAAAGAGATGTATGTTGGTACCTACTTGTGTATTGTACCAATGTGTGGAATCAGATAGATGGTGTATGTACAGAGGTAATCCTCGTAGCCGTACTGGAGAGAGGCGTTTTCGCTACCTTCTGTACGTACATATACATGCATGTAGTAAGATGCTGGTGTGGATTGATCGGATTGTCAGGTACCACCATTAGGTTTTATTGCCGTTCTGAAAACCTCAGCCGTATCAAGCTCTTTGCAGATGCAATGTGTACTGTAAGCTGCCACCAAGCGATCACAAGAAACCCTATCTTTCTCACCGAGCGGCCTTGCGGCGTCTTGGCTCCTCAATAGTGTTTGTTCCGGCCCTCTCTAGATCAATAAGACATGAGCGAAGAAGACGGTTTGTCACTAGACTCTTCGAGCGGCGGCTCACTGATCTACTATGAGAACAACGAGGTAAGTGAGAGTACTCAACTCTGTACTATCACTACTGCGTATAGAATGATGCGGCGTACTGTAGTGTAAGTACTGGGGGCTCTCTGTCCTGTAGTCTATCTCGTACTGTATGAAGTGTACGTATACCTAGGGGTAAGGGTAGGAGGGTCGGGTAGGGTACCTAGCACAGGAGGGGCTGGGATTGGGAGATCGGGGTCCGAACTATCCACAGAATTGATAGGGTATCATACCAACCTCTCAGGGCTTGGAATAATATGGAACTTGCACTGACTGTACAAGCACGTATGTTCGCTGAGACAATGGGTGGACAAGAGTACAGATGCATAAGCGTGATGTACCTAGGTAGGTGGTGTGGTGTTTTGTGTGGTATTTTACGCATATGCGCGTGCCATATTGAAAAGTATGTAGTATTAGAATGGTGAGAAGATGGCTCGATGGTCGAGTCAGTCGGAGGAGTTAATACAGAGTAGCTAGCGTAATTAACAGGCATCGACAGCGATTTGCTCTCACATGACTGAATCACGGCTAAGTCATGTCGAATGACAATGAACCCTCTCACGCCTAGCCCCGAATCCCGGCACCAATAAGTCCAGTGGTGATGGGGGCTAAAATTGGCTGAGGAGATGGCCGACAGACTTGGGTCGATTACCTAATACAGAATACAGAGTACGAAGTTGGCAGGGAATGGGGATAACTGGGAATAAAAAGTACATACAGTACCTTTCAGGTAGTCGAAGCCTTACCGAGCTACAGTACCTGCTATACTGTGTATCTATCTTATCGCCACGTGCCACAAAAACTATACCTACATCCTACCTTAGATCCCTTAAACGGATTGTGAACTTGAACAACTAGCATCGTTTAATGGGTGTTCATGAAAGCCTCATAGTCACTAATAACCAGCGAGTTTTTTGATGTAGTGTTTTTTTCTCTAATCGTATAGCCATTTCAAGGGGCTTGTTTATTCGTATAGTTGGCAAATGCTCCATATACGGTCAGTAGTCAGGCCCCATAATCTGCAATCGTCTTCTAGACTCATCACCAAATGCGAGGCGACCTCGGTGTCTGCAAAATGATCAAACAAGCAAGATAGCAGCGATATATTCGCAGTGCAGAACCAAATGCCACACCAGAAATCCCCCAGTGTCCAGGCAACCCGGCATCCAAGGGCATTGAGTCTTATCTACAGACTCCCTCTGTACTTAAAACCAGTCTCCCCATCTTCACCAGGGCAACCCCCGGCGCTCCTAGATGCTACGAGCTTAACCATCGTGCCTTAAGCCATCTTCCTACCCTGCTTAGCCTGCTCAGCTGTTCTAATCATCGCATGGCCACTCGCAGTCTCAACTAGGGAGGGGCGATGTTGATAGGACACATGAGGACTATCCATTAGGTCTTCGATGTTGAAACTGCGTGCTGGAGAACGGCGGATAGGATGAGAGGCTTTCCTGATACCATTGCCGTTGGTAAATCGAGTCGCCGCCTTCGCGCCCTGTACCGGGGTATACTATCCCCCCTGCTGGGCTTTGGGCTTGTAGCGGGACGTCTTATCGCCCTTGTCGATATTCTTGTGTTCAGTCTAGTAACGTGATTAGTTAGCAGGATTCCTTTGTTCGTCTAGAGGCTTCACATATGCTTTACCTTCAAATCTTCACGGTCTTTATCAGAATCGATGCACATGTGTGCGTCACGGTTTGGGCGAGTTTCATCTAGCATAGGTACAAATTCTCTAGTTGTATATTGTTGGTTGGGTACTCTGGGACCACCGAAGCCAGTACCATGGTTCTTGTTCAAAGCATTGGCAACGAGAGCAGCAGCACCGTCAAGCTCGGTCATATCCATACCAGCAATGCTTGCACCATCTCCCATGAATGACGCCGTAAGCGGGGTCAGCTGCTCGACACCAGAATTGTTGACCATCTCAGAGCCGAGCTGTGGTTGAGCGATGGTAAGCCGGAGTTTTTCCTTAAAAAGCTGAGAATTCTCATGGCAGCTAGCTACGTCTTCAGGAGAGAAAAACATAGAAGTTCCCATTAAAGGATATCCAGCCTCCGGTAGACACGCAGTGAGACCTTCCTGGACAACCATGTCCGCGAGCTCGTCACAAGTACGGAGGAAGTGGTTAGCAGTTCGATATGCCACACGTCTGTCGAATCCTGTTAGGCAGGATTGACCGATATGCATCCGCATCTGAAAGGGATCTGGGTCCAAGGGGCTTGACTGGATTGGTCGGTTGAACACAGTATTCTCCCACTGCATCTCGTTCAAAATAGCTTCTCTCGCACCGGAAATACCGAGTCCGATGCCTGTTTGCAATCCCATAAGCCAAGAGCGTTCGTGCTCGTTCTGGATGCCTGGAGAAGCCACGAGAAAATCTAGCGATTTAAACGCCGATTCAGGAAGTTTCGTGTCTTGGTAATCCTCTCTAATGCGATCATGAAGCTCTTTACGAAGAAGGGCTGGGGTTAGAGTTGAAGCTGGAGCTGGAGTGTCACCCGAGAGGCTGGGGTTAGCTTTTGATCCGAGCCTAGAGCTGCAGGTTGAGCCTGGGTCTTACCGGGAGATGTCTCTGCCGAGTCAGACCTGAGTCGCGGGTCGAGAAAAGACTGGTCAAAATCACCATTGTTGGGCTCCTTCTTGGCTTCTTTGTTGTTTGCCATGGCTAGCAACCAAGTGAAGATGGAGATCAGACACGTGCTGGACAGAAAAGAACAGAGTCTAGGAGGTGGTTGCCAATGACCAGAGAAGGAAGATGAGTTACAGAAAGAATAATTTGTACCAAGGCTGAAAGGTGTTGAGATACCAAAACGAAACGTGAATTCGTTGACCTTGGTAGGGTACTTAGGGAAAGGTGGTGAGGAAGAAGGTGAGAAAGTAATAAGTGTGCCAAGTCACTAGCAGCATTCCGTGTTGTTTATCCTTAGGAACAGGCGATGTGCAAAGCCAGTATGAGGGTGCTGTACCTTCCGTACCTTCCCCGGGTTACGCTCCGAGGTTACCGGGCAGGTTGTCTATCAGCATATCAACAAAAACCTGCAGAGCCGCAAACCCTGCTCTATAATAAAGAAGGCACGGATGCTAATTAGTAGGAGTTGCTCGCAACATACTTGACACTACTCTATTTACAACCAGTGATACCCAGTTATACACTCAAGAGACATAATAATCAAACTATCAAACTGAACCACAAACAAGAGGGTCTTCAGTTTACGTCATCTGCTTATAACGGTATTATTAATACAGGTATGTAAGCACTAATTGTTTAAAGGACAATATAATTAATATTTATTATCTGCAAATCCAGAGACTACTACGAAGTGAAGGCGTGTCATAGTCCCTTGTAGAAGGAGCTGTAGATGACCATGTTCCTAACTTGACACTGTTCTACTCTTGCAAGCAGTGTCGTGGTTAGTGCTTGTCAGGTGATAAAGTCGCAAGGCGGCCGCTTCTAGACCCTCAGGGATGTTTGTATCAATTATCACTATTAGATAAGGAGAAGAGGCCTCCCGGATTATTTGGGCAGGACTTAGGAATTAATATAATTAAGCCCTAGCCCTGTACTTCTACCTAACTTCTACCCTACTACGTAATTATACATTATCTATTTTCGCTCGAGAGTCTAGACCAAACCACGTAACAGTGCTACAATTCTATTACGTCACCATGTATCGTGAAACCCGAAGCCAAGCACATATCATAGCTCTAAAATTTGCAAAACTAGTTAACTTATTTACAACCCAGCAGGAGGCAAATATTTATATCAGATTATAGCCAAGCGATAGTTAGGCTGAGAATCATTCCCTGGAGCACCATATTATCTGCCACGGAACAGAACTGCAATGCTAAACCACAACACCACTGATGCAGAGCACAAGTAGAACGTTGTTAAGGTGGGAACCTAGGCCGTTTGCAGGTCTTATATATGGGACCATGACATTACCTCCGCACCGATACAGGGCAAGAAAGTATTCAGCAAGTATTAATAAATATTCCTCACATAGGCTAGAAAATTTATCTAGTTTCCCAAAAGTGGCATATCTAGTTTTCAGTTTCAAGTTTCTAGACTCGCACTTCAACATAACCATTACAGACAACATCCCTCAGGATATAGATTTGGTTTCTGGAATGACACAGTCGACTTCCGCCGGCTTTATTTTTGACGCCTCATTCTATCTACAACCTTTGTATGTGTCCTTCACATTACTTTATACAAATCAAATCTCTATTCTAACAGCCGGAAAGATTACGAAAGCCCGTGTGGAAGGTATCGTTATAGCCAGCTGCCTTGTTAAGTGTATGACAGACTTGTAGTTAGTATTCTAATATACGCGGCTATATGCTAGAAGCACTGATAGAGTAGTGGACGTTGAATTAAAGCATATAAACCAAGTAACCAGGTAATTTTAGGCTCGCAGAAGAAAGAAAGCAGCAGGAGCTGATCACGTGTTTCGTATGCGCATGTATGTATGTGGTCATCATTGAGTTCATGCTAGGAAAATTGTGGAACCCTAGTTTGTGTAACTTTGATCTAACAACCGGATTCGTTCCGCCGTCGAGGAAGGTTCAGCTACAACATCTACCTTCAGTGGGGCACTGCTAGATAGGTATTTATGGAGGGGAAGATTTAGTGCCTCAAGTTAACTTCAAGCTCAAACCCATAAAATATGACAGTCATTTCTATACCAGGGTGGGTAGGTAGGGCTTGCTAAAGGTCACAAGTATCCTAGCACATTCTCAGACCGAGTTGGCCAGGTGTCTTGGCGTTTGATGATAGATAGTTTGTTCAACGCCAAGAATAAATTCATCTTCTCATAATGTGGAGCAACAAGATGCGACAGAAAATCGGATGAGGAAATATTATGTTAACTACGGTATTGTTACTATGTTTGGCCTCGGAGTGAATATAGAGGTTACTATAGTTGATAGGAGGCCCTTATTACCTCTGTCACGATCCTATATATAAGAGCTACAGACGGTCAAGGGTCCTACCTTCACTACTTTCTACTTTTGGTAGTGTCGTGGTCGTTGCAGTTCTGTTGGGTGACAAACTTCTGGGGATTAAAATGCAGTTATCACTAGACACTCTGGGCTACCTAAATCTCACGATTATTGTGCTTCCAAACACCTGCATCTCTGAACTGTGGCATAAAAAAAAACAACGATTTCCGACCCGGTGACCAATTCGCTAGAAAAGCCTGCAGACCCCATCTCACAAATAACCTACAAATCTTTGAAATGCCACAATCCCTGGTCCTGATTGTCTCCCTAAAAATTGACTGGCATGAGCGGCCTTGTCAGCTACCCTAAATAATGCCAAGTCTTTTGCGCCTCCAAGGATGTGATTAGACTTAAAACCCAGAGTCAGAGTGTAAAGATGCATAAAAGCCGCTGTTTAGCTTCGCTGTAGAAGGATGAGAGAACCTGTTGTAATAAGGGGGCGGTGTGAATATAACCATGTTCCCTTCACTCTTCTTCTTCCAACAAGGCCTCGAGCTCCGAAATAGTCGGAGAGGGTGGGGAGACTGCTGGTTTATCTTCTTCTTCTTCCTCTAGCAAGGCTTCGAGCTCTGAAATAGTAGGAGAGGATGGGGCGACTGTTGGTTTATCTTCTTCTTCTAGCAAGGCCTCGAGCTCCGAAATAGTCGGCGAAGATGGAGCGAATGCTGGTTTATTATCATCCTCGTTGTCACGATTGACTATAGTTATCACGTTTAACAAAGGAGTACCGGCCGTGTCGGAAGCGGATGACTGTGGGGGAGTCGCCAAGCTCTCAGCAGGCTCAGGTGTCGCCTTCTTCTTGGTCCTCTGCTTCTTCGCGGGCCTTGGTTCGTCGGCGTCTTCATTTTCGGCCGCAGCCCTCTTTCGACCACGCTTTTTCGCGGGCTCAGCATTAGGCGGGAGCTGAGTCTCCTCCACAGGGGGCACAGGTGGCGTCTTTTCACTAGCAGTTGATGTAGACCGCTGCCTGGCGGAAGCAGCCGATTTGCCCACGGTCTTCTTCGGCTTCGCGGCCAGCGCCGCGCGGATCTCCTCTTCGGGGGCACCGGAGTCGCGCAAGGACTTCTCGAACTCTTTCTTGGACATGTTGATCCCGGCAGCTCGGAGCTCTTCCCAGCTGATAGATAATCTTTCTGGGCCTGTTTCATCACGAAACTCGCCGATCTTGAGTTCCTCGGCGATTTTTCCAGATTTGATGCCGAGTGCTATCGCCCGCTGCTGGCCAAGTGTACCCGCCACAGTGGTAGGCCCCTGTGGCGTTGAAAGAGTTAGGTTATGGTCTAGGCGTTGAGTTGTCTTGCACGGTGGAAGTGGTGGTGATTTTATACGTGCCAAGGAAGTACAGTATGTTCAGTGGCATACGTTCGGGAGGAAAGATGGGAAGTAGTGAAGCTACAAGCATAGGATTGTTCTCGGACACGATTTCTATGATGCATGGGTAACCATAGATCCACATACCTCCGGGAGCCACGAGTATTTCTTGCCGCCGAGTTTACTACACGCGACTCGTAATGATGCTTCTTTTTCAGTCTCTGTGGCATCGGTGCGGTAGCTTGTGCGGATATCTTGACGGGCGAGACGCTTTTCCTTTTCTGCCTCCCACGCATCTCTCCCCACAATCTTTCTTGGCATCTTGATGTTTCTGAATGGGGTCTGTTAGTTTCAGGGAATAGCTTGAAGCCAGGTTGGTGAGATATGGTAGAAGAGAAAAATAAAGAGGTTCATAGGCAGATAGACGCACGTAGGGAGAGATGGTTGTGCAAGAGTTGTGTGATATCAATAGGGTTCATTCCACAGAAGCTGAAAGTATCGGTAGAATTAGTTTTCAATGGTGCCTCATCCACCTTGGTACAGGTTGAACTCGAAGTTGTTTATTAGCGCTGAGAGTAGTGAGATGTGGTATGTAGGTTGAACTTGATGCGAAGGAAGGGTATTGTTGCGCCGATCCTCGTCACCAGATAGAGAAACAAACACACTTGGGGTTATGTATTTGATCACAAGCGCTAAAACAAGTGCTATTGAGTTCCTGATATACTGGAGATGCTGAAGAAAGTCCTCGTATCAAAATCGTGGTTGAGTTAGAAGACCTGACTTGGGGGTCGAGATAGTTGTAGAAAGGTAGTTGTAACGATAGTGAAGGAAGTGAGAGTTCAATGGCGGTTCTGTGGCGGGATTATAGTTACAGTGTGAATGGAAAGTGGTAGTTACGCATGTTGTTTGCCACGATAGGGAATAATGAGGCCTCAATAGCTTATTTATTACCTACAACGGATAAGTGGTTGCGAGAGGGCACGAATACCATCTGGATATGTTACGCGCCCAGGGATAATAAAAGTAATCTGTTTGATAACTAGTGTCGGTACGATACCAATCATGTGGTCTAGAAGTGAGGCCAAAGACCATGTCCCCGTGACCAATTTCAATAATTGACAAACTCACACTGCATCTGCTTTCTTCCAGCTATAGTTAATAACAGTTTGAAAGTGATTGAGCTCCTGGCATGCTAACTAGGTACAGCACCAGGAAGCAATTACGTTTTGAAAATCAAGCTTAGATGCTACTAAGATCCCGAGGCCCAGGTGAGACTGAAAAGATCTATAGGCGCCCAGGTAGAGTAGAAACTAACAGCTAATAATTTTTCTAGTAGATATTTTAATTATATATTAATTTTATGCTACCTTGTAGCTACTAAATGCTTTATTTTTTTCAGCTGCGCTAAACTCCTCACTTAGACACCTGACGTGACCTAGCTTATCAGTTTACTTGAACTCCCTCCAAAAATCGTAAAGTTGACTATTGGACTTTCGCAAATCCCCCAAAGGGGAGGTCGTCTGCTAGCCAGAGATAAATATATCATATTTATAAAGGCTCAATTCTGATAACCTGAGATTAGTGTAGCGCTGGTTGAAGCTGGAGTTGACATGGATAAGTATTACTGAAGAGCTCCCCAGTTAGCGAATTAAGCACAACAATCGATACAATAGTCTAGTAGGAGGAGCCATGATTTTCTTGTGAAATATATTGTTTCGCAAGAATTAGAAAAACTTCCACTTTTCTTCGGTTCGCACCGTCACGAATATGTCGGCCATTTTGTACATAGCTAGCTGTATCGTAGCACGGTAGACACCGCTAATAATTAGTGTACGAGAACATACTAGCAATTATATTGAGCATCAACAAATATTAACTACAGACATCGGCCATAGAGTAATATCCCCCCCCCCCCCCCACCGCTTAGGAGACTACACAGTAGACTAGGGAATGATTCCCAATATTGGCCTCGCCCTCTTTTCTGCTGCCTAGATGTGACATACTAATAGCGTGGCGATGAAGACTATTGGGATAGAAGCAGCTTCTTCAAAGCCCATCCATTCCAGGATGGATTGGCGCGGTATATTATAACTCACGGTGCACATGACAGTTACGCGGTCTCCAACCTTAAGGTCCCGAGTCAGATCTTACCGTACCTTGAAATTGGCACCTGCGGCCTCCACCTCTACCTCTACCCATACCACGTCCAAGTCTGTCTCTTCCAGGTAGATCTCGTACCCAAGTTCAGGAAGCTAACTCGGTCCGCTCGCAGCTTAATTATGCTTTCGCCCTCTCATAAACTCTTCTCAGCGGGGTTTGAGTGGTAGATCTCAATATCTAGTTTAATTCGTTGTATATTCAGAACGCCGTTATGTTTGACATATTCTCGCTCGGTTATTCTGGTGCGGATTACGTCGTCTGTTTCTAAAAATAGTAATGAATTGTCGCCAGCTCCGACGTTGCGATCCGGTATTGAGCGTAGTAAGCTTTGCACGAGATCTTCAAGTCGCATGGCGCGAAACAGCTCGTAAACGAAGGCGCCCTTATGAGGGTTCGTCACATACGTAGGTTACGAGCCCATCGTCACCCATAGCAGTGGTGGTAGATCGGATGTAAAGAGAGACTGCAAACACCTCCATTGTGCCGCGGAAGGATTGGTAAGAATAGGTCGTATGAATTTGTCGAGAAATCTTTTATTCTAAATGGTGGTAATAACGGAGCTGAAAGAACAGGGTTATTACTAACTGTTAGTATTGTTCTAACGTTCTGATTGGAGCTTCAACGAATGAGACAAAGATAACTGTGGCAGTAAGCTAGTAGAGGATTTCTCAGGGCCTTCGTGAATGCTTGGTATAAACCGGTCCCAGTATTGTAGATCGTGTCCGTGAGCCTTGACATTGTTTCCAATTTCTTGAATGCATCTAATATCTGGCAACCGCGATGACTTGACGGGATCACCGAGGCCTACAAGCCACCCATGAGTTTAGTGTAAATAGATATGATGAATAGGTATTGTTTGTTAGGAAGAGACGAGCATATACAAGTAGTCAAGAGACGAAAATGTCGAGCTAGAAATGTAGTATCTATCCTCGCGTAAATACTGATTGCTTAAGTGGTTCAACTGGCCCCCTTGTATTAAAATGTTACCTCGGATACTGCTCCGATTGGTGCACCTGGTTAACCATGTGCATAGCCCCGCTATTCCCAAAGCTTCGCGCAGTACTTTCCACGACGCAGAGAATGTCGTCGACTCCCGTCCGTGATCAGAGAACAACAATCACCTCTTCGATCAGCGCTACGCTCAATCGCCAACAATGGCGCCACTTTCTGGGCCACCAAATGCTGACCAAGGTGTTGCTTTAAAGGATCGCGAGTCTCGAGATATCCGAACCATACGCAAGTTCAACAAGAACTCCCTAAACCGAGCCGGTCAAAGAACTACCCCTTAGTTCCGCCACATCCTATGACTCTAGCGACGTATAAAAACCAAGACCGAGAAATGCTATACTTGTTCCGAACAATCGTCGGTGGAATGGGCAATCAAGTGATACAATATGGAGGGCTTGAGATATATTGTCTAGTGCTATCCCGGAGCTTAAAAAGTTGGATCCCCTACGACATAAAAAGCATCTGATAATAGTTGGATAATTCTTTCATTTGGTGTATATATGTGTGTGAGGAGCCCTTTTATTCTACCTTTTAACCTGTCGTGCTGAAATGACAGTTAATAAGGAGCATTCTGACTTTTTATTTAAGCCATTTAATTTCGCACCTCTCTTAGGAATACAAACCTTCCAAGTTTCAAATGGGTCTTAGTAATTAAATTAAGAGAGCTCGAGAAGGTTGTAGTTACTTCCTATCAAGAAGTTGATGTGTATAAGCTATTAAATTAGGGTTGAGTAGACCCAAGGCCCACTACGCCTTAGTAAATTGAAAGAGATCGAAGCATAGTATCACTGACCATCTATCCATTACAACATACATATAATGAAACGTGACGCGTGTGTAGGGTAGAATGCTTATTTGCAAGTATTATTACAATGATAGTATTGAATACTTGTATAAGTCCCTGAAGGTTAACTGTAAAATCGCTTTTGAAGGCAGCTCATGCCCTCCCTAACCTATTAAACGGTCCCTATTGTGAAAAACGGTCCTCGAAAATCGATACACGGTAGATTGAGAATGGTCGCTCAGGTTTTTCTGAAAACTCGACCAGCGGGACCAACCAGCATCTCATCAGGGACAGCGACGCAAAGTCCGTTCTTGTTGCTCACCCATCTGACAAAGATGGGACTTGGCTTCTGGGCGTCGGGATCTGGTGTTGATTCCATTCCGCCCTGGCCCTTGCCCTTGGTCTTTGGTGCTTGCTTCTTGAGCAGTTTATTAATAGTTTCCATCTATAAATTTCAATGTTAATAATAACCGAAAACAGGCATTACCCAAATAATAAAATACGAGGCTTTCTCTCAAGTGAGAATTTGATCAACATTGTCACCTTACCTTGACTTCTTCGTTGCGCTTTTCACTGAGATTGCGCCGACGACGAGCCATCTCGGCACGACGCATAGATAGTTCTTCGGCGGTGAAGTGTTTCTTGGCTTGTACCTCTGTATGCAATAATGAGTAAAAATACCCTAACTAGACCTTCCTGTTTGTGTAACTTACCATCAGAGAGTTTCATGAGTGCGTCGCCGTTTTCTTCGAAGCGAGCCCTTTGCCGCTTTGTCATCTTGGTCAAGTCAGGGGTCTCAGCTTGGCTACCATCGTCGTCACTACCAAGGTCGCCCTCTTCTATGGGCTCTGCTTCCTCGATCTCTTCGTCTTCCCCTTCTGCGTCTTCGTCGTCGCCCCCGCCGACTTTGACGGTATCTTGAATTTCATCTGCATCGCTCTCCAACTCACTGAGTTCTTCGTCGTCATCGCTGTCTTTGGCGTGAGAGGCCGTAGCTTTTGAGGCTGAAGGCTTCGCCGTGGCCCTGGATTTACTGGTACCAGTTTTCTTAGTGGATGGCTTGGAGACTTTGATGACAGGGGCTGGTGGCGGGATGACGCTCATATCCATGTCGTCGTCTTCACCTTCGGCGTCTTCTTCACCTTCATCATCCTCGTCCCCCTCAGCGTCGATGTCCATCGTGTCTTCAACGACAATCTCACCCTCGGCATCCTCTTCGTCGTCCATCATCTCTTCGTCCTCTCCCTCTGCATCCTCGTCATCGTCGTCCTCATCGTCGTCGTCGCTACTGTCGACGACGTAACTTTTCTTCTGAGATCGATTTCTCTTACCCTGGATGATTTCGCCGCCGGAAAAACTCTCACGGGCGGCCTGGCGGGCTGACTGAGCGGAGTGACTCGACGTAGCTTGGCGGAGCTTACTTGCCGGAAGCTTAACTGTGAAGTGAACATGGTGGTTAGAATCTGAGGGCGAGGAGGGAGGGCCGCGCGAGATGGACGCCGCGGCGCTCTTACCCTCAGATCGGCGCGAAGCTCTTGATGACATGATCCTCCCGGTCCGACTGCTGATGTGGTTATCGCTGTCGACCATGTCAGTGATTGTCTTATTTGCCCGCTGGGCAGCAGCGCGACGAGGGCGAGACGCCATGTCGGATTGCCGATATCCTGCCCGGAACTTGCAAGGTGGCGGTGGCTGGTCAATAGCGGGAGGGACGGGTGTGCAGGCCGTGGGATTGGGCGGATTGGCTCGACTAGTCTACTGGATTGGTCTAAGATGCACGGGGTATTTTATAATGACGACGATGATGTGGCTGCTGCTGACAGCGGTGGGGATGATGACAGGTGAGTTGAAGTCGGTGTTGTTATTTTTTTTAAGGTGGCTTATGTGTGCGTGTGTGTTTCTATGTGCGCGAGGAAAGATGCATGTGGTGAATGTGATAAGCCGGCGCGCGGCCAAAGATGGAGAAGAGACAATGAGAGAAGGGGCCGTGACACACGGCCGTCGTGGCGAACAGCCGATGAGGTAGGTAGTGCAGGTAGCTTGCCGTAGGGCTTAGATGGCTCTTTGATTGGGGGTTTGCACCTGGCCTGGTCTCAACTGATTGACTGATTGCGGATGGGGATTGGAGGAACCTTGACCACTTGGTTTTTCGTTGGCGACACAGCAACCACCAGCCTCCTCTATCCCATCCCACCTGCTCTGTCTGTCTGTCTGGCTCTTTCCTTATCGTTCTCTCCGTCGCCTCAGTTGGCAGACGGAAAAGACAGGCCGCCGACAGTCGACAACTCAGCAGACTTGAGTTTTTCTTGTTTTTTTTTTTATTTATAGCAAAGGCTATTAAACAACATAGACGACAGACAGGTCCTGCAGCCCACAAAGCACACTTCGCAGCTGGGATCAGCCTAGCCGCATGCTGTACGCAGGGAGGTTTCATTGTCCATGTGATTGATTGAATGATTGATTGACAGACTGATCCATCCATACGCCGTCGGTCAATCCAAGTGAGCGGTGACCGCTGGCGGCTGGCGAGAAACTCAGACCAAGATTTGGGTTTGCGCAACCATCCTAAGTTCAGCGTTTCATCATGGGTGCAATCTACCAATCTCACTCATTTATTTTCTGTGTCTCTCACTCTAACCCCCGCTCCTTTCACGTGGGCGTCACCTTGAACTTCAAGGGAATTAAGAGGGGGCCCTTCCTCCTTCCTCCTTCTCCTTCTGGAAGGAATGGACTTGAAGTTGGAATGTGACAATAACGACAAACGCTTAACGACGACGACAACGACAACAGCTACAACAATAATAACGAGAGCAGTAGCAAGATCATTGGCACTTACGAGAAGCGAAACGACCTCGGAGGGATTGCCTGAGCAATCTTACGGTGGCTAGCGAGCGAATGGACGTGGGCGCTGTCGACGGGACCCGGATGCTCTCTTCAGCTGGCGCTTGAATGCGCTACAAGATATTCTTGGAGGTACAGGTTACCGTCGATTGGCGGTGCGACGCGGCGGCGGGACGCAATGCGACAGTCTACACCGAATAGCCTTTTTAACAAGTTTCCACACAAACACCCACAAACATACAGCAACGGGCACGCTGTTAGGTGAGTTCGCTTACTTTGGTCGTCGTCTCGGCGGTGAGTATGAGATGGTTGTTTTTTGTTGCGAGAAGCAGAGCGGAACTTGAAAGGAGTAATTGCTCGGTGTCTAGTAGCCCGAAGCTCGCCTTTGTTTTTCGTTAGAAGAGATTTTAATACTATTATTAATGATACTGCAATAAATAAATGTTGAGATATTCTTTCCCTCTAAACATTGAGTTCTGGTCAGATTGATAACATCTTCTTAGGAGAGGAGGCGAATAGGTACTGAGATCAGTACACTCATTCACTAGACTAGAGGTATAGAGAGGTAGATGGGTAGTGGAGTGTACCTGCTGTAAAAGTCCAGTCACGTGCCGACTCTTCCTGAGTCGCGCTGCTATTGAGACAGAAGTTTGGTAGCGTATTCGCCCCACTCTCACATATTTATTTATACCCCTCTAGCCCTTTTCGGACATTCCCTAGATAGCTCCGACATCAACATTTCGGTATTAAGATGAGGATGCATCAATATTCTTCATTGGTAGAGGTATTGCTTTAAATTCATGCAGCTTATATAGTTAAAAGTTAGCTGCAGTATATATTTTAAGATATATTTTACTGGACTGAGAACTTCATCATTGTAGGTGTACACTTAGTCCATGCAGATTATACTGGGGAATATGCAAACTTAAGTTAGAAACAGGTACCTAACTTAAATAGGTAGGAAATAGGTCCCCGGACTACTGTAGGTACACAACGCGAAGCTCGGCTGCATCTACCGAGGCAGCTTATGTTAATCCACCACCATACTACAGAATACCTACCTACCTACAGAGTACCATACACCACCTATCTACACTCCAAGTTCACACTCATTTCCATACTGTACCTGTATCCCGTTTCGACGTAGAACCCTACATCCTCGCCATGGGAGATCCAAAGAAGCCTACCATTCCCGCGTGGCAGCAGGCCAATACCGAGGCCGACGTCACCGAGCCCGAAAACAGTACCCTCGAGCATGCCCGACAATTCCTCGATGATGACACCGTCAAAGCCGCTTCGCCCGAGGCGAAACGGGAATTCCTAAAGAGCAAAGGCCTTGACGACTCTCAGATCACTCAGCTGCTAGGTGGGCCTCAGGAAGAGAGTCAATCGCCTCCTGCTCCCCAGTCAGCTCCCGAATCTCCAGCAACAGCGCCGGCCGGTGATTTAGAGCAAGAGACAAGTTCCCACCAAGAAGCCAAAGAAGCGTCTTCGCCCTCCGTCGAAGATCCCTCGCCAGAAGCAGTATCTTCCACACCCGAAACACTCGAGATCCCTTCTTCACCGGCGGTGTCTTCAAGAACCGACAGTCCACCTCCAATCATCACGTATCCCGAATTCCTCACAAAGCCCCAGCGCCCGCCGCCCCTCATAACCCCTTCGCGCCTCGCCAACATCCTCGCCGTCTCTGGTGGAGTGTGGGCTCTGATCTACGGCATCTCCGGCCTAGCCATTAGGCCAATGGTCGATAATCTCAACGATGCCCGCTCCGAGTACTACGAACATGTCAATAAAAACCTCTCCCAGCTAGTTGAGAAGCTCGAGGGCGCCGTGAGCGAAGTGCCGTACAAGAACGGGAAGCCACTGAAACCCCAACCCCAAGGTCGGGATGTTGACGACAATGAGAGCACGACTAGTGATCCGACCGAGCTCTTCCACCGCGATGTCGGCACACAGACGTCGCCGCCTCCGTCTCTCATTGGGTCTACATCTAATGCTAGCAACAGCAATGAGAGCCCCGTCGACGTTCAGGCACGCCACCTATCTGCCATCAGCGCGTCGCTGCGCGAGTTGACGCTCATACATACGCAAAAGGCCGAGAGCAACGCCGATTTAAGATCCGCGATTGGAGAGATCCGCGAGCAGGCTGACAAATTCTTGTATCCACCCGTCCAGAATTTCTCGGTGTATGGCGGGCTCAGTTATGGCCAGAGTTCGGAGCCCGCCGACGAGTTCAAGAACGCCAAAGACGCGATCCGCAGCGTCAAGGGCCTCTTCTTGAGCTCCAGGAGCTTCCCCGCCGTGACGACGAGATAGGATGCTGAAACAGCTATCTCTGGCCCGTTCAGCCCAGCCTCCACGTATCGCACTTGTCAAGCGTCCCCATCTAACGAGCGCTATTTGTCCAACTCACTCGAGACATCAAGTGAGGGAAAGAGAGCTCTTGCCCGTTTGCTCGGACTTAGCCCAGGCTTGTGTACGCTCCCACGGCCTATGCGTGACCGCATCACCTTGGCTACCGAGCGAGTAAAATTATTGCCCAGACACATCCCTCGCAAAACCCACAATTCTATGCGAGCGCTTAAACCTAGAAGCAAACTCCTACGCTTCAGCGACTATGTGGAGGTGAATACCAGTGAGCGGCGGCCATGTCTATCAGAAAACCCGGCGATTAATGGAGTAGACCCCAGGCGGCGCCTCACGTTCATATACTACAGCCCTCCCTCACTTCTTAGAACGCAAGGCAGATTTTTCGACCCAGGCGAAGCGCTAGTGCCTACCTCGCCTATTTCGTTTACTGCGCCAGTTTCACCGAAGTTGTGAACCAGTGGGTAGTAGGAGTCAGTGGTTTCCTTCCTGCCGTGGGCTCGATGGGGTGTTTTGTGCGGCTATGTATTATGTATTATACAGCGATACCCAGCGTTTTGGTTTCGATATTGTTCATGTTAGCTCTTGTATGATATGTTTTGATAGCTCTTAATACCACTTCCCAAGCACTCCTACGGTAGTTCTCCCCCGACCAGACATTGCAATATGTTTATTTTATTCTATCAAGTAGAGGACATAAGTTCTAGGAGATAGTTAAATGCCTGTTAATAGATGAAGGGAATGCGCACATTATAATAGGTAAGAGATGACGGATCTAATGCTAGGTACTCGCCGTGAGGCACATCGTCTCTATGCCATCTACTCTTGTCAAAAGAATAGGCATTATGTAAATCACGTTGTAGAGAGGGTGAAATATTAGGTGAACTTGTAGAACATCACTGTTTTAACTATGAAGTCTAGGTAGCGCGTATCTATCTATCATACATAAGTGTAGGTGTATATCGCATCTCCCATCTACCATTATAAACCCCTATCGCTAATGCATAGATATGTGACATTCAAACCTTCAGAGGTTCGTTCCATGAAAAAAACGCCGATGTCAGACGTCGAAAGCTGCGTCTAGACAACTAGGTATCAATCCCGGTAAACCCATGTAGTCCCCCGTGTATTTGTAGTTTATCCACGCCATTGTTAAATGAGCAAGAATACAGCATGCAATGTGATGGAAAATATTTGGCGTAAGCCAACCCGCTCTTTCTTTATGCATTTATACCAAAACGCCAATTCCTGCCTGAAAAAGAAATCGAGAAAATAGAAGATAAAAGTGCCGACGCTCTTTTGCTATAGCCCGCGCCCTTAGACCAGCGTAGCGGGGCGTTAGATTGCGAAGGCGAAGCAGAGAAGAAAAGAGGATAGGGTTTGCGACACAAGTCGACGGAATGCTGCCGAGACGCCAACTCCGCTATCCAAAAGTCCCAAGTATACAGATCGGCAGGTTAGGACTTAGATAGAGCGTGCGGCTGCTGCTGATTAGGCGGTTCAAACCCGCTCGTCTCGCTGCCGCGGCTCTGTGCCCTCAGGTGCGGCGGCTCCGTAGCGTCGCTGAACGAGTGCTTCGCCGGCGTCATGAGGATGTACATGGCGCGCATCATGGCGAGGAGTACGACGACGATGTACACAAGCAGGAGGCCGGTCGAGATGAGCGCCTGCTGGATGACGTGGTTGCGCAGCCAGGTCGTGACATGGTCCACGGCGTCCGTGATCTCGTCGGTCGTGACGCTGCTTGGCGACGCAAGGAACGTCGTGAGGTTAGAGTCGGACCCGATCGAGTCCGCCGCGCCGACGGAGAAGATGTTGTCCGGGAACATGGGGACGTTGATATGCGCGTGGTCGTGGACCCAGGTGAGGCCCTTTTGTACGGACTCGATCTTGAGTCCGAGCAAGCAACGGACTGTCTCTTTGACCAGGTCCCCAAATAGGGTGTTTCCGAATGCATCGGTGAGCCCCGTATTGATTTCTTCCAAGAATGTATTTAGGGTATTGTTGACTGCGGTTGTAGCGTTTGTCACTTTGCCCAGGATGTCGTCGTTGATCTCATCACTGAAGGAAAGGAGGACACCGTTGGCATCGTCCGACCACTTTTGGGACACATTAGTCAACGTACCGACGACCTCGCCAGCGAAGTCGCCAACTTCTTTGCTGAGAGCCGGGGTCTGGTCTTCGATTGTCTTAAGTAAGATTCCTTGCCAAGCACAAGAGAAGAACCCTGCTAGAGCGAGCGAGAGAACGAAAAGGGCCGGGAGCGATGTCGCATAGGAGACGAACCAGCGGGCCATAATCTTCCGCGGTTCACTCGTGTTCCCAACTCTTCTAGAAACGGCTAGGCCAACTCTGGCTGTCAGAGGAGACGAGTACATGTATCCGTAATCCAGGACATCGACAGCTTGGGTAGCAAATTGATTCTGCCGGCGCCAGCGGCGTTTCTCGAGGATGTACATTGGAACACACGCACCAATAGCGAGTAGGACGAGGATAACGATGGCGGCGATCTTGGCGTCGTACGCAATCTTGAATAAACTTTCGAAGAATTTGGTGAGGCCGTCGTTGTCGGAGCAGAAAGAGAGGGACTCCTTCTGGGCAACGGGAAATACTGAGTTGTCGAACGAATAGTTTCCGTATGCCTTGTCGAGTTCCGTTCGGATCAAGTCGAATGGTATTGACACAGCTTGCGCAGTCAAATTTTTCAGGTCGTCAAAGGTGGGAATCTTTTGATTGAGATCGTCTAAGCTTTGGACCCAACTGCTGCTGTTAATTTGTATATTCTTTAGGTCATTCATCTTGTCTACGATCTCTGATTCTAGATCCGGCTTGGCTGGTAACAGACCTCTCTGCATCAGGAGTTCCTCGCGGCTAAAAATACTCCCAACATCAGAAACCTTATCGGCGATGTTGTAGACAGTGTCAATGACTTTTTGGATATCATCCGCGCTGCCTGCGATGGTGTTAGCGACGCCATCGATAGCGTCGTTTACGACATCGGTTGTCTTTTCTACAGCGAGTGCCGTGGCATTGAGGCCGCCATGCACCACCATGGAGATCAAACAGGCATAGGTGTCAGTCATCATGCCAATGACGAAGAGAATCAACTGCTCGATGCCGGTAAGGATCATGTCAAGGATGGTCATCAGAGCTTGGACTGCGTGGTTCACGGTCGATGCGGTCAGTTCGTTGACTCCGACGGATAGATAGTGAGGCATAGAAGCAAACGCGCTACCGACGTCCTCGACCTTCGAGCATGCCGACAGGGCCTTCACCTGCGCATCGGCCAAGTTGTCGTTCAGGCTCCCTATAGTAAGGAGGAAGTTGGCGAGGACCAGTAGGATAAGTATGGTCCATTTGTTGAACCAGACTTGAGATAGCCTTGAACGTAGACCAAGATACGGCGTTATCTGTTTAGAAGATGGAGAGGTGACCGATGTGACGCCTTCGGCAACGCCGTTCCTCATCGGTAACATCTCGAATACATTCTGTGCCTTGTAGTCCAGCGACGGAGGCACCTGGGGAACATGGCCCTTCTCATTCCAGGGAAAGGGCATAATGACGAGCCCGTATTATCGAATCGAAGGTGTAAAATGATATCGCTGTGATTACAGGGAAATCACCAAAAAAGTAGGATTATGCCTAGAAGAATAGAAAGCAAGAGAGCGTGTATAAAAAAAGTAAAGAGTGTCTCGAAAAGATCAGTTAGGGTAGTAGAAACGAACACCAGTTGAGAGGTGGTAACGGTAGTAGTCGATAAAATGGTCGTGTGAGTAGCCAAGCGACGGGAGTGAGTATGATAGGCAGTCTAGAGGACAATGAAGGGTCCAGAAAGGTAGAAAGGACTGAACCCCCAAAGAAGATGGAGGTAGAGGGCAGTAGGGAACAAAGAGATGAAACGGTTAAATCATAAACCCATTGCCAGAATGGTGGTGACCAAACAAGAACAAAAAGAAAGACGGCGAACAATCATAGAAGGGGACGGCATGGGGGAACAAGGCTCGTCGATAAAAGATATATATGCGGGTGGGCTGGCTGGCTGGTTGGCTGGTTCATGGCTCTTGGGGGTGATGCTGGACATCAGTGCCCCATTTACACACTGCTGTACCAACAAAGACCCATTGCTAATGGCCAAGGGCGCGAAGCAAGGCTTCCACGGCTCGTGATTAGGAATTCCCTTTGTTTCGTGCCCCTCTGCAGGGTAAATCTTTCACTTCTCTGGCATCTTTACCAGTCGTCGTCGAGTGGATGAGAATAAGGAATGAGCTCTCCCTCTCGCGCGGACCGGGGTTGTTAGCTAAGCGCCGTAGTCGCCCCACAACCAATCGATTTTCCTCATCCGCCGTTGAGGAAACCCCAGCGAACAGGGGGGACCTGTCACTAAATATGTCACCTGTCAGGCCGTACAGCAATACACGTATATAGGTCAGTACCTAAGGTAGCTATTATCAGGTACATGATTGTAATGCAAATACTATCTAAGTAAGAACTGGACCAGAGCCGCTGTCATCGCGTTTAACTTGATGCTAACCGAAGCGCCCTAACTGATCTACCTTATTCCCTACTGTATTTAGGTAGGCGTCAGTACAGTATCTACCTAATTCATACAGTAGAGATCGTGAGATACCTACATTTGCAAGTGCTCAATTGCAACCTGCTTACATGGGTCCTTCTGCGTATGATAGCATATTATTATGTATCAACAAAGAGAGCTTTATTATTTATTCACCTTGACGATAGGTAATCCATGTCAACATTAAAGCTACCCATGTTTCTGCAACAGCTCGTGCTCACATTATGCAGATACTATATAGTATGCAACAAGTCATAACAGACATAAGGGTCTAACTACGGGTCGCATGTTTGAACGTCTAACCCCCAATTACGATGATGAATAATTTTCTGCCTCGCGATATAATAATTCAATCAGATATATCATTAATCTCTTAGGCATGGGGGGTGTTGTATGGTATGCCCATTTCTGATCGTCTCTGAGAGAAACGAAAAGAGAGTATTAGCGGTGATTTGCGGCTTTCAGAATCAAGCAAGGGCGGGAAGGATAGATCCGTACAGAGAGGAGGTAACGTTTAATGAGGCAGCCGATCTACTCTGTACATAAACTCTCGAGTTTTGGCCTCAAGTTTGGCCTCGACATCAGCAGACCAGATCGGCCGCATCGTATGCTATTGTACTACCGATTGGTTCGTTGTCTGCGCCCCCAATGCCATCCAGCTATTCTTCGCTTAACTTTGGGATCTGCGATATCCTGTCGACTGCATCTTGGCAACGTGCAGGCAAGCAACGGGTCCTACGGCAACCCCCCTCGCCATGTAAGATGATTGGCTACTAAGCCCTCCGGCGGCTACAACATCGGGCCACAGCTTTAGCGCTCTTTTCCCTGCGGCCACTAAACCCAGTCGCTGCAACTGACGCTAGTTCACATCAAACAAACCCTCAGTTTTTTTTTCCCTTCAACGCCGGGACCAGGTAGTCACACGGTATTACACAGCTGTTTCAGTGAGCGAGAGAGAGATTCGCCTTCTGCTATTCTCCCTCTCGGCGGCCTGTATCTGTTTGTCAGATAGACGCATACCTAACTGTGTGCTCAGGGCGGCTATTCCGCATGATGTATTCCCAACAACCTAATTCACTGCCTACTATGACAGGCATCATGAAAGGGGCGAAAAGCAACCATACTAAATCAAGTAACTTCACTATCTCTTCTCTTGCAGAGCCTACCAGAGAATGGCCATTGCTAGAAGGCTAACACTATAGAAACACCCTCCACCCTCTTTCTTTTTGCGCTACCTCAAACTCTCATCCGAAGGGGAAACATCAATTCAGAATAAGAAGCTAACGAGAGAACAGGATATGCTTCAGAACGGCTCCCTGTCTCTTTTTTATTGATCAAGGTTGTTGTTTCTACACAAAGGCATTGTAATGCGAGTTAACAAAGGTATAAATACATAGGCTGGTCCTCTCAACACTAAGAAATTGTGCACAGCAGTCCAGAACCTACAAAAAACACGATTCATGACACCTCAACTCTACACCGACTACCAATCGACACAGCTATGTCTGACCAACCATCTATGATGGAGTTCTTGCCTGAGCCACGGCTCCGAACGCCTCAGACCCATGCCGTACATAGAGCCCAAATAGCGCGAAATCTATCAGATATCGCCAAGGCAGTGAGAATTCGTGGGGGCATAGACTCCCTCACGGACCTTGTCTACCGCCTTGAAACAGGAGAGTACTTACAGCATCTCTTCATGCCGTTCCTCTCGACATATGACTGGGAATCGCATGACACAGATCCCGCAAAGGTAGGGAAGAGCATGAAACTCATCTGGGACTCCGTAGGCGGTAACACATCACTAATCTCGTCGGTATACGAGCTGGACAACATCGAATCATTTAGTGAGTGCCTCGCGTGGTGGAGTCATTATATCTTTATGGAACTTGAGGGCCTTCTTTCCCCCTATGGAGACGACTTCTTGTGGTTCCCTGAGAGCCGATCCCACCGCGATGCATTTGGATACGTCTTATTCCTTTGGATGTACCTGCGAAATGGCAATGCGCCTACTACCATTGTCCTACCGCTCTATGTGGATGCACTGAGCTATCTTACGAACCAGTTTCATTAGTCTTAACTACGGAAACTCCTTGAGGAACTACCCAAAGAGGCACAAGGTGCGGTTGACATGCAAGGTTTGTTTACGCTTGACGAAGAATTCGCTTTAGGCTCCTGTGTAAGGTCAACATAACACAGTCTCGAGCCTAGATAAGTGCCAGTTTCGCCGGTAGTCCTAGTACTCGCGTCTTGCCTTATCTCAGCAAACATAAACAATAAACTTATGCTATTAGCCCAATATGTAGACATAGGATAAATAAATCTTTCACGGTAAACATACTCTTAAATATCTGAACATAACATAGTGATTAACTTAGGCCATAGTATGGCACATCTGATTGGAGTCAATTTGACTTATATCATCCCGTACCTTTGATCTCCGTTTCCGCAATAAAGAAGGTCAACCAAGTATGAGAATTGAGAAAACGGAGTATTCAGTCCGAGATATCGAAACGATTCCCATCTGTAGCCAAATACACTAGAATTAAATAGCTGTTAGTGACCTACCTATCTACCCAGGTAGTTATAATATCACCTCCAGTAGCTCTAATTAGTTCCTAACCTACAAGTATGAATGTCATGAAGCCATCATCTTTTATGAAATATGTTAAATGTTAAGCCCGAGTCTAAGCTTTGTTACCTTCATCACGGAGCATCTCACCGCCGCTCACGCAACTAGTAGCGTAGGAAAGTTGAGCGAATCGTCGAGATATACATGAAACGCAGAGTTTTATAACCTAGTAAATCACATCGGTGTCTTATTTCTATATTTGTAATTTATAAGCTTTATGGCTGAAGTAAGCGACCTCCGCCCCTCCCCCCCGGCTCTCGACGGAATTATGGATGCGTAGCTCGCCTGCCAAGGACGGCGACTAAGGAGTAGCATGATGGCATGGCAGTGTTATATACTGGCGAGGTGGATCAGTATACAAGGCATTGGATAGACTATAGTAAAATGTAGTCTTTGTTAGTTCCTATATTTCTTTTGTATGTATTCTCAGTGCTTCCATACTTTCGTTGTGCCTGCATGTTTGCTAGGCTCGCTTGAGTGATATGACATAGCTGATTTCGAGTAGACCTTAGTTGACACTAAATTCACGTAGAAGCTTCTTTCCCACTCTTTTTCTCTCCTTCAAAGGACATATTCTCTACTGTCTCGGGTAAACGCAAAGCTAGGCAGCTTTCTAGGTGTCTCACGTCCTTAGGTTTAGAAATTCTACCTCGGGGTATAGGTCTACGTACCTTTATAAGATGTTTGAGTTCCCCGGCTCTCCTAATATCATCTTCCACTTCCCAGGATTTAGACTCTCTCTCTCCAGCGAGTCTCCATAACTTACCATACACCATCATTCGACCTATGAGAGCCCTCCTCAACAATGTCCCAATTTCTTTATGACGAAGAACCGTCGCAGCACGAAGAAGTCAACGGTACTAGAGCGTCAGATCGGGCGATCTTCTGTGTTGACATCACGAGTACTGTGAAACCCGAACACCACAGCAGAAATCAAACGATAGAGCCTCTGCAATCTTCTACTATGTCTCATGACCCTTCTGACTGGGTCCCAATCGACCCATCAGACTTCGGTGATGAGTTGTGTCGTACGCTTTCGACCGACTACGAGAATGTCTGTCCAGTATCGCCAGCATCATCCCACTTCGTGTCATCACCCGGCAATGACTCTAACAGCGACTCCATGAAACTCGCCGTGGCTCTAGTGGAATTGAAAGAGGCACGAGGAAATGAAAGATATAATGCGATGGAGGTGAAAGTCCTAGAAAGAGAAGCCAATAATCTTGAATCCGACTTCAATAAGGAACGGGCCATGTCGACTTCACTTGCGGCGAAGCTATTGGACGTGTTCATCATGGTAACGCAAAATCAACAACACGAGCTGGACAGGGTGCAAAGACGGCTCCTTGACCTACAGGACGATGCCGAAAACTGCCTACTCACCTACGAATGGCGGAATCTCCAGGAAAAGCTTCATAATATCAATCGCAAGCTAGATGGGTACATCAAACGCACGACGCCCCAATCAATAGCTTCCGGAACTCAGACGGATGAATTAAAATTGTTCTTGGCTGTACTATATGCAGACGTCCCGAAGATGTGGAAGGAGCTGAGGCAACTAAATCGAAACATCGAAGACGAAAAGGCCAAGGATGCAGAAGACAAGGCCCGGGATTACGAGGCTGCGTCTGAGAACGTACCTAGCGAGCAGAGTACGCGGGAAGATGTCGATAGCGCCGATGCATTTGACCAACCGTCTGAACAGTCTGTGACAGACATCCTCGATCGTTATTACGAGTTCTCTCGCTTCCACCGCGAGAGGATGGTTACGCGCCAAGAGAGGCTCCAAGCACTCATGAAGCAGACCTCTATAGAGCTTAATCGCCTCCGAGCCGACGTAACGTACGAGGAAGGAAGGACGACCAACATGAGAACAAGAATGGCGTTCTGGGGCGACGATGTCAGCGCGTCGAAGGTCAAGTCTCCGGCTATGCTGCTGGACAACCTAGACATGAAGCTGTCGGCACTCAAATGCGGAGCCGAAGAGCTCGAGGAAATGGCTAGGATCATACGAACCCTCCCATTGCACCTTCACATGATCGACATCAACACCCCAGAAGAAGGCGAGCCTACGACCACCAAGGAAGCAAGCACATCACCAGCGCCGTCGGATTCCGCCAGCGCCGCAGGCCAGCGGGAGGATACGTTGTACATCGCGGAGCTCGAGGCGAAGCTGAAGGAGAAGCAGGCCAACGAGAAAGCCTGGGCGGCGCACTTCGAGCACCAGCGCCAGCGCGAGAACGAGGCGAAGGCGGCACTGGAGGGGCAACTGGTGTCCTCGGAGCTTAGGAACGAGGAGCTGCAGAGGGTGGTGGGGACAGTCTCGGGGAAGCTCTTCGAGCACCGGGAGCGCTTCTGGGGCCTTTCGGGACCGGCGCGCAAGATGGGCGAGGAGCTCATTGCGGCGCTCGAGCAGTTGGAGATTACCTGTGACGAACCGTCGGTCTATGGGTACGAAGGGGGGAAGCACCTTGAAAGCGTTGGTATTTGCAGTGATGGAAAATCGACTCAGGGACCTTCAGATGGTGAGCAGGTTAAGCTGGGCGAGGAGGTGCAGAGGCAACGGCACCGACACCGGCTGTGCAATTTAGCACATTCTCTAGATGATGAATATGTCTAGATGAGGGCTGAACTTGAGACATTGTAGACTTGGACAGGACATCATCGGTAGAATTAGAGCAGTCTCTCCTTAGCTCCTAAAATGGCCCTAACTGCTAGGGGCGATAGACACTTATTGTTGTTTTGTTTACTTCTGAATACCATTTGCCATCCATCTTAAGATGAGTCGATAATTGCTCGATAATGAGCTCCTCAGTTGTGGAAAACGGTGGATACAGCTGTTTGATGGAAGCAGCAATGAAAGCTTCAAGACGTAAGAGAGCTGTCTTAGCGTCGTCGAGAGCTCCCCACAGGACCTGCTCATTGTCCAATCATCAATCAATTTGGTGACGGGGTCAGTGCAATGGTGATCCAGAAATGCCAGTAATCGAGCATCGCATATCCCGTACATATGCGGAAAAGTTGCGAATATGTGACGTCATGTACATGAGCCAACGAGGACTTGCTCTTGAATTGGCAGGCACCTTTGTTTTTCCTGCCAGCTACGGAATCATCCTCTTAACCTAATTTATCTCAGGTGGCTGTTTCAATTGACCATTGGGACTTCCTACATTTCCAAACACTTACAACCTCTTCTACATCTTAACACAAACTCTCTCCTCTGACTTTACCAACTACACGACCATCATCCTCCTCTTCTCCTCTCTAAACCATTCAATCACATACACAACCAAATCACAATGACGTCACGAATGCTCTCAACAGCCCTGCGTCCGGTCGCGAGCCTCACAGCAAGCAGACAAACCGCGATGATCCAGCGCAGCTTCACCGGTAGCACCATGGCATTGAAGCACAAAGAGAGCATCGGTAAGCAACCCCCATCACCCCCATATCCCTCAAAACCCCCGTCCTCTTACACCACCATCTACTAACTAATCCCCCTTGAACCCATTAGGCGACGGTTATGATCCCGAGAAGCACAAGCAGGACTTGCTCGAAAAGCACAAGCAGGGCAAGGGCCACTGGAAGCCCGAGCTAGCCTCGGACAGCGAGGAAGCCCTCAAGGCGGACCGCGCCAGCAGCGGTGCCGAGAAGGAGGACGTCGCCGCGATGCAGAACCGCACCAAGGCCGCTGCCGAGGAGACGTCCAAGGCGGGCACGAGTATGCGTGACGGATTGTGAGAGGCGAGATGGACCAAGAGGACGTGGGGATCGATGGGGAGTTTGGGACTGAGATTTCCTACTATGGAGTGGATGGAATGTAGGATGTGAGCGGTTTCTGCATCATTAAAGGCAAATGAACCGCAACGATATTCATGGACAAGTGGAGAGAAAGAATGCCTCCTAATTTCCATTTGTTAGCATCCCATCTGCTTAGCAGATGTAATTAGTCAGATTGACGACAGTCTGACTATGTTGGAGTTGTAGTGTATAATCCAAGATAAAATCGAGAGCATCAGCACCAGCACCAGCATTATCAACGCATCCAGTGATACGCATTAACTAGAGGCGTCTGTCATTGTGAGCGCTAACCTGCTACCTAACCCATTGCCATTAGTACAGGTGAACATGGAAATGACCCTCAACCGAGCGTTCGAGGGTGCTCTCTTGTACAAATGAAAATACCGTGTGGTTTTTATATACGGCCACAGTAGAATCCAGGGACTCGGAAACCCAGAAAATAAAAAAAAGGCAAACCCTGCTGCCGTCAAAATATGGTAACGGGAGGACAAAATCTACCCATAAACGCCGTGCCAAATGCTACATGATTGTCCGCTGTTGATCTCCCTCCTACTCTCACTCTTATGCACCTATTTGCGTACTGACTGGACACCCCTTGGGTCAGGGTATAATACCCGCCCGAGCGAAAACCACGCACTACTCCGTCCGCTGACCACTTTATTTTAAGATGGCGATGAGTAAGACCAGGACGATGATCAAGATAATGATGGCGATCATCTGCTTGCTCTCGCTGGCGGCCCGTGTAATCCTATTGACCTGGCGCTTCGCGCGGTCCAGCCGGCCCTGGTGACGGTCGACAGCGCCATCGACGTCGTCCAGCATGGCGACCTGGTCGTCCAACTCGTCGCCGATCTGCATGCTCAGCTCGCGCTGGCGCGCTATACTGGCGCCTAGCCGGTCGAGCTGCTCATCCTGCTCTTCCAAGACCCGCTGGTGGTATTCGTGGATCTGCACGTTGTTCATGCCGCTCGCCTCGTCCTGGTAGCCCATCGTGTCGTCCGGGTTGTCGCGGTATCGGCTGCCGAAGAGTTGCGCCTCGAGATCGGGGCTCGGCAGGGCGCTGGAAGGGTTGTCGGAGAAGCGCACAGTCTTCGATACGGTGCGGCCATTCTTGACTCTCAGGCTAGAGTTGGCTGCCGAGGGCTTTTGAGCTGCATGTTCGAAGTCGGCGTTGAGAGAGGGATCGTTCGGGTGTGTCAGGGTGTCGGTCGTTGATGGTGAGGAAAAGCCGTGAAACTGTGAGGTCAGGTCGCCGTATTGCTTCTTTAGGCCGGGAAGAGAGTCGGTGATGTTGAGAACGCCACTATCCAACCTCTCAAGTTAGTGCGTGTCCCTATCATTCGGTAGTGATGCGATGTTTCATGAAGTCGCAAAAATAGGGGTTGCTCTCACTCTTCATCTCCAGCTTCTTCTAATCTCTTCAACTCGGTTTCTAATGACGCCAGCCCGTCCTTGAATTGGTCTAACGATCGCGAAATGTGGCCGTCGTTGGAGTCGCCACCGATCTCGAGGCTCTGCGCTCGTTGCCGCTCAAGCAACGACAGCTTGATGTGGTCGGCTAATAGGTACAGTTGATTTGGGTTGGCCATGACGATCGGCCTATATTCTCTCTCCCTTTCTCTTCAATATTCTATCGTGCCGGAAGGATGAAAAGCGAGACGACGACGAGCAGGAGATAGATGGAAAACGGAAGCGCCGGTAATTGATGGAAAGCAGGTACTTAACACAGAACGAAGAGGATGCGAATGTACAACACAGCAGCACTGTGTAGATAGGTATTTTACGAAAGCAGTCCCTACCAGGAAATCACGCCAGCATAGATACAATTGAGTAGCCAGTGAGTACGCAGCTGTTTCTCGATCCAGAGCTGTTGTTGTCTAGATTGGTGTGACAATAACCTGGTCTGCCTGGGTTAGGTAGGTTGCTGCTTGATAGGTAAACCAAACTCAGCCCGGATAGGCTGCAGGATACATTGGCTTTGACGTGGAATATTGCGTCGCCTGGCGAGATGAGACAGGACCATGTCCCCTTTTTGCATATAGCGGTGCGACCCTGTTGCAAAGCGGGATGGAGAGTTGTGGCTATCGCATAATATCATTGTAACCGCTTATATGCACAACCTGTGAGAGGTACTGACTCCCGACTACAACATAAACCCAGTTCCTACATGCGTCGTATAGATGACCTGTCTCTCACAACTCCAAGTAAATCGAAGCGATTTTCTCATAGCCATTTTTTTGTTGGCAAGGTTATCTTTGCTTATGCCCTCCATATTTATCTTTTTGGGGGGGTGAAGTTTCCCAATTCTATGAGGCAATAAGGTATAAATGGCACAGTCCCGCCATCCCGCTAAGGGGCTTAGGTGTGTGAGGTCCTGGCAAGGGGGTGGCCTACCTAGTCTACCTACTACTGCAAGTTGGTAGGCGATAGGTATCCAGTGAATCCCTATTCTCTGGTAACGTCTCGAAAAGCGCAAACAATGACCTATTTACCTCTTACTACGCAAACTCGCCCAGCCCGCCCCCTCCGAGCCCAGTCTACCATTGGACGATCCGAGGGGGTCGAAGAGGAGTCCGGGGCAGACCACCTCCGCACCGGGACTCAGGTCGGCTCGGCAGTGAGGAATGGCAGCCTCTCACCTAGCAGCAGGGCCTCACTATTGGCCGATCTGGGCGGAGCTATCAATTCTCGACTAGTCTAGATAGTCTGGATAGTCGATTCGAGAACAAAGAAAAGCCCCCCAGGAGCCCCCCCAGGATACAAAGTCAGTGAACAGCCTCGGAGCTAGAGTAGACTAGCAAAACATGTCGTCTTTTTATCTCGAAACAGGGTTCACAACCCTGAAGACGCAACACAGCGGAGGAGCCCACGTCCCGCTTATGTGATCTTCAAGCTACTAGGTCCGGGGTATCACTTTCTCGCAAACATCTAAGGGAGAGAGAGATGACCTATGCCTATCTTCTCTGAGGCCCCACTAGTGAGGCATATCGAAGATTACCTGCCGCCGCGATCCCCATAAACGGCGGTGCGGTACAGTAGGCGCGCTGCTAGACGATGGATCACGAACCTAGCTTCTTCCGACTGTTGTACCTAGCAAGAAGGGAAGTATGGTCCGCGCATGACTAGTCATCATATCGAGAGGAGGGGCTTATGTCTGCGTCCGCTTTCATGTGCTTAAACCCGCTCTTTGTGTACGTACTCTATATGTATTTATATCAGCTGTAGCAGGAGTAGAATGTAAATACCGTTTCGTCATCACCATCTTGCCACCAGACCCCCTTTCCGCCAAGCCTTTCTCTGACCATGCCTCTCCCCACCGGCGTCTACCGCGCCGACCAAGTCGGCTCCCTCCTGCGGCCCGCCGCCCTCCTGGCCGCTCGCGACGAGGCCGAAGCGGGCAAGATCACGGCGGCGCAGCTGCGGGAGCTGGAAGACAAGTACATCGCGGACGTGGTGCAGAAGCAGCAGGTCGTCGGCCTCCGCGCCGTGACGGACGGCGAGTTCCGGCGGCGGTGGTTCCACGTGGACTTCCTGAAGCACCTCGCGGGCGTCGAGCAGCGCGGCGCCATGCAGTCCACCAACGTCAGCGTCGGCGGCACCATGCCCCCGCGCCTCGTCGTCGTCGACAAGATCGGGCACCCGGCCCCCATCCAGGTCGACGACTTTCGCTTCCTCGAGTCGCACCTCGTCGCCGGCGCCGCGACGACCAAGGTCTGCATCCCCTCGCCCACTATGATCCATTTCCGCAACAGCCGCGACACCATCGACGAGACGGCCTACCCCACGCTGGAGCCCTTCTTCGACGACCTCGCGCGCGTCTTCCAGGAGGAGCTCGCCGACCTCTACGCCGCCGGGTGCCGCTTCGTGCAGCTCGACGACACGAACCTCGCCTACCTCTGCGACCCCAAGATGCGCGCCGAGGCCGAGCAGCGGCACGGCGACGCCAACGTCCTCGCGCGGCAGTATGCCTCGCTCATCAACGCCGCCATCTCCAAGCGGCCCAAGGACATGACCATCGGGATCCACCTCTGCCGTGGGAATCATCGATCGCAGTGGTTCGCGCAGGGCGGTTACGGTAAGTAAATCCAGAACTTCTACCCTGCCAGAAACGAAAAAAAAAAAAAAAAAAAAAATTTATAAATGCATCATCTGACTATGAGAAACAGAACCCGTCGCGGAGGTGTTGTTCAAGGAACTCGACGTCGACGTCTATTTCCTCGAGTACGACGACGCGCGTTCGGGAGACTTCTCGCCGTTGCGGTTCCTTCCGCCGCAGAAGATCGTGGTCCTCGGCGTCTTGACGAGCAAGAAGGCGGCGCTCGACGACCGCGCCCAGATCATCAGTCGGCTGCGCGAGGCCGCCACGTTTTGCCCCGGAGGACTCGACCAGCTTTGCTTGAGCCACCAGTGCGGATTTAGCTCCACTTCCGAGGGCAACGATCTCACGGAAGAAGAGCAGTGGGCCAAGCTCCGTCTCGAGGTCGATATTGCGAAGGAGGTGTGGGGGGAGGATCTAGCAGTTTAGATAAAAACAGAATACAAATACACCTAACCAGCACATCATGAATTATAGATAGTTCTAGCACCTATCTTTAACTAAAGTAGCTTCTCACTCACACAAACGCAAAGCATATGAAGATCAGAGTATCAGAAATGTAGTAGAATGAGTCCATTCTTGACTCCTAACCCTATTATACAATTTCCCCAGAGTCGAACCATGCCTGCCAATCATGCCGTTTATCCGAGCCCCGCGCCAGATGTCTGATATGCTACGAAACCATGTAGCACCATGGAAAGCCTAATGGTAACAATAGACTCGGAAACCAGGAGAAGAGTTACATAAAAAGAGACGAGCAGCGGGGTTTTCTTGGGTTTTCCTGAACGCCAGCAGTTCCCTAAAATAGCAGAGGACCGCAACCATTCCAGTAACCCCTCAAGTCATGGCCTCGTGCGACTATCGGCGATTTCTCCAGATGCTTAACCACGCACCAGAAAAATCAGAAAGAAAAATCGATAACCGAGATGTTTCCATATAATCGCTGTTTTCAGAGACCCCGAAAGCCCAAAGCTTTTGTGCAAATGAAAGTGCTCCAGAGGGTCAGCGACTAGAAATGAAGAACCTAAAGAAGACCTAGATCAAATTCAGATCTTCAAGTCCACTATGTATCGTGAAGAAGAATCTCGGATGCCTATTCACCGAATATAGGTATCAAGTGACGTGTGGTATCGTAAAATCATGCCTCTAAAATCGAAACCACTCGTGAGAATCCCCTATGAAATATAATGCACAGAACAGAGAAGTGGTAGAAATGATGAACCTCGTCATTGGAAGCACAGCGTTCTTAGTGTGGGTGGCACTATCGCCAATCGGGACGCCAAACTAGTACAAGCGTGCACGTATTAAGCCCCAGGAGGCTTTGGCATATCGCCGGCTGGTTGGCCTCCGCCTTGCTGTTGGGCAAGAGCTTGATACCATAGAGCCAGGTATGCTTGATAGCCACCATCTAAAACACTAGTTAGTCAAAAGTTCGAGGATTAACGGCTGAGCGTTGTAGACTTACACATGGCATAGGGATCCGGGGCTCCATTGGCCGGTGCAGAGTTTTGCAAATCTGTCGTATTAGGCGGATTACTGGAGCTATGAGATGCATAGTTAGGGTTATCCCAGTCACGGCGATTCTGGTTACGCCCGCCACGGCCACCGGCGCCGCCAGGTCCTCCGTTGTTCTTATTTTTCTATACGTTTGTTAACATACGGAGAGAGTTCGGGGCTTAAAATTGGTACTTACTACTGCTTCAACCTTGTCCTCTATTGCTCGCTTAGCTCTGCTAATTGCGTCATGAGAACCAACCAAGCCAATCTCACGTTCTACTTCGTCTGGCCCTGAAGTCGGGGAGACGTTGATCTTGCAGCCAGTCGTGTTCTGCATCTCACGAATAGTCTCACCTCCCTTGCCGATGATCATACCAACCGCCTCAGATGGTACGTAGATAGAGTCATTTATCTTATCATTGCCACCCTGGGTAGCCTCGCGACTATAGTTTTCATTCTTAGGTGGCCGGGCGGGTTTGTTAGCTTCAGGGTTGTTGCCGTTGCGTGTATCACTATCAACGATCTCGAGAATCAATTCCTTAGCTTGAGCGGCCGCCTGGTGCGGTCCGATCAGGTTGACAGGACGAAGACCATTCACGCTCTTAGATTCACCAACAATATTAATATGGCAGCCACTGCGTTCCTGGAGATCTCTAATAGTCTCTCCTCCACGGCCGATAATGAGGCCAACAGTACGATCAGGAACCATGATTTGCACGCAGTCTTCGCCATCGCGTAGTGTACCAGGGCCAGCCGCTGCAGCTGCGGCGGCTGCGGCAGCGGCAGCAGAGCCACCAGCCGAAGCACTAGGGCCTCGGCCAGCCTTATGAGATGAGTCAAGGCCAGCACGAGCAATGGCACCCATTCCACTATCTTCGATAATTCTATTGATTGCAGCTTTGGCTTCAGCACGTCTAGCACGAGGACCTGTGATTTTGCATTGACGGTACGGCCCTGGTTCACCCGAGGGAGAGATGAATTGTACTCTGCATGCTGTTTCAGCTTCAACGCGTCTCAGATTCTCGCCTTGTCTTCCTATAATCAGACCCACAAGGCTAGATTCAATTTCGATCATCTCGTCATTGTCATCGATAGGTCGATCACGACCACCTCCACGAGGTGAGAAGGTACCAGATGGCCGGCCCCGGTTAGGGCCTGGTGACATAGAGCGATCGCGACCATAATCACGAGAGTGGCTACCACGATCATCACGTCGTTCATCTCTGTAAGGATTGAAGTTGTCACGATATGCATCACGACGAGTTGGTGAACGGGAGCGTGCTCTATAATTTCTGACATCGGCAGCACGAGCATCATGTGACGGATACGCAGCCTGCGGTGGCCGTTCATACGAAGTCAAGCCCTTCTCAGCAGCATAGGCCTTAGCCTGGGCAACAGCATCGGTAAAACTGACAGTACCAGAGGTAACAGGTCTAATAGCGCTCAAGTCAAAGTTGCCACTAGCAGAGGGCTGCGGCAAAGAATAGTTTGCAGGTGGATACGGCTGAAGTTGGGTTGCAGGAGGCATCGTTGAATAGGTGCTTGGAGGCATCGGAGGCTGGTAAGGAGGGATCCCATGAGGCTGACTCTGGTTCGGGGTGGGGGTATTCCGTTGGTGAGCTAGAACAAAAGAATACTGTTAGACACAACACACATAGTTCCATCGTCAGTATTAAAAAGTGACATGTCTACTAACCTAGAGCAGCCAGGATGGCGTTGATGTCTGGAACCTCTGCCATTATGTCGAGGTTCTCTTGTTAGATTTGTCGAATCTTGTTCTATCAAGACAGCGAGCTGCGAAAGAAGACACCGAAGCGGTGTGCAATATTGTGTGACGGATACCTTATAGTATACCTAGCAGATAGCAAAGATGAGGCCCAGAGCAACAAAAGCAGATGCCAAAGACGGCGACTTGCAAGACCAAGCAAGGGCCAGAGGGTTGCAGATCACGCAGGGGCACCAAGCGACCACAGAGTGTTCAAAGTAGTTCAACTACCAAGTCAGTTCAAGTTAGATTGACGTAGGGTACTCGCAATATACTGGTTCTTGTACTTGTACTGGAGCGGGAGCGGGAGCGGTTCTTGATCGAGGAATCTGATTTGATTGACGGCCGACACACCAACTATGTATGCTGTATGCAAGACAACGGGTCTGTACTCGCATCGATATGCGATGCTCAGTCTTTCGGTCAACTGCAGAAATAAAGGGAAGAAGAGAAGACAAAGAGAAGGGCGAAGTTCCCGATGCTGGACGCGAATCACTGGTCACGTATCCCCCAATTTGCTTGCGCGCATGCAACTTTTGCTTTCCTGCTTCTCTACTTCCAAGGAAAAGAGGAGTAGGAAAAATACAGTTTGCCTTTCGTACACAATCACGATGTAGGAAGCCGAAGGAAAACTGTTTGCGATGGTTATTTGTGTAGGTGAAGAAGGGAGAAGTTGAGCGAGGAAAAAGTGTGCTTGTTGGTTCAAGACAAGGCAGGCGAAGATAAAACCTGGCCACACAGTCTGGGCAGAAGTCCGTGGCTGGGCTGCGTGAATGAGAAAAGTGGGGAATCCGAGCCTGAACCGGAAATGGGCCAAGCTCACTGGATGCGGTCCCTGCCAGAATACGCCCAAAATGTGCTGCATTCAAGTCCAGGAAGGCGCTAGTCTACTTCTGGAAAGCCTGGCCCACACGCGTACTAAATCTTCTGCAGGCACAATAATGCTATTGTATGTAAGAAACCCTTATCGACCGCGGTTAGGTCATGACTCAGATGATTCTATCAACCAGTAGGAAGTATTGCTTTCTGTTTCTGTACTACAAACAATACAGTGAAAGGTAATAGTAATGGGACAAGACAACAAAGTAGCTCACATATTTAGAGTTTTGATAAAAATGTTACCTTAGCTACGTAAATATTCTAGTAAGCATATCTTGCTCCCCAAACCAAAAAATGCCCTTGACATTTTTAAATCCCTAAGTGCTCAAAGCTTCACAACAATGTAAAGTACATAAAGAGAAAAGTGAAAGGAAATAATTGAATGATTAATAGGCAGGCCCTCAGATAGTACCCTCTTCAATACTAGCATAATGCACACATACTATTTTACATTCTTTAGTTTACGCTACTTAAATAAAAATAAACCCCTAATAGTAGGATGGAGGATCCAACTTAATTCTATCATGTGTATATGTTGAAGGAGAAGTCGTCTAAGTAGCACATGTCCGGTATAATCAACAACGTTAGCATTCCTGCATAGTATCTCGTTATATCAGGATATACGAGACTGCGTAACGATATTACGTATGGCAGCTGCAAGCCTTGAAGATCCATAACCCTGTGTTATTAAACAGAAGTCACAAGTGTAACACTATACAGTACCATTATAGAAGTTGCATGTTGTCAGGATAAGAACCTTGATCGTAGGCAATTACTTACGTTTTATAGGACAGTGAGAGAGTATTTTTAAAACTCTCTATATTCGTAGCTGTGTGATGGCATAGTGTTGCAGTTCTGTTGTGGCACCCTGCTCCTATTCACACTTTCTTTCCCGACAGAGAAGATCACTGAGCTAGCCGCTATTAGACCCATCAGTAGGCATTGTTTGCTTTTTTTCCTCTTACTCGTTGCTCACATTTCGAAAATACTAGTTCTTATAATTCTACTCTATATTAGCTAAGGACTCTATAAAAGGGGAAGTCGATCTATGATCGGTAGCATCTATCTATTTATCTAGTGGAAACCATTAACTATACTTGACTTGCTGCTTTTAATTTTCCCGACGTAATATTTTAAGTGCCTACGCTTAAGAATAGAAGTACAATATAAAGGTGAAAAGGCCAAACCACAAAGTATCCTTATATTTCATTACTTAGATAATTACGTACTCCAAAAGCCTGTACATAATGTAAAAGATCTTCTAGCACTTCTTTTTATTGACACGGTCCGTGTTATAGTCAACAGCACACACCTCGCCGTTTATATATTCGCTTGGTTTAGTACTTTCTTTTAAAGACCGGAGGATAGCTCATCTGCTTCCTAGATACTCCAAGGAAGAAGCTACAGCTAATTCCCCTCGCTAGGCTCATCATCTCAACTGAAATTGACACTGGCCACGCACCGCATCGCCTGCTGTCCAGAGAAAGGTTTAGTGCTGCCCTAGAGAGAATACGGTTTAAAGGACCAGTCAGGAAAAAATCAACGATAAGTGAGATTCGTGGTCTTGTATTGGTAACGGTAAAACATCTTTCCGCGGACTAGCTCCTGCGATGTGGCATATTACGTTAAGTCCTCTATCCAAACCCTCATAACTCAAGAAGCTTGAGAAGGCTGTTTGTGGAACCAGAGTTATTAAATTCAATCGGCCCACGCGTGCCCCAGGACTGAAATTGTTGCTGTACGCATAGGGCGCTTTGATGCAAGTTGCTGTGGCTTCGCCATCATCTCTCAATATGTATACTTTACCCCCGGTGCGGTATTTAAGACGGGAGAGCCCGTATTTAAGGCCATATGATACGCCCGGCATTCCGCCATATTAAGGTGCTAGGTTTGGCTTAGTAAGTAGTAGGTGAGAAGATCTGAGTTTAGGTTGCAGCTAGAGACATTGTTGGACGGCTTCCTCGCTTGCTAGAATGAGGTCAAAAGGTGCAACGGATTTACGTAAACAAGGAGCCATTATTTGTTGGACTTTTGTAGAATCGAGGAACTACTGGGAAACGCGCTGCATCTGTCATAAGATTCCCACCGCCAGTAAAGCACCTGGCAAAGAACAAATATATATATCATAAAGTGTATGAGTGGCTTGACTAGAATGATTTGATAGCCTCCTATAAGCAGGGAGTGACTACATTACTGTATGCATACTGGTACGCATGGTTAATATTTTCTATATAGTATACATCATCTTGCTGTACGACCTACTGTTCAATTCAACTCTCGGACTAAAGCCTATTGAGTTTGTACCTGCATCGTTATGTATGTACGGCCGTCAGATATGCACAACTTTCTCCAGTGGATATTCATGTTATCTGCACCTTCGCTATGCAGCCCTTAACGCCTAACAACACCCTAATGCAATGCATGGTAGGTTCGGGGTACTTCAAAACTGAAACCTATTTAATGATGGATGCAGATCTTAGTCTTAGTCACCCCAGCTGACTATGCCTGTAAATCTAATTGCCAGGCCACTTGTGATGGTGCTTACAACTGATCCCATCTCGAGAAGCAACGAAGGGTTGGACGTGGGTAATGGCTTGTGGTGGCTGAATCTCCCCACGCCTACGTTGCTTAGATATATTCGTGTCGAGTCACATAAGTCAGGTGAATATCAATAGTTTTGAAGTGATGGCACATTGGTATTGCCGTATAACGATCGCCGCCGCTCGCTTACCCGACCCAATACATGGTTTGCTATACACACAATATGGTTTGTTTCCGTCACTAGACCCATAAACTACCTCCCTAGCCGTTTCATCATGCTAATGATAACGGAGACACCGTGTGTAATGGAAAAAGAATTCGATTTTCTCAACGGCCTGCCACCGTAATACAGAGAATCAGAAATGACAAGTGTAGAACAGTGATATCAACCGTTTATTTGCAGCCCGCATGAACCGTGGGCAATCCACAACTCCACCTCGTGCCATGAGCTTCGGAAAACAACAAGACTCGCGACCATTGTACCAACCCAAGACCGTTGTGTTGAGATTCTCTTTGTCCACCGGATACTCCTAGTAAAAAAACCGTCCCGAGTCGAAAAACACCTACACCCCGCCTTCCAGTTGTGAGATACCGCATGCCTGCTTGGACCAAACGAAGACCGACCCCTAATCGTCGCAAAACACTCGCTCTATATGTGTAATGGTATTCTTTTCTCAACTGTCATGACCCATCATGACTCTTTGATCGTACCGCTCCCAAATGAAAAAAAACCGAAGACTCCGATTGTGTTATCGTGAACACCCATGCAATGGAACAAATGCAAAAGCCGCCATAATTGAACGCCCATTCGTGAATTCAAACAGCCTCATCTTAAGAGACGGGACACCGAGTTTTGTGTCTGGTATATTTTCCATTGCAATCCCAATGCAAAAATAGCAAGAGGTATCGATCATCGTCGGGTAGGGTTGTATCCACCGCGTACATAGAAATGCTCGCGCGTGGGTACTAATATGTGTGGAATAATTATGTTTATACAGGTAGAACGTGGGATGAGTGACTCGGCCGAAAAGACGAGCTCACGGTGAGGTGAAGAATTAGGTGATGATGTCGATGTCTAATGCCCGTATCGGTGCCCGCCAAGATGGACTAGCTGTGGAGAAAAGGTACAGCGAATGAGCGCTACGTAGACAGGTCTATGTAGCGATGCTCACAAGTACGGATGGACAGAGGTATGTGCCGGTGTCTCCTCGCCTTCCACTGAGAACGAGACACCGACCTACCAACGCCGTCCGATATGGTGCATCCTGGCGGGCGACACAGACGGTGGCGGGCTCGACATAGTCAGGCCATTGGCGGGGTTGATGATAGGAATGGCATTGCGAGTCCTTGTAGCAGCAGGCTGATGTAGCTTGAGACTTGATTGATGGTGCTGAAACGTGGGAGGTATGAATGCCGGAGAGGTCGAGTTTAGAGTAAAATGCGAGGCAACCTGTTGTGCATGTTGCGTGGGCGAGGAGCTTGGCGAACCACTGGATAGTGACGATCGATCAGACGACGCGCTGCTGATGGATACCAGCTGGTAGAATCACTCGCGTCAGCACCTGAACATGTAACCGACGTGACCTGTGCAACACTGCCGAGCGCATGGCTCCCAGGGGAGCGCACTCGAGACAGCGGCGAACGGGACGAACTTACATCGTTCTCTGTTAATAGCTTGGGGCAAAATTCCATGTCATCTTCAAGATCGAAGGACCGGCTGGCTTCGAATTGTGATCGAAAGGCGATGACAGAAGGATTTTCAACCGACAGCTCCCTCATGCTCTTCACGCCACGAAACTGTTTTTGTGGGTTCTGCGACATCGACACCCTGGGTGCCCTCCTATTCCGCCCGCCATGGTGATTGTGCGATACCGAAGGCGCAGCGGCAGTTGGCTGATGATGGGGGTGGTGGTGGTGGTTGAAGCTGTAGTATGTAGACATTATGGGATTCTCTTCTCACTATGAAATACAGGGTATTTGCGACAGAAATAGAGCCGTTGGTCAAATAATCGGCGGTGTTGGGAGCCGAAGAAACTGGTTGGTGGTCAAGGAGATGCCGTTGGTGGCAGTGTAGATTACTTGGGCGACGAGGTTATTGACGGCGACGAGGAAACAAGAGTACTGCGTCGAGTTGCACTTGTTGTTGTTGTTGTTGGTAGCGGTGGTTGGGGGCGGTTGAATCTCGCTGGAGGGTGGATTTGCGCGGACCAGAAACAGCCAAACTGTGCGAGTGCGGTATTAAAAATGTAGCCTGGAACACGACCAACAATGAAACTTGAGCTCGTGAGGTAATCTAAGAGGCGATGGGATCATCAACGAGTTTTTCTAAATTTCTGGTTTTTTTCTATCTTTTTTTCTTAATTCAGTAATGTTGGTGAACACGGTGGGAGGCCGAGATGTAAGTAAGTATATGATATGCAGATGGGTGTTGCTTGGCTTGTGAGAGGAGAAGGCGGCAGTGTTGTGTGGCAGGTGTGGTAGGATCGAATGAGTGGGAGAGAAGGGGAACAACTGAACTTGGCCAGGTCGGGGGTCGGAGAGGGCGAAGGATTTTGTTGAACAAGAGCTCTCAGAGACGTGAAGGGGGGGTGGACCGGGGGAGCTTGAAGGGCACATTGCTGAGTTGCCTCAGTGGCCCTCGTTGGCCCAACCTGGCTCTGACTGGCTGGGGCGAGCAATCCTCGGCACCCTTGTCCTTGTTTGTTCCAAGAAGGGTTTAGGAAGCTGCATCGGTTTCCTGCAGCAACAACACTATGAGGCCAATCAGCACAGAGTTGCCACCAGACCCACCTGGACCCGCATATGCGTGCTGGGCATGATTGGTCTGACTTGCAACCGCTAGGTCATTCGTGGGCATGTGGGCGCGGGCGTGGCAAGCCCTGGCCGTGTGGCGTTGTTGATGCTGCTACCTTACCTTACTGACACTACAGCATGCCTGCACAGGTATGTAAGTACTGACGCTAAATAGGTATGTACATACATGCTCAGTATGCGTAGATATCCAACCCACACAGTATCGTTGGCTGCAGACCGTCCCCTGCCCTTCTTTGCTCCTATCATCCTATCCCTTCTGCTTCTTCACCACTCTGCATACCTTATTCTGTACGCCCATACGCAGCACTGTGGTATAAGTAGGTATGTGACAATTTATTGTCGCCTGTAACCCATCATCGTCACGCTGGAGTTGTACTGTCTGCGTACAGCTGTATGTACAGCAGGACAATGTGGAGATCTATTGATCCTTCGGTCGACATTCACGCCCAATTGCAGCCTATCCTGCTACACGGTAATGACTCGAACATCATGACACTAGACGAGTCGATAGACAGGCAATTGTGTGTACAATATCATTATGGTGCCGTCGTCGCATACCAGTAGGTATCGTGAGATTATTCCCAGCCGCAGCAGACCCGATGGCGGCTCTGTACGGAGATAAATCATGCGCCTCGAGAAATCAATACCGCGCGGTATAGTGGTACGACGATTCTAGTGCCGTACTCAAGTGTACGGCGGATTCGATAGCATGTACCAAAATTTGGGTTTCTGTCCCTGCCGCCAAGTCAGACAACGTCTGTGCTTTTGGTGACCCCCAGGTTTCTCCTCTGACCTGAGGCTGGGTGCCCCCTTTACATACTACCGTTTGACTAGTAGCCCTGGCCTGGTACTCTGTACTTAAGTTAGGTAGGACGCATATCTATTCTGTATCCATTATCCTATTACGTATGTTACTTTTTCGCTGCCCATCTTTCGACGACATCTAGGCTCATTATGAACCCGGGGTGGTTTGTTATCCGCCGAATCATTGGTTATGCCTATATCATAATAATCCTTTGAGGTCGCAATTTGCAAGGTCTCCGCATAACGGGTGTGAGGCAGTGACATCTACAGTACGCATACAACCCTAGTTCGGCCACTCGGCTCGCGTTCTAGTTTGCGCTATAGAGTCCAGGGATCCGAGGTATGCACAAGTATACTCGTGTGTGGCTCTCCGCTGGAGCACTGTGACCGTGGACACTGTGGTTCAGATACTTCCGACTGGGTACCTACCACACCTCAACCGTCAGGATATTTACCGTCTGGGGAGATACTGTCGAGGAAGACCGTCGGGCGTTCCCTAAGACGGCCTGGAATGGACTAGGGAGTCAAGCCACCGTAACACTGCGAGTGGGTATGGCAGAGTCTCGCAAGTCCCGTGTCCTACATACGAGCAAAGGAGATTCGATCTTCATCCAAGTAACCTGTTTGTGCCGTACCTACAGACTATCTAGACTGCTCTCGACTCGGTTTCGAAGGATTCCTCCCACATTCTCGGAGCTTGAAGAGGGTTCTCACTGCTTTACATGCTGACTGTGATTATGGTGCTGTACACGCACGCCTGGGCACCTAAGGCTGCTTCTCAGAGAAACGACTGAACACATGTGGTGAGAGTGGGTTAGATACTCTCGATATCTACTACGTAAGGGCGGTATCATTGTCGCTTGCATCTGTTTACATACCTGACCGCTTACCGACCTGTGTTTAGGTATTGTTTCTACCCTGCCTTCAGTTTTCAGTTTTGAAGCAGGTTTCAGTTCTCATAGCGACGCAAATGCTAGAAGGGGAATGGCATGTTTCAAGCGCCATTCCCATATGGCCAATGCATGACCATCACCAATTTGGCTATAAGCCCATCAAGTATGTAGGTATCTGCATTGCTATGGTTCCATGCAGTTGATGAAGCGCGCATAAGGCCCGCCTGTAATAATATGGTCCGGCGCGAATGATGAGCGTAACACTCGATTATCGCTAATTGGCCCAAACAGGCGATGGCCTTCTATTTTTTTCCCACCACACTGGAATGACCCTAGCTCCAGCCGCTGCAGAATAGATGCAGCAGTGCCTTATCCAGTGGCTGGGACATGTTCGACCGACAACACAGATTACCGCCGTGATGTTCACCGGGTGACCCCTCCCTTAAACTTGGAAATACCACCAAGCACTGGCGAAGATCATGATAGTTCGTTCGGACGAGCCCGTGGTCCAATTTAGGTGGTTGGTCACGAGCAATTGCATGTTACATGGTACGTTCGAGAACCATGTCTTGCAGGTCTTCCGTGGCCTCTCTTATGGTAGCATCATATAATCTATCCTATCCCGCATCTATGCGTATAACTCGATACCCCAAAGCGACTGGGACTATCTAGATAGTGACTACAGTAGGCACACCTACAGTCCTTACACTACTATGTAACTAGGCATGGCCACTAGCACCATAGATCCACTTCGGCGGCTTGCGCGATGGTAACGCCACCCTGTGACGAAAGCGGCAAAAGGAAGGACGACATGCTAAGCGTGGTACATTTCCGGGTTGTTGCGAGTCTACTCTTACGCAGTATTAACAGTACCTAACAGTAACTAGCATACTAACCTAGTCATAGCATTAACTTGCTGCTCTGAGTCGTCTATAGGTCACAAGAAGTAATTATTACAGGTAACCAATTCTAGAATCAAGTTTATGTTGCAGCATTATCGTCATCCCTTAGTTAACCCGGTAGTGGGCGAATATTAGTTCTCATCTATATAATTAACGAACTACTCGTAGACATGGTATCCTCCTGCCGGAGGTTAAAGCCGGCTGGAGGATTCAGCATTCCGATAACCGCCGAATCAATACCTATCTATTAACTGGGTATGTATATTTCAAGACCATATATGTTATCGCTCTCGATTAAACTTGCACTTTGATGCAGAGCTGATAAAGCAACCACAGCTAGCCTTGGATTGTAGTGCACCATATTTCATGCTTTCCTTTATCCAATAAAAGGCTAGAACTCCGTAAATACTTGGTAAATCACCGCGAACTTAGAATCTAGTGTCTCCTGTCCCTAGACGTCGTTCCACCATCTCGATAGACCTCTTGTCTATCTCCTCCTTGGACGAGCCATAGGCTAAAGTCTAGTTCGCAACCTCTTCCCCTCTATACCATGCATATCAATCAGCATATCAGGGTAGTGACGACCAACAATTCCCACCGCATGCCCAAGTAAACGTACCTTGCTAGATTTTCGTGTCACCGTGGCGGGTGTATTCTAGGGAAGGGCATGCCTGGCCCAGTCTTGGTGGTAGCCTTGGATCCTGACCGCGGGAGACGTCATATTAGGTGGTTTAGTCCCGGAATGGATAGAAAGGTAGTCTCAGTTAGGAGGAAGGGTATGATATAGAGCTCAGTAGATACATAAATTGATAACTGGACCCCCTGGGTTTCTAAAGGGGCTAGGGCAGTTATATATATAGCCAAAACTACCAACGCAATTATCGCGAAAGATCCTGTTACAATCCGATCACTTAGCTTTTTAGATAGTAGGTATTGCGTGGGAAAAGGGATTTTCATGTTTCTCATGAGAGAGTGCCTAGTATGAAGGCTTAACCATGATGAGTGCGGGCTATGTGTCTGTATATGTGAAGTAGTAAGAGCTGTGGTGCCTCAACCAAGAAGCAATATATTCAGATACGACTGACTAACAGCAGCGTGGTCAACAGAAAGAGGGCATAAATTTAACAGCATTGCCTGTATCAAACCCATTGTGTACATATACCATTATGTCACTGACATGATTTACAGCGTGTTTTTCCACCATGAGAACAATAGCCCATACCACCATTATCCAACCTTTGCTATCCAAACTGCCCTATCATATAGACTCCTTCATGATCAGGTCAAGGCCTCTAACTTCAAGTTACGTTAGTCTTACATTGCGTAAGATTTATCATTTGGGTACTGTTTCATTTCCGAGGTTTAAGAAACAATGTATCTCGAGTCTTAGTATGGGCATACTGACTCACTCATTACTAAATTATGTGATGATGTTCCTGCTGATCTGTACGACTCGAATATACACAATAAAAAGGAAAAGAAAAAAGCCTGCCAGCATCTTTGCTATATGTGCTACACTCCTTATATATAATCTGCCGTAGGCAACGCAGGGCCGATGCAATGCTTGTTTTTCCCCAATTGCTGCCTATATTGATACATTGCGTTCTCTTTAGGTAGAAACACCGAGGCCATGTGCCTGATTTAAATACCTGGTGCCCTTCCGTACTCTTTCACACACTTACAACATAAATTTACAAGATACAAGGATCTATACTTCATACCTACCTAAAGTATCCCGGCGTTCGGTGACGAATGCAAGTAAAGGCTACCTACTATGTATATAGATCCAAGCGTGAGAGTAAATGTGTCTTGACTAGTTAAGCTTGACTATCTAGGCTCTCATCAAATGCCTAAAATTAGTCTGATAGCAGTCTTCTTGATACCATCCTATCAAAACAGGTACCTCACGACTGGGCAATTAGTTATCCATCTCTCGGTATCCGACTGCGAAGAGTATACAGTGGCAATTCTTGAAAACCCTTATGCAAGAGAGCTAAGTACGCGTCTTGAGATATGAGAGTGTATGGTTATGTTCACTTGACATAGGTTGTCTGCTTTTCTATCTGCAGAGTAAGTGGTACCTTAGTTTATCAATAAGATTTACGCTCATAGGCTCCTTAAGGTCTCGGCTCAAGGCGCCATAATCTTATCTTGGTGGTGGGACATTATTATTTAGGTGTTTTAGAGGCTTACCGACAATGTTGTTGACCCATGTCGCTCTCATTATACGTAATTATATAAAGTGTAATGCTAACTACGCTTTGTCTAGACCTCGAGCCTTTACGAAGCGATTAATCTGCTCTCTGGTAATTTTATCATTGTACTGCTCATGGCATTCGTAAAATGAAATTAATTCCTGTGTACAGTCAACCATCCCTTCAATATCGACGTTGCTCTCTGTGAGAAAAGCTGCGTATCGTTGTACTTTGTTTGCTCGGGATTCCTGCTGCCTCTCCTTATCAGAGGTACCAGAGCTATTCTGGCTACTATTGCTGCCGCCAGTCCTGCCTGGTGCTTGTGCTTGTGCTTGTGCTTGTGCTAGCGCAGCAGTTGCAGCAGCCATATTTGCCGCCGTCGTGCCCGGACTATTTGGACGTAGGACCATGGCCAGTAAAATGGCGGTGAGGGCAATTATATGGGGTGGATAGAGGAGCGGCAGATCAGTCATGTAGTGGTCGTTCACAATGGACAGTGCCAGGTTGGCTTCGTCTTGGGATAGGAAGAAGTCGGACTGGAGACTGGTCAAGGTTCGGTATGGTTGGTGGACGATTAAGTGTGAATGCATCTCGGATATCATGAAGAACTCGCATTCACCAAGGCGTGAAATATCCAGAGTTACGATATCTGCTGCAGCACCAAAGGTTGCTCTCTGTTAGCCAACTCAACCCGAGGCCAAGACAAGGGGGGTGCTCATACTAGTCCACAGAGATCGCGCTTCTGACACTACTAGTCTTATATGTTGCGGGCATTCCTCCATCTTACAAGCTAAGTATAGTGCGGTCGCGATGACGAGGTAGGGGTTCGTTCGGCGAATTTCGACTTTGCAATAGAACCGCTTGAGATAGACCTGAGCTGTCGCAAGAGCCTGTTGCCTCACACCAAGCCTCTTGCCAAGCCGGCCAAGTTCTGGTACAGCAGCAAGCAGTTAGTAAGCACCGTCTTTATGGCATCAAGTCTTGGTCAGTGAAGCTCACGTTGGTTGAAATAGATGCTCAAGTGTCTCAGCTGCGGCAGGGGAAACATCTGGACCAAACCCTGCTCGCTCTCCTCGAGCTTCTCCCGCATCTGGGCCAGTTCATCTTTGGAGAACTGCCAGCAACGACGCTGAGTGGACTCCCAGTAGTTCGCGGCCATGTTTGCCCTCGCGGGGATGATAGGGTTGTGTCAATAGTATATTGTGTGTAGAGCAGAAGACGTGGAGAGGGACAGGGAGCCGGCTAGATAGACATTGTGATCATGACATATCGGTGGTTGTGCCTGCGAACCCCAATCCAGCAACGCTGAACCGGTAGTCTCCTGAGCTTAGACCGCAGTAAGCATCAACAACATTAATAGAGGATGGGCGAGAAGAGGCGAGAAGAGGAGAAAATCAAAGTAGAATTGGATATATAAAGCCCAACTCAAGGTAGAGAAGCCCTTGAGTATATGTAGATCGATATCTATCAGTACGTTGGAGCACTGGAAGAAGGTAGCGAAGGGGGAATATGAGGTTGTGCAGCTGCATGTTGTCGCGAGCACAGAATGCGTGCAGTTCTGCATGAGGTGCCTACATACCTAAGGTACCTGTACCTTACCTGCCTATACCAGGTAGGTACTGTGCAGGAGGCGCGAATACCCTACCAAGTTGTACCGCCTTATAACACTGTACTAGATATATGCATCTCCGCTACCGGACGGAGCTGTTTGCACTGTACGTTACCGTGTGGGATGACGTAGTGCACGGACCTGTATGCTTCCCCTCCAAGTGCTTATCGACCTATCGACCTATCCACATGCCGCGATAAACTCCAATTGGCCTCTAGTTATTCGCAATCCGACCTTTCGGGAACCCTTGTTTCTTTTCTTGGCACAGTTTGGCATCTGATTGTGTAGGAGTGCATCTTTTGCGCGCAACCCTTGAACACCCTCTATTTACTGCATGCGAGCGACAACCTACGTCAGTCTGATCCTGATAGCCCGCACCTGTATTTGCATCCGCGAGGGAATGCTCTGCGACGCGTATGCGACCGATGTTCGAATCCGAATGCCCTGCACAACGATGCTCGAGTCATAGCCTCGGACAGACCCCGTCTCCTATGCTGTCATTGTCATGAACACCCAGCATGGGACTTCCTGACGTGGTCACCGAAATAAAGATGGAAATGGCCGAATCGCAGAACGAGCGCGATGCTCGGGTTGAGCAGCTCTGGAAGAAGCTCGACTACCAAGGCAAGGGCGAGCTGGATTGGAAGGGCTTACAGAGAGGACTCAAGAAGATCGATCATCGTCAGTAGTAACTCCTCCGCATCCCCGCCGCCTGTGCTCGCGCACTCGCGCACTCTGAGCACACTCTGAGCACGCACTTTCGCACTCGCGCTGCTGACACAACTCGCCCAGCACTGAAAAATGCCGACGAGATGCTCAAGGATATAATCAAGGCTGTAGACACCAATGGCGACGGCAAGATTCAGTACGAAGGTCGGTTTGCACCCATGTACTGGCTCTATTCTAAGAGAACCAAAACTACCTACACACCCATCCCGGCCTTTTCACGACCAAGGCTGACATGGCGATCCAGAGTTTCGTGTCTTCGTCGAGGCAGCTGAACGCCAGCTTTTTCATCTCTTCCAGTCTATAGATCGGGATAAGAACGGCAAACTTGACAAGGAGGAGCTCCAAGCCGCATTCCACAAGGTCGGCTTGGCAGTGCCCAATCGTAGATTGGATGAGTTTTTCAAAGATATTGATCACAATAGTGATGGATTTATTACTTATGAAGAATGGCGGTAAGTTTGGCTCCTGTTCTCCTCTTAATCCAATGTGGGATGCGCCAGGCATTAGAGCTACATTAGCAACGTACCCAGAAAACAGAATGCTTGTTAGCTACCTGGATATGCCAATTATATTCTCTATTCCTTAGAAGCCACCATGAATCTCGTTTGTACTCATATACGTGGGATAAATGCTGATGACGCCCGAAACTAGAAACTTTCTGCTTTTCATGCCCAACACTGATTCCGCAACAACACTGCACACAGTTTTCACTTTCTATTCAGATATTCTTACTCTTAGCGCAGAGGGAGACTCGGTGATGAGTGAGAAAACCCTTGAGGGAACAGGTACGACTATAGGCTTCCTTCTATCCATCCTCTTTGGTTCAATTATAAGAATCGCCTTTCCCACCTGGCAGCCATCAAAGCAGGATCCTACCTCACTACTATCTTCTAACTCTTTCCTATCTCCATCGCCTACTTCTTCATCCTCATCTTTGCCCGAATCCGATACCCACCTGCACTCACCAGCAGCGGATATTCTACGAGAGACCGATGATCCAGATGATATAAACCCAGCAGCATCACAATCATGTGCTATAGTACCCCATGTCACAATTGTGTCGGGGGTATCCTCTAGCACATCTAACACGGTGGGAGGAGCAACGCCGGCTGACCTTTCCACTTCTCAAGACACTCAGATTGAAAATGCAACACGTGACAAGGTCAAGAAATCCGTGCTGATAAACTACATCCCCGATCCAGGCTATTTTATTGCCGGAGCCGTTGCGGGCGGCATTTCTCGTACCGCTACTGCTCCCCTCGACCGACTTAAGGTGTACCTATTGGTCAATACCAAGTCTGAGGCTAATGCCGCTCTCAAGGCCGCCAAGAAGGGCCAGCCGATTTCAGCTTTAAGGAATGCTGGACGACCACTTATTGCGGCCGTGACCGATCTCTACAAGTCTGGAGGCGTACGGGGATTCTTTGCCGGTAAGCTATTGGCACTCATCACACTTGTCATCGCTCCTAATGTGATTGAATGAATAGGCAATGGCCTTAATGTCGTTAAGATCATGCCGGAGACGGCAATTAGAGTATGTATATTACACGTCTCATGAAGCTGAGAGACCACGACTTATATCTTTATCAGTTTGGGGCATACGAGGCCGCGAAGAATGCCTTGGCTGGTCTTGAAGGTCATAATGATCCTCACAATATCAACCCTTACTCGAAATTCGTTGCTGGTGGCGCCGCTGGAATGGCTGCACAGTGAGCTCCCTTCCCTTTTGCTCTCTTTGTTCTAATTCTAACCTAGATGTAATTAGGTTTTGCGTCTATCCTCTAGATACACTCAAGTTTCGGTACGTATTATCGTCAGGGCTATTTTGTTGCCCTTTTACTGACGAAATATTTAGTCTGCAATCTGAGTACGTCTCAGGCGGGGCCCGAGGTAATGCACTTTTATTCCAAACAGCCCGTAAGATGTTAGCAGAAGGTGGTGTTCGGGCCGCGTACCGCGGTGTTACGATGGGCTTGATCGGCATGTTCCCATACTCAGCGATTGATATGGGCACGTTTGAGCTGCTGAAGGTAACATACATCCAATACAAAGCGAAGGCGTCCGGCTGCCATGAGGAAGACGCACAACCTAGCACGTTTGCTACAGGACTCATGGGAGCGTCGTCAGGTGCCTTCGGTGCCTCGGTTGTCTATCCTCTCAATGTGCTTCGCACCCGACTCCAGACACAAGGTACCAGCATGCATCCAGCACGATACACGGGTATTTGGGATGTGGCCCATAAAACAGTCAAGAACGAAGGTTTCCGAGGTCTCTACAAAGGCTTGATGCCAAATCTGCTCAAAGTCGCGCCCGCGCTTAGTATTACGTGGATGGTGTACGAGAATGCAAAGAAGGCTATGCATCTTCACTAGAGAATCTCTACGGTGCCGAATCTATTGCTTTGTGCTTGACGTTGAGCGGGCATGCTCACGGTTTCCGCCTACATCGAATTCCAACGACACATTTACAAAATTAGACCCAAATGGTCAATCTCAGGGGGACAGACATCGACTCTTACCGTTAAGCCTCCGTCACTATTTAGAGCATAGAGAATGAGACATCAGAAAGGAAGGGTTAGGTTAAGAGAGGTACGAGAGTGGTTATATCCAGTCTACATTGACATGCATTGGTTGGCGTTTCAGGATTTTCACTCCTGTTGACCTAGGTAATTTTTGTCTCATTTTCACAGGTCACTTTGATCGTCAAATCGTCATAAGGGCACTTTAGATAGGGGAACGCCGAGATACCCCTCCCTGCGCAGTTGGTTTCGTTGGTATGAGGTTTCTCTGTTTCTCAGCAGGCGGATATGGGGGGTATAGTGAATCTGGCTTTTTACACGCAGGGATGCGCATGTTGTACAAAAGGTTTTATTGTCGACAACGTTGGTGAGGTCACCGCGATAGCAGCTATTCGTGACGATGCTGTTTCGTCGATCACTTGGAAGTGAGCTGTCATAGCCTCCTACTTAGCTATCTTATTCACATAAAAAGGGGGTTCGATCAATGGACATTATCACTTATACACAGTAACTTGGCGCCTTCACTTGAGTGTGGATCTCCGCTTTCTACGATCCTAGACCTTAGCTGACGCATCCTTAGTCTGGGATCCGTTACGGGGCGCGGACTAATAATTGCTCCGTAGTGCGCGCTCACTACATACTCGGACTTCATATATCTACGCAGTATTGGTATGTCGGATTGCGCGCCACGGATGAAAGCGCCCCTACTGATAGGAGATTACCGGACGCCGAAATAAGAAAGCGTCGAATCCTAACGGTGCTTGTAGCAATATCCAACTTGTCACAAGAAGCTGCCGATGTGTCAAATATGTGTCTAGGCAACATCACATATACCGGGTAGATAGGGGTTAGGTGAGGGATATTGATTGGTCTCGATTTAAAAATACCTTTTCTCGTGAAGCCTACCTAATCTCACGAATGCAGGTTACTGACAACTAAGGTTGCACAACACACTCTTTTGGGTTGCCCGCTCCTATACTGCGATTCCCAACTTGTAAGTGTCAGTATTGCAAGGTAGTATATTCAACAAGAATCAAATGTCGGTCGACGCTTGCTTTTTTAGCTACCTTACGCATATCTTGGATTAGCGGTGAGGGATATCTGTAAAATATAAACCTCACTCTAGATTATTCCTATCGGGTATGTTTTACGAGCCGTGATAAGCAGCTGCTAACTTAACTATAGTATAGAGAAACGAAACCAGCCTACTATTTATAGATTAGGCACAGCACGCTGCGGGATACCTTTAAATTTCCGGCTGTCACAGAGCCATATGCAGCGGAATTCTCCTATACCCCTCGTGTCGAGCTGTATCGGGGGACTTGTCTGCAGCCTTACCGGGAATAACGATAGTCAAATGGCACTCCTCTTATATCCCTTTGAACTGTGAAACCCACGACAATGTTCTAGGTTATCTGACCTCGTGTACGTTGATCTATGGTCCTTTTCCAGGGGTTTCTCGAAGAGCTCGTTGAAACGGGTGTTTTCGGGAAACGAGAACGTGGAGACGCGTTTTACTCTGCATGCGACCTACCTCAGGGTCACTGAGTGTGCCAATACATAACATCAATATCCTTCATATAGTTCATATAGGGGCTCAACCGGTAACAACCTATATGTCCTGCATTATGTGCTCGGCCTGACTCAAGTGGCGGTATGCGCGACTATTGGGTGATTCTAGTTCTAATATTCAGGGGATCGGCATCGAAGGCATTGACGCATGCGCGAGGCGGTTCGTATCGCACTTGCAGCACGATATACCATTGGATATAGTACCACGTCGTCTATCTACTTTCCGCCTCATGAACCTCCCCAACAAACCGTCGCTTTCATAATATGCACACTCACTACTTACTAAAGTGACCGGTCACGTAGTCCCCGAGCCCACCTTGCGTCTACTAATAGGAAAGTCGCAAAACGCGGGGGAGTTGGGGACCCCTAGCAATTTCGCTTAACAACGACTGGCGTAGGGATACGAAAGGGGCATACTGGATTCATATCGGGTTCTGAGCTGTCATGTTCGATCTCTGTTTATTCTCTTCGCGTTGAAACATGCAGCCAAGTATGGGTTCATGTATTATAAGTGACCGCGAGTAAATATTCACAAATCTACATATATCATGTAACGTTTGATTAAAAGGAGGTCTAGGTATACCTAGCATGATTGGCTCAACTGCATATTTCCCCTTAGTTATTTTGTATATGGTATCGTTGGTGCACTATAGACTACCGTATTATTTGGTGTAGGTATCATTGAATCCTCCTTTTCATCAAGCAGAGGGAAAGCGTCTGGATTTCCGCTCTTTACAGATAGCGAAGATGCCTTACCGATATTGCTTGGCGCGTTTGTGTCTACGCAATAGCCGCTCATCTTTGTTTGGCTATAGATAAGAAATTTGCACTTTTAGGCAGGCTGCGAGGTGCCCTCATTCACATATGGTCTTGTTAGGGGCTTATCTAGTGGGTGGTTTGGTTAGAGATCTCGTTTGCATACTCTATCCGTACTCAATCACCTATTCAGTGGGGCCCCTGAACTTGAAGCGGGAAGCTAATTTTATCATTGGCAAGCTGCCTATTAAGCCATATGCTAAGTGATGTCCCACAATACTGGTTATGCTGCGCGACGTGTCGTCGCGTTATATAGTCTAGCATAGCTTAAGTGTGGAAGACTGCCTGGGAAATTTGATGTAGTGTCACCATTTTATCCTGATACTGTAGTAACCTTAACCACGACCTGTCGAGAGCTAACCATATTCAATGATGTCCGCATACTGAGTGCAAATTAACCTACCATTTAACTCCACGCTGCCGCTCAGGTACGGTGATATCTTAGAGTCAGTATATGCCTTGAGCAACGAAAGAATGCTACTGCTATTTTCGAGGTGCTTATAGACTGTAGAAGTAAGCAAGTTATAATTCATGGCTAGTAGGCTTGATGTTGAGACTGGCAACTTTCATGCCTGACTTAAGATTTTTTCGTACACCTATCTCTCGCGTGCTGTCGGTCAACCGATTTACCCTCAGCCTATCACTTGACGTGAGTGGTAAATTCAAAACAACTAGGCTAGCTCATTCCAAGAGCGCCATGGAAATTGTTGGGACTCTGGCGGCAGCGACCCAACTTTTCGGGATGTTTGTAAACACCCTTGAATCCCTCGCTCAGCTTCATGACCTTGTCAAGCATCTACCCGGGAAGTACCGCCGGTGGGATTCTGAGCTCACCATGCTGCGGGACACCGTAAACTCAATACTGCATAACCCAGCCCTCCAAAGCGTGGGTGTGTCACGAATTATTGGCCATATGAGGCCGAAGATCGAGACTCTCGTGCTGCTGTGCAGCAAGCATGCATCTTGGCCGGAACCGAAATCCCTTAAAAGGGTCCTAACAACCCTCTCTGCTCGTACCGTGGAACCTCGCATAGTTCAGGGCTTTGAGTCATTAGAGCAGGACAAGACTACTCTTATTCTGGCCATTCACGTCTGCGTCGTATCAAATCCAATGGAAACAGTGGAGAGCTTGCGACGAGCCGCCGGGGAGATGCCCGAGAAACAAGGTTCGTAGTCCGCTTACCTAGCTAAGTCTTCTATATCCCCACCTGACTTTCGCGTCACCCCTCGTCTTCTACCTCGACATTGCTCATGGCCCAGTAATAATTTCAATCTAGTTACTAAGCCCTTTGAACTCGCGCTTAATAAAACCGGTAGTGTGAGTTCCCATGCCTTATTAGGACGTTCTACAGTCAGCCAATGTCTGAGCTTGCTTAATCGGTGGTTAGAAGACACACGAGAAGGACTAATGGCGTGAGAGAACAGACCTGTACTTCGGAAACAATAATCCCACACGCCTCACATCACCTAGCTGCGCACCAGGAGATGCCGTTTACGCCTCAATATTACAATGCCGGAGGATTTGGAACCGAACAGCAGGGCGATAGTCGGCGGAGTCGTTTCACCAAGATCGATGTAGAAGGAAGTGACAATATCTTTGGCACATCCAAAGGGGAGGGAGGGGATTATGAAGATATTCGTATACGTGGCTCTAACTCATTTTTTGGTGATCATGAGGAAGCTGTGATATTGATGGCTCTTAAGCTTAGAGAAAGTAATGGGACTAAGCGGGGTCGTAATTCTAAGCGAGCCGGTGTCTTTAAGCAGGCCAGTAGCGTCCGAAGTCGAGCGGCCTCTTCATCAAGGTCTTCGACGAAGAAAGCCTCCTCACCAGAATATTCGATAGAGAAGCCCTCATCAAAACCTTCGACGAGGAAGAACTCTGCCAAAAATGGACTGGTCAGTGCAGCTCCCGGCAGGAAGGCCCATGAGAACGGCAGCGACAAAATGGACTGGGTTGCGTGAAGGCGAAATCTAAGAATGCAAACGTCACTATATATCATACATTCGCTATATTTCCCTATGTGAATTCCAAACAAAACAAAAGAAAAAGAAAAATCCCCCCGAAATAGCCTACCTCTCTACGCCGTAGTAGGCCCGTGAATAAAATGCTGCGTAGTAGCACATGGGTTGATTTAGCCTGTCTCACTGTTTGCATTTTCAACTACGCGTTAGCACAGCCAGGCTCGACCCAATTTCAATAATCCCATCCGATCCTGAGCAGATTATCGCGAATTACCGAGTCGGTCAGCGCTACCCACAGGCAAAATAATACTTTAACTGCTTGTCAATTAATTGACCTAATCCAAACAAAACAATTGGTTTTAACATAATTTTAAGTAAAATAATAGTTTTTTACCTGACTTAACACTTAACAATTACTTCCAAATAATTTTCCTATTTTTAAAATAAATTTTTTTTTTTTTAATAAAAAAGAAGCTTCCTAGGTAGGCTGGGTCCTGTTTTTAAACCCACTTACCCAGCCACTGCCTGAGCCACTTACCAAGCCACTAACTTAGCCACTTACATCCACCTAGCATGGCTTGACTTTCGCCGGTCAAGAGCGGTTAGCGAATAAGTAAGCCCGCTAATTCCTTGCTGCTAGGTACCATGATCAACCGCACACTCCCTGTTCCGGCATTAGGTAGAAAAGTTGTTATCCCTTTGGGTGCTGTTTCGGCACCGTGACTTAAAAGTTACATACCTAGTGGGGCCGATCTCAATGATGCATATACCCAATAAGAGTACAGAATATAAATAATGCTCGGATAATAGTTTTATTGGGTGTAAACTCATCTAGATTGGCCCCGTTATTCCACTTTTAAAGTCACGGTGCCGAACAGCACCAAAGGGATTCGCTGTACAGTTTGCCAAGGCCGTACAAAATATACAGCAAACTGTACAGCAAATTATATAATAACCAAACCAACAATTCTACAACAACAAAAGCTGTACAACTTAACATGTTATTTCTGTATGGCCTTTTTATTTCTTTATAGCCTAGTACTTAGCTAGTGCTTTTTACTATTTTGTTTGAATTGCTAGCAACGTTATAGTACTGCGAGTGCTAGTTGATCGGTTCGAAAGACCTGTTACGACATGCCACAACTTCGTACAACCGTTATTATTTTTACCGCAGAGTACTTATTTAGGTATTCAAGGGTCGAAAGAAGCCTAGAATCTATTTCAAGTCTTCAAAATCAATAGGCGCGATAGTTGAATTGATAGATTAGCAAAAAGGTGGTTGTTTTAGTGATTTGGTTGTTTTGCTGATCAGCACCAACTTTAGATGGTGAGTCCTGGCGAAGCCCAATAAAGTGGGGCGTGGCACAAGTATCCCCAGTCATTCAGATGTCTCACTTACATGTGAGACGTCAAACTATTTCTAATGAAAAGTTTACAAGACTCCCTACGCCTTAACAGCCTGCTTTACTTCGGGTTTCATGGACACCATCCACCTGCGCCACCTTGAAATATACGGAAAAGAAATCCACCTGCCCTTCGTCCTAAAACAAGAACTATCGCCAGATAAGAATTATACTCGTGAGGTGACGTATATGTTCCTTCTCTGGCCCAAGAAAGATCTCTGCACAGCGGTGCTAATGGAAATTGGGACTGAGGCAATTTTGACTGGGCCCTTTCCGGCGACCTGGTCTTCAGGGAAAACAATGATATCAGCGTGCAGTTTCCATTTTTCAACCGGAATCTCCCACCACGTCTGCGGTGACGAAGCTTCTATAAGAAAATTAGCAGAACATTAGAGGAACATTAATATTTACAGCGATGCTAATTTAAACTCACTTACCAAGATTCTTCGTTTGGTACGTTGCCAACACACCTCTCTGGGTTTCGTAGACTTTAAGCTGCTTGTTTTCTTTTATGAGGGTCTCTAACGAGACGTGCTTGTTTTTTGATCTCGATGGCGACGATGTAAGCTCTGATGTAGGTTGTGCTGTAGTCTCTGCTGCGGGTGGTTCTGATTTGTGTTGTGACGTAGGTCGTGATGTAGAATGTAAGATGTAGGTTTGGCGGATGTGGGTTGAGAGGATGCAGGGTGTGAGGATTCTTTTTGTTCCAGAGCCATAACTGCGCCTAGAAATGCTCTAGTAAGACTTAGTCTAGATATATTAGTGTGTGGATGCTAAGTCCCAAGATGTCGAGTCAATATAGCAATTGTCCAGAGTGCTTATATGTCGAGGGACTTATGGAGTAGTAGCTAGGTCACAGGATTATTAATCCATTTGACCTCCCGAGTTAGTCGGAGCGAACTCTTTCTTATATACACCTAATATTATACAAACACCCCTAGGGAGGGGATTTTTATCCTCCGCATTATTGTCGCACCAACACACGCCGGGCGATGCTGTACTTCAGCCTCCTTAAGGCAGTGTTTCACTGGTGTGCAGGGATATGGATTCTGTACTTATACTTACAGAGTCCCGATGACTGACTTAGCCACTTACATTCACCTAGCCCTCCTACTTACCACCTACGTACCACCCTACCTACCTACCTACCTTACTTTCTACAACTCTGTACGCTTTACGTACATTGCTTCAATTACTTGGTCAATTAACTTGATCGATTCAAATAATAGATTCCGTTAAGTCAGTCAAACAAGCGTTTTTTGCGATCAATTCAGGTAAAACAAATCAAGAGGCTATATTATTTGACTGACTTTACCTGTGGGTAGTGCTGCCTCTAGATTCACTGCCTAAGATGACATTATGGGTAGCCCTACTCCTTCAGAAGTTTCCGACAGCGGTCTTGCTCCCGAGCACTACACCATCGGATGGATCTGCGTGCTTTTCAAAGAGCAAACCGCGGCTATTATGATGTTGGACAAAAAACACCCCGATATTGAAATGCAGAGCAACGATCCTAATGCATACAGCCTTGGATCTATTGGGCCGCACAATGTTGTTATTGCCTGCCTACCCCCTGGCTGGGGTGGCCATAATACGATAGCAAAAATTGCAGTCTGGATGACTTCTACCTTTCCCTCCATCCGGCTATTCCTTCTGGTGGGTATCGGTGGCGGCATCCCTGCCAGGGTCAGACTCGGTGATGTTGTTGTTGGTGTGCCCGATGGCGAGTTTCCGGGAGTGGTGGCATGGCGGGAAGATGGGGAGATTGCTAGAATAAATCACCCTCCCAGCATCCTGCTTTCCACCCTCACAAAATTAAAAAGTATTCATGAGATTGAAGGATCTAAAGTGCCAAAATATTTGGATGAGTTTAAGAAACACGACAGGCTAGCTTCAATATACCTAGTATCGGAGGAACTCAAAGATCCATTGTTTGAGAAAAACGAAGATAAAACAACGGCGGAGGGAGATACCACCACCTCTACAAGCACTATCCGAGAGGCCGAGATTTACTATGGTTTAATCGCCTCTACAAGCCTCCCTATCAAAGACATAACAAGTCGTGAAAATCTCGATTCAAGGCTCGGCAGCCGTCGCCTTCTCTGCGTTGACACCGTCGCCTCCGAGCTTTTGACCTACTTTCCATGCATTGTCATTCGTGGCATCTGCGAGTATGCAGGCGAAAGTCACGATGCCTATAAAGGCTGGGGAGGGCCTGCAGCCGCCACCGCAGCTGCATTTGCGAAAGAGGTCCTTTGCGTGCTGCCGAAATCTCAAGTAATTCATTTGCCTACTATCAAGAGCATGGGAGCATCGGTCTTCTAACCCCGCGTCATTTGAAAGTGACGCAACTTTTAAAGTTGATGCGTTTTTCTGTATCTTTTGTATCGACGCATTTTGCTAGAGAGGTAGTTATATAGTATGCAATATAGTATTCACGGGCTCGATGCAGTGGAAACTCCAAGTAGTTTAGGCCATCATATGCCGTGAGTCTTAAGGCTACTTATTGTTCACTCGCCGTGCTGCTAAAGAGGTAAAACGCGGCCGAAGAAAGTGCTATCACAATGTAGATATGCGATACTCCTCGCGCTATTATTAGAATCATTTAAATGCTTAGATTGACCCCAAGGCAGCCAATTACTCAGGTACAGGAAAGGACGCCAACTATACATTGATTGTTCCCCTCACTAGTTTTACTAATGTATCCGGTTCGCGACACAGCTATCGATTCTGGGCTATGTGTTTTGAGCTAGCTTCGGACTGTGCCGACTCGGTTACGATGGTGATCAACTTCTTCACCTCCTCCATATGTGCCTCTGCTTCTTGTTGTCTTTGGTTACCCGTCAAACGGGTTGCCACTTCCTCCGAATAATCTCTAGCATAGGTAGCACAATCATCAATAATGATGCTATGTGCGTTGGGGGCGGTGCTCAGCTCTAAGGTTGAGAAGACGCGGCGTGCTTGAATAAGATAACCACCCCCCTCACGGGCCACTTTGGGTTAGGCTTAGCGTATAAAATCGAATAAAATAGTAAAAAAGATGGGACTAGCGCTACAATAAGTAACAGTAATTTATATTTAAAGAAAGAAATAAGAAAAAATAAAATATATAATATAATTATTTATTATAATATATTTAAAAAGTAGTATAGTTTTTTCGAGAAACGCTAGTTTTAAAAACTAGTCCAAAAACAGCTATATATAGTATTTTAGCCCCACATTTAAAATATAAGCTTATAAATAGCTATTATATTTTATTTAATTTTTGTTTTATTTATTATATTTTTATTATAGTTATTATTTAAATATACGCTATAAATTTACCGTTTTTTTCGGTATTTATTTTATATGTAAAAATATAGTAAAAACAGGTGAGACAAAAATTTCAAATTTTTACACATAAAATAAATACTGAAAGTACTGAAAATATCAATGGATTTACAGCTTATATTTAAATAATAACTATAATAAAAATATAATAAATAAAACAAAAATTAAATAAAATATAATAGCTATTTATAAGCTTATATTTTAAATGTGGGGCTAAAATACTATATATAGCTGTTTTTGGACTAGTTTTTAAAACTAGCGTTTCTCGAAAAAACTATACTACTTTTTAAATATATTATAATAAATAATTATATTATATATTTTATTTTTTCTTATTTCTTTCTTTAAATATAAATTACTGTTACTTATTGTAGCGCTAGTCCCATCTTTTTTACTATTTTATTCGATTTTATACGCTAAGCCTAACCCAAAGTGGCCCGCGAGGGGGTGGCCCGTGAGGGGGGTGGTTATCTTATACCGAGGGTAGTTGAATTTATTATTCTTGTGACGGAGCAGGGGACCTGTATTAGGTAAGCTCTCTACTAGTTGGAAGAGCGGATAATCTATAGACCGCAGGGTCTTGCATATATAGTAAACCTGTAACTTAGCCTACACCTTTACACCTTAGAAAAACAACACAATATGATCGTCTCTTCTGCACCTGTATTGATCCCTTATAGTTGTACGCTCTTGATACTCCCTGACACGTTGATCGACCTCCACTATACTGTCACAATTCTTTACATCAAGAGCCAGAATCATTTTGTCTGTCAACTGGCTATTGACGTCGCGTTGAAGTCGGATGTGAAGCTTACACACGATGTTATTTTGAACGTAAATATCTCTATTAGACTCTTATTGAACAGGTCGCAGAAGGCGAAGAGGATCGTCGGCAGTAGGGTCGTCCGTACCGGGAACAGCTAAATTGAATCGAGGTTTCTTTGCTATGCTTTTGTAACAGTCTATGCCCTAGAGGAATATTAGCCGCTAGCGCAACAGCAAATACTAAGTAACTAAGAATAACTGCTAGAAAACTAGGTAGCCTTTCATAGCTATGTCTAACCTATTAATCAAATATTAAACCTAATGAAGTGGCCAGTGTACAACATTGCACACAAGCAAAACCAAGCAAAATAATTGACTCCAAGGCGTGGCATAATTATGCCTATCCATCACCGAGTAATGACTGGCAAGTTAGGCCCAACACTATTATATCTTACCGCGGTTTCACCTAATTCACTGTAGGTTATATAAGATCTGACTAATGAAATTAGACGTATTCCTCTACGTCGCGGAGGAATCAGTGGTACCTGTTGGGATGATGTTGTTAGTCAGTGCGGCTCCCTTCCTAAATAGGGGGGCTCACTGATCTGTACCCCTTCCTCAATCTCACTACCTATCTGGTTAGGTACTTTGCGATGGCCATCCCTTGTCATTCTAGCACCAGAAGAGGAAATCTCACTAATACCAAAATGTTTAGCATGAAGCTCTCTGAATTCGCTGACGAGCTCGACTGGAACAGCCTAATAGGCGCTAATGCGAGGCGTATGAAAGACATAGACTTCGAGACCACACAGCGGCGACGCGGCGTGGGACTGCTACATGTAGCTTGCTCTAAGAATCGCGCGAGCGTGTCGTGCAGTTCCGAAGACCTGGTCTATGCACTCCGAACGTGAAGTAATCTAGTATAGAATATATATATGATGCTTTGGCTTACCCCGAACCCCGGTCCCGTATCTTAACAGTGTTATTCGTCTTTAAAATGAAAAAAGAACGTCAACTCTATAAACCCTCTATATGCCCAACAACCTTTTTGAGTTTTTCTAAACTAATGCTTCACCCACTAGATCTACAAAGGTATCCTCGGCCTACGTCCCGCATCTTTTATCGTTTCTCCCCTCTCGTGCAGTAGATCGAGTTATTTCCGGCAGTATAAAAATGTGACGATGACTAAAATCGTAGTTAGTCAGCTGAATCACACTTACGTCGGTTCCAAAGCTGGGCAGGAGGTACCTTGAAAAGTCTTGTCTGAACTGATATTAAAACGTCTTCTTTTGATGTACCAAAATCAAAAACACCACAGCTAGTCACGCATCAGAGCGCCTTATCTCTCTGTGGACGACTGGCCCATTCGTCCGTACCAGAGACTGGCCTTGGCAAGATCAAGGCAAAGTGGCAGGCTGGCATGCAACTAAGCCTTACATCTGACATGTCGACTCGGCCGTGAGAACAGTTGTGGGAGCCGAAACACACGTTAGGCTCCCGGCGCACTCCCCGCTACAGCTCCAGTTTGGCAGGCAAGCAGTGTAGCAACAAGTACTGGAAATACACGGGTACGGGTCGTCACACCCGGTGTCCGCCGTGCACCACCCGCCGGGACACCCTTCGTGGCAGCCTGAGGTTTCCTGGAAGTCCTGGTAGCAACCATAACTACACTGAGCTATAGTTGGAATAGGCGTTGTTGAAAAAGTGCTAGAGGGAGTGGTAGTAGAGTCCACGTCGGTTGTTGTGGTAGAACGTAATGTGGCCATGTTAGAAGTGGGAGGCGGCAGTGTTGTTGAAGAGCTGTCCAAAGGAGTGGTAGAATCTAGGTCGCTTGTTGTAGTAGAACGTAGCGCGGCCATGTGAGAGGTGGAAGATGGCGGCGTTGTTGAAGAGGTGTCAAAGGGAGTGGTAGAGTCCACTTTGGCTATCGTGGCCGTACTCGACATGGCCACGTTGGAGGTGGCGGATGGCGGTGTAATTAGGCCTGTATTCCTGAAGAAGATGCTCAGATTCTGTTCTGTTTTGAAGAATTAGGTGATTAGGATTGTGTTCTTACTCCAATCCGGTATCGCGTTGCCTCAATCCCAATCCTAACCCGAGTCCAAGTCCCAAACCTATAATCACCAACCCAACGATGACCAAAGCCACCAAAGCCAGGAGTGGCTCTTTCCCCACTGTGACGTCCCTGAAAGAAGTATTGGTTCCTATATTTTGGTTACCTGGACCGCCGTGGTGATTTTTCTCGAGCCGTTGGTGGTGCGAATGTAAAATGGACTGGTTGCTGTTCTCATCACTGCGTCGGTAGCCATAATTCACCCCAATATTTTGATCGCCGCTGCTAGAGTTTGAATTATGAGAGAATAGGGGCATAGAAAGAACAGCCTGTCTCGGTCGCTTTGGTGCGGGCGCTGAGTCGCCTAACCACGACGATTGCCGCATAATCCTAGGAAAGTAGCTACGTGGCGAGGAGGAATCCCGTTCGGCATTCAAGTGAAATAGATTTCACATGCAGAGCGCGTCCAGGAACTCCAACAACCACCTATGTCACTTTTCTCTTATTGAGTGGTAAAAGACCTAGGAGGGTCTTGCTATCGGCTCATATGATAGGGTGATAGCATATGTCAGGTTCTCATAAGGAAGTAACTAGTTACTCTATTTCTCCTAACCTTTCAGGCGATTTGTCGTAGAATGTATGGTCTCAAGACAAGAGAAAAGTAATATGTGGTGTTATAACGATATTACTTGTCCAGGCTTACAACGCCTGAGGACTTGGGTAGGAGCAGTGCTATGTACCCCCAAATCTAGGTCATCGACTAGCATAATAACGAATTGAATGGCACCAATAAGGATACAAAATCCGCCATATAACCTGCAGCGAGGTCTTTGTACTCCTGCTTTATGTAATAAATGTGTTACTTACATGCCAAGGAGCAAATTCTTTCGAATAATTTAACATAAAAGTACTTGAATAAAACCACTTTATTACCCTACCGCATTTATAAAGCTTACTTAGGTACATATAATGTTAAATTATAAACATGTTTGCAGTTAGGTTTCAAGTGGCTACATTTGTAAGGCGTTTTTTCACCTTGCTATTGAAAACTACAGGAATAGCCGAAATTTGTACATAGAGGGGCTACGTAGGTCTTGGTGAGACCCCCTAGATCACCTGCAGCTTGCCATTAATACAGTACGCTTGAGATCTCAGTATGCTTGGACTTATGTAGGGTCAGCTCTGCTCCTGCCTGAGTCCTTAGGCGCCATTGATCTGGACAAGTACAACAGCAGGTGACATATAACACAACCAACGAAGAAACGGTATAGCTTACTGAGACTGTCTCAAAACATGGAACCTATAGGATTTCATCATATCCACCAACGGCGAGCGCGGGCAGTGATAGAAGAAGTTCGACATATGCTTAACGGTAGTGACATAAAGCCCCCCTTCCCCCTTCCCCCCTCCCCCCAACTTTTAATGTACGGATATGATCTACATGCTAGATTTAGAACGCCGGAATTAGATATAAGACTGCGTATCTATTGGAATGCACGTTACATCCAGCTCGCTAGGACCGCAGGCGAAGCCCATCTTGAGAAGTTGCCTGAGCCTACAGAGGAGTCGAATCCTCTCAGTGGCAGGATGACAATTACAATATGCAATACTACTGTTCGAAGCTTGAGCGATATATTTTCCTGTAACATGATAGGGCGAGTAGCTTGTAGGATGCGTTATCTTGCCTTCGGCGTAGGATATTGTAACTTCCCTTTCTCGTATACTGCGTATTCACTCCTAACGGAGGGGATGATTGCCTACCGTGTATGGCATATGACGACCTAATCAGAGTGAAGGGGGCCTTGGAAGAAATTGTCATTGATAATCTACCTAGGTATATATATACTAAGTATTTAAAGCTCGGGCAGACCCTCTACCTACATTTCTTCCTCTCTCTGCCGGTGGCTAACACTGATAAATACCAGACCGAAAATTCCGACCCTAGATCCGCGAGGTGGTGTCCCCTAAGGCTTCAGCATTATTTCATCTTTGTTTTTAGTACAAATCACTATCATCATATCTCATCATGAACACACAATACCCGTCGTTTGGCGGCCAAAGTCAGCCATGGCGAACCCCATACCCAGTGATGGTTAGTGGGTATGCGTATGATTCGTCTGTTGCCGAGCCCCAACAGCACGGCAATCGCTACGCCCAGCTTACCTACGATGCAGATTACATTGCAACAGCTGGCAACATGAATCTTGCCTACGGTTTGGGATACAATGCAATACCTGGCAACATGAATCAAAGACGGCGTCCCCACGACCAGTCTAGTTACACCAGAGACCCCGTGTTGTCTGAAACCAACCCTGATCAATCTGACGACTTCGCTGTTGACGAAGGACTATCCACTGAGAGTGCATACAGACAGCCCGATTATCGACAGGGCTATCAACCTACACAGCTGGAAGGCAATGTGCAGCGTGGTGACAAAAACCAGTACGTGGGAATCCGAATAGGGGCGGGACTCAGAATTCCCGACGACAAGATGTTAAAAGCCAGTGCAAACCTGTCGCTTCGCAACAACGTCCTTGCGCGCCAGGGTGGTGGTAACCAGGTCATTGGCCAGTCAGTGGGCTACGGCGGGCTTCCCAGTGCATTCTCTGGCCAGTACCAAGGCAACATCAATGAGGGACCTGGCCACCAAATGATAGGCATCTCGTTTGAAAGTTGGGCTGAATCTCAAAATTAGGGCAGGAGTGGAGTCCATAACTAGTTTTTTTCTTTCTTACCAGGCAATTCATTATGCCATATCTTGAGATTACGACTAAATTCTACATTGCGGCTTTAAATCACATCTCTGCGTCCCCCCCCTTAAATCTGGTATAGTGCTCAACATGTACGCCTTACATCCTGCATGCACAACTATTGGCCTGCTAATACTATAGCGGAGAATGGGGGGTAGACTTAGGTAAGCGATAGCAGGCACAGTTGTATATGTAGAGCTCAGATTCAGTTGTAAGCTATTTAAAATCTGTACCACTCGCTGCTTATACTGTTGGGAGCCTTTGTAGCTGCAATGATGACTGGCCAAATTTTGGATAGCCACTGCCCAGGGCCCCTCACTCCCCTAGACACCCGCACCGCGCCACGATGCTGAGCGCTCCGTAGCATTGATAAATCATGATGCCACGAATTAGTACCCGAGTAGTAAAAACGGCGTTGCTTTTCTTATCTATCACTATGTGTTAGCTGATGAAGTGCCTCGCAGAAATGCAAATTATGAGGCTCCGATGAACCTTGTATAAACAAGGACCTGAATCCTATATTTCGGCTCTACGACCCCACATTTAGCATCCTACTCTAGCACCATTGACCTGGTATTAGGTCTACAGTAGTCTGAAAAAATGGCCTCGGTTTTTGGCACTATTGTGGCCGGAGCTCAGGTCGTAGACTATACATTACAAATTTGCGAAGCTATCAACAGCATCGCCCAGGCTGCTGGGAATAAAAAGCGATACCAAAAGACAGGCCAACAGCTAAAAGAGATTATAGAGCAAATACGCGAGAGCCCCCACCTTCAGACGCCCATCATCCTGGACTGTACGGATCATTTGATCAATACCATCAATGATACCCACCAGCAGCTATGTCGACAAAGAAGGAGCCAGTTCATAGCTTCTATATCCTTCGCAATGAAACAGAAGAAATACGACAGCATATTCAGTGACTTTGAACGTCAGAAGACCACCTTGGCGCTCTACATATCCCAGCTCAATAACGATAGGCTTGGGGAAATCACCCCTACGGTGAACAAAATTTGGACCAAGCTTGAGTGCATTCCCGAGCAACAAGTGACAGACGAGGAGATACATCAAAAGGAACAGGACACAGTCCTGATCCAAGAATGCGACCACACTGCTGCGAGACCATCCGCCACAAGACCCGTGGTGAAGTGTCTCGGCAGGCAGGGGCAAGAGAATACCCAAGCACCTCTCTACCATCAGATCCAGAATCACTATGAGAAATTATCCCGCAGCTCGGGACGAAATGCACCTCACCAATCAACAGCTTCGCCATGTTCGGGATCCCCGAGAGGAGACGCCAAGCGGGAAAGTGCAATTTGCCTAACTGATAACAACTCTATGCGAGGGAAGATGTATCTCGAGGATTCTACAAGGCTACCGCCTCCCAGTATCCAGGGGGGCTCGTCTGACGACGCTGCGCAAGAAATGAATGCTTCCCATCCCCTGAAGCCCAGCCCCGTCACAGAATTCAAAGCGAACGTTCACAGGGGCGGCGGCACACAAACCATAGGTGTCCACCTAGGACCAAACGCCAGCATGACAGGAGTGACGGACGCCGACATGCTGAGGGCGACGTCGAGCTTCCTGGCGCATGCCAACATATTCGCGGGAGATGGCACGCAAGTCATAGGAGAGCTAGTACAGTCCGGGGCTACGCCTCGGCAGTTTTCTGGCCATTACTACAATAACTATCATGAGGGGTCCGGCAATCAGGTTATTGGAATTTCCTTCGAATGATAAGACGGGTGAAAAATCAAGAGCTACCCTAATTCATGACAAGCATCAATTTGCGGCAAAACAGAACGCAGGGTTCCCAATTGGATTTTCCGCTAGTGAGTTTCCAATCTCGGAAGGTTCAGATACCTGAATCTAGGACTCTCAGGATTGCGGATAAGAGTAAAATGTGCGCTTTGTTGGCCGCCGCTGTGTTCTCATAGTGGGGGTGGAGAGCCACCTTGGTTACTTGTAGACTCTATTCGTAGATGAAGCTATTTTAACACCGGCTTTACCAAAGCTCTGACCTGCTCTAGCTCTACCTAATTTCAAGAGAAAACTAGAGTAGATCTGAGCAATCTAAAACTGTTATTTAAATATACGGTCTGCTAAGGGACGAATTAAGGAAATATGGTGGGCAAGGCAGGAGTTTCTTTTGCGGTCTTATGTACATATGTTAGGTGCATAGTAACCACCAATACTTGTATGGTTGTAATAGTTGTAACACCACTTATAAATACTTTTTTTCTAGTGAAAGCTGCTGTTAAGATCGTGTACCTACAGGTAACACCCAATCGCTAGTACCTATTGGACCTGACCTCAACCTCAACACTCGGCTTATCTCTTATTTAGTCACGACACAGACGAATCGCCGCAAAAGAAATTTGCCACTCGACTGCAAACGCTGACACCAAACAGAGGCGTCATTAATCCTAACATTACCTATTCACCGAAAATCAAGGGCTAGACTGCCAAACCCCCGAGGTTGACTACCTACTTCAACACGAACATCCACGATCGGGATGGCTGCACTTGCTGACTGAAGGAGGCGCCCCCTCGATGCGCCAAACCCCTCACGGTTGAACCCACTGATTACTATTTTTGCTTATGAGATACGGAACGACATACGCTTTGTGTGCGTTATTCCTCTCGGCTCTGCGTCGCATTTATCCATTTGGTGCTCTGGTCATGGTTGACACGCCTCGTCAACACAAGGTCGTAGGGGCAGCTTTTGAAGTCATAACCGGCCATCATAAAACGCCTTACTATAATTAGATAAGCCTCTTTTTAGAGGGAGACTGGAGGGATTATAGACTGCAAAACAGAGGCAACAGCTTCATAGAGCCTTACACTCTTGTGTATTAGTAGGTAGTCATGTTCATAGGGATATGGGCGGGGTGGCCTGGACTCATGTCTGGGTCGCGTCAGCTGATTAAGCTACTACGTTAAGTAGGCATAGCTGCAGATAGAGCTGCTGAAACCGAGCAGGAATTAATTACTTAACCAATCAATCAATCAATCAATCAATGTACCTAACTGCAGAAACGATCTCGCCAGGAAAAAAAGATGTTGTATTCGAAATGGAGGAACTGCAGCGGCCAGCCGTACAAACAGCCAGCTAAAACTGTAGTGGTCTTACTCCCCCACTCCTTCGTTTTCCATGCACCTACCCCCTACTGTCTGTGTTTGTATCTATTTAGACATGGGTGCTAACTAGTTAGGTAGAAGGAAATAAATGGTGAGTAAAGGAATTCTCTAACCGGTCATCGGCATAGATGAGAGAGCCTTGTTGTTTTCCTAGCGCCGCATACCATAATAAGTGCTGTCGGATGCATGGTACTTGTGATGATGCATGGAACTTATCTCGGTAGGCTGGTTTAGGTAATAGCGGTGCTGACTAAGACGACAGAGCTCCCCAGTAGTAATAGTGGGGCTAGGGCAACCTATAAAAAAATATCGGCTGATATAGCCCCCGACGAGCATCAACCAATCAATAATGGCTACCATGAGGTAGTCAAAATGAGGAATGATAAGAGCATACCATTACCAAAAGGCTGGCCAGAGGTTTCGATGGCGTTATCTTTGTTTCTAGTGATGTTTTTGGATATGTCTTCCTATGGCCGCTTTAGATTAAACCAGAGCACACGCTAGATACGTGTATAGGGTTTTTTTTCCAACCTTACCGTCGCTTTCGCACTTCTCGCGCTTACGACCCAAGTGGGAAGAGAAGGTCTGGTCTATAGCTGCTAACATAGTAATGCCACGAGCATTGGTTTTCCATCTTTGCAATAGTAATGGCGATTGGGCTGGGGTTCTAATATCGAACGGAGCCGAAGAAAACCTTGCTATCAACTACGAAGCTCTGGCGTGTATTGTGGTATTAGGGAGTATTGCATGGAAAGATGAGGATGACGAAGACCTTACTTGGAGGAATGGGCCTAGGTTGATTCTATCGAGTCACTCTCCAAGTATAGACTTTATAATGTCATTTTCATTGAATGAATGAGGGGATTGCATATCGAAAAGGAGTCTGGAGGGTGTAGAGGGAAGCTTGGGAGAAGCTAGATACGTCGGATATCGACGTCATCCTAGGTTAAGTCATAAGTTACCCAGAAATCGGTAGCATCCGGTGCACAAGAGGGAAGCACAGTTGTGTAAATAATAAAAATCGTTAGAAGTACTTAAGTAAGTATAGCAAATAATTCGGTAAAAATAAGTACTAGAGGATCCACCCGTGGAGGACCCTCTTCACTGCGTTCAGAGGGCCCCAGAAATCGTAGACACCCCAATAATCATAGACACCACTCCGTCAGCCGACCACCAAATCAGCGCTGAACACAGGTAAAACAATACCTTGACTGCTTGACAGATAACTTGACTAACCAAGGCAAAACAAACGCATTTGAATTGATTGCCATGCAAAACAAAGATTTCTTATTTTACCTGTGTTTGCCAGTTATTTTCAAATAATTTCTTTCTTTTTTTGATTTTTTGTTGTTGTTTTTTTGGTAAAAAGAAGCTATTCAGAAAGTGTAATACTTCCTTACTTAGGTGGCAGTCTGTTTCAGGACCCACATTAACCAACCAATAGGAACCCTTTCCTACCTAATAGGCCCACTTACCTACCTAGCCACTTACTTACCTAGCCACTTGCCTAGCCACACACCTACCTACCTACTTTTTACCACCTTACCTACCAACCTACTTCCTACCACCCTACCTACCACCCTACCTACCACCCTACCTACTATTTTACCTACTACTCTACCTACTACCATGCTTACTACTACCTACCTAGGTACTACACCTACTTTTTTACAGCAATTTTACGACGTTTTTTAACCTCACGATCTTTTTCGACCTTACGACCTTATAACCCTTCGATCTTACAACCTTACGACCTTCTGACCCTACGACCTTTTGACTCTCCGACCCTTACAAAGTAACTTAAGCGGTTTATAAGAAGCAATACAAAAGATCGAAGGTTTTAGCCCTAACTAACTAACGCACCTGACGCACCCGATTTTATTTGATTTATTTGATCAAATAACTGTTCAATCAAAACAATAGATTCAACCAAACAAGTCAAATAAGCGCTTTTTGCGATCAATCAAGGCAAAACAAGTCAAGAGGCTATTATTTGACTTGTTTTACCTGTGTTCAGCGCTGCACCAAATTTACTAGTAAATCTGACTTTTTGGTGTCAAAACGCGTTTTTTCGCGACAGCAACACTCAACCACCTGTAATCTAGCTAGCTTGCAAGTTGTTATATTGTAAGAATTGACTGCAATAAACGCGTTTTTGAGCTCAATTATAGCCCTACTGCTTTGTACAGGTCTGTACAGATCTGTACACCTATACAGCAGTATTGCCTAAGAAATAGGTGAAAATGAAGCTATCTGCGCGGTCGCAACCTCTCGTACGCCCGAACCATGGCTTCTAGTACGTTCATATATATATATATTATTGCTACAGTATTGATCTATTAGGTCCTGTACGTATTGAAGCCCTTGAGGCCCTTGAAGCCCTTAAATTAAAGCTTTTGAACAGACGTACAAGCTAGTTATAGTTACAACTTACACCTAGTTACCTTACGTAATCAACATACATTTACACACATATGACTTACATATATACAACGTTTACACAACAGTATACGTCGGTAGATAAAAAACAACTTAACAGCTGTGAAGTAAGCTATACAGCTAAGCTACAATTCTGGTTTCAAACCAAAGGACTAAAAAGAAGGCTGTTTGTTCGCAGGTCCAAAAGTAGCAGTTTAGGTGTAAAAAAGAGGTAAAAGCGGTGTCTATGATTATTGAGGTGTCTACGATTTCTGGGGCCCTCTGAACGCAGTGAAGAGGGTCCTCCACGGGTGGATCCTCTAGTAATTGCTATATAGTAAGTAGGTCGGCGTAGGTACTCTGTAGGTACGCGGCAGTACTTGGATAATCAAACTAAGTGGGGGCATGGTGGGCAGTTAAAGGGATAGGAAGCTATTAACTAGTTATATGCATACGCGCCCAACAGTCTAAGACCTAACCCACCTGTATTAAGGCTATTGGAGGAGTCAGGTCACCTGGACTTGCAACCATATGCAAGGAGAACTAATAGTCCTGGAAGTACTAGATTGTATAGACTGCAAATAGGACTGATTCACCTTGCGAGACCAAAGTGAATCCTTGTCCCAAACCCTGGATAATTAGCCCTTGTCACAGCGGTAGAGTTTCGACTACAAGTCTCTACAGTTTTGGAATCGTCACATTTCACCCTTGCGCTATTCTATGACTCATGAAAGAGAGACAACTCACTGTATTATGCAATGAATATGCTCCTGCGACGGTTGGCATGTATTTGTTTAGCAATGGCCCTCGAGAAGGAAATGACTATCTGGCCTTCACCCGCACTATATAAAAGTACGAGAAAATGTTATACGTCTCTCACCAGACATTGCAGAGAGTATGATTCCTTGCTGAGTCGTCCTTGTCTTGACGAATTTCTTGCTGGTGCATGTGTTATTGTATATACGCCAAATAAAAAAGGGAGAGATAAAGACAGTTGAAACTTTAACCTGCTCACTTCGGTCTGTCGATCCCGTGAATGACCTAACAAGTTTTTAATTATGGGACTCTCTGAAACAAAGGGCTAATATTATGGGGCTCTGAATAGTGTCAATTCAGTTGATAAATCTCTCTGGTCCCAAGGTCCATGCTCTTCCCTTCTCAATTACCCCAAGGCTGCAGCCAACAGCCTTCTTGGCAAAGTAGGCTGCGTTATTTCGTGGAATGTCTGCATAGAAAGAAGAAGACGGAAGTGCTTGTCTTTTATCTCAGAAACTTAGAGTTGAGGAAACGGCTTGAAGAAGAAATGTCTATAATAGGCTAGGGTACTGCATAATAATAACTCTTTTCTTTTTAATAGATGGTACAATGGTTGACCGGAAGGGTCAGATGACTTATCCCGGGGGTGCGGTACCTATGTAGTAGACTAATTCCAACGGTTTAGCCGATTCAGCTATTAAATAAACGATTGATTTAACTTTAAACACTCAATAAATAGTGCGTTTACTATGGTTGGTATGGAGTAGGCTCATATATTCTGCCACCTTTGACCGCACTCACGCCTATAAGTTGAGGATTCTTTTGATTGTAATCGCAGCCTCCTTGCAACTTCCCCATGAACAGGCCTACATAGTGATAAATTAACTCGCCCAACTCTAAACCCGTTACACAAGGTTCACTATCATGCAACAACAGCAACTATCTGCCAAACAAGAAAGCCAAGTTGTAGACTGGATCTCCAATGAAATATCTTGGGGGACTATAGTACGAAAGGATTTAATATATTGGTACACCCACAACCTTCTTCGACACGACAACGGTGTGGAGGCAACGCTTGACCCGGACTTTGTCGACGATTTGCTGAATCGCAATCCTAGCTTAGCAAAGGCCTTGGTTATTCCGCCGTTGCCTGATCACGCAAAACCTGCCATTGTTCGTTTGAATCGGTTACAGCAAAGAATGCAGCAAGATCGCCGGCAAGCACTTTTCGGCGACTCGCCCCCGCCTCCTCGACAGCCAGCTCCTTACCCTGAGGGCGACCTCATCTACCGGTGCATTAATCGCTACGTGGTGCTCCACGACAATAAAATCACGAAATATACCACCAATTCTGATGGCATGGGCGCGACTGACCACCCGAATGAGGCGATGGTACTTCGCTTTATCAAGGCCAACACTACTATTCCAGTGCCTGAGGTATTAAGTAGCGACTGGGACCGCATCACCATGGAATATATCGAGGGGCAGACGCTACAGCAAGCGTGGCCGGTGCTTACGCCAGACCAACGCTCGGGCATCCTCGATCAGCTTCGTGGCTATATTGCGCAGCTACGTGCCTTGAAAGGAACCTTGAAAGAAACCCAAATCGGCCGCCTGAACGGCCAGGGCGTTGTCGTCCCGTGTATACTGATGCGCTCGGGCGGACCTTTCGATACTCTCGAGGAACTTCATGACTGGCTCGTGAAACCACCGAAGGGGCTGCGGTCTGAGTCAATGTACTGGCACCAGATCACGACCCACCTGAGAACTGAATGCCCCGTCGTGTTTACTCACGGTGATATCGCCGCACGGAACATTCTCGTGCGCGATGGCAACATCGTTGCACTTTTGGACTGGGAGTTTGCGGGGTGGTTCCCAGAGTACTGGGAATATGTATTTGCACTTCGTGGGTTAGACAACATAGACTGGGAGACACTGGGCATTGACCTTCCGTCTCTTTTTACTCAACGCTATGATCTGGAGTATATCCTTATGAAGTTTATCCTCACAATCTACTAGAATCTGATAGAAGAATGCGAATCAAGTATGCAGAAGGTTAGGGAGCCTCCACACAAGAAATCTAACGATACCATGACATGCAGATAGCTCCAAGTGACAGTATCAAAGCCCGAAGTGTGCTAATCACAGGATGGCTGCGGGAAGTCCTGGCAGGTGTGTCTGCGGGCCTACCTGTGCTACTGTCCGTTAAACTTACTGTGGAAGCTGAAGTATTAGAAATGGAGTAGAGGGTTTACTACGCCTTTAGACGTAATACAGGGTGTACAACTAGGGAGTGGTACACGGGCAGGAACGATATTAACAGTACAGGCCATAACACAAAACTTACCCACTGGATAATATAGAACGTAGAAAAGGAATCAGTTAAAACAATAACGTTCTCGTGATTTTCGAGTCGGTTTCAAGTAGTTGGTACTTTTTTCTCTTATTGCAGATAAGAGAGGTTTGGCTAGTGCGATGGACAGGCGCACTCTATTGCTTCTACAACAGAACCCACACAAGGAGTTGTTCTTATCTCTCAGCTGTGTCCTATTGTGTATTATGCATACCGTATCAACCAACCGTCCCATCCACCAGGCCGCCCATCAGGGTGTCTTCAACCGCGCTATACCATTCCTGTGTCTGATACCCGGCAGCTACAAGTTCCCCGAGGCCTTCCAACAGAAAGTTTTGACAGGTCCAATCATTCTCCCTGTTATCCACTGGAATGGCGGCCATGATGTTCACCGGCACCATTTCTTGGCCCTTAGGGACCAGTAGGGCGCCGCCATCGCAATGAAAGATATATCTAGCGGTCAAAGCCCAGTTTATTTTGGTGTGTAATCGATCAACTTTCCAGGGGCCCTTAACACCGTCGCGGACGGCGTGGACTGTTTCGTGGAAGCTTGAGTCTTCGGCCGATTGAAAATAAATGAGGACATGACGCTTAAAGTAGAAGTCGGGCTGGCCTCGGAAAGCGTATATAGTCATGTAAAGCGTAGTATAAGATGCATCTTGGTGGCGAGCGTTGCTCTTCTGTTTGCGGCTCGAAGGCATAGCGCGAAATGTATGAGATTGTTAGATATAACTTTACTACAGTGCGAATGTAGATAATATAGTATTAGCGTAGGCGGCGTTGAAGTACAGAAGGGGGTGAGGGATGGTAATACACATGTTGATCAGTATCCGTATGGTTCGGCCACACCTTTTTATACCTGCGAAGTTATATTGTGGTGATCTCCGCCAAGTGAGTGTTGGTATTGCTACGCATGTAGTCTCAGCTTTGTGTTTCGAAGTTGCCGGCTTCCCCCAAAATCCACGTGGCTCACTAAGCGCTGTCATCAGTCTCATTTGAACACCTATTAGTTGTGTTTGGCTGTTCCGGCCCATGGGAGCCTATTTTGACTGTTTGGCTTGCGGTTTCTTTTCTACTAGGCGTGAGAGAGCACTAGTCCCATACAGTGTGAATGGTCTGACTGTTGTCTTAAACAACACCAGCCAGGTGCCTTCAGTCTGCCCCAGACGTATTAAATAGATTATTGGCTATTGTAGAGACTTTAGATCGAAGAGGGTGGTTTTGGGGCTAGGTGGCCCGCGAGGGTGTGGCCCGTGAGGAGGGTGGTTATCTTAGCAAGTCACTGTGCAAAATAGGGTAGATGCAGGTAGTGTTGCGTTATGGGGGACGGTATTCTCGCCGTTGATCCTGTAACCATATTTGCCTCTCAGGGGAAGAAACAGGTAGAGGCATGCCCGTGGGCAGGTGGTATGGAATCGGTTGTTTAACTTCCTTCTTAATGTATTGCCCCCGTGTACGCCATCCCAAGTGTAGAACCTTGGTGCTCCAATTCCTGTGAAGTGTATCAGATCTCCTTTGATCATCAGATCATCAAATTATATATACTCCAGGTTTGAAATATGGCTAGAAATATAATCAAAGGCAGCCCTAAACGACCCGGTAGTCCTAGTCACTGTCCTCATAGAAAATCTTCGGAGAGAGGATGAAGTCTTCTTTAGAAAGGCAAGTAAATCGTTCTCGCGGATGAAGACACCACAAAGAGAACATTCTTCTATAAGGGGAAATACGTCCAACGTTGCAATGCTGCGTCGGAAAAATCTTTCGTTCGGAAGAGATAGATGAGGATCAAGGCGATGGTGGTTCACTCTGTACTGGAGACTTTTGAGAATTTTACAGGCACGAATCAGGCTTGCTAAACCAATGAATTGACTGATCCTAAAGTTTCCGAGAGCCCGGAGCTAGAATAGTTTGTGCTGCTGAGCTTATTACTCCCAACACTACATCGGTGTAGATGAGGCCCGTTGGGTGTATTCAGGTGGTCAATCCGGGGCTTACTTCCCTATAACGCTGGAGGGGCAATTCGGGATGTGTCGACTGCCTTCTGCCAAATGAGTCTCCTGCTAACCGGGTCTAGTTCGCGGTCGCCGTCTGTGCGGTATACAGTGACTTCAAGAGCCAGGGAGTGCAACTTCCCCGTCGTACTATTCGCTGCTATGTTCCTAAAAGCATCACTCAAGTCACGTAAAAGCTGTCGGGGGTTTCCTGACTGCTGATGGTTTTGCCATGGCTCCTGGAAGATTTCTAACTCGCCCTGGCTAGGATAGTCTGGATGTGCTCTCACAGCTGCTTCAGTTCTCTTACTGTTGTTCACGACGCCAACGGGCGTCAGGTCGCGGACTTCACAGACGAGGGAACCGCGCTGCGTCAAGGCTCTAAAATGTCTAAGGTAGGGACTGGTGACTTTGACGCGCTTGGACCAGAAGTATGACTTGAAATGACCCTGTGTCGCTTTCCAACGAAGGCCTCTGCTTGTCAGGCAGAGACTGCCAGCATCTGTCACATCCAAGCATTTGACGATGTTCTCCACAATCTCAGCAGGGCAGCTTTCCAAGCCAACGGTCATCGTCTATCACAATCCGCGAAGGCGGTCAGTATGACTCCTAGAAATCTAGCCTAGCCTAACACTTACTAGGGTCTAGGCGCTGTTAGCAGGCCGGACCTCATCAGGTCATTATATAGAACAGAAAAAGAAAAAAGGAATACAAAGGGATAATACTTGCAACTAAGCAATGCAGGCATTCTCTAGCCCGACTTGGTGTGGGGCGCACAGCCACTCACTGTGGCTCAGTTGCTCGCGTGATCTAATTAATCTCATCTGATAGATCATTTAGAGTCTACGTATAGATGAAATTGAGGCTAGAATGCTGATCTTGCAGCTTAATTTTCTTAAAAACGCTTATATATATAATACAACCTATGTTATTCCATAGGGCTTCTAATTGCGCATCAAACAAGCTTAGTTGCATTAAAAAAGCGGTTGTTGTTAAAATATATACCGTGCGTACATAACGTGCAAGTAATAGTGATGTGTAACATACATAGACTCGAAGATTTGAGACATGGTCTAGCCCTGGGTATCTTAGCTTAAAGCTAGAATGTAACGATTTTCACACATGAATGGTTTGCTATTCTCATTCCCGAGGTTCTTTATCTTTTACCCTGCGCCGTTCGGTTAAGTGCCATTATTATTGAGGTTCTATAACTTGTATTAGTGGGAAAACTTTGGTCTAGGGTAGCCGTTTTTTTATTTATCTTCTAAATTATAACAAGGACTAATAATCTAGGGATTGGAAAAGCAGTAGTTCTAGGCCTTGTTAGGCCTGTTTTTAAGGGATGAGAGTAGTCCTCCCTTGATGCTTAGTTGGTCCTTCTCGTGACCCTCTTCCTCCAATAGCCTCGCCTCAGCCTTAGAGGGTCTCAGTTGAATCTAGGCAGCGTGAATAAGGGCATGTATTTATTGGCCAGGTAATAACCTCAACTTATGCCGAAGTCGGAAGCGTAGGAGACCTGACCGCCGTTTTTCCGATTTTCAGCCACTGTTCCAGCTTTCAGCCACTGTTATAGCATAAATTGACGTAGTCTATGAGCATGTCTTAACTGACGCGGGCTAATAGCGCTTAAAGACGTGACTCAACTCGCGCGTCTAAGCACTCGTGCCTAGTCAAAATATTACCTCAACCAACCAACGTAACTACTGGCGATGAAACGGACGACGGGACAGCTCTCAACAAGGCCTCTCTGTCGGCCAGCCTAAGACCTTAGTGATAGGAATTCAGTCTCTTCTTCACACGTTGTTGCCTTCCTCATCATGCATAGCGGCGTGTCCAAGGCACGAGCCCGCCGCTCGCGTATAAAACTATCCAAATCCCTACAAGAACAGTTACTTGTTGCTGCAGCAAGGAAGGATTCAGGTATATATATCCAGAATGCCTTTGTTTACCGACAATAGGAATACTTGTTAACTTGTTAGGTATAGATCATCCGCAAAGCTACACAGAACAACCTCAGGTGAGCATAGATCTCGACCGAGCCACAGTTCCCGTGCAGTCTACGAAGAGACCACTCGACGCGGTATCAGAGATCGATCTGTTACCTGCGAAGAGAGCCCGATTGGAGTTGACGGACGCGCAACAGCCTAGCGTTGAGGACGATGAAGTAGAGCGAGTGTCCAAGGTATGACAACGTCTAATCATGGCGGAAGCCAACAGCTAATAGAGGATATCGTGTAGACGACTCTGCAACAACCAAAGCCTGAGCCTCCCAAGCGACCTTACGCCCGGTTTCTCCAAGATTTCCTAGACCCCATCCGTCCGGATCATCCCGGATCAGTTCGCACCTTTATATCCGACTGGCTCGAGTCTGTTGGATCAGACCGAGAGAAACACTGCCGGTCGGATAGCTATCTTCATCATTCAGACGAGCCCGTTCCAAGGCAGCTGACGCGATCGGCACCGGAGATGGGTTTCACAGTGGATGCTGATGGATTTGCCGTCCCGCCGACGCCGGCTTCTACTGGGTCCCGTTCGTACGCCGTTGATGTAGACACTGTATCGGCTGTGCCGTCGGATATCACGGGATCCGCTCGATCCGCTACGAGGAGTCTTGTCGATGACCGTTTATACCGACGTAATAACTTGGCTGAGAACAACATTTACATGCACTCTCCGCATGAGAAACTTCCGGAATATATTGCTAGCCTTGTCAGTGAGATGCGCAAAGACCGCGAATCTCCAGGACTATCACTCGAGCAAGTCAGGCAAGACCCTCTCCTAGCTGCTTTTCAATGGGAAGAGGCTGGAGAATCTGAGGTGGAGGAGTATTTCCATAATCATGTTTTCCCTGCTACCGGATCGAGAGAGAGTCTAAAACGTCACTTCAGACAGCCTATGGCTAGGCACACCGTGCCCAATTCTGGATCCAAGCTTAAAGTCAGTAATCCAGTCCCTGACATGCTTTACGGATATTCCTTTGAAGCGTTTACACGAGGGCACCAAACTCAGTTTATCTCCATGGGAAATACAATGATCGCAAATAATCAGAACTTGATTTATCCATTCTTGGTCGTCGAATTTAAGGGCGACGGTGGGAATATGTGGGCAGCAACAAATCAGTGCCTTGGGGGGTCGGTGTCTTGTGTCAATGTTGCCGAAATTCTCAACCGTCATCTAAAGCAATGTAAAGGCGATAAAGGTCGGCCGATTAACAGTGCCGCATTCTCTATTGCCATGAATGGAACAGAGGCACGACTTCATATTTCGTGGAAACATAACGAGCGCGACTACTATATGGCAAATGTCGAATTCTTTTCGCTTCACAGGCCAGATAATTACCTGGAGTTCTGCAAGTACGTGCAGAATATTATCGACTGGGGAAAGAACAGGCGATTAAACGAGATTCGGGATTCCTTGGATATTATTATGGAAGAGGAGAGGAGGAGAGCCTCCGAAGCCGCGAAATCTCGCCAATCACCGTCTAACGGTTCTACCACTAGCAGAGGCAAAAAGTACAAACCCTCATCACACCAAGACAGCAGCGCATCCGGCAGTGTGCAAAAGTAGAGGGAAGCCAAGCTGTATTGGGCGTTGGATGAAACAACCAGACAATAATAACGGAAACTGTCACTTGGATAGAGCAGGAGGGGGTAGTCATTACCAGTAGGATTATTACGGTGCGTGCGATCAAGGTACAGAATGAATTTATGGATTAGGCCTAGTTTGGTGATTTTTTTCGTTGATTTTTTTCCTATATATACCTAGCTAGCACACAACCCTTCCAGGGCGTGGACCAGAAGTCAGCCAGCAGGTCTTCTTTCCTAATTCGATCGATTTATTATGAAGGCTTCATGGACTTTTACGTGATAGTGATCAAGACTTTAAACTAGGGTGCGGTGTTATGATTTACACCATCCGTTTCAGAATCAGCGGAGTGAACCGCGCGGCTTAATGACATGCATTTAGTGCGAACATACAGTCGCGTTTACAATCCTCCCACATAAAGTCAGCGCTCCCCACAAGTAAAACAATACTTTAACTGCTTAACAAATAACTTAATTAACTAAAGCATAAATAAAAAGTTTAAATTTATTTATAAATAAATTAAATATTTTTTATTTTATTTATATTTACTAGTTATTTTTAAATAATTTTTTTTTTTAATTTTTTTTTTGTTATTTTTTTAATAAAAAAAAAAACTATTTAAAAAATATATTTTATAATATTTTTTTATTTAAATAATAATTTTTTTTAAAATTTATATTAATTAATTAATAAAAACTTTTTTTTATTTAATAAATTTATATATTTATTTATTTATTTAATTAATATTAATTTATTATAAATTATTTTTAATTTTTAATTTTTAATTATTTATAATTTTATATATTTTATATATAATATTAAATTATTATTAAATTTAAATTTAATATAATTAAAATTATTTAATAATATTATTTTTATAATAATATTGTTTTTTTTTTTAATATTATAATTAAAAATATATTAAATTTTTTTAATTAATACTTTTTTTAATATTTTTTTATTTTTTTATGTTTTTTTTTTTAATATTATATATATTATAATTTAAATTATAAAAATATTATTTTTAAATTTAGTTTTTTTTTAATTTAATAATTATTTATTTTTATATAAATTTTTTTATAAAATTAATTTTAATTAATAAAAAACTTTTTTTTTTTAAACTTTTTTATTATTTTTTTAATTATATTTTTACTTTTTTTATTAATAATATTATTTATTTTTTAATTTATATTAAAATAATTAATATATTTAAAATTAATATATTTTTAATTATTTATTTATATTTATTTTATAAATTTTTATTAAATTATTATTTTAATTAATTTATTTTAATTAATATTATTTATTATTATTTTTTATTATTTATTTTTTTTTATTATTTTTATTATTTTTATTTTTATATTTTTATTTTTATTATTATAAATATTATAAATATTATTAAAAAAATAAAATATTTTAAATTAATATATTTTTTAAAATATTTTTATTTTTAACTTTAATTTTTTAATAAATTTATTTTTAATTTTTTTTATTATATTTAATTAAATAATATATTAGTAATAATATTATTATATAATTTTTAATAATATTTTTTTAAAATATAATATATTATTATTTTTAAATAAATATTATTTTTTTATATATATATATTAAAATTAAAAATTTAATTAATAATAAAATAATTTATAATTTAAAATATAATATAATAATTTTTTTTAAATTTAAAACGTTTAAATATTTTTTATAAAATAATTTATTTATAAATAAATTATTATTTTAATTTTTAATATATTAAATAATTTAATTTATTTTATTTTTTTTTAAATTTAAATTTTTAATAAAAACTATATATTTTATATTTAGTTTTTTTTTTATATAAATTTAAATATTATAAATTATAATATATATTTTATATTAATTATTTTTAATAACTTTAATATTTTAATTAAAAATAAAAAAATATAATTTTATTATTATTATAAAAATAAATAATATATTAAAATATTAAATATAAAAATTATAAATTTAATTAAATATTATTTTTATTTAAAATATAATATTAATATTAATTTTTAATTTTAATTATTATTTATTATTATTATTATTTTTTAATAATTTTAAACTATAGTTAATTTATATATTATAAAATTAACTATTTAATAAAAATAATTATTAATTTATTTTTATATTTTATTTAATATATTATTTAATTTATTTTAATATTAAAAATTTAAATTTATAATTAAGTTTTTAAATTTTTAATTAATTTTAATTTTAATAATAAATTAAAATTATTTTTAAATTAATTTTTAAAATTATTATAATTAAAATTATTATTATTAAATTTAAAATTTATATTTTTTTTAATTTATAAAAATTATTGTTTAAAAAAAACATTATTAATATTATTAATTATTATATTAATTAAAATTAAAAGCTATATATAAAGTTTTTAAATCTTTAATTTATTATTAATTTATATTTTATTAAAAATATTAAATTATATATTTATAAAATTATTAAATAATTTAATTTATAATTTAAATTAAAGTTTTTTATTTTAAATTATTATATAAAGCTTATAAAAAAAGCAAAATTTTAAATAATTAAAGCTATATTATATAAAAAATCTATAAAAAAAAAAAAAAAAAAAAGTTAAAAATTTTTTTATATAAAAACTATTTATATATATATATATAAAATAGTTTAAAATAATAATAAATAAATTATTTATTTAATTATATAATTAATAGTTTTAATATTAATTAATTTATAATTATTTTTTTTTTAAAAAAATAATTTATTTATAAATTATAAAATTTAAATATATAAGTTTTAATTAAATATTTTTTAATAAAAAAAAAAATTGTTTTAAATATTTATTATATTATTAATTATTAAATTTTTTTTTTATTAAATTATAATATAGCTTTTTTATAATTAATATTATTAAGTTTTAGTAATAATATATTTTAAATATATTTTTTATATATATATTTTTTTTTTATATAATTAATAAATTATTATTAATATAAAAACTTTTAATAATATTGTTTTATATTATTTATAATTATTAATTTAGCTTTAAAAAAAAGTTTGTTATATTTAAATTATTATTATAAAAAATTTTTAATAATATAAAACTATTTTTAAAATTTTTAATATAATATTATTTATTATTAATATTTTATTTTTTTTAATTAATTTAATATTATAATTTTTAATAATATAATTATATTATATATATTTTTTTTATTTTAAATTTTTTTTTATTTTTAAATTTAAATATTTTATTTTTAAAATTATTAGCTTTTTAATTTATTAATAAATTATTAAAATATTTTTACAAATAGTTAATATAATATTGATTTATTAATTATTATAATAATAAAACTTATAATATAAATATATTATTATTATTTTTTAATATTTTATATATTTATTATATTATTAAATAATTAAACTTATTTAAAAGTTTATTAATAATTTAAAATTGTTATTTTTTTAATATAAATATATAATTATTTATATTAAAATTAAAGTTATAATATTTTTAATTAATTTATTTAATTATATAATTTTAAATATATTTTAAACTTTTTTTAACAAAATTAATAAACTATATAATTTTTTATATTTTATTTTATATATTTATTTATAATATTTTTTTAATTATTAATAAATTTTTTAGTTTTTTTTAAATTATATAGTTTTTTTAATTAAAATAAAATAATATAAAAAAATTTATTTTAATTTTATAAAATAATAAAGTTTATATATAATTTATTATAAAAATTTATTTAAATTAATTATTTTAATAATAATTAATATATAATTAAAATTATTAATTTAAATATTTATTTATAATTTTAATTTATTTAATAGTTTTATAATAATTTATAAATATTAAAATATATTTAATTTTTATAATTTTATATAGTTTATTTATAAATATAAATATAAATTAAAATTTTTTATTAAATATTAATATAATTAATATTTTAAAAACTTTAAAAAAACTTTTATAATATATTTATATAATATTTTTTATAGTTATTTTTATAATATAAAATATAATTTATACTTTTTTTTTTAACTAGTTTATTATAATTAATATATTATTAAAATTAACAATTAAATATTTTTATATATAATTTAAAATAAAAAAATAATATAAGTTTATTAAATATTTTATTATATAAAACTTTTATAAAATAATATTTTATATAGTTAAAAATATATATATTATAATTGTTTTTAAAATTAAATTATTAATAATATTTTATAAAAAGTTTATATATGTTTTTTTTTTTAAATATATTATAAATATTTTATTATATATTTTTTAAATAAATTAAATATAAAAATATAAAAAATCAAAAATTATAAATTTTCTATTAAAAATAATTAAACTATTAATTATTTATTATAAATTATGTTTATTAGAACTAGTTTTTTTATAATATATTTTTATATTAAAGTTTTTTTTATTTTTTTTTAAATTTTTTATAATTAATTAAAAACTTAATAAAATTTTTATATTTTTTATAATTTTATAATAAATAGTTTGATTTATTTAATTATTTATATAAATATATTATATATTAAATTATTTATTAATTAAAAAATTATTAAATATTTTTATGCTTTTTTTTTTTTTTTATATAATAAAGTTTTTATATTTTTTTATTAATATATTAATTAATATGTTTTTTTTTTAAAATAATATATAATATAAAAGTTATATTTTATAAATAATTTAATATATTTTGCTTATTATAAATTTAAATATTACTTTTAAAAAAAATATTTTAAAATTTAATAATTAATTATTATTAAAAATAGTTTAAATTATTTATTAATTAATTTAAGTTATTATTTTTTAAAAGTTAATAATATTATAAATATTTTTTTATTAAAAATGTTATAATTTAACTTAATATTTTATAAAATTTTAAAATAATATATAATTAAATATTAATTATTATTATATTTTTAAAATAATATATTAATTATTATATTATTAAAAATATTTATTTTAATTTTTATAAATAAATTATATTTATAATATTATAATATTAAATAAAATATTAATGTTTTTTTTAATTATATAAAAGTTTAATTATATTTTTAAATTTATAAAAAAATTATATTATAAAAATAACAATTTTATTATAATTTTTAATAAATTCTTTATAAAAATTATAAAATTTTAAAAAAAATTATATTTTTTTTATAATAATAAAAGTTTTTTAATTTTTTATTATATTTATTTTAGCTAAATTAATTTAAATATTATTTATATTAACAATATATTTTAAAATTTTAATTTTAATAATATAAAATTTAAATTTTTTTAAATTTATTTAAAACTTTATAATATATAGTTATTATAATATTAGTTATATATATTTTTTATAATTTTTTATATTGTTAAAATAAATAAAAATATTATTTATATATATATTATAAAAATTGTTTAAATAATTAAATAATATATTATTAATATATTTTTAAAATATAATAAATTTATTAATTAAATTAAATAAAAAAACTTTATATTTAAAAAATTTATAATATATATAAAAAATTATTAAATTTTTTTATTTAAGTTTTATATATATTTAATTAAATATTTATTATATATTTAATTTAATAAATATATTAACTTTAAATAATTATAATAATATTCTTTTAATTAAAAGTAAAAAATATTTTTTTTTTTTATTAATTTATTAAATTTATAATAATTTATATAAAACTTTAATTTTTTATTAAACTTTTTTATAAATAATATTAATAATATATAAAAAATATTATTAAATTTAATAAATTTTTTATATAAATTATTAATTAAATATTTATAAATTATTTTTAGTTTATTTAAAAATATTTTATATAAAAAGCTATATTAAAAATTATTAAATGTTTTATTTTTTATAAATTTAATTTTATAATTTATTTTTAATTTATAACATAATAAAATATTAAAATTAACTTTATTAAATATATATAGCAAATTATAATATTTTTAAAAAATTATTTACAAAGTTTTTTTTAAAAGTTTTTTTTTTTGTTTTTAATAAATTTATTAATTTTATAAATAATAATAATTTATATTTATTATATAAAATTATTTTAAAAAATTAATATATTAAAAATAACTATATTAAAATTAGCTATTTTTATAAATAATTTAATTTTATATTATTTTCATTTATTTTATTATATTTTATAAAATTTTATATTGTTTATTTTTTATTATAATATAATTTTTCTAGTTTTTTTTTAAACTTTTTTTTTTTGTTTTTATTAAAAAATAAAAGTTATTATTTAAATTATATTATATTTTATTTAGATTTTTTTTAATAAAATCTAATTATTTAATAATAAAAATTTAAAATATTATTTAATTTTTTTTAATATTTTTTTATTATTATAAATATTTTTATTTTTTTTTAATAAACTTTATATTTTATTAATTTATATTAATTTAATATTTTAAATTTTTAAATTATATTTTTATTTAATTTATATTTAAATTTTAATTAAAATATTAATTAAAAAAATAACTAAATAAAAATATTATTTAATATTTATAATAATTAAAAAATATATTATATTTTTAAAACTAAAGCTTTTTAATAATAATTTTATAAATTTATAAAAATATTATTATTAAAAATATATTTTTAAAACTTTTTTTTTATATTTATAAAAATATTAATAAAGCAGTTTTAATATTTTTTTTTTTTTATTATAGCTAAATATAAATTATAAATAAAATTAAATAATAAAAAAAAGATTTAATATTTTTATAATTTTTTTAATAAATAATATATTTATATTTATATATATATTTGTTTTTATATTTTTAAAAAATTTTTTAATAATTAATAAAAATTTATTATTATTTATAATATATATATATAATAAAAGCTATTTTTTTAAATATTTATTTATTAAGTTTAATTTAATATTTATAAAATCTTTTTATAATATTTTTTTTAAATAAAAGTTTAATTTATTTAAAACTATTTTTTTAATATTTTTATTTTTTTAACTTTTTTTATAATAATATTTTTTAAAGCTTTTATTTTGTTATAAAAATTAACAAATATAACTATAATAGTTTATAAATATATTTTTTGTTTAATATTATTTAAAAAATAGTTTTTTAATATATATTTCTTTTATTAATAATTAAAACATTTACTTTTTTTAATTAATTTTAATCGTTTAAAATTATTTAAAAAATTATAATTTTTTATAATTAAAGTTTTATTAATATTATTATTTGTTTTAATATTGCTATTTTTTTTATTTTTAGTTTTATTTAAAATATAGCTAATATTATTATAAATATTATATAAAATTAATTTAATTATATTATTAAAAAAAATTAATTAATTAATTTTATATTTAATGTTGTATTTTTTATTATTTATATATATTTAATAAACTAATTAAATATAAAGTTTAATATATTAATTAAATAAAATATTATTATTAAAATATATAAAAAAAATATTTAATAGTTTATTAAATAATTTATTTTTAAAATATTTTTTTTATTTTTTTTTTTTAAGTTAGTTTTTTTAATTAAATAAATAAAATCTATTTTAAAATTAAAAAAAGTAATAAAAATATAATTATTAAAATCGAAAAATTTTTATTTTAATTTAAACTTTTTATTTATATTAATATTTTTATAACTTTTTTTTAAATAGTTAAAAAAAGCTTTAATAATAATTAATTAATTAAAATAGTTTTTAATTAAATATAAAAATAAATATTTAATAATTTTATTATTAATATAAGTTTTAATATTAGTTATTTTTATAGCTTTATTAATAAATCAATTTTTATTAATAATTAGTCGATTTTTTATAATATATAATTATATTTTAAATTTAATATTATTTTTATTTTTATTATTATAAAAAATAAATATAAATATTTTAACTAATTTATAAAATTTTTTATTTATTTAAATAAATTTTAAAGTTTTATTTTTATAAAAAAATAAATTAATAATATATTAATTAATTTTATTTAATAGTTTTTATATATAATTATATTTAATAATAACTATTTTTAACTTTTAAAATAAATAATTAATAGTTTATTTAAAATAAAAATTAAAAATAAATATTTTTTTATTGTTTTTTATTAAATAGTTTAATTGTTTTTTTTTATTAATTATAATTTTATTAAACTTTTTAATTTAATTAATAAAAATTTTTATATATTAAATAAATAATATAATTAAATTATATAAATTTTTAATTTATTATTAATATATTATTATTATTAAAGATTTAGTTTTTATTTTTTAAAATAATATATTAAAATATTTAATTAAATTAATAAAAGTTTTTTTATTAATTAATTTATTAAACTTAAACTAAATTTTTTTATTTAATATAATAATAAAAATAAAAAAAAAATGTAATTTTATTAAATTTATATAATTTAGCAATATATTTTTTTAATAAATAATTAATTTTTTAATAAAAGTTTTTTTAATTAAAAATATAATATTTATATATAAAAAAAATTTTTTAAATTTAGTTATAAAAACTTTTTATTAAAATAACTAAAATAATTAATTTATTATTATTTTTAGTTTTTATAATAATTAAAATATTTTAATTAAATTTTTTAAAATATATTTAAATATTAGTTTTTATATAAAAAATTAAAAAAAATTATTTGTTATTTATAATTATAAATAGTTATAATTTATTAAAAATTAAATTAATTTATTTTTTAACTTATTGTTTAAAAATAATATATTTTTTAAATATTAATATTATAATAATAACTTATTATAATTTAATTTTTTTTAAAAAATATTTAAAAGTAGTTTTTATATTTTATAATTTATAAATAATTTATAAATTATTATATAAAATTTATAAAAAAAGCAAAGCTTTAAATAATTGAAAGTATATTATACAAAAAATCTATAAATAAAAAAAAAAAAAAAAAAGTTAAAAATTCTTTTATATAAAAATTATTTATATATATATATAAAACAGTTTAAAGTAGTAATAAATAAATTATTTATTTAGCTATATAATAAAGCTATTGATTTATTTAAACAATTAATAGTTTTAATATTAATTAATTTATAACTTAAATAATATTAATATAAATAATAAAATTTTAATAATTTTTTTATAACATTTTTTATTTAAATTTAATAATTTTAAATATTTATTTAAAAATAAAATTAAAAGTTTATTTAATAATATAAAACTTATTATTAAAGCTATATTATTAATATTATTATATAATTTATTATTTTTAATAAAATTAATAATAAATTTTATAAGTTTTTTATTTTAATATTAATTAAAAAAAATTATTTTATTAATATATAAATTAAAATTACTTTTTAATATTATAATATCTTTTATAATAAAATTAAAAATAGTAATATTAATAAAATAGTTTATAAAAAAAATATTAATAAATTTATTAATAATAAAAATAATATTACTTTTAAAAACTTTAATATATTTAAATTAGCTAATATTTTATTTAATAATATAAATATTTTTTATTAAAACTTTATAATAAAAGTTAAAAATAATATTTATTAAAACTTCTTTTTAATTAAAATTTATAGTTTTATTATTTTTAAAAACTTTTTTTTTAAACTATATATAATATTATATAACAATTTTAATTTTAATAAATATATTTTTATTAATTATATATTTAAAATAAAAAACTAAAAAATTTATTATAAAATTAATATTATTTTAATATAAAAATAATAAAGTTAATTTATTTAATATTATAGCTTTTTTAAAAAAGCTTAAAAATTATTTATATATTTATTTAGTTTGTTTTTATTTTTTTTTTTAAAAAAAAAAAAAGAAAGTTTAAAATTTTACTTTTATAATTTTAGCTATTATTATTTATATAATTTTTTATATTTAATTATTGTTTATTTTATTAATAATTTATTTTTATTTAATAAAATTTAAAAATTATAATAATTTTTTATATTTATAAAAAGTAATATTATTTTATTAATTATTAAATTAATATATATATTTTAAATATTATTAATATAAATAAAATTTACATTAACTTTTAATAAATATATAAAAAGTTTTATTAATATTAGTTATAGCTAAGTAGCTAAACTAAGTGGCATTTAAAGTAGCACTTACAGCTAAAGTAAAGCTTTTAGTTTATATATATAACTTACTATATATTTACAAATATATACTTATATAAACTAAGTTTAAAATAGTTTTTTTTTTTTTTTTTTTTTACAATTAATATATAAATAGTACTTTATTTACAAGCTTTGTTTTATTTAAATATACTAATTGTAATAATTGTAAAATTTTTAATATATTATAACTATAAAGCTTTATATTTAATTAAATTGATTTAATTAATTAAATTGTTTATATAATAAATATATTAATTATTTTTGTTAATTTATTATGCTATATAAACATTTTAAACAATAAAAAATCAATTATTTTTTTAAATAATTTTTTAGTTGTTAAATTTAATTTGTTTAATTTTATAAAATATTATATTTAATTTAATAAAGTTTTTAAAACTAATTTTTGTTATTGATTTTTTTATACAACTTTAATAATTAACTTAATATTTTTTTATATAAAAAGATATAATAAAAATAATAACTTTATTAATAAAAAAAAAAAAGCTATAGTTTATAAAAAGTTTTAACAAAATATTAAGTTTTTAAAGTTTTTTAAAAAACATTAAAATTTTATAATAAATAAAATTTATAAAAACATTGTTGCTTATATATATAAATTTGCTAAAAAATATTAAATAAAAGCTTAAAATTTAAAATTTTTTTTTATAATAATTATTAATATAAATAAAATAGTTTATTTCAACTTTTATAATATTATAAATATTTTTATTTTTTATAAAATTATAAAAATTAATTGAGCTATTATATTTTAAAAAGTTGCTATTTAAAACTTAAATTATAAAATATATAATTTAATAAATACTAATATATATATATAAAAATAAAAATTAAACTAAACTATTGCTTTTATAATTAAATATATTAAATAAATTTAGTATAAAACTATATTAAAAGCTAAATTAATTATAATAAAACTAAATTAAATCAAATAAACTTTAAAAAAAAAAAAAGCTAAACTAAATAAAACTAATTAATTAATTAATAACTTAGTTATTTAAAATTAAACTATATTAATAATTATAAACTAAACTATTATAATAAATATTATTAATTAAACTATTATATTTTATATTATTATTAATATAATAAATTTTAATAACTTAAAATATAAAAAATCTATTAAAATAAAAATTATTACTTTTTATAATAATTTTAAAAAAAACAAAATAAATTTTAAAATATAACTTTAATATTAATTTAATTATTTACTAATTAATATAAATTAATTTATAAATAATATTGTAAAAATAAAAAATATTAAGTTTTATTTAAATAATATTATTATTAATAATTTATAACTTTATTTAAAAAATATTTATTTAAAACAAATTATTATATTTGTAAAATTATTAAAACATTTAATTAAATAATATAATAATTTAAATAAAAAAAAAAAAGTTTAAATAAAATAAAAAAGCTGCAAATGAAAAAAATTAAAAAATTTTTAAACTTTTAAAAACTAGTTTATATATTTAATTAATAAATAATTTTTTTTTAAGTTTTAATAAAAAAAAAAGTTTAATATTTATTTTATAAAATAAATTAAAAATTAAATAATATTTTAATATTTAAATAAAAAAATAATATATAAAAAGTTTATATTTTAATATAAATATTTAGTTTATATTTTAAGTAAAAATAATATAATAAACAAATAATATAAAAAAAAATAAAAAAAACAGTTTAAAATTATTTTAAGTAGTAAAAATGTTAAAACAACTAATATACTTTTAAAAAAAGTATATTTAAAGCTTATAAAAAAAAAATTAACTAGTTTATAAAAAAAAAAAAATGTTTTATTTGTTAAAAAAAAAACATTAAATTTAAAAATGTTTTTAAATAAATAAATTTATAATAATTATTGCTAAAAATTAAAAAGTTAAACTGTTAATTATATATTTAAAATATAAAAATATTAAATAAATTAAAAATTAAAAACAAAAAAAAGTTTAATTTTAAAATTATTAAATTTTTTTTTAAAAATATTGTTAAATAAATTAATTATAAATAATATAAAAAAATTTTTAATATTATTTTTAAATAAAAATTTATTTTTAATAATTATTATAATAAAAATAAATAAATAAACTTTTATTATTAAAGTTTTAGTTAATATAAAAACAAATAAATATATTTTTATAAATATAATATTTGTTAAAAAAATTATAATAAAAATAAATATTATAATTTATAACAACTTTATTAAATAAATTATAACTAAATATAATATTAGTTTATATTAAAAAATTAATTAAATATTAATAATAAATTTTTATTTATAAAAATATATTTTTAAAAACATATTTTTTATAATAATTAATATAAAATATAATATTTTAATTAAAAAAATATTTTATAAATAATATAATATTTTAATAAATTATAAATAGCATTATTATATTTTTTTGCTTTTAAATAAAAAATTTATAATAAATAAAAAAATAAACATAGCTATAAAAATATTTAAAAAAACTATATTATAAAAAATATAGTAAAAAAAGTTTTTTAGATTTTATAAAAACTTTTTATATAAAAATATACAAAAAATAAATCGCTAATTATAAATAGTTAAAATAAAAAAAGTTTTTTTATTATTATTAAACTTATTTAAAAAAACAAATTAAAAATATAACAAATAAAAATTATATAAATTATAAAAAAATATAATAAAATAGTATAAATATAAATTATTAATAAATATTATTATTATTAAAGCTGTTTTTTTTATAAAATCTATTTGTTGTAAATAAATTAAACTATATATTATTAATATTAATAAAATTAATATAATAATTTAAAATAAAAAATATAACAAAATATTTTTTAATAAAAAAAATTAAAAATTAAAAAAAAAAGTATAAAAAAAAGTTTTAAAAAAATACTGCTTTTTATTTTATATATTTAATAAAATAAATTTAAATTAATTATTATTAAATTAATTTATAAATTATTAAATCAATTTTATTTTTAATAAAACTATTAATAATTTAACTAATTATTTTTTATATAAATTATTAATTAAAAAATTAAAAACTATAAAAAAGTATATAATAAAAAACTTATATAAAAAATTTATTATTTTAAAAAATGTTTTATTTGTTATATTAATATTGTTTATTTTAAAACTAAATAAAAAACTAAAATTTTATATTAATTATTAAAAAATTAATATTATTATAAAAAAAAACTATTATTTTTTACTTTTAATAAATAAAACTTTAGTTTAAATTATTAAAGTTAATATTTTTATAAAAATTAATATATAATAAATATTTTATTAAATTTATATATATTTAAATTATAAAAACTTAATTATTTTTAAAATAAAATATAATTTTTTTAAATATAAAATTTTATTTTTTGAATTAATTAATAAATTAATTATTTTTTAACAATATATAAACAATATTTTAAAAAAATATTTAAATAATTTTTATAATGTTTATATTAATAATATATTTATTTATTTAAATAATTTAAAAAAATATAAATAATATATAAACAAAATATTAAAAAAACTATAAAATATAAACTTATAAATTAATTTAAAAAAATGCAAGTTTTATATTATTAAAATTAAATATTTAAAATTTATTATAAAAAAAAATAAAATAAAAATAAACTTTAAAAAAATTATAATAATATAAAATTAAAAATAATTAATAAATATAAAAACAGTTTAATTGTTTTTAAAATTTTATAACTTTTATTATTAATTTATTTTAAAATATAATTATAAAATAAAACTTTTATTTAAACTAATTAAAAAAAATATAATATTTTAATAAAATAAAAACTATAAAATAGCTTTTTTAAAATTTAAAAAATAATTAATTTTAGTATTAATATTAGCTTATTATAATTATAATAAAAAAATTTAAATAAAAACTAATATTTTTAATAAAATAATAATAAAAGTTTTATTATAAAAAAAAAAAAAAAATTTTTAGTATTTTATTATATATTATTTAAAAACTTTATATAAAAAAAAATTAAACTATAATATTTTAAATAAAAAAATATTAATAATAATTAAAAAGTTTAAATATTAATAATTTAAATTAATAAATATATAAAAAAAACAGCTATTTTTATTTATAATTAATTATTAAACTTTTAAATTTTTTAATATTAAATAACAATTAAATTTTTAATAAATTAATTAAATAAATTTAATAATTTAATACTATTTTATTATTATATATTAATTAAAATTAAAAAATATAATAGCTAATTTATTATTAAAAAAATAAAAAAACTTGTAAATTTAAAAAAATAAAATAAAATATTAGCAATATATAACTTTATTTAAATTAATAAATAAAAAAAAAAAATTTACAAATATAAATTTAATAATTAAATTATTTTATTTAAAACAAAATATAAAAATTAATATATTATTATTTATAATATTATTAATTAATAAAGTTTTAAAATATAATTAAAAATTCTTTGATTTAAAAATATATTAAATTAAAGTATAATTAAATTAATTTAAAAATTAAACTTTAAATAAAAGTTTAATAATTTATAAAAAACAATTTATAGTTTTATAAATAAATTATTTTTTTATAAAGTTTTTAAAAAAAGTTTATAATAAAATAATAATAGTTTATTTTAAATATAACAAAATAAAAAAACTAATATTATTATAATATTAATAATTTAAATTAATAATAAATTACAATAAATATATTATTAATTATTTTAAATATTAACTAATAAAAGTATTAAAAAATAAAATTTTAAAATTATTATAATTTATTTTTATATTTTTATAACTGTTTTAATATATAATTATTAATTTTAAAAAAATAATAACAAATAAAAAAAAAAGCAAATTTATATTTATAATAATAAATTAATTTAATAAATTATTATAATTAATATTTTATAATAAATTAATAATTATATAAAAAATAATATAACTATATTATAAAAGTTTATTTAAAATTTTTAAATTATTAAAATAAATTAATTTAAACTAAAAATTTTAATTTATTTTTTTTATTATTAATAAGTTAGCAAAAATATTAAATATTAAATAAATTTTATTATTAATAAAATATTATAAATTTATAAAATAAACTAAAATTGCTATTAAATATTTAAATTAATAATTATATTTTTTTTATAACTATTATTAAAATAATTAAATAAATATATTATTAATAATAAACTTTATTATTATATTATTATTATATAATTTAATAAAATTGCAATTATATAAAATATTATTTAAATTTTTAATATTTAATTATTATAATTAAAAAAATAAAATATAAAAATTTATAAACTTATTTTTAATTAAATAATTAAATTAAAAAAAAACTTAATAAAAAGCTAATATTATTAAATAATATATAAAAATAGTATAAACAATATTTAAACAAATTTAAAAAAAAATAATATATTAAAAAAATCGATATAAATAAAAATTTAATTTTAAAATAAATAATTATATATTTATTATAAAAAAATACTAATTTTAAATTATTAATAAATTTTTTAATAAATTAAATTATTTTTTTTTTAATAATATTTTAAAATTTTTAAATAAACAAGCTTTATTATTTTTTAATTAAAAGTTTTAAATAATTAAAAATTAACAAATTTATATTATATTAATTAATTATAAAAGTTTTTAAACAACTTATTATTAAAATAGTAAATAAATAAACTTAAAAACAAAATAATTTTTTTTATAAAAAACAAATAAAAATAAAAAATAAAACAAATATACATTTTATAATTTTATTATAAAAAAACTTTATAATATTAAATTAATAAAAAAGAATAAAATTTTAACAATTAATAATATTTTATAAACAATTTTAAAAATTTAGCTAAAATATTATTAATATTTTATAAAACAAACTTTAAAATAATAAAACTTTTAAAACAATTAAAAAAATAATTATAAACAGCAAAAAAAAAGTAAATTTTTAAAAATATATAAAAATAATAATATATTAAAAAAAAATTTTATAAAAATAATTAAAAGATTGTAAAAAAAAAATATAAATATAAATATAATTATAAATAAAATTATTATAATTTTATAACAATTATTTATAAAAAAGCTTTATATATTTTTATAAAATAAAAGTTTATAATATAATAATATTAAAATAAATATTTAAAATAATTTTTTTTTTTATTAAAATATAAATAATAAGTTTAAGTTTTTAAAGTATTAATTTTAAAACAAGATTTTTTTAATAAAAAAAATAGTTATAACTAAATAACTAAACTAAATAACATTTAAAGTAATATTTATAACTAAAATAAAGTTTTTAGCTTATATATATAATTTATTATATATTTATAAATATATATTTATATAAACTAAGTTTAAAATAGTTTTTTTTTCTTTTTTATTTTATAATTAATATATAAATAATATTTTATTTGCAAGCTTTGCTTTATTTAAATATATTAATTATAACAATATTAATTAATAATTATAAAATATAATTATAAATTAATAAAATAAAAAAATAAAACTTAATTATAAAATAGCTTTTATATTAAATTTTTTATTTTTTATATAAAAAATAAACTATTATTTATATTAATTAATAAAAAAAAAATTAAATTAATTATTAAATAAAAAAATTTAATTATTACAAAATTAAGAATTTTTTTTATATAATATTTAGTTATTTTTATATAAAAATTAATAAAACTATAAACTATTTTATATATTTAATTTTTTAATTATTTTATTTATTTATTTATTTTTTTATTTTTATATTTTTTTTATTTTTTATAACTATATTAAAACTTATAATAAAATTAGTTATAATAATTATAACTATAATAGTTAAAATAAATTATTTTAAATTTTTAAATAAAAAACTATATTTATTTTTATATAAAAATATAAATAAAAAAAGCAATATTAATACTTTTAAATAAAAAAATAAAACTAATTTTAAATATTAAAATATTATTATTAATTTAAATAATTTAATTATTTTAATATAAATATTTATATATTTTATATAATATTTAAAAAAGTATATATAATTAAAAATTAAAAATAAATAATTTATATAAATATTTATAATAAATTTTAAAAATTAAACAAAATTTATATTTATAAATATTAATTATATATTTAAATATATATTTATTATTATAATTATAAATAATAATAAAAATAAAATATATAAAAATATATATAATAATAAATTTATATATATATTTAAAAAATTTAATAATAATAATAACAATAAAAAATCAAAAAATAATATATTTATATAAATAGCTTTAATATTTATATTAATAAATATATTAAAATTTTTAATTATATAAATAAATTATTTAATATTATAATTAATTATATTAAAATTAATAATATTAATATATATTTTAATATTTAATATAAATAATTAAATATTTAGTTTTTTTATATAAATAAAAATTTAAAAATTTATATTTATTTTTAAAATTTTTATTATATATTTTATATTTTTATTTATATATAAAAATCAATTATATAAACTTTTTTTTATTTAAATTATTTATAATAATTTAATTAAAATTATAATAATAAATTATATAATATATTATATAATAAAATTTAAATTTTTATTTTAATATATTATTAATTTAAAATTATTAAAAAATAATATTATATAATATTTTTTTTATATTAAAAAAAAAAACTAAATAATATTATTTTAATTATATTAATTTAATATATAAATAAAACAAAATTTATATAATATTTAATAATTATTTTAATATAATAATTAATTATAATTAATATTAAATTAAATAAATTATTATTATTTTTATATAAATAAAATAAAACAATTTAATAAAAATAATATTTAAAATATTAAAAATTATAATTAATAAATTTTAATTTATATAATATAATTTAAAATTTAAAATTAAAAATAAAATAATTTAATTTTTAATAAATTTAATATATTTTTATTATATAATAAAAAAATATATATATATTTAAAATTAAATATTAATATTAAATAGTTTTTATTTAAATAATTAATATAATATAAAATATTAATATAATTAAAGTTTTAATTATTAAAAAAATTTAAATTAAAACTTTTATATAAAAAAACTTTTTTATATAAATAAACTAAACTTTAAATAATATAATAATTTAATTTAATAATATTAAAAGTTTTAAAATTATAAATATTATAATAATTTTAATATTAATTAAATTAATTAAATTTTATATTTTAAATATATTAATTTTATTTTTATTATTATTATAAAATATAAATTAATTATATATTTATTTTTATAATATATAAAATATAATTATATAATAAAATAATATAATTATATTAATTATATAAAAATAAAAATATTTATTTTTTAATATTAATTAATTAAAAGTTATAAATTATTTTATAAAATAAAAATTTTAAAAATTATATTATTAATTTAAATATTTTTATATAAAAAAATTTATAAAATTATTATAAAAAATTAAATATAATAATATTAATATTTTAATATTTTAAAAAATTAAAAAATTTTATTATTATTATTAATTATATAATTAAGTTTTAAAAAAATTTAAATTTTTATTAAAAAATAAATATAATTTTAATTATAAAATTATTATTAATATTATATAAATTAAATAATTAATTTTATATATAATTAATATAAATATTTTATTTTAAATAATTAAATTTTTAAAATTTTTAAATATATATAATAAGTTATGGTCCGTAGGCAACCGTAGCTATATAGACCCACTTAGATCACAAAGGGCAACTTTAGTGATTTAACATTCCTTTTGGGAAGGTTGACTCTGCGGTGTGGGTTGCAGACGTACCAACTGTTACAATCACCAAGGTTAAACTTACAGGTTCGAGCCCTGCTGGTGGAAAAAGCCGACCGAGGTGTTTTTTCCGAATGTTTTATATGTGTACAGAGTACGTACCGCCCGTCGGTCCAAGGTTCTTGGGCCATGCTTCGACGGCTTCACTTGACTGAACTGGAAACGGCTGGCAGGGAGGGTCGGGTTCAAGGGACGAACCCTTGGCGACCCGGCGGGGGGGTAGTTACGGTCCGTAGGCAACCGTAGCTATATAGACCCACTTAGATCACAAAGGGCAACCTTAGTGATTTAACATTCCTTTTGGGAAGGTTGACCCTGCGGTGTGGGTCGCAGACGCACTAACTGTTATATAATATTTAAAATATATTATATTAATATTAAATTTTAATATATTAAAAACTATTTAATTATATTATATATAATTTTAATATAAATTTTTTATTTAAAAAATTTTATAATAATATATAATTAATTAAAATTTTATATAAAAAAATATTTATTAAAATATATTAAATTATTAAAAAAATTAAATAAATATATATATTATTTTATTATATATTTAATATTTTATATAAAAAAATCAATTATTATATAAATAAAAAAATAATATTATAAATAATTATAAAAGTTTTAAATAATATAATTAAATTAAATAGTTTTATATTTATTTTATTAATTTTTAAAATTTATTTTAAAATTAATAATAATTTATTTTTTTTATTAAAAGTTATTTAAAAAATAAAAACTATATAAAAAATTATAAAAATATTAAAAAATATTTATATAAAAATTAATATTAATTAAACTATATATTAATAAAACTTTTTATATATATATATATAAAAAGATTTAAAATAATTTATAAAATTTAAAGTTTATTTTTAAATTTTAAAGTTTTATATTAATTTATATATATATTTTATAAAAAAAAATATAATTAAAAAAATTATATATAAATTATTTATATATATATATATATATAAAATTTATAAGTTTTATAAATTTTAATAAATTTATATATTTTTTATTTATTTAATTATTTAATAAAAATTTTAGTTTAAATTTTAATTATATATATTTAATATATATATATAAGTTTTATTAAATTATTAATTTAATATTAAAAATTTTTTTATTTATATAATAATTTTAATTTTAATATTAATTAATTTTTTATTATTTTTTTTATTATTTAATTAATTTATATATATTTTTATTTATATAATTAATTTATTTATATTAATTAACTTTTTTAATATTTAATTAAATATTTTTTTTATATAAATATTTATTAAGTTATTTTTATTATTAATTTAATATATTTTTATAATTTTACAATTTTTATATATTTTTTAAAATAATATAATATTAATTATAAACTGTTTTTTTTATATAATTTTTAATTTAATTAAATATTTATATAAAGATTTAAAATTAATATATATAACTAATAATATAGTTAATAATTTTATTATATAAATAATTTTTTAAAAAATTATATTAAATATAATAATATAATTAAATTTATTAATTATATTATATAATTTATTTATTAATATATTATATATAATTTATTTATATTTAATTAAATTTTAATAAATAATATTATTTTTAATTATAAAAATATTTTTTATATAACTTTTATTAATTAATATAATTATAAATTTAATTTATAAATTTAAATTTTTATTATTTATAAACATTTTATAAATAAAAATAAAAATCTTTATATAATTAAAATTTAAAAATATATAATATAGTTTTTATTATATATTGTTAATTTATTATTATATTTATATATTTAATATTTTAAAGTTATTTTTTAATAATTTTTAAATTTATATAATAATTAATAAATTATATAATATTTTTAATTAATATATTAATATAATATATACTTTTTTAATTTATTAAATAATATATTATTAAAAATAATTTTTTATATAAAAATTAATAATATATAATTATTTAATTTATTTTTATTAAATAAAAAAAATTTTTTATTTATTTATTTAAATTTTACTTTTATTAAATTTAATAAAATATTTAAATATTAATTTTATTTTTAATTTTATATAAAATAATAGCTTAGTTTTTTTTTTATATAAAAATTTTTTAAATATAATATTAAAAATATTATTTATTTAAAGTTTTATAATTATAAATTTATTAAAAATTTTTTTAATATATAATAAATATAAATTATATATAAATATTTTTATATTTAATTTAAAATATAATATTTATTAAATATTTATTTTTTACTTTTTTTAATAAATAAATATAAATTTTTTAGTTTAATTTATTATATAATTATATATATATTTAAAAAATATTTTATAGTTTTATATATATATTATAGTTTTAAATTAATAATAGTTTTAAAGTTATAATAAACTATTAATTTATATATTAAATTATTAATATTTATATAAAAATTTAAATTTTGTTATTATTTTTATAATTTTATATAATTAATTTAAATTTTTTATATAGTTTAATTATTTTATTTTTAATTTTTTATATTAATTTAAATTATATTATATAAATTAAAATATATTTTAAATTGTTAATATATTTATTTTAATTATATTTAATTATTTAAAAAATATATTAAATATAATAATTATATTATTTTGTTTTAATTATATAATTAAAATATAATTATTAACTTTCTTTAATATAAAATATTAATTATTAATAAATATAAATAATTTTTTTAATTTATTTTTATATTAAAGTTATAATTATTTAATAGTTTAAAAAAAATTATATAAAAAGTTATTTTTTTTATATAATAAATTAAATATAGTTTTTTATTAATAATATAATTTAATTTATATATAATAAAATTTAATTAATTTATTTATTATATTAATTATAATATTATAATTTTTAATTATAAAAATTTTATATAATTTTATTTAACTTTTATATTTTTTTTATATTATAATTTTATTTTAAAAAAATAAAAAAAATACTTTATATAATAATATTAGTTTATTTTTAGTTTATATAGTTTAATTAATATTAATTTTTATATAAATATTTTTTAATATTTTTATAACTTTTTATATAACTTTTATTTTTTAAATAATTTTTAATAAAAAAAATAAATTATTATTAATTTTAAAATAAACTTTAAAAATTAATAAAATAAATATAAAACTATTTAATTTAATTATATTATTTAAAACTTTTATAACTATTTATAATATTATTTTTTTATTTATATAATAATTGATTTTTTTATATAAAATATTAAATATATAATAAAATAATATATATATTTATTTAATTTTTTTAATAATTTAATATATTTTAATAAATATTTTTTTATATAAAGTTTTAATTAGTTATATATTATTATAAAATCTTTTAAACGAAAAATTTATATTAAAATTATATATAATATAATTAAATAGTTTTTAATATATTAAAATTTAATATTAATATAATATATTTTAAATATTATATATATTTAAAAACTTTAAAAATTTAATTATTTAAAACAAAATATTTATATTAATTATATATAAAATTAATTATTTGTTAATTTATATAATATTAATAATAATTTTATAATTAAAATTATATTTATTTTTTAATAAAAATTTAAATTTTTTTAAAATTTAATTATATAATTAATAATAATAATAAAATTTTTTAATTTTTTAAAATATTAAAATATTAATATTATTATATTTAGTTTTTTATAATAATTTTATAACTTTTTTTATATAAAAATATTTAAATCAATAATATAACTTTTAAAGTTTTTATTTTATAAAATAATTTATAGCTTTTAATTAATTAATATTAAAAAATAAATATTTTTATTTTTATATAATTAATATTATTATATTATTTTATTATATAATTATATTTTATATATTATTAAAATAAATATATAATTAATTTATATTTTATAATAATAATAAAAATAAAATTAATATATTTAAAATATAAAATTTAATTAATTTAATCAATATTAAAATTATTATAATATTTATAATTTTAAAATTTTTAATATTATTAAATTAAATTATTATATTATTTAAAACTTAATTTATTTATATAAAAAAGCTTTTTTATATAAATATTTTAATTTAAATTTTTTAATAATTAAAATTTTAGCTATATTAATATTTTATATTATATTAACTATTTAAATAAAAGTTATTTAATATTAATATTTAGTTTTAAATATATATATTTTTTTTATTATATAATAAAAATATATTAAATTTATTAAAAATTAAATTATTTTATTTTTAATTTTAAAATTTAAGTTATTATTAAATTTATTATTATATAAAAAATTTTTATTATTTTTATAATTTAATATCAATATATTATATTTTTTATATAATAAAGTTTTTTATTTTAAAATATTATATATAATAAATTATTGCTTTTTTATTTTTAATTTTTTTTATTAATTATAATTAATAAATTAATAATTAAATTTTTTATAAATAAAACATTTTTTATTATTTTTATTATTTTTATTATATAATTGCTATAATTATTAATAAAAGTTTTTTTTAAAGCTATAATTATATAATTATTTTAAATATTTAATATTATATTATTTATTAATAAAATAAACATTTATTATATAATAATAGTTTATTTTTTAATTAAAAAAAACTTATAATATTATTTACAAATTAAAAAATAAAACTTTATATATAAATTTTTAATTAATTAAAATAAATTTAAATTTAAATATATTAAAATATATTTATATAATTATTATATAAAATAATATTTTTTTATAATAGTTAAATTTTAAAATATATTATATAAATTAAAATTTATTAATTATAGTTTTTAATATTTTAAATATTATTTTTATTAAATTATTTTATTTTATTTATATAAAAATAATAATAGTTTAATTAATTTAATATTAATTATAATTAATTATTATATTAAAATAATTATTAAATATTATATAAATTTTGTTTTATTTATATATTAAATTAATATAATTAAAATAATATTATTTAGTTTTTTTTTTTAATATAAAAAAGAAATATTATATAATATTATTTTTTAATAATTTTAAATCAATAATATATTGAAATAAAAATTCAAGTTTTATTATCTAATATATTATATAATTTATTATTATAGTTTTAATTAAACTATTATATTTTAATAAATATAATAAATTAAGCTATTTTAATTAAATTATTATAAATAATTTAAATAAAAAAAAGTTTATATAATTAATTTTTATATATAAATAAAAATATAAAATATATTATAAAATTTTTAAAAATAAATATAAGTTTTTAAATTTTTATTTATATAAAAAACTAAATATTTAATTATTTATATTAAATATTATATAATATATTAATATTGTTAATTTTAATATAACTAGTTATAATATTAAAAAATTTATTTATATAATACAAAGTTTTAATATATTTGTTAATATAAATGTTAAAACTAATATTATGTATATAAATATATTATTATTTAATTTATTATTATTTTTATTTTTATATTTTTTAAAAATATAAATAAATTTATTATTATATATTATATTATATAATTAAATATTTAAATTATATTTAATTATAATATTAAATTTTTATTTAAATATATAATTAATATTTATAAATATAAATTTTATTTATTTAGTAAAATTTATTGTAAATATTTATATAAATTATTTATTTTTAACTTTTAATTATATATAATTATATAAATATTATATAAAATATATTATTAATTTTATAAATTTTAAAAAAATATTAAAATTAATAGTTATATTTTAATATTTTAGATTTATTTTTTTTTTTAAATTCTTATTTAAATATTATTACTTTTAACTATATTTTTATATATAAAATTATTTTTATTATATAAAGCTATTAAATTATTATTTTAAACTTATTTAATTATTATAATTATTATTATTATTATTACTTTTGTTATTAATATTAATATAATTGTAAAAAATAAAAAAATAAAAGTTATAAAATAAATAAAATAGTTAAAAAAATAAATATATAAAATAATTTATAATTTTATTAATTTTTATATAAAAGTTAACTAAATTATTATAAAAAAAACTTTAATTTTATAATAATTAAACTTTGTTTATTTAATAGTTAATTTAATATATTTTTAACTAATTAATAAAAATAATAATTTACTTTTTATATAAAAAAAGAAAAAATATAATACAAAAATTAATTTTAATAATAACTAGTTTTTGCTTTTTTACTTTGTTAATTTATAATTATATTTTATAATTATTAATTAATGTTAATAAAACTTTATATATATATATATATATATAAAGATTTGAAATAATTTATAAAGTTTAAAATTTATTTTTAAGTTTTAAAGTTTTATATTAATTTATATATATATTTTATAAAAAAAAATATAACTAAAAAAATTATATATAAGTTATTTATATATATATATATATAAAACTTATAAATTTTATAAATTTTAATAAATCTATATATTTTTTATTTATTTAATTATTTAATAAAAGTTTTAATTTAAGTTTTAAGTATATATATTTAATATATATATACAAGTTTTATTAAATTATTAATTCAACACTATATAAATTAAAAATAAATTAATATTATTATATAAAATATTTTTTTTATTTTTTTAAAATAAAATTATAATATAAAAAAAATATAAAAATTAAATAAAACTATATAAAGTTTTTATAATTAAAAATTATAATATTATAATTAATATAATAAATAAATTAACTAAATTTTATTATATATAAATTAAATTATATTATTAATAAAAAGCTATATTTAATTTATTATATAAAAAAAATAACTTTTTATATAATTTTTTTTAAATTATTAAATAGTTATAACTTTAATATAAAAATAAATTAAAAAAATTATTTATATTTATTAATAATTAATATTTTATATTAAAAAAAATTAATAATTATATTTTAATTATATAATTAAAATAAAATAATATAATTATTATATTTAATATATTTTTTAAATAATTAAATATAATTAAAATAAATATATTAATAATTTAAAATATATTTTAATTTATATAATATAACTTAAATTAATATAATTAAATAAAAATAAAATAATTAAACTATATAAAAAATTTAAATTAATTATATAAAATTATAAAAATACTAATAAAGTTTAAATTTTTATATAAATATTAATAATTTAATATATAAATCAATAATTTATTATAACTTTAAAATTATTATTAATTTAAAACTATAATATATATATAAAATTATAAAATATTTTTTAAATATATATATAATTATATAATAAATTAAAATAAAAAATTTATATTTATTTATTAAAAAAATTAAAAAATAAATATTTAATAAATATTATATTTTAAATTATATAACTATTATATAAATTAATTAAATTAAAATTATATTAATATAAAATTTATTATAAATATTATTATTAAAAATTAAATATAAAAATATTTATATATAATTTATATTTATTATATATTAAAAAAAAACTTAATAAATTTATAATTATAAAACTTTAAATAAATAATATTTTTAATATTATATTTAAAAAAATTTTATATAAAAAAAAACTAAGCTATTATTTTATATAAAATTAAAAATATAATTAATATTTAAATATTTTATTAAATTTAATAAAAATAAAATTTAAATAAATAAATATAATTTTTTTTTATTTAATAAAAATAAATTAAATAATTATATATTATTAACTTTTATATAAAAAATTATTTTTAATAATATATTATTTAATAAATTTAAAATATATATATTATATTAATATATTAATTAAAAATATTATATAATTTATTAATTATTATATAAATTTAAAAATTATTAAAAAATAACATTAAAATATTAAATATATAAATATAATAATAAATTAATAATATATAATAAAAACTAGATTATTTATTTTTAAATTTTAATTATATAAAAATTTTTATTTTTATTAATAAAATATTTATAAATAATAAAAGTTTAAATTTTTAAATTAAATTTATAATTATATTAGTTAATAAAAGCTATATAAAAAATATTTTTATAATTAAAAATAATATTATTTATTAAAATTTAATTAAATATAAATAAATTATATATAATATATTAATAAATAAATTATATTATTATATTTAATATAATTTTTTAAAAAATTATTTATATAATAAAATTATTAATTATATTATTAATTATATATATTAATTTTAAATTTTTATATAAATGTTTAATTAAATTAAATATTATATAAAAAAAACAATTTATAATTAATATTATATTATTTTAAAAAATATATAAAAATTATAAAATTATAAAAATATATTAAATCAATAATAAAAACAATTTAATAAATATTTATATAAAAAAAATATTTAATTAAATATTAAAAAAATTAATTAATATAAATAAATTAATTATATAAATAAAAATATATATAAATTAATTAAATAATAAAAAAAATAACAAAAGATTAATTAATATTAAAATTAAAATTATTATATAAAAAAAAAAATCTTTAATATTAAATTAATAATTTAATAAAATTTATATATATATATTAAATATATATAATTAAAACTTAAATTAAAACTTTTATTAAATAATTAAATAAATAAAAAATATAAAAATTTATTAAAATTTATAAATTTTATAAACTTTATATATATATATATATAAATAATTTATATATAACTTTTTTAATTATATTTTTTTTTATAAAAAAATATATATATAAATTAATATAAAATTTTAAAATTTAAAAATAAACTTTAAATTTTTATATATATATATATATATAAAATTTTATTAATATAATTATTATTTTAAAAATTATATTTTTATTAAATATATAAAATTAATTTTAAATAAAAATAAAAAGTTTATATTAAATAAAATTAAAAAAAAAAAAATTATAAAAATTTTAATAATTAATTAAATTAGTTATAAATTTTTTATATAAGTTTTTATTAATATATTTTATTAAAAAAAAATTAAAAATTATAAAAGTTATAATAATATAAAATAAATTTTAAAAATTATAATATTATAATTTTTTATAAAAAAAAAGTTTAAAAATATTAAATTAATAATTAAATTAAATTTAATAATTTTAAATTATATTATTTATTTATTTTTTTATTTAAAAATTAAAAATTAAATTTTAAATTAATAAAAAAAAATTGTTTAAAATAATAAAATTGTTATATATTTTTAATAATAATAAAAATATTAAAAAATTTAAAAAAAAATATATAAAGTTTTTTATTTTATAATTATTAAAAAATAATAAAAAAAATTTATAAATTATATATTTTAAAACTATATATATTAATATAAAATAAAACTTTTATATATTTAATTTATATAAATTATAATTTTTTAAAAATATTATAAAATTATAATAAATAAATATAATATTATTATTAAATTTATTATTAAAACTATTTAAAAGTTTAAATATAGTTTTAAAAAATTTAATATAAATTATAATAAAAATAATAAAAAAACTAAATAAAAATTTAATAATAAAATAAATATTTAAATATAAAAAAATAAAATTAAAAATATTTAAAAATATTTTTATTAATTAATAAAAATATATATAAAATAAATATATATAAATAATTTTAAAAAAAATAAAATTAAAGTTTTTTTAATTATTATAATTAATATAATAATTAATAAAATAAAATTATATATTTATTAAAAAAATTAAATATAAAAATTATAATTAAATTAAATTAATAAAAATTAATAATTTAATTATTAAATATATATTTTTAAAAAATTAAATATTATTAATAAATTAAATATAAATTAATTAATTAAAAAAATAAAAAAAAATAAAAATAATAAAATAATAAAAAAAAAAATAATAAAATTAATTAAATAATTTATTTAATAAAAATAAATTAATTAAAAATAATTTAAAAATAATTTTTTATATAAATTTAATAATAAATTATTTTAAAAAAATTAATAAAATATAAAAATAATTTAGTTTTTTAAATTATATTTTTATAATTAATTTATTTTTATATTATTATTTTAAAAAAACAATAAAAAAAAATATTAAAAATTTTTAAAAATTAAAAATAAAAAAACTTTTATTTTTAAAAATTATAAACTATATAAACTATATAAACTATATAAACTATATAAGCTATACAAGTTATATAAACTTTTAATAAGCTATAAAAAACAAAAGCAGCTTTTTTTTTTAGCTTTTTTTTTATTAACTATATGCTTTGCTATATAGGCGTTTTATATACGCAGCTCTTGCTCTTTTCTAGCTAAAGGAGAGGACTGCTTTCATTTTTAATGCTTCTAATCCTAGCTCTTTCAATCTTAGCCCTAGGTCTTGGGCCCTTGTTGACTTGCAGTCAGGCCTGCAGGTAGGTCTACAAGTAGGTAGGTCAGTTGGTCACCTGGCAGGTAGGTAGGCCGGCTGGTGACCCACTTGGTAGGCTGGCAGGTCACTAGGTAAGTCGGTCAGTCACCTGACTGGTAGGTAGGTAGGTCAGTCACCTGACTGGTAGGTAGGTAGGTTAGTCACCTGACTGGTAGGTAGGTAGGTTGACTAGTAAGTAGGTAAGTTGACTGGTAAGTAGGTAGGTTGACTAGTAAGTAGGTAGGTTGACTAGTAAGTAGGTAGGTTGACTGGTAAGTAGGTAAGTTGACTGGTAAGTAGGTAGGTTGACTGGTAAGTAGGTAGGTTGACTGGTAGGTAGGTAAGTTGACTGGTAGGTAGGTAGGTTGACTGGTAGGTAGGTTGGTCACCTGACCAGTAGGTCACTTAACAGGCCAGCAGGTCGGTAGGCCAACTGGTAAGGTGGTAGGTCGGCCGGTAAGTCACCTGGTTGGCAGGTAGACCGGCTGGCAAATGACCTGGTAGGTCGGCAAGTCAACTGGCAGGTAAGTCGGTCACTTGACAAGTAGGTCACCTAATAGGTAGGGAGGTCGGTTAGCTACCTGTCAGAGTGGTAGGTGAATATAGGCTCTGTAGGCTTTCCGTAAAGATTGTATGTGTAGAAGACAGCTTGTACGTAGGTGTAGCCGGTTTAGCCGATTATAGCTGCGTATATGCGATTGAAGCTGAATTGGACGAACTATATCTAAATAAGCAGAAAGAATTTCTTATTTAAGATAAAAAACTATCTTGGAAATTTTTCGACAATTAGCTGACTTATTTTTCTTAAATAAAAAAACAAAATTATTTATTTTAGCTATAAAATTTTACTAGAAATTTTTTATAACATTATAAATAACTTTTTGTTTTATTTAATTATTTTTTTTTATTAAAAATAAAAATATAATTTATTTAAAATTAATTATATTAAAAGTTTTAATTAAATTTATATAATTAAAATAATTTAAAAGTTTTAAAAAAACATTTATATAATTAATTATTTTTAAAAATTTATTAATTGTTTATATTTACATTAAATTTAAATAGAGCAAAAAGCAGGAACTGTACAAAGGTTAGGTGTAACTAATAATTACACACACTGTAGCCGTTTCTTTAGCGTTACTTTTGAATTCGACCTTAACTTCTGTACTTACTTACTTATACCTACCTACACCTACCTACACCTACCTACCTACCTTGCTTTCTATAATCTGTACGCTTTATGTACATTGCTTGAGTTACTTGGTCAATTAACTTGATCAATCCAGTCAATAGATTCAGGCAAGTTAGTCAAACAAGCTTTTTTTGCGATCAATTCAGGTAAAACAAGTCAAGAGGCTATTATTTGACTGACTTTACCTGTGGGTAGCGCTGGTGGCGGGATGTGATGCACTATTAAACCAGCGTTTATAAGTCGCGTAGAGCAGAGCTCCAGCCTTTCATCGCTCAGCTCGGCCTGCAAATCGGCGTTTACTATGGCTGGCCTGTCACGATCTCAACCGTGAGCCTTATAACTAGCTGCAAACGGTCAAGGTTCCCACCTTGACAACGGTCTACTTGTGCTCTGCATCAGTTGTGTTGTGGTTCAGCGTTGCAGTTCTGTTCCGTGACATGGCCTGCGAGGTATGACTCAATGGGATAGGGCAAGGATTATCTCCATCAGAGCCTCCTTGTAGACTATACACATACCAAATTAAACTAATCGGGTGATTATTTAAGAATGGGAGACAAACATGTCCCATGTGAGGCCACACTGTGGCTGGGTGTATTTTTATACACCCACCATGACCAAGGCCCATCCTTTAAGCACCCACTATGCGTAATACTAAGTGTCAAGCTTCAAGGCTTGGCTTCAGGAATAATCTTCAGGGGTTGAGGAATAAGGTGTATTGTAGGTTGTTATGTTGGTCTAGGTTTTGTGGTAGCTTAGGAGAGCAATTATACAGGTAATACTGGTAGCGCGGAGCTCAGACCAGTTTCCACTCAACTAGACAGTCCACTATTCTAGCGCACAGATCCCTTCAATCCTTCTTGCACTCCAGCCACAACTAAGCCACAGGCACTCTTGCCGACACTAAGGCTGTAGACCACCACTCTTAGGGGACCAATTCAGACGCACATCCCGAGCTGAATATCATTAAGTTATTGGGTGTATCAAGTCATGCAAGAAGCCCGTTATTCCACTTTCAAGTCACCTGGCCGAAGGGGTCTCTAAAGGCATAGGTGATTGTGGCTGTGGTGGCTTATGCTGGTAGAGGTATGGCTTAGTTGAATATCTACTATAAGATTTGCTAGGGTGTGCTCCATACAAATTAGTAGGTACATATGTACTTATCAGATACTACCTAACCAAGTGACGGTTCCTTATTACGCTACAACATTATTATCCACGAAATAGTACTTAACTGAAGAGCTACTCTGTACAGTATGTAGAAATCAGCACAGGTACTTGATATTGACATGGTATTTTCATGTAACACCTGTACGCTAGCTTCGGTAGTCGTATCTCCGAGGGTAGCTCTGGAACAGCATAATGAGGTTGCATTCGTCCATATACTAGTTTACATTATAGCACTAGTGAACCCGATGTCGTTGAGTACAAAGACGGATCTGATAAAGTGCGGATCTGATAAGCCCAGTTATCCTTACTGGCCCACATCCTACAGGGGTATGTTGACCCCATGGAACTATCTCATTAGACCCGGCCTCTAATAACGCTTCCATAACGGGATTATCTAACATGGGAATCCTAGTCTAAGTATTCGAAAAGTTTTTTTTTTCAAGCATTTTTTAAGTTGTGTGCTTTCAGAATAATAATCCCGAAGTAGAAAAGGACGTGTACCTACTCGCATATGTATAGAGAACATTATCATAGCTAAGATTGATTCTTCTAGGATGTAAAATGGAGAGTGTGACTTGACCATTCGTGGCAGGTTCCGTCTTGGCTCAATCTTGAATTTTCACTTAGTATCCGTTCACCCTTAGTTTGGGCTCATCTGATCTCGCCTATAACGTGGATTGTCCTCTCGGATCCGAAGTGCTTCGGACCGAGTAGATCACATCTCCCCTCACCGACTCGTCTAGAAACGCAACTGCCGTTTGAACCCATTTGATATTGGAGGGCCCTCATATGGTTTATCTCTTTGGTAATTTTTTTTGTCTACCTGCGATTGGAAATATTCCACACTATCATCGCGAGTCAGTAGGTGGAGTTTGGGGGAAACCGTGCCTGTTGCCATGCGTTTTTCTCCACGGTTTGCGTTTCCACGAGCCTCTAACTCGGGACTATAGTACGTAAAGATTGGGCGTCGTGGGATCTAAAGTCCACTATAATCTATGTGGGCGGTATAATATCTGATCTAACTGGATGTGTATATATATATAGTGTTTTAATCATGATACAAGTATTTGCGGGTTTATCCTTCAAGAGCGTAGGGTGTTTGTCTCTGTTTCTGAACTCCGCTCTAGCACTTCGAAGCTAGCAATTTTTATAAATACCTACCTATGAAGGAGATTCCCAGCTTTCTTGAGTCAGATAGCTATCCCCAGCTCTTACCCTTCTTGTCTCATATGGTATGCAGTTGAGCTTATTTATTTGGACCTTTAACAACATATCCCAGATTGGATTGTTGGTCTGGTTAAGAACATAATGGCAAAACTCTCCGCAAAACAGCTCTCAAACGAGCGCACACTCAAAATCCTCGCAGCCATCCTCTCTGGCGTTTTAGCTGTGCTCATTATCAACTACTGGATACGGGTTCTGTATGCTCGTATTAGAAGATGTCGATCCTCCTCCCAATCGGCAGGTCCGTCTGCCCTGGTCTCGCCGTTTATACGTTTATCCCGGTAAGATATCTTGATGATGTTGAAAAAGATCAAGGAATTGAACTAATGATAAAGATAGCTACATAAGAGGTTTCCTGGTGAAAGGTAGGATTGGTTTTCCGTCTACGGGCCACGGGCTACTGGTTATCGCATATATCCTTGTGAACGTGGTATTGATGTTCACTCACTTGGACTACTCAAAATTGAATCTCTACGCGGCAAGAGCTGGTTGGTAAGTACCTACACCTTCTTTACTTTGATTATAGGATCTTGTCGTTGACATGTGGGAAACGCAGGCTAGCAAGCGGCAACCTCGCCTTGCTTGTGCTCTTAGCACTCAAGAACACGCCCCTTGCTGTCTTGATAGGATATCCCCATAATCACCTTAACTACTTCCATCGAGTCGCCGGATACTTGACCATCAGCCTCATGCTTCTTCATGCAGCACTATACTCTCCCTACTATGTTGCTGTGAAGCTCAAGCCAGAGACCCTCATTGAAACTGACAACGTAATGGGAATCGTCTCTGGATCCGCCATGTTCCTCATCCTACTCAGCGTGTTTTTCCTTAAACGCATGCGATACGAGGTGTTTTATGTAGCACATGTCGTGTTATTTATCATTTCTCTCGTGACACTCGGCTTGCACAGGCCGGAGTGGATTAGACGAATCCCCGTTATTACGGCACTAGCCGGAGGTCTGTGGCTTTCAGATCGCCTAATCAGGGGAGCGCGGCTTTTATGCCATTTCCTGAACAACGAGGCCCAGCTAATTGTGCTACCGGGAATTAACGGCAGCGACAAGTGTGCCACTCGTGTAGTACTGAAGAAACCTCTACCTCGCGCGACCCCTGGATCGCACTGCTTCCTATGGGTCCCGGGGGTCCGCGCCTTTGAAACCCATCCTTTCACCATCGTCTCCAACGGCCCCGGAGGTCTGGAACTTGTGTCCCAAGCCGAGGATGGGTTCACGCGATCCCTGCACGAGATAGCCCAAGCCGGTACGTCGGGGATTCGGGCCGCCGCCGATGGGCCGTACGGCTCAGTCCCAGACCTCACTGACTTCAACAAAATTGTCCTCATCGCGGGAGGAAGTGGCGTGACATTTGCATTTGGTCTGGCGCTAAATGCCCTAGAGAGCCGCAACGCGAGCGTTTGTTTAGAAGAGAAACAGCAGGAACAAGAAATTGACTTAATATGGGCAGCGAGAAGAATTGGTAAGAGGCTAATTTTGCTTGATTGAATTGAATTGGGCTGATGAAGATATAGAACATACACGGTGGTTTGATCAGCATGCTAACACACTAGCGTCTTCGAACAACCCTAGAGTCTCCCTCACATACTTCATAACTGGGGATCCCTCAAATACTAATAAGGCGAGCATACATTCGTCTGAGGACTCCATAACCTTTGGGCCTCTAGAGGGAATCGCCGGTAATGAGCCAGGGATGCCATGCCAGGAGAAGGACAGCACGAAAGTCACCGCCACCATCGCAGGTGACAAGACAAGAGGCTCGTCCCCGGTGCTCAAGCATCAGAAACTTAACTTAGAAGAGACCATCCTGGACGCTTTACGACCAGTCGGCAAAGATCAGAGAGTGCTGGTTGCGTGTTGTGGGCCGGAACGGATGGCCAAAGGGGTGAGGAACGCCGTGGCACAATGCATGACTGCGGGAGGGCCCAGCATTACGCTTCATTGCGAGAGTTTCTCTTGGTAAGCTGCTGTAGAGGCGAGAAAAGGGTACTAGTTTGCTGATTGATGACGCTTGTGGAGACTAGAAACACAATGATACATGATACCGTTCTCTAGATAGATAGGGATGACCAATAAACGAAATTCATAGAAGACTGCAAGTAAAGGATGTGTAAAGTGAAACCTACAACTCAATCAGAATTAACCCAATATTGAGTTTTAGCGTATGTATTTCCCTTTTTTGCTCTAAACATTATAACGATAGCGGCAGCTTAGAAAACATTACTAAGTCTGCTTACTAGAGGAAAAACATCTTCATGGCGTAGAGAGATTTGGTAACGAAGGCATAGTTATTCCCGATGCTTGCTTGTAGCCAGATGTATGGTGGGGATAGATTATGTAACCACTCTAGATACAGGGACCGAAAGCTTGCGGGTACGCAGTATAGAATATAGACGAAAGAGGGATCTTTTGATTCTCTTTCGAAGGGAGTCTGGTTATACTCATTAGCTAGTACCTGCATGGTAGTCCGGTAAGATGGCTGTTTACCTGAACTCAAGCCTAATTGGTTCTCGTCTGACAATACCAGGGCGCTTGTTAACAGAATTTATTATCTATTTTCTAGTAACTACCTTCGTAATTCGAAAAAATGTTTATCTATCTCAATTTTACTCCCGTCACAAAATCCCTATCTACCGTTCTGATCCTTCATAATTACTACCTTACTACTACATGTCTACCCCTCAATTACCACGCCACAGATGTACATGCAAGTATGCTTGGCGATTTGCTACGGAGGATCTTACATGTAGGCACTCAGTGCGACACTGGACGTGAGCAATTGTTACGAGTACTGCATTGCGATTAGTTATATGGTCAGGTCGCATCAATTTCTGCATACATGTAGTCAATCCTCTACTGCCCGACTTTTCCCGGCTTTGTACCTAGTTAAACTTCAGGATAATATCGGATCTATCAACGAGATAAAATTGAAGTCGCGTTCGATTCGCAACATCGTGAATGGGTTTTTCTTTAGCTCGCTTAATAATAGAAGCGTCATGCAAGTTCGCACTCTGCGGAGTACCTACGAAGTATCTAGATAGGTTACATCAACTTAGGACGGCGCGGAATAACGATAACAAATATGATAAAATTATGGAATGTCTATGAGACTAGAAGCTTTCATCATATTCTTTATTATTATTCCATACAGTAGGCATCGGTGTTCCGTTGTTGTAGATAACTACTAGTCTACATCTACACGACAGTAAGCAACATAAACGGCGTTTCTCACCATCCCAATGTAGCTGCATAAAGCAAAGAGCTGACAGGATGAGCTACGCGTAGATGCCCTTAAAACTTGTGCGGGGGTGTAGCCTACATAAGGATTGACATATAGCACCTCCCGTTTCATTGACATAAGGTCCCTCCCCCTTTTCAATCCATATTCAAGCATTCTTGGCCTTGCGAACCTCGATCATTCTCTAAGCACCTATTTTAGCTCCAAGTATGACAAATTCGCAGCCCGAATACGTTTTCGCCAGGGACTACGCTGATAGAAACCGGTAGGTGGATCTCTTCAGCTGCAGTATAGAAGTATGAGAGTATCACTAATCTCACCATCGTCATAATGATTCGATAGAATCAATCTGCAGCATTACCACTGGATAGAGTTGTTCGGCTACTACATACACCCCCAGATTCCTCCGCCTGGCCCCCAACATCGCATCGCAGATGTAGCAACCGGTACAGGGTAATACGCTATAGCACTTTCATAAATTCAGAGTACAGAATAGCCTTATGACTAACTATCATATAGAGTGTGGCTGATGGATTTGAGTTCCCGCTTACCCGCAACAGTGCGGCTAGAGGGGCTGGATGTTTCGCTCAAAGCCACGCCACCGACAGAATGGGTGCCGTCTAACGTTGCATTTCGCGAGTGGGACATAAAGCAGGAACCTCCCGAAGACCTTGTGGGACAGTACGATGTTGTGCATGTCCGACTGCTTGTCTTCGTGTTGCTCGATGATGAGATTCTCGGAGTCCTTCAGAGGTTGATAAAATTACTCAGTAAGCGACCTCAGCCCCAGTATTCCCGTTCGCGGAACGGATGAATATGTGCCGAATTTTCGTGTATGACATTTATATGTTAACCCCTCTTTCACCTACAGAGCCGGGTGGTCACCTTCAATGGGACGAGTCAGATGTCTCATCAGCTACCTTCGTAAAAGCCCAGCCCGACAATAAATTTGAAGCGGTAACTCGCCTGTACAGATTAACTCAAGGCTTGGATTCACGCCTCAAGCCCACATGGGTGCCAAAAATAGCTGAGCTAGCAGAAATCGCAGGTCTATGTATTGTTCAGGTCGACAAGCGTGATACCACAAGCACGCCAGCTTACCTCGCATACGCAATGTTCGAGAGTAGCATAAACGCCATTGAGCAGATGGCTCACACGAATGGTAACGCGATCTTCGCCAAGGAACTCCGAGAATTGATACCTGAGGTAGTAGAGGAGTCGAGAAAAGGAGCCCGCTGGGACTTTACTAGATGGACAGTGGTCGCGAAAAAGTCTATTTCGTCATCGTAAACCGACTTGTATAAACGCTTAATGCAATTATATTTATGCAACTATTCCTATAGATTTTTACTGGAATGACCAACTGTCGCGTACAATATATACCTGTCAGGTGATAAAGTGACCAGACCCTATAGGGTGGTTATATCTATGAATTTGGCTATATATAGGGGACCTTCGGCCCCCCTTATACATTTCTAAAAGGTCAGGAATCAATGAATCTATGTGCCCTACATTACACCTGTCTTCCTAGCTGCCATATGACTTCTATTCACTCTGTGACCTAATCCCCTGATAATAGTAATTGGTAACGCTATGCACTAATTATATACTTTAAAATGATTGAATGGTTTTGTAGTTCCATCACGGAGGTTCCGTGGTCGTCCAGCAACCCTTGCAGGCCCTTCTTCGACCTAGTATTCCAGTTTTTCAGTACAAGTAATTACAATTGCTGAATATAAACATTCAATAAAGCGTTTTACCAAAATCGGTAGAGTCGCAGGGGCGGCTGGGGACCAGGAGGCCACCAGCTCGCTATAAGAACGTTAATATCCACGTTAGTCTTGATTTAGGAGGTTTGGCATTGTCGGTGTTACGGTACATACCCAAGGAGCTTTAGAAGGCGAAATCTCTCAATTGAAGACCAGCATTGCAAGCATGATGAGGACGATAACTTTGTCGTGACGAAGCGCTTTATCCCTAAGCCAGCCCAGCTCGATGGCAACGCTATCTTTCATTAATGCGTAACAAGCATGTCACACAAAGATAACAGGCACATATTGATTATAATGTTTTATTTATTAATGAGTGACTGATATGCTATTAATATTAACCAAAAGGTCAAGATTTATTGAATAGCTCGTGTAGTAAACATGATAGTGATAGGTAATACTATGCACCAAAAAATAGAAGCCGCGCTAATTATGATATATTTCATAATGATAGCATGTGTTTGAAGGTTCGTCACCGAGACTCCGCGGTCGTCCAACGGTAATAGACTTGTTCGACTTGGCAGTCCGTCATCCGTCGATGGCTACCTAGGGAATGCCTAGGAACGTAACAAAGTGTGTCGCCAGGTATCCCTTCTTTCTATCCCCATCATATTGCCTAATTCTTCCTCGGCCATGGCCACCAACCCTCCATGGGCATGTCGTCGTAGATTGCATTGAACCGCACGGCGGGAGACCAGGAATCCCAATTATATATGTGGTGCCGAGAAAACGGATTAAGAGCTGTTGCCCACTGCATACTTTCCCTGGACAACTGATTTAGATCGAATTGGCATACCGTTCCTGGGTTCAGCGCAAAGACTTTGATAGTAGCGACCCAGCGTGGAGGCTGCTGTAAGTCTTGGAGATAGTAGTGCCTGGTACTAGCCCAACGCTTGCCGTCCTTACGACGATGAGCGTATCTGAAGTCGCGGTCAATATAACCTTCTTCTCTTATAACATTAGCACCATCCCAATGGAAGCCTTCCCGCATAAGGCGAGGGACGTCGTCGCATTTAACCATCAGCAAGGCCCCCCAGGCTTGATTCCGGGTCAAGTCAGAAGGATCAGGGCAGAATCCAAACGATATTGAGGGGCGTAGCTTGCTTTCTTGGTAGGGACTTCCTCTCGTCACCGGTTGTTGTAGAAGTGGGTACATCCCAGGCATAGGGTTGATACGGCTCTCCTCGTATGAGGGAGGCGAGGTCTTGATCTCGTCCGTGGCTTCATCGGTCTCTGGTCCTCCCGCCATCGCTGCTGCCTGAAAGTGCGTGCGAACTGACTGATAGCTGCCCGATTGAGAGTTGTTGTGGCTGTTGTTGTTCCACGTAAAAGTATTCGGGGAATATTAGATGTAGGATCGCTATACAGTTTGACCTTGACCTATGACTACGCTGGCAGGAACAAGTGTTACAGGGAACTATATATGCACGAATATCATTAGTTCCACGCCCTAGGGAGGATTTAGGTTCAAGGACACATCCACAGAGGCCGCCCACCAAGTGAGTTTGCGGCACAAAACGTTGCGCAGCTTAATAGGCTTTAGACTAATGATGGTATCGGCGAATTTAGCGTTCGGCCTTTGCAAATTCTAAGGTACAGAAGGGATCTCTTTGAAGATTACCTTAGGTTGAGGAAATGATCAAATGTTCGTCAGTATTACGGGGTGTGTGTTCATCGATCACCAGCACTAGGTCCGCGTATAGAGGGATAAATACTAAAAAAAATGGGTTGTTACTATGATATTCCAAGATTGAGGTAATCCTGGCAATTATCAGAACACGACCAGTAGCCAGCTCAAGTGACGGCAGGTCGTATCCAACGGAGGCGGCCAGCCAAAACGCATTCCCAGGCTCACTCTGAACTCAGGTCACTTAAACTACTAGGGATCCTCTTGCCCGCAGCAGGGTAACTCGATAGATTTCAAGGATTAATCCATTAAGAAAGCTTGGATTGAAGTGATATGGCTTCGATGTAAACTAACCCGTGAGTTTCCCATCCTATCTATGAACAATTGAAACCGGATTAGGGTATTCTACAATAAAAAATATAAAAAAACATACAACGCCAGGTTTTCGCTAGTGGTCGCCGAGCCAACCACTGTTCTAGCGCTTAAAACAATTGGAAGCAGCGGCACGGGATGCTTCGAGCTGAAGTCATTGAAGTTAAAAGCTGCTGCCTTGCACTTAACTAAGACTGTGAAGTATGACCACATTGGGATGAATTGGGGGTATAAACTAGGTAGTTACGTCAGAACAGATAACATTTAGTTGAATGCAGGTTGCGAATTTGAATCTCATACTTCATACCTCAGAACAGGTAACCTCTTAAAAATTGAAATCGCCTTATCTTATCTTCGATAAGATAAACCACGACGCACGCCACCACTAATGGAGCAACCCTTTACACGCAAAAGCACGGCAAATAATATTTGAGGTCAAAGACCTGGTTTACCAAAAAATATCTGCTTCTACTCCGGTGATAGTTTTCTCCGTCTCTTCAAGAGACAGGCTAGAGAATTGGTCACTCGGATCAACAATAAGGTATGACTATCAGGATGCTTATAAATATTAGAAAAACAAAGACACGACAGCTATGGTCTGAAGGGCGTAAAAGCGACCGGCGACTGGCCCGGAAAAGACAATCAGTAGGGTTTAACACATTACCAGCCGGGACGGTGCCGGAAGAGAGCGGGGCACTGTCTAATCCCGATTAGGAAAATGGTCCCCTTGTTCAGTAGGGCGGTATGTATTCAGTGTGCTTATTAAGTCCGGCTCTGTCCGGCGACTTCCAGCTCTTCTATGACGGTGCGCGGTACAGCGGCTAATAGGTACAGGGCATCAACTATAAGCGCTTTTCCTAATCGGGAAGATGGGATTCCAACCGGGCAGCTGACTAAGTCCCTAGAGCATGCACGGCAGGAGCTCTCTCGACGTATTGTCAATGAATACCAATCAGCGATCGAATACCGGCACAAGGGATGGTGGTACAGCGATTACCCATGCCTCATGATGCTGACAAAATCTCGAGGGCAGAAAGCTCAGATAGATATAAAGAGCAATGGAACGCCACTTGGGCCTACCACTCTCTAAAGGCCATATCCCAATCATCCCCCCCCAATTATATAACCAAACCACAACGAACCGCTGAATTCAAACTCGTTCACCATGAGTCAAACCCAGCAACTCGAGCAGGCCTCAGCCCGCATAACCACTTTTCCGGAGGCAATTCGCAACCAGTTGGCGGACGGCCACGCCAAGTTCCTGTCGACGTGGGACCCGTCTAAGACGATCCAGGTGGGCGACAAGCTACCCGAGTTCGCCCTGACGGACGCCACGGGGAAGGAGGTGACGAGCGCCTCGCTGCTCGCCAAGGGGCCCCTCCTCATCACCTTCTACCGCGGCGAGTGGTGTCCGTTCTGCAACATCGCCATCGGGTTCCTGCAGAAGCACCTCCCCGAGTTCCAGTCCCGCGGCGTCACCCTCGTCGCCATCAGCCCCGAGCTGCCCAACAACAACATGACCACGACGGAGAAGCACGCCCTGCAGTTCCCCGTCCTCACCGACCTGCACAACGGCCTTGCGAAGAAGCTGGGCATTGTGTACGACCAGTCGAGCGCGAAGGACCTGCACAAGTCGATCGGGCTCGACCTCAACGCGCGCAATGGCGATGACACTTGGGAGCTCCCGATCCCGGCGACCCTATTGGTCGATAAGGATGGTGTCGTGCGGAATACCGCCATTGAGCCTGATTATAAGCGTAGACTTGACCCTAAGCAGGCTGTTGAGTGGATCGACGCTCTGCAGAAATAAGTACAATGAAAGCCAGGGGAATTAGAACTAAGATCGGACGACCTTGAGAAGGAACACAAGCAACATAGACAGTCGTCCTAAGAAAATAAATGGCAACAGTGACCTTTTTGGAAGCTACCTATCGGTGCTCGGAAGATTTGAATGTGATACTAGGAGGTTCTTCGTTAGCTGAACATAACGGCTGAGCATGTTAGTGCGGGGGCACTACGTAGGATCCCCCGCATCGAATAAATGTGGTGCAGTTCATAAAATAGACCTCAATTTGAAAAAATAATTTAGAACATCCTTCACTAGAGCTGGCGGGGTTGAACATGAACAATGAAGACCAGCAGCTTCGAAGCCTTCTCCTATGACATTGACGTCTTAGTATAAGAGCTCTTGTTTGCTGAACACAAACCTCAGAACCAGAAGATTGATGGTTTATTTATGAAGATGGCAAAGAATGAGATTGCCCTGCTTGTCTAAATCGATGCTTTATTCTTTAAAAAACCAGTTTGCTATGATGCCAGATGCTAGCTAAACAGTGAATAGTGCAGTAGTTATGTTAAAGTCTTTTGGTATATATAGCACACCTGGCACCCCTCAGAGCCCAATAGAATGTTTAGGATGAGTAGGATACTACTGTAATATACAGCCACTTCTCGCTCTTTATTCAATAACCCCTGACATGGTAATATGGTATTATGTGAAATCGTTCGGACATCATTTCCTACAAAGACAATGTCTAGTGAGGGACTCTGAGGGGTTCGCCAATCGTTTCGGCGGTCGCACGCGAGGCATATTCGGCCTTACTAGATCATCCAGGGAGCGAGCTGGAACTACTTCGCTTCACTAAAAGCGCTTGATTGCTTCCAAGTTTGGATTAAGACAGAGTTTCTCATAGCTCCGTTGTTCGTCTAAAATAAGCTTGGGTTTGCAAGCAACCTTGAAAGTCGAGTATGCAATAATACAACTTGGCAAAGAACATGCAGACGCCCATGAAACATTCTTGTTCTACTCTGCGCTACGCAAAGCCAACCATGGCCGCCACTCCTCCATACAATCCCGCAGCTTCTCTTCCAGCGTTCCATCTTTGGGCTGCTGTGCCTGCGAAAGAGAAGTGCACTGTTAGATTCTAGAAGTATACATACTTGGTAGACTGCCAGGGATGAATAAAATGTAGCACAGCCTCACCCAACAACCGACAACCGATAGAGGTCGCATGCATTTTTATCCTAGTAACGCCAAGTTATACCTTGCGGCTCACGGATCAGGGCCCAATAGGAATTTCATCTTTTCATTGCATTGCTACCCGGTACTGGAACATTGCAGTGGGGTTATCTTTGGATAGGTACCGCCGCTATAGGGGACTCCATTTTTAGATGCCAGAACCTCCAGTCCTGGAGGCTCCTATAAAACATTTGTATGCAAATCAAATCTAGAAATGCAACCAAAGAAGCCCGCATCTTCTGGGTCCGGTTATAAGCAGAACATGTTAGCTCAAGCACTAACCTCTAACCGTCCACTCTATAATAGTTGTTTCTCCCGTATACTCTCAGCGACCACTATATGCCTCTCATGGACATTACTTGTCAGGTCCTATAATTACTACTCTGTTTACGTGCGAACAGGAAATACCCTCACTCGAGCATCTAGCCTAGAAATTAATTGAGAGCAATGAGACCCTTCTGTAGCAAGTAATCAAACTACCGTTGAGTTGTCACACTCATTGCAAGAATATCAGTTGATTAAGATATATTCTATTTAGAATAACTATACATCTCGGTTATTCTGAATTCACCCCCATTCGCCCACCCATAACAATATGGTATCTTTCAAACAGGAGAAGACCAATCTCAAAATCAACAACACGAAACAAAACTACCCAACTCCAAAGCCTCCCTTGTTGGCCTACCTCTGCATTAGAGGTGGCCCAAATCAAAAACACAAAACAAACACGAAACAGAACTACCCAACTCCAAAGCGCCCCTTGTTCGCCTACCTCTGAATTAGAGGTGGCCCAAATCAAATTCTCCATGAAAGCCTCCGTTCAGAAGCATTGCCGCGATCCAACGTCGTTGGAGCGGCATCTTGTCTTCGTGATAGCACATGGGACTCACGCCCAAAGCTAAGCACATAGCGTTCGTAATGACGAACATGCCACAGTCAAATGCGTTTGTCTGCCGTGGCGACGCAAACTCCTGCGTGTCCCAGTCATCAGCGACGAACTTGTCGCCGAGAAAGAGCCCCAGCCACTTGTATGCGTAGCGTAGCTGCGCCTCATTGCGATGGTGAAACGAGTCCACATAAGAAACGGTTCTGCGAGATGGCCGAATGACAATCAGAGTCCAATGGGCGTGTAAGTTGACAGGGATAAGGATGGTATCGATATCCAAGAAGTTGTCCGCTGTCATGTTCCACTTGCGACCAAAAGGACGAGGGTAGAGTTTCTTGTAATCATCACAGAAAGCGTTCCAATATAGAGAAGAGACGGCAACGCATTTGGGAGCATCAACTTTAGGCTTGACACCAGCCTTTGCGTTGATATATGCTGCAAGGCAGCAGAGGGTAGAGTGTACGCAGTCGTCATTGAGCCAGGCCGTCTGCGGGACAAGTTTAGCGAAGTCTCTCGGCTTGAGTTCAACGGCATCCGGATGCACCGCTCTGGGGTTAAAAGTGCCGTTCTTCGGCGCATCTACAGCTCGGCTCACCCACCCATCGGGAAGCGAACTAATTAGGGTCGAGTTAGGTCGACGGAGACCAACAAGACGAAGAGCAGCGTTTTGTGATTCGATTTCTTCCTGCCGAAGACGTTCCATCAACTCCCGTTTCAAAAGCTCAACCTTACGAGCATTCATAGACAAGTGTTCATCCCCAAGGCCAGGTAAGGAGTGGACAACATCATTGGGGAAAAATTCCAGGACGTCATCATATCGAGCCTTCTCCGGAGTCTTTTCCGCTTTTCGGAAGATGTGGGCATCTGTAGATGTTGGCGATACCGCGAGCTTCGCCGGAGCCTTCTCCGCTTTTCGGGAGGTGGGGGCGTCTGTGGATGTCGATGCTGCAGCAGGTGTTACGGGTGTAGGAGTCTCAATGAATGGCATCTTGGTTGATGCATTCCCTCCTAGAGATGGCGCCGCACGGGCCTTTGCCATCATAGAGTCCTTTGGAAACAGCTTGACCGCTCTACGAGCAGCTGCGGCCGCAGGATCTAACTTGAGTCTGTTCTCAAAATTGACGGGACTCACAGGCTGTCGCGCCAAAGTAGCCTGCGTCTGATTCATAGCTACGGGCACCTGCTCATTCGAACCAAGATGCGACTGAGTGTGGCCGGGTACAATAGGCTGTCGTGCCAAGACAGTTTCCGACTGAAGTAAAACGACGGGCTCGGGCGAATCTATGTCCATAGGACTACCCGGAGATTCATCATCCTCGCCGTCGGATGAATCATCCATCGCATCAAGGGAGAAGTGGCCCGCATGATTGAAGTTCCGGTCGTATCTGTTGTGTGTAAATACAGTACGACCTGCGGGTCTGGAGTATGCTCCTCTACTACCCAGACTACGGTAAGGACCGAATCGGGCGGAGGATGCATGGTGATGACTCGGGCTAGTTCGTAGGGCGGGTTGCTGATACCCCGATCCTCTACCGAATCGAGGACGCTTGACGGTGCGCGAGCCATTATCCTCAATAGCCACTCTGGTGGCATTAGAAGACTGCGCTGATTGAGCTTGTAGCTCTGGATGCGCTACCTGCGCTGGTTGCACGGGCTGTAGTGCCGGTGCTCGCTGCGCTGCCTGCGCTGGCTGTGCTGGTTGCGCTGGTTGTGCTGGTTGCTCTGCTTGGGGTGTGGGCTGAGCAGGTAGAACGAATCGGATGGGGCGCCACACCGCGGTCCGGAAAGCACCAACGGCAAAGCCAGCTAGAAAGCCGAGTAGACCGACTCGGGCATTGCCGGCGACATTTGCATGGACGTCAGCCGGGGGAGCCTCAGGGGCTGGCATGACGTTTGGTTGGTTGATGTCATCTGGTTCATCAGCCCATGAAGGCCAAGCACCGGGCATGGAGAGTTCGTTAGTGGTTACGGCGGAAGGTGAACGCTCAGCAAGTGTGGTCTGAACTCTGAATCTGATAGCTTCTGAAGTCGCTGCCGAGAAGTCCGCGCCTGCTTGCTAAGCAGGCTCGTCATTGGCTAGCTAGAGGTGAGTAGGTCGTCAGTACCACGTCTAAAGGTCAATGGCTAAGCGCAACGTGAGCGGGGGAGAAACATACCGAGTTAAGTCCCTCAAAAACGGGGGGCTGAAATGATCTATGTTGCTCAGGGACGTAATACTGAGCTGGTTCGAAGTCGTCAAAAGAATCCGAAGAGCGCTTGTTGGAACGACGGGAGAAACGAGAAGACCGAATACGAGTCTGATCAGGAGTCTGATTAGTGCGCACAGGGGCGTTGAGACCGTCAATCTGGATGGTCACGTGTCTGGGGACGACTATGCGTCCGGTATCTACTACTTGGTTGCGCGCTTGCTGTCGAATAATGCTGCGAAGAGCAGGGTTGTGAAGGCGAGGGCTAAGGCTGAGGATGCGGCTTCTGACGGAATGGCCGATCCCGATCTCGAGGGCGTTATCTGCGGCGGTCTCTTGGGCTAGTGCTGTGTCCTCAAGGATGGAGCGGTGACGAAATTCACGACACTGGCCGCACTGAGCTAAGTGGGAGGGAATATGCCAACCACGTTCGACGCCACAAGGCTGTGTGAAAGACATTATGGTCAATAAAGTACCTACGTAGGCAGGGACGAGTAGTAGCGGATCAATGATGATATGTGTGACAAGCGGAATAGAAGAGAGCACTTGGCTGAAAGGACGATAGATGGGGAAGCAGGAATCGATATCGGATTCCAGGTTACTATTGCTGGTTTGCAGACTGCAAGTTCCAGACTGAAGATTGAATATGGAAGACTGCAGATGGCAGAAGGTGGGAAGCGGAATACAGGCTGCGTACTGTGCTGCGTAGAATGTGTAGAATGCAACTGCAGACAGAACTGAGCGGGAAGTAGATAGTTGAGTGAATGCAGACTGCAAACTGCGAACGAGAATGGATGTGGTGAATGCGATTGCTTTGCTTTACTTTGCGTTGCTATCCGAAGACAATTGAAGATCGAATGTGTGTGCGAGATGTGGAAGGGAGGGAGGAGGAGGGGAGAGAGCGCGAGGGCGGAGGGGAGCTGTAGGCACAGCAATCAATCACGCGCACGCGCGCGCGCGTCTTTCCCGAGCAATGGCGTCAGGGTAAACAACGACCTAATTGGGCAATCGTAAATAGAGACTACGTAACTCACCTAAAAAGACTCTACGTAAGCAACCCTAATTGAAGCTTTAAAGCGTTGGGGCATTCGAGCCCATGGTTTATGGTTTGGTACAGAGTTTTAGGGAGAGGAAAAACGAAATGAGGCTCCGACATGCTATTGGTATGGAGATTTTTTGGAGGTCTGACGTTCACCGTCCAAATCGCCCTAAGCGCTCAGCCGCGCTCCAGCCATCCACCCCCACCCTGGCCCGCCGCTGTCCGCATGCTCAAAGTACCTTAGGTAATGTATGAAATACATGGCTAGACACCTACACCTCGAATCCAGAACACACGACATGCAAATAGACATCCATATTGTGATTGAGGTATGAGATCTTACCAAATATTTTAAAAGAAGAGCGCCTCTCCACACCAAACCATGGACTGTTGGTACTTCTGTGTATGGTACTACAAGTACCTAGGTACCTAACCTTAAATAGGTACAAGGTACAAGGTACAAAGTACCTACCAAATCAGTTTGATCCCGCCATTTATTCCATATCGGGAATAAAACAGATAGATCTAGGTACTCTGTACCGTGCCTTTCTATTGCGCAGGTGCCATTTAGCTTTTTCTGTACCGGACTGCTCGGTTTATTTTCTAAGTCTTATTGTACCTAGATTATGTATTACCTAAGAACCCTCATACAATCTACTCCGTAAGCGATTTGTCTTTCCCGAATCTGACCGGAATCGAGCTACCCTCCGTATAACGATATCATATTGATATATACATACTTTTTATTGTTCAATAACCTTGTCAGAACCTCTCTCTCTCTTGCGGTTTTCGGGGCGCTGTATCCAATTGCGCCGTTTGTATGTAGCCCTCCATCACTTCGGCCCGTTCCGGTGCATTTGCCGAACAATTCATGTATTTCTTGGCCATAACCTAGTACTTGAGTCTACGGATATTACAGTAGGGATATTTCATGCACATTCTAGGATTGCTAAAAGCCTATCTACCTTCACTTCACTCCTTCGAGTCAATCTACCAGATATGTCTTGGACTCCCAGTTTCTCTCTTTTCTTCGAACATTGAAATACATATCGGTATATCAGAAGAGCCATTTGAATCATTCATATATTTGATACTCGAATGGTCTATCCAGGTATTCTCATGGGTGTTTTTCAAACCTTGTCTACCCCCGCTAACCGACCCTTGTTCCTGCAACCTTTATGAGGTCGCTTATAACTGTAACGCCGATCTATTGTTCCGTACAAGTTATACCAATTGCTCAATAGCTTAGAATGACAGTGTTGTCGCATAGAACGCCAACACATTCTAGTCGCCACAAGATCATGTAGGTAATTTACTAGCAGGCCATGAATCCCAAAGCAGTGTTTCGTGCTTAATGTCATACTCGACCTCTTGGCATTGCGCTTTCGCCGTCGCCGCTGGATATGCTTGGTCTATGTCTCCAACTCCACAGTTGTCTAGAACATTGCAGTTACCTTGAACGCCGAAGCATAATACCTATTACTCTGGTCTAACAAGATTACGATGCTCGATGAAGCCTTTTAGATTTCAGCAGGATCGCGAACGCACTACGTCTACACGTTTCGATAGAAGTCGCAGTCAGATTTTATGAACCTTAGTCATCTAGATCAATAAGGTTATGCGACGGGAGCGGCCCGCCTTCAAATAGGGCTTAGAGCTTGCGTCGCGTTCTGGACCCTGCATGAAGAGGAGGGTATGATACGCTGCATCATAACGCATGACATACTACGTAGTTGTTGTCATCAATAAATTGAATTACGTACTTTGCCTCTCGACGTGCGACTTATGATCATACGATAGGCTTCTACACTAAGGATACGATGTGTTGTATCCTAATTTTTAGCAAGTAATTGAATCGAATAGAAAAGCTTATCGATAGGCGGAATACCTACTCAGTAAGTGTTGAATGTGTGCACTCCTCAGTTGAGATGATAGATGACAGCGGAGGGCCCGGATACTCGGCAAGCAGCTATCCGCAATGACGGTCCATGCAAACGTCGTGAAACAATAGGACTGCCTATGAAAATGAAAGTGAAACTGTTTATTGTTTATTTATCCATAGCAATGACCCCGGCCACGTGAACTAGATATTTATAATCTTTGCGAATACCCTTTATGTTCGGTGCTATCACTGATTGATGTCTACTTCTCCTGCCGCCTCACCTAACAACTTCACCAACTAGCAACAGCGATAAATCGCCCCCGCTATCTTCTAGCAGGCGCCTCCGAAGTAAACCATTTCCACACACAATACAACATCTACATATCAAGCGTAGAGGGAACAACTAAGTAAATAAAATGGCTTCCCCTAATAAGCAACACCATACGAGCCAAGAAACCGTCACAATAGCGGCCTCGGCACAGCGCGACGAATCTTCAACCCCCTTAAGCTCGATTATTATTAGTCTTCAAAAGAAGCTAGGGCCCGGCAGGATCACCGTGCACCGTGTTCCACCCCCCGGTTGCTCAGGAGAAGAGCCGGACGCGCCTCGAGAGACGAGGGTGCTGAAGTGGCCTAGGATGAGCGGTGGTGGCCATTGAGAGAAGGTCTACTTAATAGGAACGAGGGAAGGGGAGACTCTAACTATATGATGGCTGTACTGTCGGATGGCATACGTTTTTATGGTAACGCGATTGAACAACTTACAGAGAAGCGGTTGAAGAATAGAGAAGCGAGATGGGAGACGTATCTGGGGGCTAGAAAGGAGCTGAATGCAGATAAAAAAGTGTATATGCGTCTATATTTGATAGAAACTTCAGTATATACACGAAAGATCAATTTTCGTTGTCCAAAAAATCATCCAAAATGAGTAGTACCAAATGAAGCGAAGAGCTGGTAACGCGCGCCGGTGATAGTGGGAAGTGTGGGGGCTAGTGGCGGCGATGACATAAAGTTCAACACCGCTACTAGTCCCCTACCTACCAGCCTTTCAAAGGCAGGCCAAGCATCACCGAATACCTAATTCCACTGAATATGAATAAGGGGCGTAGAATATAAGCTAGTGCCTTCGAACGCATCGTTTTTCGTGTACGAAATATATATTTCGTTAGTTGCGGTACCATCCGGGTTGAGTCCCGGATGAGCTTGGAGCGAGTACGCCCCGAGATAATAACTACCGGTCTGGCCTGAGTAAAAGTTGACGGGGCTCTCCCATGGCCCCGTGATGGAATCAGCCGTAGTGATGAAAAAATCAGCAGAGACACTGATGCCGGCCTTTGATAAGGATCAAGAGTTAGCAATGCTCACGGTCTTTGTAGTAAAAGGCGGGGGCGAATAGATGTACATAACATACGGGAAATCAAAGAAAATATACTTCACTTACTTGACCAATCCACACCCACTTATTCCAATAAGTTGAAAAGTAATAGGTGCCTTGTCCACCCGCGCTCACGTTAGGAATGCTAATATTTGCTGCATTTATAAGCGGCATACTCGATGTCCAGGCGTTATTAACCCAGTACTGATATTGAGACGAGTCCTCGATAGATCCTACGGGAACCTTGGCTAAAGAAACAATGCCATTGGATGGTTTGCCAAACAGATATGCGATGCCATCCTGAATCACATTTCCGTAGGCACCGTAAGGAATGGGGGCATCGGGCCAAAAGTTCTCATTTACGAGAGCAACCGTGGGCAAGACATTCAGATCTGTCGTGCTCAAATCATATGTTAACTTATAAAGCGAAGTCGCTGGATTCGGGTCGTTCGTGCTGAAGCTAAAGTAATGTAGATGTTACTACGCCGTTTATAGCCGAAGTGTTTTGCATGCTAGAACAATCTAGGGCGGGCCTCGACTTCAAACAAAGGATGTACCTTACTCACTGCGATATGGTAAGCATATAACGCAATTAAGGCTCAGACATAAGCCATTTTGGTACACACCTCTGAGTTAATATGTTGTTTGAGAATCCACGTGTATGCAGTGACGATATTATTGACAGTTGACGTGACTAAAGGAGGAGTGTCCGGCCAGATAGCGTAGCGGGAACCGTCCGCACATGTGCCCGCAGTGTTGCTATTACATTCACTCGCCGTGTAAGGGAAGTAGGGGTTCCGGCTGCCGCCGCCGCCGTACTGCTGGAGCCCCGGAGTGCCATCAGTGTTGAAATTTGACCAACTCGCAGACGAGGCCCATATAGGCAGAACCGGGACGCCGTTACTGTCATAGGGCTGACTATCACGGCAAGTCCAAAAAGCACGGTTGCTAATCCGGGTTGACCCGCAAGAATCGCGATTGATCGCCGGATCGGCAACGTTTCCTATCAAAGTGGCATTTTTTACTGTTGGGGTAAACGCTCTCTTGTGGACGATGGCAGAGGACACCTCAGGCAGAAACAACGAACGGAGAAGAAGGCAAGCTAGCAACATCATATTAGCGATGAATATTGTCGAGAGCACAAGCAAAACTTGCGAAGAGAACTAACCACCGATTTTATGCTGCGCTTGTCGAATTAAGGCTTGAGACAGTTGGGATCTGGGATTAGATCCTACTAAGCCACCTACCTCTTTAGGGATGGAGGAGCCATCATCTTACGCAGTGGGAACCTGGAGACGGTAGCATTGTGGTGGATTATTATCCAACTTTAGCATAACTTCATATAGGTCACTAGAATTGTCGATTGCTATATTCAACATCGTGGTAGTTCCTGGAGGAGGATCTGTTGTCGTCCGTTGGTCAGTTAAGCCCTCAGGTCAAGATCACCATCAAGTTCCAAGGGCGCGCCTAAGCTAGGTGACATGCGCGAAATGAGTGGCGCCATTATTAGCGCTAGCATCGATGTCAAGACGAGTGAATGAACGCCAGGTACTCTGTAGGATCCAATGATAGGGTGAGGCTAGAAGAAAATCGAAATCTTCGCGGTTAGATCGTCACGCGCCGATGCAGTGGATAGGAGAGCGTGCATAGGTGAGTGATTCTTAATGCTAGCAAGCGCGATAGCGATCGCATATTGATACGAATTAGTATTGTGGATAGTTCTTGAAGCGAGCTCTTGGTGAAAGCTTCGACAGTTCGCAAATAGTTTAGAATGAGCAGGCATTTAAGGACGACGATAGGCCGATTGGTATAGGTTGATCGGTAGATGCATCTACCTAGTATTCTAGTAGGATGAAACACTAGATAGAAACCAAAATAATTTACATAGCGACTAGCGTCGGGAATAAGGATATCGCCGAAAATATACCCGCCTCCATCTCATGCATTGCAAATACCTTATAAAATGTAAGCCTGAGAACTGCAGCTACCTAATACTCTTTTCATTCATATTTAGAGGAATTCACTCTAAAAAGACATGACATAGGTATTGTTGATCGAATTATACTTAAGCCCGCTAGCAAATCTGCCATAGTTTATGTTTGATTCATAAAATGGGTTCAAATTTTCAAACACTCCCCTAATCTATCGAAGGTATGAGAAACTAGTAAGATAAGCAGCGCATTATTATGAGAAACCGTTATATAAGTCACAGACTTGGGGACAAACATACGTTTAACGAAGATTATTTGAAATGATCCATATTGCTGCCTGTTACTGGATGAAAAAGAACGATTTAGGGACTATATAATTTTAAGCTTGTATGTGTGTTATTAAACGCCTATCGCTTATGGAATAAGTTACGCTGGAGGGGAAAACCAGATAAACATAACTAAGAATTAGGTACCTATAAACATACTTGTAGGTAGTCCCTATAAGCGCTTTTCACAGCGTGTAGTGAGTCGCATTGAATTGCGGGGAAGCGTTAATTCAGGGGTTCGTACCGTGTTCTCCGTACCACAGTTCGCTTAGGTACGGTATACCTATAGTAAGTACCACTATATCATGTGAACAAGCAATTCTTATGGAGAAAACAAAGCTGTTCTCGTCACTTACTCGGTCGGGAGGTGCCAATAGACCTGTACCTACCTACTGGCCTTACGAGAGGCTCTAAAGCTGAAGGCCCATTTATTTCTTTCCCGAAGACCGTAGCCGTGATGAGGCCATGCATCCACACAATCAGAGGTACCCCAGTCGCTAGCCCTTCAGCCCCACCATTCACTACCGCGATGACATCCCGTCTCCTTCTTGCCCGCTCTTATCCTCTGTCAGTCGTGACGGCCTGGCGATACAAGGCTCTTTGTCTCCTCACTGGGGCCTCTCGAAGGGATAGAACTGCCTGCTTAGTTAACCGAATAGCAAACCCAGTCCCACTCGCGCACGCCGTGTTACTCTATCTACCTATCCTTTGTAGGCTTTCCGCCTTTCCGCCATCATTATGGATTCCGACGGGCCACCGCCAGCATCATCCCCCGGCTACCTAGCTGCGTAGTTTAACTAAATAACACCCTTTACCTACCTACCTACCTACCTGCTTACATATCTTACATTGTCTATCTACCTATTGCTGTCGCCCCCTTGTCACGCACACCATCTTCCTAGTGGAGATGGAGCATTTCCCGACTGCTGGTGCCGTATTATCTCATCACATATAGGTAGCCGAGAGTTGACTGCCGCCTATATAATCGACGCAGTTAGCCGACGCCCCGGGTTCGGGTATCTGTGACTATCTCACATGCCTGCTCATATTTAATAACCTCCTGCCGCGGCATCCCTGCGCTCCATTTACATTTCATTTGAAGGTTGAAGTTTCTTAATTCAACTTAATCAGCCCTGCATGAATTGGTCAATCGACTCTCACGTGCTGAGCAGATATACTTATGTTGCATTGAACACTTTGGATACTATCGATCGAAGCCTCATCTAGCGGTCGATCATTTTTGCCTGTTTTATTTCTCTAAAACTAGCATTCAGCTACACTACTATTACGACCTTACTCGCGCATAGCTGCCGATCCCGTGTTCACCTCTTCATTATTGTGTTATACCGTGTACCGAGGTCACAATGGAGGGTCGGTCTTCACCAAAGCCAGACTATTTGTATTATGATATAGGTAAACATGACCTTTGCTTTTGCTCTGCGAAAACTAACTTGTTGCTAGTAATTGTAGGGGCAGGGCCTGTAGGCCTCATGCTGTCAACATGTCTAGCGAGGCTCGGCTATAGGATCAAGCATATCGACAATCGCGCTGAACCTACGCCTACGGGGCGTGCCGATGGCATACAGCCCCGATCTCTAGATCTATTAAGAAATATGGGATTAAAGTCAGCTATCATGTCTCATAAGCCCGCCAGAGTATACGAAGTAGCTTTCTGGGACCCGGCAAGCGTGAGTAAGGGGATTGTTAGAACAGGCACCTGGGCTAGTTGCCCAGCATTCATTGATGCAAGATATCCTTTCACTACTTTATTACATCAGGGCCTCATTGAGCGTGTCTTCATCTCAGATCTAGAGAAAAATGGTGTCAAAATCCAACGGCCGTGGACGATCACAGGTTTCAAGTCTGACGAGAAAGAAAATCCTGGCTATCCGGTTGAAGTGAACCTTGAGCATTCGGACGGAACGAGCAGAGAGACTGTTCGAGCCAAGTACCTGTTCGGTGGTGAGGGTGCTCGGTCTTTCATCCGAGAACAATTGGGTATTGGCATTACACACAAGGATCCAATTGCTCACGTCTGGGGGGTCATGGATGGCGTGGTCAAGACGGATTTTCCTGATATCAAGGTCTGTGTAACTATGACAAAGATTGAGGGAGATACGGAGCTAACTTGGCATATTAGATGAAATGCACTATACATTCGGAACACGGTTCTGTAATGGTGATTCCTCGGGAAAACCGCATGGTCCGGCTATACATCCAAATTGCTTCGTCCACTGATCCAGACTGGAACCCACGCAAGACGGCCACGGCGGAGGAAGTACAGGCATCAGCAAAGAAGATAATCCAACCTTATTCTATTGAGTGGGAGAGGGTAGAATGGTACTCGGTGTATCCTATTGGCCAGGGAATTTCTGACAAGTATACACTTGACCACCGAGTGTTCCTAGGAGGAGACGCGTGCCATACACATAGTGTAGGTTGACCTCTATTCCCCTTGAATAAAATCGTTCAAGAGCCTTTACTAAAACCTGTACAGCCAAAAGCTGGTCAAGGTATGAATACAGCTTTCCTGGACGCCCAGAATTTGGCTTGGAAAATACACGCAGTAGAAGGCGGCTTTGCAAAGCGAGAGCTTCTAAAGACGTATGAACCAGAGCGCAAAGAGGTGGCGGAGAACCTTCTCTGTTTCGATAGCAAATACGCCAAGCTGTTTTCAGAGCGACTCCCAGCTGCTACAGAGGTTCAAGCAGCCTCAAAGCATGCGAACGGCCATTCGGAAGACAACGAGTTTATAAAAACCTTCAAGGAGTCGTGCGAGTTCACGAGTGGCTATGGTGTGGCATACGGGCCTAATGCGCTGAACTGGTCACCTAGTCATCCGGCCCAATCGCATCTAATCCACCCCAAGGGTACTAAGCTACGAACCGGACGCATGATGGCGAATGCCGATGTTACAAGAGTGGTCGATGCAAATATTGTTCACCTGGAACAAGAGATTCATTGGAACGGATCATTCCGCATATACATCTTTGCCGGTAGCCCTTCCGTGACTGCGAAGGCCCTGAAGGACCTTGCATTTCAGCTCGGTGAAAAGACATCGTTCTTTGGGTCATACCTACGCCCAGACATCAAAACCGTTTCTCATCATGAGAGGTACAACCCGCACAGTTTATTCTTTACTATCTGCACTATATTCGCCGCGGCGCGCAGCGAAATCGAGATCTCGCGAGACCTCCCGGGGCTACTTGGGAGATATCGAGACCTGGTCTACGCGGACGACAGATGGGATCGCCGGGTTCCAAATGCGACTGCAGCAGCACACGCCAAGGTAGGAGTCGATGAGGAGAAGGGCGGCGTAGTTGTAGTAAGGCCTGACGGTTACGTGGGCATTGTCACGAGCTTAGTGGAAGGTAGCGGCACAGTTGACGCGTTAAACGCGTACTTTGACTCTTTTTGTACGAAGAGGATAGGAGAAAGTAGGGCGCAATTGTGAAAGGCTGCCTAGCATAATATCAAACAGCAAGGCATAAAAACCTACATTAAACCCATTTAATGAGTCATGCCATACTCACCTCATTCGAGTATTGAAGTCGGTAGGGTATGGACTAGCTGCCCCTTTTAGGAGGCGCAGCCTTCTATCTAAAAGCAATAGTAGTAAGAAGTAGCAAATATTACTAAAGGACATGTGTGTATTGTGTGTCTTTAGAAGTGAACAGTGTTCTCAACAACTTGTTAGAATTTGTAGCCCTTCTCATAGACCTACACAAGCCGCACTTCGGTACGGCTTGTATGGCTTAACAGTCTGCCCTACTTACACGTTCCAAACCTGCACTTTAAAGGAGCCGTGTTTATTGAGCCTTGATGAAAGTCTATAGAATTCGCGTGATCATAGATCAATGATATAATTATTGAAGTTCATTATAAAGCTACCGCAGGCCGCCAGCATTAATTCCGTGTAATTTTAAGACTTTGAATAGATAGGAATCTAGCTAACGAGATAGTAATACATAGTCTTCAGCTGAAGATCTCTGGTAAGAATAGAAATCACCTTCCCGATGCCTTCGAAGTGCTAGGAAGCTGCTTAGGAATCATTGAATGGCTGCAAATACACATCGCCATCAACCGTTGTCGTTAACGTCCCATTCGCCTCAAATATATTCACAAACGTATCCACCGAAAGATGGAACCCATCCTCGCTCGTCTTTTTCGTGCTGTTAGTCTCGCCCGTTTGCACGAGGTCAGAGTACCAATCACCAAGTTCGAGCGTGGGCGACGGGTTCGTCCGCGTATAGTTTTCGAATCCGTTTATGAAGTTGACACCGTCATCCGAGTAGTCACTATATTCAACCGCTACGCTCTTGGTCGATGCGACGTTGGTGTTGTCCGTGATCGTCACCTTGGCAGATCCCGAAGCTTGCCCAACGAGCGTGTAAGTTCCTGGTGCAATATGAGGAAGAGAAGGCGCTGTCGCACCAGGGACATAGGGCGTTCCCCAGGGTACATAGTCGGACACCGGCTCCACGATCGGCAGAATATAAGGCTCACGGCTCGTGAGGGTCGCGAGCATGAAACGCACGAACCGAGCCCCGGGTTCGGTGGAGTCAGGGCACGGGAGGGGGTTCACCCCGCCACAGGCAGGCGACGCCGTCAGATCCTGCCAATACCCGATCTGCGTGCCATCCGGCGACCATTTAGGGTCAGCCCTGCCGTTCCACTCGGGGTCGTTGATCGCGCCGCTCCCGGCCACGCCGCTGCCCGCCTCGTTGATCTTCTGCCCGAAGTACTCGCCGCGGTCTCCGTAGCGGTCGATCAGGTACGGCTGGAAAAAGCGCCGCTGGTGGTTGTTCCGGATCGAGGAGGCGACGGTCGTGACGACTAGATCGATGAGGGGTGGGATGCCGCGCATGCCGGCCATGAAGAGCTGACGGCCGGATCCTCGCGTGTCCATGACTGCGGTCCATTGGTCGTCGGGCGAGATATCCACGGGGTCTACATATTCGGGGTGAGCTGTGAGTCGACGGACGGCGCCAGTGGCGAGCTCGGCGGCGTAGACGTCGATATTGCACGACTCAACTGAATAGCCGATATACGAAACCTCTCCTCCACGACCGCTGAAGCCTCGTAGCTCACCGACGGCGTTTGTAAGAGGATGAAACACTATCTCGTCGCCGTTGACGGTCCAGGGCGGAGTGTTGTTGGGGCTGTAGAGGATTGTGACGTTTACTAGGTCATATCTAGGGACGAGGGGTTCGCCAGTAGTTGGAGATGGGTTGAATTGCAAACGCGAGAAGTAGCCAAACTGCGATATCACCCCATCGGAAGTTTCGAAAGAGCTAAAGCCAAGATGAACGTTGTCGGGATGTATTCTCAGCTCACGCATAGCACCACCAGCCCCTGAGCCATCTGGTGTAACATTCCATCGTATAGGATAGATGAAGGTACGTTCTGGGGTGCAGTCTGAGCTCGTGAGAGAGAAGTCGCCACAGTCAACAATGTTCGTGCCGACTAAGAGACGCTTGCCGTCGTAAAATGAGTTCGGGTAGTCCCATGTGTCGCTTTTGCCAAGAGCGTTTTCGGTGGGAACACCGCATGTAACACATTTCCATGGATCTCCGTTGGGGAACGATGTATTATCAGTCTTGATCAAAATGATTTGAGAACCATTATAAATGCTAGCGGGATCAGGCGCCTCTGGCGCGCCAGTAAACGTGACGTAGGCCACGATATGGCGGCCGTCAGGCATAAAGCTGCCAGCCTGAAACCCTGCACCGTACACTCCTTGGGTAATGCATCCTGTTCCTCTAGGGTTGATATCTGGTGTACAGGAACCCGTAGCGACCGGCGGTAGTGGCAGCTCAACGATGGTAATTGGTTCCGGAGCTGGGGGATCTGGTGCTGCGGCGGTTGCAAGTCGTGCATGGAATGTACCAAGTACCGAGGTGGCTATGAGCCTGGATAAACGCATCTTGAGAATGGGAAAGAGTCGTAATATGAAAACGCTCTTCGATATCGCTCGGTCAGAGACACGAAGCAGGTAGGTTCATCCACCGCAATGAACAGATGAGCACTAGACGTCAGACTTAACTAACAAGTAGGCTTTCCGACCATGAGGATGAGCGTGTCAAGTATGGATATTAGGAAAGTTATGTATGTCTTTTATATAAGTCCTCATTGGCGCCTCAAGGGCCGGGCCGTCTAAATGCGGCGCCATCAATGTTAGGAGAATAGGCAACTATCTAGGATTCTGTAGATCGTCGACTATTCGACCTATCAGCTTCACTTCTTTCCGCGTAGCTATATTTGCATCCTTCCCGCGTATTGAGTGGGTACATGTCAAAGTTTAACCCCTGCCTAGGGGCACATCCGCAATACGCCCCCGGTTCGGGAGGGATCCCCGCATTGAATAATCGGCCGTGACGAGGATAAGCTCTTGTCCGCCGGTGTTAGCGTTATTGATGGTAGGTCATCCCTGTCGAGCCGAGGGGCCCGCGTACGGGTGAAGTAGAAATAATTCATAGAGATTTGCAAGCGTGGCTTTACGCGATGCAATAATCACCCTCTACGCGTAGGTATGGAGACTTATGCTGGGTGTTAGGTCACATCTACGATGCCCCTAGAAGAATACGCGGATGTAGGTAGATGGCAAAGAATGCCTCGCTTCACACGCGGACATATACAGCATCCTCCTAAGCATAAAAGATGTCAGGTTCCCTGGGATTCGATATGTGACTAGGTCTGTCTTGTATTAAACCTGACTGAGCTTCTTTTCCTAGCTAGACTGAAGATACGACCATTTCGCCATCATGCGTTTAACTATCATTGCAGTATCAGCTGTGGCGGCCCAGGCGGCTTCCATGGGGTGTGCATCCCAATGTGAACCACTTTGTAGGTTATCTAGCAGGCTAGATATCTATTACCGCTTATGCTGACAAGTCTGGGTAGCGTGGTCGGACTCTTTAGCAAAGGCCCGCGACTTTGTGTCTCAACTCACCCTCAACGAGAAGATTGGGATAGTGTCTGGTGGTTATCTTAGCGAGCAGCTGGCCTGTGTTGGTTCGATAGGAGCGATCTCCCGACTCGACTTTGAGGGCATTTGTTTTTCAGATGGACCAAGCGGTGTCGCGCGCTCCGATAGTGTCAGCGTATTTCCAGCTGGGGTCACTATTTCAGCCACGTGGGATCGCGATCTCATGTATCGTCGAGCAGTGGCCATAGGAGAGGAATTCAGGGGTAAGGGCTCTCATGTCGCACTCGGGTAAGTTGTAACTATTGCCCCTATTTTACATTGAGGCCCAGCTGATCGTTTGGACAGCCCCGCCATAGGCGCGATGGGCCGACACGCACGCGGGGGGCGCAACTGGGAAGGCTTCGGTATCGATCCTTTTCTGTCCGGCGTAGCCGTCAATGCTTCGGTTATGGGTATCCAGTCCGCTGGCGTTCAGGCGTGTACGAAGCACATAGCGGCCAACGAGCAAGAGACTCAACGGACCTCGACGGTCTCTGACGACGGGACGACTATCGAGGCTATCTCATCGAATGTCGATGATAGAACACTTCACGAACTATATCTATGGCCGTTCGCGAATGCAGTGAAGGCGGGAACGTCAACAGTCATGTGTTCTTACAACCGGGTTAACGGACACTACTCATGCGCAAACTCGGATATTCTCACTACATTCCTTAAAGACGAATTAGCATTCCCCGGTTATGTTCTGTCCGACTGGTACGCCACGCACGGAACAGAGGATTTCGCCAATGCAGGCCTTGACATAGAAATGCCTGGAAATGTTAGTGCACTCGCAGGCCCTAATTATTTCGGCGCACCGCTTCTAGAAGCAGTTAACGGGGGTCTCGTGTCAGAGGACCGTCTCACTGATATGGCCGAAAGGGTCATGACTCCCTACTTTCGCCTTAGCCAAGACCAAGACTTTCCTACTGTTGATCCCGCCAGCGGCCCTGTCTTTGCGGTTGTGCAATATGGCCATCAAACCCCGCTACTCGCACAATTCCCAGAGGTTGCAGCTCGCGATGTACGCGGAGACCATGCTGAAATCATCCGTGAAATCGGCTCAGCGGGAACTGTATTACTCAAGAACGTAAACGGGTCCTTACCCCTGAAGAACATAACAAATATTGGCATTTTTGGGAATGATGCCGATTACCCAACTGTCGGATCGGTGTTTCTAGACATCAGTAGCCACCCGGAAGGCTTTGAATACGGCACATTCGACATAGGCGGAGGGTCTGGCAATGTACGGCATACCGATCTGATAACGCCACTTGAGGCAATCCGAAATCATGTCCAAAGCTATGGCGGCAGGGTGCAAATCGTGCTTGATAACGACCAGCTAGCGCAAGGTAGCTTTAAAACGGTCTATCCAACGCCAAATGCATGCCTCCTTTTCCTCAAGGCTTACTCTGCCGAAGGGACAGACAGATCATCTATCGATTTACCATTTAATGCTACTAAAGCAGTAGAGGGCACGGCCGCTGTGTGTCCCAATACTATCGTGGTAGTTCATGGACCTGGTGTAGTCCTTATGCCATGGGCTGATAACGAAAACGTCACGGCTATTTTGGCGGCACACTATCCAGGAGAACAAACAGGAAACTCCATCGTCGATGTTCTCTGGGGAGCTGTTGAACCCTCGGGAAGGCTTCCTTACACGATTCCTAAGTCACTCTCGGACTACGGGCCAGATATCGTAGAGTCGCCAGAAACTGAAGCGCCAGATGGATGGCAGTCAAATTTTAGTGAAGGCCAAGCAACCGATTATCGTCATTTTGATGCTGCGGGCATCGTGCCGCAATATGAGTTCGGTTTCGGGCTGTCGTACACAACATTCGACATGAGTGCTTCTCTGGAAATTCGCGTGATTGGAAATGTTTCTTCAGTCGCCGATAAGTCAAAGGGCATTGAACCAGGTGGACTACTCGATCTATGGAGTCCAGTAGCGAATGTTGCAGTCGAGGTCACGAACACAGGCAACATTGCCGGCCTTGTGGTCCCGCAGCTCTACGTGTCGTTCCCTCAAGACACCACTCCCGCAGGGACTCCAGTCAAAGTTTTAAGGGGCTTCAGCAAAGAGGCACTGGACGCCGGCGAAACAAGACTAGTGAATTTTGAGCTTATGAGGAGGGATCTGAGCTTCTGGAACTCTGGTAGCACAGAATGGGTCATTCCTAAGGGCAACTTCACATTTCTAGCGGGCTTTAGTTCCAGAGATCTCAGAAGCCGTGTTCAAACAGCGATATTGTCATAATCATTCGACGAATTGGGATGAAGCAATCCATGATGCTCATATTGATATAGTGGAGATGACCAAGCAGTCGGGCTTGTACTGAATCGGTCTAGGATAGTGGTTTTTCAAACCGGAAAGGGGGGGCATATTAAGATAGATTAGGCAGACACGACGACACATCATACCCCTGTGCGATTAATATATACATATTTATGTAAAGAAAATCCAAAACTAGTCTATGGTATTAAGACGCCACAAATCATGCCAGCTTCTCTTCACTGAGCCATTCCTCATATTTCACCACCTGTTAGATAGGATTTATCTTTATAATCTCTCTGGGTAACGCCATCCATTGGTCCCAATAATCTCCGAGATAGTTGGATATAGCTTCAATCAAGTACCGACCCCCATGCCCAAAGACCCAAAAGTCTCGTTCATAATGCAGCAGAACGGCCCAATATGCCATAATCACCAATGCTTCTGGCTGCCGTTCCCTCAGGAGTTGCAAATAATTGGTTGAGATATGCACTGGCCAGGCAAGCACAATGTCTCGACTGATCGGGGCTGGCAAAATGTTTTGTCGATTAAAGACCCACCGCAAAGATTGCACAGCATCATGGCATGCCTCGAACGATGACAGACCTAGCCGGTCCACAGCTGTATTTAGAAGACTAGTGAGAGCATCGCAAATGTTTTCGGACGCATGTTCGGCGTTATCAGCAGCTTCTATCTGGGTGATAATGCCACTCAGCTCAGAGTCTCGAATGATGTGCCAGGCACGATTTGTAACAGTGGCCACGCCGTGATAAAGGCCAGCGAACTGTACAAATCTGTCCAATAGTTCCATTAAGTCGGTCCGGGCGGCAACCGTGTCATGGAGCATATGCAGGCCAATAAAAGATGAGTATAAAAACAAAGCAATGCAATTCTGCTCCGTGATTTCGGGACAGGATGCGTTGTAAAGGGCCAAGGCACGAGTCTGGAGGTGCACGGCTTGTTGACGGTAGTGATGTTGCATAGTGAGATCTGAAGCAAGTACGCTAAGATGGAGAGCAGAGAAAGCCAGCAATGCATCCATTAGAAAGGGCGTAGAGAGCGCAGTTGTAATGATCATTCGCAGCAGGTTCTGAGCATCCTCCTTGTCGGCGACCAGATGTGAATAAGGGGGCTTCAACAGGTCGGCTTGGACATGATAAAGTAATGCCAAATGGTTGAGATCGAAGACTTGTTGAAGAGGGACTTCTTGTATTACAGGATCCAGCGGACTGACGCTAATACAATGGATCTCTGACTGCGCATCTAAACATGACGTTGGTGTTAATGGCTGGGTTGGTGACTGGTCGGCGAATGTGATCGGGGACAATGTGCACTCTGACACTTGGTTGTCGTTACTCTCCGCGTAGACGTATACACATGAACGCGCCGTTATTGAGCATTGGATACAATTGGGCCATTGCTCGTCGCATTTAACATGCCTTTGCTTACACTGTTGGCAACCCTTCCGTGATTTGTAATGTGTCCGTCTCTTCTTGCTTGGAGGCGCCATTTGGTTGACAATTGATAAGGAGTAGATAAAGACGAGTGAGTGCCTGTAGATAAACTCTTGCGTTTTAACATGATGATTGATAGCTGCCTATGGTATGGCGCCTGGATAGGTTTCAGTGTTTGTGGCTGAGCCAACTGGGCATTGCACGATACCAAACCCTTTATTCCTTGTCGCATTCCGCGACGGACCCGTATTTTGAGGCTATGACACCGATAACCTTCAAGCAGGGCCTAGACATACGCTTACTCCTTTTAATTAGATAGTGGGTGCTAGGTTTAGTGTCATTAATGCCATAATTATTATTTCCCATCTATCTTGTTAACACTATCATTAATTGTAGCCATCGTCATAATCACCTTCAAGCCTGAAATAGCAAGATTGGCGGTCGATTAACAACACGCAGTCAGACTCAAGTGACTTCACAAACACCCGGCGTACCAGAATTAATCAAGTCATTCTATGAAGGTATAAGTATTTTATTAAATTGTTTGCTGTTGTGTGAGCCTGAGTTGCCATCCCTAGACCCTAATATCTCTCCAGGGTAACTTCTCAACCCCTAATACATTCACCCAGGACTAACATATCTAAATTAGTGCAATATTTCTACATCCATTTGGAAAAATAAGAGAGAGCAAATTGAGAGTGATGAGCATGTATATCCTATTGATGCACACCTGTTAAAGTAAGCATTTTTGTTTGTATTAAATTGAGCAATGTGGAGTCATGTATCTACTGTCGATTGACTTTCCCCAATTTAGGAGGACTTGCTCTAGACATATTCCTGTCTAATAGTGAATTATGATTATGATGGTAAGGTGGCCTAGTCAGGAAAGATCAGATGTGCTAGATCAGATGTGCTAGATCAGATAAACTGTATTGGACTAATTTATGGTCGACCTACTTAGAGAATATTAACTTTTTCTAGAACCAGGTTCAACGTTGTGTGGGTCTAGATGAGGCGACCTACCTAGCACACCAGACGGATCATATATTAGAACTTAAAACTTAAACCAATCATAAACTTGATTGGATCTCGTAAGGTGTGAAGGATAGGTTGATCTTCTTTGTAGGGTTGACTATATTACTATGAGAGAATAACATAGTATTTAGATTCATGATAGTACTTATAAGCCTGAATCTAAGGTTAAGGCTTTAGTACCCATGATTGATAACCTAGTCTAGATTTCATGAGTCAAAGGTCATTTCAAAGACTCGGCCCTACAATAGGCTGCAGGTGGTGCGTAGAACCCCCATTTTGGTATCTCAAAACCTCCAGTCCCGGAGACATCCGCACGGAACTCTTCAACGTTTGTGTGCACACTATCACACTATCTCTTCGTACTCGGCCAAACCTCCCTCGCCACAAACACTACAACAGGGAGAAGCATCCATCACCAGACCATCACGCTAATACCACCTACCAGAAATGTTCTTTCAACCTACCAATCGAACAAACAGTCTCTCTCCCTATCAGCCCTCCCACGGCCCGGTGAGCCCGCAATCCCAACCCTCTAATCCCCAAGCCCTACATCGGGTACAACCGGGAGTACACGCGTAGTATGAAAAGGTCTAGACTGCGAATCATGGACTTGATTGAGCAATCTTGAAATATTCGTCAGCGATCTAATTATAATACACCAAGAAACGAAGGGGGGGTATTGATAAGATGTCTTGCAGAAGCCATGGAAGAGGCAATACCAAGCCGCACCTTAAGCCGCACGTGGAATGTCCCAACGGGCGTTGAAAATTAAAATTACTAGTTTTCATGAACTTATAGTGATTATTGATGAAGAATTGGCCATTTTTGCTCAATCCAAACTGCGTATAATGTCGAATTCTGTAGCACTTACTGTTTATCAGCATTACTTGTATACTGAGATTACTAATTATTTAGATTAAAAGAACCTACCCCATGCGTGACGAATTCTGTATTCACCCTCTCTATTGTGCTCACAGTGACCCTATAGGATCGAGTCAACCAACGTGTGATTACTCACCCCAACCCATTATTCTATAACCCATGCCGTTACCTGCGCCGTGACCTATGAAGCTGCCGCCCGTGTCCATGCGGAAGCTCGACATGATTGTCGTGACGGCGACGATCTCTAGCTTGCCCTGCTCAACGCAATGCGATATCTATTTTCAGCCCCGTGCAGAGCAGCGAGCAGGTTGCTTTGTCGTGGAGAACGGATGTGACCTACATTCTGCACGCCAAGCATTTTCCCAGGCAAGGCAGCAATACTAGAATGCAAGCCTCAGCGTCCTCGGTAGTTGGCTCGGGAATAAATGAATTGCCGGCTCGATGTTCGCACATTTTCTCTGCAACGTCAGTCCATCCGCACATTATCTTCTAGAAACCTTGGTATTGGCAGGACCAAAGGCGTCTTGATGTCAGCCATCAGGCCTCCTGCAGTTCTTTGTAGGTTTTCCATTTGATTCTAATCGGCCCATCGGATTCCATATCGTGCTTGGTGGACTCGCTACCGGATTCTGACCTTGTAGTTCTCCGCTGGATAGCTTTATGGTTCGCCTCTCGGCACTTTATTTCGACCAGTAGTTGGTAAGAGTCGCAGGTAGCAGCGCCTGTCGAGCGGGTTGGCTAAAGTGCCGGGTAAATTCGAAATTGGAGTCTAGTCCGCAAAGTTAATATCGAGTTCATTTAGGTGCCCCTTTTTGATGAACACACCAGTCATTACCTCGATGGATAGTAGGCTAAAAATAATCTGCACTTTAGACTGTCTCGCTCAAATTGCTGCTCGATATGAATTCATATTGTCTATACGCTACTAAGGCATAAGCTGAGTAGCAAGGCGAATTTCACGATATTGCGCAATATAAAGGTTTCCGACAGTCTGGGTAAGGCTGTGATTCATATAAATATACCCGTAGAAAGTTCAGCCTCCTTTTCCTAGAGTTAGGCTCTATTAAAGATCGACGGCGGCTCTGAAAAATGGCGACGTACATATCTAGTCTGTGATGAACCGTCTATAGACTAAGCAGCTAACAGTCAACCCGGCTCACCTACCGTTGACTAAGGCTTCCTATCCACTACCACGTTACAGTGTATGCAACATTCCAGATAAGTGCCAGCCCAATTCAGCAGTTAGGAAAGGCGTCTCATGATCTCGCATGCCCGAGCCCGAATCCTTGTACCGTCTTCGGAACCAGGAGGGTAGCCAGCCTAGCTTCTAGCTCTCTGAGTTTCCACACCCTTTCGAGTGGGCACATCGTACGGGGGCGCGATGGCTTTTCGGTTGCAGCCACTTCCTTAGAATGTGCTGAGAAATCTTGCATCCATTGGGTCCCGCTGGTTTTGGGCATCGGATCGTGGCACAGCCCCGAGATACATGAGAGTTTGGGGAAGACGGGGAACATGGGTATCATCGGTTTTCAGCGAGCTGCCGTGTCCCTGGGCGTAAGCTGTCCATGGGTATCAGAGCCATCGAGAGTCCAGGGCCGAACCAAGGAAAATTCGTATCTCCCCATCTGACATGTTCTAGATCAAAAATAGCTGAGAACCTAGCAGGCCTCGTGTGCATCTGGGCTGGGTTTCCATGGGAAATCCCGGCGGCGACACGAGAGAATGTGTGTATAAAAGCTCGCTCTGTTCGCTCGTCACATCATCAATGAAACAGAAAAACCAGAGCCTCGGAAATACTCACCAGTTCAATATCTACTATTTTTAGCATCTTCTTCAGCCGATATTCTATCAACAATGAAGGTCTGGTCAACTCTAGCTCTGTTCGTGAGCCTCTCCGCCGCGGCCGCGGTGGATATGGTTGTTGAACGCCGTGAAATGCACCAGCCGTACGCATTCGGCGCAACTTTGAAATCTGCCCCTGCTGTCCCGGCGGATGCCCCAGCAGACTACCAAACTGCATTGATCACGTTGCCCGATGCTCTAGCTAGCCGAGATGCGTCATTTCAGCGCCGCGATTCGCGGAAGCCAAGGGGCACGATCGCTGCTCGAGACTTCTATGAGTGCGCAACTTCGGTATGGAGCCCCTTTCTTACACAAACAAATTTCTATATCTCCCCCCCCCCTCACGTGCCTTATTTCATGGACATTTGGAGCCCATGGTGCAATAGTAGCAGCCACTAACCAACTCATAGGGCGTCGCTCCCAAGGCCACCGACTGCAACGTCGTCGTCAGCAATGTTTTCGCCACGAACCAGGCGCTAGTGGTTGCTCCCGGCGCATGCCTTCTCTTCCAGTTCGGTACCTGCTGGGGCTTCTTCTGCTCGCTGTGTCAGCAGCTCGGTACCGACACCGACTTCATCGGCAGCCAGCTGTCGACGGCGCAGACGCTCTGCGTCAGCAAGGGGTCCGCAGGTACCCTCGTCGGCGAGGCTGCGCCGCAATGGGAGGCCGGCTTCATCCGCTCTAATGGAGCGCTGCCTAACTATGCGGGCGATGTCTGCTAGACGACATGTTAGAGTCCTACGGTTTGCTGGAGTCGGCGGGATGGATGGAATAGAGCGGGCGGGGCTGGGTTGTAGTACTGGGATGAACAGCTAGTGAAGAAGATGTAACGTCGCCGACTACTGTATTTCATAATTTAATTGAGAAGAAGACGGAGTTTACCCCGTAATTATATACCCGCATAATCTCATATGTGAGTGTTAGTTAACGAAGAATCTTTAATACATGGGATTATGTAAAGAACTAGGGGAATATAAATACAAATGGGGACAATACCTGTACGTGTCATCTAATAGTCTTGTGTCGTTGGTTTTGCGCTGCACTATTCCGAGCCTAGACGATAAACATTCCCGGTTCCTTTCTTAGCACAGGCAACTCCTGGGGTTTCCACAGGCAAAAACTTAAAAATTTTCCGTCAATTTCTTCTTATTTTTTATAAGTTCAAGAATAATGGTTAACTTATATTGACTATGACTTACTCACTACTTCCCTCGCAACAGCCTAAGCGAAGACAGTCCCATTCACAACCTCGCTATAGAGCCTCCATTCAACAAGCCTCGACGGCAAGCCTACAGGCGGCGTGAACACCAATCGGATCTGACTAGTAGTGACCGTCTTCCACGAGGTCCACGTTATACCATTCTCTATAATAGCCGGTGTCTGGGGATTAGCCACCGCCTGCCACCCACTAGTTGTATTAACTTCGATGCGGTACGACTTGGGCACGCCCACTACATCATTGGCAAAGAATGCCAGCAGACCGCTGGATACGGTAGTGCTCGCTCCGAAATTGACCATGTACCAGACCTCGGAGCCGTCTCCTGTCGGCGTCTGCCATCCGTGGGAGATGGTGTATGTGTCGGTTGGTTGTTGGAAGAACCAGATGCGTCCATCAATTGCATCCTGCACCTTGTTCGAGTCAGCGCCTGCGACGGAGACGCTGCCGACGGGGTAAGCTGGGCCTGGATTGACTGCAAGATTCTGTAGCTGGATCGACTTGGCAATGGGTGCGAGGGGTTTGGGAGGTGCCCGGCGCGTAACAGGAACTGAAAGGCGCTTTAGGCTAGAAGACGTCGCAATAATGGTATTGCCGACCTCGACGATCAGTCCCTGCTTTCCGTACTGCGAACCGTCGACGTCCCACTGGACGGCAATCTCGTTCCCGTGGTAGATAACACCTTCGAGTCGGAAGTAGTCTAGGTTGACTCCTAATGGATTGACAACAAGAACGTCATCAGCGCTAGGTCTGATACCTACGAGGCCAGAAATAACCAGATCTATAAAGCTAGAGTGGAAATAGTGAGACGAGCGGTCTAGCCCGACGATAGGCGCGCCAATGCGTCCATCGTAGTCTTCCTCGATATTAAGACCACCGCCGCGGTTCTTGTTGTAATGTGAACTGGCGTACTGGCTCAATATATCCATGTAATCGTTTGGTGTAATGACGCCTTCGGCTACTGTCGTTGGGTATTCATCGAACACATTTGCGAGTGCAGCGAGAACTTGCGACGTTTGATAAGGCCACGTTGGACCGTTCCACTGGCATTCACGTAAGCCTGTAGGGGCGTCATATCTGTATTGGACCATATAATACTCATAGTCGGGTTCGTTTGTTCGTAGGCCGTAGTCACCCGCAAGCTTATTAGGATCGATGAGATGCTTCCAGGCCTGCGCAAATTCGGCCGAGTCGTCCGGGAGGTTATGTAGCCAGGGTACGTACCCAACAAGTTCGCGGCCACGAATGAAATTCCAATAACTTGAGCAGCTGGTGCTAGCGTAGTATCTATCGATGAAATGCTCAAATGTTGAGTTCCATAACGAATTTTGTACCTGGGTTTTTAGCGATGCCGCTCTGGCGGTATAGTCGCGTTGTACATCTGAGCGACCAGCTAGACCAGCGACGTTGGCGATTGCTAGCGCATTGCCATACTGATACGTATTAATGCTGGGTCGAAAGCCAGTGCCACCGCCGAAGCCGTCCACTCCGCAGGAAGCATCAATACTAGCAATAGTATATTCCGTGGCATCAAGGAGCGGCTCAATGAAGTATAGCTGCTTGGAGGTGTCAAAATGATCATTTTGCCACGCGTTGTAGACTTTAATCATGCCGTCGAGGAGGGCAATGATGTCAGATTGAACCCCATCAACGAGGTATGCGTTCCAGACCGAGGCAGCGACATTTTCACTGAAGTGCCTTACGTCAAAAGTTGCGGAATAAATGAAATTAGCATGATCTACGCGGAAACGGCGATCTCGAGACCATCTTCGTGATTGTAAGTTGAGTTATCACTATACAAAAGGTCAAGAATCTAGCCACTTACCGGGCCTCATTGAAGTGGAATTGCGTCGCGTCGTCCAGGAAAGCGGACGGGAAGAACTGCCACGAAACATCGTCGATGCTAATGAAGAATTAAAATCGACCCCGTTTCAAGGTAAAAAAAGGGGGCGGGGTGCATGCTGGGACAACCCCCTGCGGAAAACACGAGATACATGAACCACAACACATACAACTCGGTAGTAATGTATCCCTGGGCCCCAAGATCGCGCTGGTGAGCTCGAAAAATGTTCCAGCGATAATAGTACACCTCAGTAAGGTTGGCGTCGCTAGATTCGAAGAAGGGGATCCTGTCCAGGTACCACGGCGCGTCGTTACCGAAGTATTGCTCGGCCAGAGCGCCCCTGTCCAGCGCCGCTATAACCGGCAACCCGAAAGACAGGACGAAAGCAAGGAGGGCAGTTGGTCGGGGAACAACCATGATGTCAGCTTCAAGCGGAGGCTAGATAACCACGACGGTTTCGCCATCCGACCTCATCTTCTGTCAACATGGCGATTATATAGCCAGTTCCTCGATCGAGGACCCTCGCTCGCCATTGGGACGCTTAACCCCCGCACTACCCCAGCTATTGTCGATTCCAACGTCATTGGTCGGGGTATACGACGGTCGACGGTTGACACTTTTCCGCCAATCCGCCAGCCATCAAGCAATTCGAGATTTGCAGCAGGCTTTTGGCAGTTGCTTGTTCTATAATACAAATTGAGCGAGCGTGGGTAGATAGTGCGAGGCGTAAGAAGGATTGCTGTTGTGGCTGTACTGAAGGCCAGGGGGCGTCTCTCTTAGTTTGAGGCGCTATTAGCCAGGCCCATCATTAGTCGTCCACACGAGCTAGGAAAATTACACTAACACAAGATCCGGGGAATGCATGAATGTCTTAAGTACCTGATAGTTGGAGGACTTACGGGCTTATTCCATGTATGATCCCGAAGGTAGCACACACAAGTTCATGCGATTAAAAATGCCGGAGGTAGATAGATAATCACAATATGGAAGTCCCGTCTCTCATCCGCTTTCCATCGGCCTCATCGGTTACAACTTCCCGAAATGTGTCGTAAACGGTAAGACGCAGGTACCTATGGTAGCGTCACACAAGTTCGATAATTACCCCACTACACTAGGTTCGAGGAAAGGTAGGTAGGTATAATTCGATATACAAACATGTCTAAGGGCATGACGACCCTTATTAAACTTGTCACATAAACAAGCTCGCTGTTCACTGAAGATCAGCTCAAAGTGACTATAGCTATTTGTCAACAGTAATAACAGGTTTCGCTTCGTCATATCATCGAATCAAGCAGTGTACATTTAACTGAATCATCAAGTACGCTGAATTATGTGTATTGATACAAGCCTCCCGCTGAACTGAAAATACGAAACGCCTAGTTAACTGCGGCCACATGGTTGTTGCCTTCACACAATGACTAAATGCGCCAATCCCAATGACACAACCAATGAATTCCTCTCAAAGCTTTTTCCTGGCCGGCCAACGTGTGGCGGGTATTCCCGAACAGGGAGTCGTAACCTTACTAAAGAATCATATTAGTTGCGACGAGAGACACGTGCACTACTCGCCGCTTCATATGATTCTCGGAAATAGGCGGCGATGTCGCTCGTCGTGTCTGACCCTCGGGTATAGAGATCTCCAAAAATACCCGACTACCGACACATGCTAGCCTCGGGTACGGGGTCCTCGTGCTTGGCAGTGCTCCCTTTGCCGCGCCACGTGCTGACAGCGGGGATGTCAGCTTGGTAGCGTTCCTCGTCCGTTCCATAGGCGCGGGGGGTCAGTTTGATGAGGCAGTGGAGGGGTACGTTCATCCAAGGAGACCGAGACTGGTCTTTCTTCATGAAGTACGCATAGATGCAGCGCAGTATGGCCTGGTGTGTGACGATGAGGATATCCTCGGACCGTTCCAGCTCCATGATGATGGGTTCTAACCGAATCACCACATCGCGATATGATTCGCCGCCTCGATACCGGTAGTTGTACTTGTCCTCGTCGCGCGCAACGAAGTCTTCCGGATATACATCTTTTATCTCCTGGTACGTCATGCCGTCGCAGACACCTGCATCTAATTCATCCAAGGCTTTCCATTGCAGCTGGTTATAGTTTGGGGGCAAGTAATGCGCTGTTGCTATGGTTCTCTTAAGTGTCGAGGTCCATACGGTGAGGGGCCGATCACCCTGCCATTGTGTTAGTCTATGTAGTATTTGTAGTGCTGCCCAACACAACGGGATGGCACATGATTGGTAGATTCTGCAACTTACACCGACAGATTTCCGTACGAGGTCTGGTAGCTTCTCGGCATATTGCTTTCCCCTTGCAGATAGGTCTGCGTCACCACCAATCCTACCCGATAGATTGTACATGGATTCGCCGTGTCTTGACAACCAAACAGACCGCGGGCGAATATGTAGGTTCATGAGATAGTATACGACCCGACTCTGCAGATAATCTTGAATGCGATTGATAATCACTTGGCTACCCACATCCATCATCTTGAGGTAGGTGTAGTGGCTCTCATCCCCGTCTTCATCGATGGTCTTGTACACCTTTTCGTAGTGTTTGATGCGATTGCGGAAGTCGAGCGCGGCCTCCTCGGGGTCCTGGCCCTGGTAGTCGGGGCTTGTGGTCTTGACATCGCGGATATTGGCCATGATCAGCTCCTCGTTGTCGCACTTGGACTCGACGAACAGCACCTCGATTCCTTCGTTCGTGCACACATCCATGACCCATTTGCGCCTGTCTTTCGTCGAATTGGTAGCATCTAATATCCCAATGACGCCTCCCTGCCGGAACCAGCCCAACATGTCGGCAATGGCTGCCTCGGCGGCGGCGCGACGCCTGCGCTCGCCCTCGGTATTGGCATTGTCGAAGAAGTCGGCCGACGGCTGGGGGGCGTCATTTCGGCGATAGTTGCCGACGTTGAAGGTCTTGGACGGTATCGAGAGCCAGGTCAAGTAGCGTTGGGCTGCAGCGACGAATTGCAAGTCAGTAAACACGTAAATTTTTTTTTTGGTTTGGGTGTAGTAAGCTGTTGGTGTGAAACGTGTCGTTGAATTGGGCAGGGATGCAAACCTCTCTGTGCAATATAACTCTTCCCGCGAGCGGGCAATCCAACCATGACCACACATATCTTGGTGTCCTCTACCTGGACCCCACGGCCGTTAGTTTTCGGTGCCATGCTTGCCAGTGATGTCGAGGGACCAATTTCCCAGACAGTACAATCATGGACGCAGGCGTCAAGCTGGAGTTGTGGAGCAGAGAAGCGGGAGAAGTCGGAGGTATATTAGATAAGAGACTGGGAATGACGATCACGAAACTAGCAGACACAGTATGTACGTATTATGGATCGGGCAAGTAGGAATGTTGGAGCTGGGAGCCAAAGGAGGAAGAAGAAAGAAGGTAGGTGGACCCGACGATGCAGGTTGAAAAATATATATAGCAGCAGAGGAGCAGAGCAAACAAGTGTAAATGAATCGATCGTGGTGATTCACAATGCAAAAAGGTGGCCAAAAGAGAAGGAGAGCAGCACAATTAGGCAGTTTCGTCCAGAGATACCCAGACCAGATAATACCTTACAGCAGTACCTGAATGGTAAGGTGGGATGGGATACACGGGCGACAAGGCGGCATCGGTCAGTCCCGGGGAAGGAGTACCGTTCGGGAAGATGGAAAAGTTAATGCATGGCGATTCCGTCACCACCCGGGGGACGCTGTCAATCCTACTTGGCAGACAGCGAGGCGCTAAGGCGCATTGGGTTACGCCAGCGATGAAAACCCGGGCAGCTGGAATCGCGGGAACGGAGCCCTCAGTAAGTGCCCTGTATCCCGCCTGTATCCTGTAGGTACGCCCTAAGAAACGCCGAGATACCGCCCCCCCCGCAGTTGTGTCAGGGGATTACAGTGCTGTTCACTGCTACTGCTACTGCTACTGCATGCACAACCCGAAGCCAGCTGGGTGTGGTCTGGCCAACTAGCCGCAGGCAACACAGGCAATTCTTTCGGGACAAGCGCCATAACTTTCCCCAAGAGCACCACAAAGGGGGAGGCAGTCGTTCTCCAATTTTGACGTAGCAAAGTCTCGGTTGGTTGTGAGACCGAACTCTAGATATTACCTAGTCCGGACGAAGGGGTTCGAACTTGACCCCCTTTATCGTCGTTGACGGTCCACATGTTGCCCAAGAAAGCCACATTTAGGTATCCCAAGGCGATGGCAATGTAGAGCTAACTGGCTCAACTGGGACAATGGATAGCTATCCTGTCACCCGATGCACAACGACTCATAGCGCAAGACGGGAAGGCAAGCCGCTTCAAAATGAAAGTTGACTGGGGATAGTGAGCTGCGAGCTGAAGCCCTGGCCTGGACATCGAGTGACAAGAAATTGAAGCTGGTCCGTTTCGGGCATATAGCCAGGCACAGCACACTCTATGATTGTCTAGACTCTAGAGACGCTGGCGGGCCCGACTCAATGGCCCACTCCACGGCTGGGGTAAGGGAAGAGGTAGCAAGGCTTACCTACCAGTATGCGGAGTATTGGATCAGTTGGTGGGTCAGTACGGGTTCGTCCTATTTTGAAGTTGCTTTCCTACACTTGAACACTCGTTGTAAGGAGGCGTTACGCCTCACCGCCAGACTGGCATCACAGAGTTAGTCTGATCACTTGACCGTCAACTAAAGCGCACAAGACCACTACTCGATGCCACGATCGCACAGATCCAAGAGCTCCACTGCATTAGGGGATATTTCGGGTGGGGGAAGTTGAAATACGGGGTGAAGAAGAACACAGCAACGAAGCACGAGCTAGAGAAACGTCAAAATCTCTGCATACCCTTGAGAAGCTCCAAGCTTGACCGCGCTGACGCCGACGACCACCTGCAAAGACACCCTGCATTATGGACTGGCTCGAGTTGGTATAGATGGGTTGTTGGCTCTTTGATTCGACAAGGCGGTGTGTCCGAATACGCTTGTCGTTAGACTCTCCGATGCGATCCGGAGACGTGCGCGATATTCTGGATTGTAGCTGTAGTATCTTGTTTGTCGGAGAAAGAGGGTGCGGCTTTCACAGCTTCGTCTTCGGTGATGAAAAGCAACAATGATCGCGAGTGTCGTCCGGTTCGGTCTCTACTTGTTTCACGATATACAGCTCAGGAGTGGGGTGGTGAAGGTGAGGCGTTCGTGGGGCACACTTCGTTTGTAGAGCCCAGAGGGATGTGGAGCAGCATTCTCCTAGGGATGGATACCTAGGTACACGGTCTAATCGAAACGGGCGTGGTATTGGTCCTTAGCGGGAGAGTGAGAATAAAGGGGGTAAAGTTACGGTATCGGCTGGGTAGGTCAAGGCTATGCTGAACTATATTGGTGTTTTGTTGATGGTGTGAATGTGATTATAACGCGGTACACCGAACTAGCTTAGAATCAGATGGATAGGTGGTGGTCTGGTGATCCTTGTAAATTGTACAGATGTCGGTATTAGTGTTTAGATCAGATCTATCACTACCCGTTTCGTCTCCCGCTATCATCAATTGATCACGTCTACCTACGCAGGCATTCCGATTCACTCAAGGAGATAAGGATACTCTCCGTGTCCATGCAGAGTGTTAGGATTGGCTGAATCATTGACCAATCGTGGATGGCGAGTGTCGCCATCAGTCAGACAGGTGAGTAAGTACATGATACCATAGATCATTGTCTTACAAGATTGACTAGGTAGGAGGTAATTATAGAAAAGACTGAACCGTGATGCGGTGAACAAGTTTATTGCCTATGAAACGAGAACTACCTAGGTAGTTTTCTTGTTAGTCAATATCGAAGATAGACGATACCTACCTTATTAATACCAAATTAAGCCTGCGAGGGCGGGAATGTAAATAGTAGAATGCTCTGTACGTTGTGTAGTTCTAGCAGAGAAAGCTAAGCGATAGGTAGGTACCCGATGAAAACGCCTACAGGGGATACAGTAGACAAGGTTAGTCGACCAAACCACTACATAAGTATATACGGTAGTAAGCAGAACCTCGTCAAAGCGAAGAAAATCTTACAGTATATTATAGTTGGTTACATGTATGTACGTACAGAAGCCGAAAGTCGATACATCAGTATGAGGACCAACTAATAAGTATTGCTATTAACATAGGTATACCGTATACGATACAGAGTAATTAAGGTCCAAGAGCGTCAATATTGATTAGGTAACATTGGTGGCGGTAGGTCATATATACCAGTACCGACGAAGCCACTTTCTTGGTTGTTCTAGGTACCCGTGTGCAAATGAGGCCAGCCCACAGGCCTTCTTAGTTGCATTTACCATTGTATTTCCTCGTTCAATCGTCCTCGGCTTAATACACCGGACCACACAAGTCAGCATTCAATACCGGCAAGCTTACTAGCACTGAGCTAGGCTAGGTATTTCGAATCGTTTTATTCTCTCTCTTTAAGTTCAAACCCCTAAACAGGGGCCAATACATCAAGATGGCCTTGAAGTCGCTGGGTCTGCATGAATTGTCACCCTATGTTTTCGCCTACGAGCCAGGCCGGACTCACTCTACACCGGTTAGGGCATCGGATCCGAAGCTTATCTTATTAGCCGCTTGGATGGATGCGCAAGACGTGCACATCGCCAAGTACATCGCTCATTATCAATCCATCTATCCAAGCGCCGCTATGCTCCTCGTCAAGTTTGGCATGAAGGAGGCTGTGCTAGCACCGGTCGCAAACAGCGTGGTGCGGGTAGCCGTATGGTATTTGGGGCTTCTAGTCAAGGCTGACCAGTTGTCCCCAGCCCCCGATCGTCCCGAGATCCTAGCGCACGTCTTCTCCAACGGCGGTGCCACCTCGATGCAACACATATATGCTAGCTATAGCCGGAGGTACGGTCAGCCGTTCCCGTTGCATTGCACCGTGCTCGACTCTTGCCCGGGACTCCACGCCTTCTCCCGTTCATACAACGCCCTCATCGCAGGATTCCCACGAGGCCTCCTTCGCTTCATCGTCGCTCCTTTCATCGTTTCGGTTATACTCACTACTTGGGTCTTGCATAACCCTTTAAGCTTTATCGCTGGCGAAGACTTCCTCTCAAAAAACTCAAGGATCCTCAATGACGACAGCCTAGTGAAGCAGACAAATCGAACCTATATCTACGGGCAGGCGGATGCCATGGTAGATTGGCATCATATCGAAAAGCATGCCGAAAACGCCGCGGCAAAAGGGTTTCGTGTGCGAAAAGAGATGTTCGAGAATAGCCCACACGTGGCTCATATGCGAACAGATAGTCAACGCTACTGGCTAATCGTTGAAGAGACCTGGAAGAAGGCCATCGCCGCCACACAATAACTAGCATTAACGATCTTGCAATACACTTTTATATAATCGTATTACTATTGTTTTATTACTATTGTTTTCCAGGGCATAGTCCACAGACGCATATCTCGATATCTAGCTCGTCGCTCTATACTCTTTACATGCAGCTACATATGCGATGTAACACGCCAAATACAAGCTTGTCGGCTCTCCAAGCAAAGTCTCTGTGACCATAGTACGCAGTAGAAAAGATCAAGACAGGGTACAATATACCCCTCCCCTTCTTGTTTCGGTCCGCCCTCTTCACCTAGGTACATACCATATAATTCACTCGTTTTCAAATCTTGGGTTTTAAGTCATTTTACTTGCTAATATCTACCAAAAGGTACTTCCGTGTATTCCGTGCCCAAGTTTGACTTCATAATTCAAAACACAGCAGCTGTGATTTGCTACCGTTCTACAGCTTAGATTAATCACGTCTCTATAGGCTGTTATTAGCGACCACGATACCTACCTAATACGTGCGTACCGATACGATTGTAGAGAGCGTACAGGCTGCAGGTAAATGTAACAATGCATATATCACCGTCAGGAGAGGGGTAGTCGATGGGTGTGCCCTCTTTCTCCCCTCTCTTCCCTCTCTTGCCCCTTCCTACAGAGGGATAAAATATCATACATCATGGCAGTTTCTTACGTCTTAGTGCCGGCTGCTCTACTCGCCCTTGTTAGCGTTCGCTTACTTATTAACTGGAACAAGTTACGGAAGGCACCCGGCCCGATTCTTGCGGGATTCACGGACCTGTGGCGGGCCTACTATCAGTGCAACGGAAGACTTCGGGAAAAGGTCTTGGAATTACATGCCCAGCACGGACCTATAGTACGCTACGGCGTTCGCTGTATTAGTATTAGTGACCCAGGGGTCATTAACGTGGTGTATGGAAGTCGGGCGGGTTTCGTCTCGGTATGATTACTTGTGTGAAACGTGAGAGCTTACAAGAGGATAGCAAGCTGACCGAAGAATAGGGGGATTCATACCAAGTGCTACTCGGCTACCAAAATGGGAAAGATGTCGCAAGTCTTGTTAGCATGCGCGACGAGAAACAACATGGCGTGCTCCGGCGCTCTGTTGCCAACGCATTCACACCCACGGCAGCACTAGACTACGAGAAGTGGATTGACGTCACCATCGAAGAGCTCCTGGTTAGCTTGGCTAAGAAGTCCACCTTTGATTTAACCTGCATGACCTTGTGGTATACGATGGACGCTTCCGCCCGTTTCACGCTCGGCAGACCACTCGGCTGTCTAGCGGCTGAAGACGACGTTGATGGCATGCTCCAGCTAATCAGAGACCGCCTAGCCCACTGGTCTCGCTGGGCATCATACCCATGGATCGAGCGCCTTGTGTACCGAAACTCAATCTTCAAACCTGCTTCGCGCTCTCCATTTAGCATGGCGGCTGTTGCAGCCGCATCATTGAAGGCGCGGACTGAAAGTGAGGCAGCACCAAAGGGAGGGAAAGAGGCCGACGTCGCCCCGGATTTACTAGATCGCTTTCTCAGGGCGAGCAAGGATTTCCCTAATGCGCTTGACGAGCCGGGAATAGTTGGCATGCTAATGAGCACCATCTCTGGCGCCGGTGATACCACGGCATCTGTGATTACGGCCGTGTTGTTCTACCTATTGCAAAATCCGGCTACCATGAAGAAGCTGGAAGCCGAATTCGAAAATAACGGCATTCACGGAATCCCGACCTACGCCGAGGTGAGCAAGTTACCATATCTGAACGCCGTTATCAGAGAAGGCATGCGCGTATTCACACCCGGGTCCCACCCCATGGAGCGGATCGTCCCAGTCGGCGGTGCTGTCATCGCCGGCATGTATTTCCCAGAGGGGACGACTGTCGGGTGTATGCCGTCAGCCGTGCATCTTAGCAAGAGAGTCTTCGGCGAAGACGTACATGTGTTTCGTCCGGAGCGTTGGCTGATAGAAAACCCGGAACAACTGCGACTGATGGAAGCCTCACACATGGGGTTTAGTCGCGGTCGGAGGAACTGCATAGGCCAGAACATTGCCATGCTCTCGATGAAGAAGGTCCTCCCTGCGCTTATCATGAAGTTCAAGGTTCGTAGCCCATGTACTTGCGTAGGGTAAACTCAACTAAATAAGGAATCACTAACACCCTACAAAGCTCAGCCTCGTCGATCCAGACGCCCCACTTGAGGCAAATTACACCGCCGCCGTGGCTATATTAGGTCCGGTACACGTCCATTCCCAAATTAGAGGTTAACACGATAATCTCAGGCTTGAGATCTAACAACAAGTGCGCAAGTGAAAGGACCAATTAGTGTGTTGTAATTGTATTTCAGTGTTAGTATGGAATGTTGCATTATACGGGACAGATAGCACAGCCAAGGATACGAGACCAGAGACAACATGCTCTCCTACTCATGCAGGAATATTAGTAACACGAACATATCGTTAAATTTATAGCCTCGAAGCTAAGAATGTCTCCTTTCCCGTAGAAGATACGGTAAAATCATAACAACCTATTAACTTACACGTTCTGCACTCACAAAACCCAATGTATTCTTATTCTAAATGATGAGAGTAGCTGTCTTCTACTTGTATAGAGTATGACTAGGAGAGTTAGCTCGTTATCCCTAATACAGGCCTAAGGATTCGCGTAATCTCTCACCAACATAGCTTATAAAATTTTGATTACGAATACTAGAGACACAAGTGATACCAACAGATGGACACGTAATGAGATCGACTCCGCAGAGTCTATTCAGAGTGTATATGTCTAATAGCTATGAAAGTTCTAAGTCGCAGACCGGCCAATCTACGCTATAAACCTTATGACTGTTTAAATACTCCCGCTTCACTTAGAAACAGTAAGCACCATAATTATTTGGAGACCAGATAATGACAAGCTAATCCTTTCAACCGGCTTGGTCAAGTACTATCTTGCCCTGACTCACACGATGTGTCAACTTATCACCAACACCTATCGATGCGGCAGTTCATACAAGTTTTACAAGCGCTGTCGGTACTGGGATAGACCGGAAGACGCGAATTCACCACTCCCCTATGAATATCAAGGAAGCGCGGACTGCTACTACTATAACCCAGAAAAGGATGTAAACCGATCCCATAGCAACTCATGTCCGGTTAACGGCTGTCGCATATGCAATCCCCCGGGAAGAAGGCGCTAAAACAGATGATTACATTTACTGGTAATTATAGAGCATCATGGAACTCGCTTGCGAGCTAGATAAGATTCGAAAAGGGCGGCTGGGGGGTACATTGTCTACATGCTTAGGTTTCATTAGGGAAAAGGGGCAAAATAAATGGGCACAATAACTTGTCCTCTCTATTATTTTGGTTGATGCTACAACGATAATAAGCATTATATTAGGACCGTTGTTTCTTACTGCTCTGTTTGACTTGTTAGTAGATCACTCAGTAGCTTTCGCGATGGCAGACACTAGATACCTAAGGTTCTAGCAGCCGTGCGTCGCGCAAGGAGAGGGTTTTGTAACCCGAAAATGAAATGGCCTCCTAAAATTAAGTTCAGATCATTTATTTTTGTGACCGTAACTGTACATAATTTAAATAAAACCATTGCCTGAGTATTTAAATACTTGTACTATTGTTCGTTGTAGATTTAGAGGTCTGTATAGCTGAATATGTTGATCTCCTAAACAGCAAGGGGGGTTAATAGAAAAGGAGACTTTCACTGTCGAATGCTATGCCATTATACCCCATACAATTTGCTTTATGGCCCGATTATGCTTTAAAAGCTGAATCTGGATGGCCCGCGACACTAAGCCCCTTGCTCCTGTGGAAAAAGCGAAGGCTAAATCGATGGCAACGGTTGCTATCGCAATTACGATCGCAGTGGAAGTTTCTAGCAAGGTTCTGCGTTCCATTCGGCGCCATCTCGACTTTTGCCTGTGTAACTAATTTACCGCCTTTCGTCCTCTTCCCTTAGTAAGTTGAACTTGAGTTCCGTTCCGGATGTTGGAATAACGAAGCTATGATACATACACCCCACGCGTGTCAGATTAAGCGAGCCAACATATATAATACACAGCTAAAAACATTATCGTCACAGTTTTTCTTTTAATACTATCAATCAAATAAAAATTTAACTTTACGTAACATCTCGGTCCGTGCCATTATAACTTCTTAAACTCTAGCATGAAACTTTGCTAAGTTACGACAACTAACACTGCTACATCTGACGTCAAACTTCTTTCTATATACACAGGGCTGAAATACTTCGTGCGCAATGGTAATTATCAAGTTTTAAATACTTTAAGCACCAACACACACGTTATATCCCAGCCATAAGGTCCCGCAATTCGCGCCAACCTGCGGGTTCCACGTATTGAACTGCGCGGCTGTAATCCCATATAGCTTCTCTATATCAGCACAGTACTGGTTTGCAACGACCTTGTGCCACTTCTTGCATGCACAGATGGCACCCGGTTGTGTCGGCGACGGTAGGCTTGCAGCCGTGCAACTTGGTACGGTGGTCATAGTTGTGGTAGGCGTGTGGCCGATGATGCTCACGCACACATATACACTAGCCCAGAGCCCCGTGCACGCCGAACCGCCGACCTGGGGATTCCAAGTCGTAAACTGCGCTAGGGTGATGCCGTTTTTGTCCGCGATCGCCTGGCACCCGTCGCCGCTCTGCACAAAGTAAAATGCATCGCAGTTAGACACCATACCAGGTTGAGTGGGGGTGGGCGTCGCAATGCCGTTCCCAGCTGAAGTTGTTGTCGTCGTCGTCGTGGGAGGTTTAGTGGGGGTGGTGGTAGTAGGCGTGTGACCGATAATACTGACGCACACATACACGCTAGCCCACAATCCGCTACACGACGAGCCACCAACTTGCGGGTTCCAGGTCGTGAACTGCGCCAGCGTGATCCCGTTTTTATCGGCGATAACCTGGCATCCGTCGCCGCTTTGTACGAAGTAAAAAGCATCGCAGTTAGACACCATGCCTGGTTGGATAGGTGTAGGCGTCGCTATGCCATTGCCCGTTGAAGTGGTTGTAGTCGATGTTGTTGGCATTGCAGTAGGCGTGCCGGGAATGCCTACACAGTAGTAGACCTTAGCCTGGAGACCAGTGCAGTCAGAGCCTACAGCAGGGTTCCATGCGTAGAAGTCAGAAAGGGTGAAGGTGCCGTATAGATTCACAATCTTGGTACACGTATCGCCCGAAGCGGCAAGGTAAAACGTTGTACACGAAGCAATGAGTCCATCCTGGGTAGGTGACGGCTTGGGAGTGCCAGTGATAGTGGGGGAGGAAGTAGTTGATGAAGTTGTCGTCGTAGGCTTCCTCGTTACCTCAACACAGTAAGAATTCCCAATTTTGATACCGCTGCAATCTTGTAGAACGGATGGATTCTTTGAAGATTTTGTCAGTCTATTAAGTTATATTCGTTTTTTTCCTCTTTAGGAAAGATCACAAGAACATCGTCGTACCCACAAAACAAAGTCAGCGTGTGATACACCCCAGAAGCTCTCGAGGTAGGCGCAATTATCACTTGGACTGTAGACTGTATCGTAGTAGCTGCAATCTGGGTCGGTGCTGGGATCGACTGGTCCGCTCTGACGCTTAACGCCGCGAGCGGAGCATGAAGTTACGATGCTGGCCACAGCCAGGAACGACAATGTAGTGTACCTCATTTCGCAAAGTTGACCGTACTTCGGCGTGAAGGAAAGAGAAAGTACGACAACCACGGTTGCGACTTTAATATCAGAGACACAGCTCAATGGCAACACTATTCTTGGCAAGCCGAGTCCTTCGCTCTCCAAAGAACATTTAAGCGAGCCTCCCTATCACCACTTGCTGAAAGTTATTTTCAGTTCAAGTTCCGGTCTTAAGCCATCTTCATAGTCTTGGCCCTCATATTGGGTCTAGCAATTCGAGATACTGAAAGGATGCTGTGTCACATGTGGCTGTTAGCTACACCGCTCATTGCGTCAGTGTGAGTAGAACCCTGAACATCTAGGCAAGTCTATTAGTGGAAGTCCTTATTTACCTTCGCGATATATCTTCAAGTTCATCCAGAGTGGCAAGGGCCAGAAGATGCAGGCTACCTTGGGGTATCCCCTGAGGCGTACAGTAAAAAGACGATTCCCCGCACGGTACACAAAGAGCGACTTGCTATCTTGCTTGCCAAGGCTGGCGCATTGCTTATAGGTAGGCTGCTGTAGGCTAGCTGGCTGGGCGCTTTGTATTTAGAGGCACCATTACGGCGCGGATCGATAATTCAACATGTGCACCTGCCCCAACGTTCCATTTTATCAGCGAACACAGTTGAATCCTACTGAAACTAGGCCTCGCAAGCTCTTGCTCTATAGGCTATATGACAGTGGCCTAATCCAAGTTTAGCACATCTATCCAATAAGATCTGGGGATATACAAGCCGAGGTCATTGAGGAGATTGGTGACAATTGAAACCGGTTGCCGTATAATCGTGAGTGCGACCTTAAGGAACATCGTAGAAGCTTTGGTAACCCTGAATAATGAATAGTTCAAAGAAACGCCGGCGCTCCATCCTACGTTCCTTATACACCATAGAACCATGTCAGAAAACCGTCTACCCGAGAGAGCCGCCCACGGCTGCCTCGCCTTCGATTCATTTGTCCTTGTAGATTGCCACTCGCTGCTATGCTGCCACTCGGTACTGACTCTGCATAGGCGAAATGGGATCATCTTCTACCCCTCGGCCGAAATCAGGAGCAGTGGAATAAAATCGCCCGGCAGTGGCTCGACCTGACTCCTATTGATCGACTTGTAAGTGCTTTAGGCGAGGTTTACTCTTCATCTTTAGCGCTTATGATTCACACGCCGTTATCGTTCGCTACTTATTCCCTAGTTCCATTCTACTGCTGACCGGCCGGATTCACTCCGTAGCCATATCACCGCCAAGCTTTTGAACAGGAACATGCAATTACAGCATCAAGTCCGAGCCTAGAAGTAAATCGGGTCAAGCATCTCCTCGCCACACACCAGACCCTTCAGGAGAGATCCTTGACTATCACACCAGGTCCAGCCTGGGTGCGGACGTGTTACTCACTCGAGCTAGCGGATGCATACGCGGCCATTAGCAGAGGAGTCGACGATAGCGCCGTGAACCGCGATAGTGTTCTCGACGATGAAGTCCTGTATGACAGTATGGAGTTGTCACAAATCCTGTTGCGCATACCGGCTCTTCCGGATAAGGACATCGGTTATGCCATTGAAAACGATGTTGATGACAGCCCTCGAGTCACATGGGGCCTCGCGGGCGGAGGCAACATTAATGGGGACGACGAAGAGAGCATATCAGGACTCCTCGCCGGAGACGCTGACGTGCAACTCAAGAGGCCAGTCTACGAGGCACAGCGTGAAATAGCCACAGTCCTATACTTGGTTGATGAGCGTGCGCTACGGGCCATGCTCATACGCGTCCTATGGCTTGATGTTCACGGACGGTGCGTGTGGGACAACACTATTCGGACGGAGGATTTAATCCCTTTTAACGGGCATTTGTTCAATGGGTTGACTTTGGTGGAATTTGTGGACGGGTTCGCGGCGGATTCTGAGGGCTCACGACGATGGGAAAGGGGTGCTACGTTCAAGTTTTAGCACTCAAGATAGTCAACTCGTAGTAGAGAAGAAAAGGGATGGAATTATTCTTAGCTACTTTGTAAATAAATCCACGCACCTAGATAGGTCCTATCTAATTCAAGTGACCTTGCCTTTTTAAGCAACGGTCGCGATAGCTAATTACACGTACAGGGTACCCATTTATACACTATGCATTTATTTCTTAATACCGTTTAAGAGAGAACTGATTACTAATAACCCGATAAACACATTTAGAAGGTATAAATATTATTTAGTTAAGAGAATTCCCCCATTCTTATTTCATTTAGTAAGGTCCCCTCTTTTTGATAACCAAAAATCAACGCGTCAAAGCTGGGGTCGCATCTGGATCTGCCAACAAATAACTAGGCGAACAAGTTATCGGGAAAGATGTGCTACCCAGCGGAGTCCCCGTCGGAATAGGCATGCAGTAGGGCGACATCAGCTCCTGGCAATCTTGATTCAGCAGCTCCCAAGCGAAACCCGCGTCGTAGTCCTCGTCCTTAATGGGGCAATTGGCGAAATACTGCGTTGGCGCTGGACCGGTTCCGGTGGCGACAGTAGAAGTCGGTATCGACCACTCGTATGAGGCCGTCGTCGCGTTGCCGAGGGGAGTGCCCGCCGTAGGTCCTGCAACCCAGGATCCAGCAGGCAAGGTCCAAATGTCGTCAAAGCTCGCGGTCATGGTCACGTCGTATGAATCTGTTCCGGGGGGCCTGTTGAGTAGAGAAATACTGCATTAGCGGCGTACGGTGACATGGTGAAGTGATTAGACAGAGGGAGGGTATCTGGTTTGTGCCCTTACGATATGCAGATACTTCGACCCACCATGGTGGTCATGTCATCACAGTTGGTCTCTAACACGGGGTTCCACGCCACCAGTTCATTCATCGTGAAAGAGTGGGCTGCTAATATGCTTTTGCATGTGTCGCCTGGTTGGACAGTGTATAGCTTGCAGCTGTCCCTGATGCACACAGTCATCCCTTGAGCTATGGCGGTACAGTTCGGGTCAATGCTGTTCAGCGCCAGAAAATTGTCTATGGCAAGATTGTTAGCCGCAGCGATGGACTCGCACCCATCGCCGCCTTTGATGGTATAGTACGTGCCGCCAAAGCAGGTCTGATTGGGCATTGGGGTCATAGTCGGCAAGGCAACCGACGAAGGTGTTGTGTACGGATATTTGGTCGGGGCGACTGCGCATGATGACAGAAGCGAGGAGTACCCTGATGGGGTGATCTTGCGGGCTCCAAACTCGGACGAGAGCATGCCAGCGAGGTATTTGAGCGTGCAGTCATCGCAGACCTGGGCCGTGTGGTTCACTACGCCCGGGAGGCAGAAGCCCGTTCCCATCGCCGACAGGCCAGTGAGGCACGCTGTGTCGTGAGCCCACTTGAGGGCCACAGCGATGTCATTACCTGACTGTGTGGTATTATAGCCAAAGTCGTAATCCACGTTACCGCAGCGCGTGTTAATGTTGGCTGCAAACGTATTCAACGACGTGGTGCATGTAGAGTTGCAGTATTCACTCAGAAATGTCGCGTTGAAGGGGAAGTCGTTCTCAAGCTCCGAAGCGTGGATGAGGCGAGGACCGCAGGTAATATCTGCAGCTAAACTCGCGCGACACGATGCCGGTATCGTGGCCGGCAGTGAACCTGGTGTCAAGAAGATATGGATAGCAGCAACGCCACTATTCAACAAGATAAGGGCCAGCCATATCGTCGCCATCTTCATCTCGATGCGACAAGTCATGACTCGATTGGATAAGACTAAGAAAACTAGCTGAGTTGATGTCAGTTATGCTATCCTAAATGATGTGAGACAAAACACAAACTTGATGAGTGAACTTGAGCTAGCTAACGATTATCAGTCTCTTATTAGTTGCTAGAACGAGGTTCGCTAATGCGCATTAGAAGCGATTCAAGCATACATCTGTACATGTAAACTTATTTACTCCTTTTACCTCGCCATATGGAGGCGTTAGGTGAAATGCAGAGAGTCGATGATGCCAACCCCTTTGTGGTGTGTGAGGTTTGCCAAGTGGTGAGTTTGGGGGCTGTCCATATCAGGTATTATAGGTACTATGTCTAATATGTACACTGTGCAAAAGACTGCATGAGTACCTGCAGGAACACTCACGATATTATAGCACACCCACACCATGTCAGCATCAGCGCCTTATTAATTATAGATTATTGGCGGTGAGGGGAGCGAAAGGTGCCAAGGCAAGAGATGCTCCAGATGTTCTCACCCTTGTCCTGTAGAACAGTTCAGGTGGGTTGCATGATCAAGTCTCAGAAGAGGTCGTGCGTTGGAGAAAAGGGGATTCTAGCTTGAAGCTTGTTAGCAGGCAATTCGGGCGAGAGTCCCTTTTCCGAGGATGCAGCTTGACGTGCTAGACGTTATAGGGTCTCTATTCGTGTTAAAGATATTTTAACTTAAGGATGCAGAGTGATGCATCAAGAGAAGGTATGGATCCTGAGCCCCTGAATGATAATTATTCACCATTCTTTAATAGTTATATACTCAACCCGGCTTGTCTTAGAGTTGCTTGCTATGGCTACTGATCTTTGATCATACCGTTGCCACCCTGGGGAAACTGAGATATCTTTAAGATATGCTTTAGGACCTTTCCTGTTCCTACGGAAAGCCCACATTCATTACAATTTGCGCCATGTATTCGCCCAGTTCTCGTTTCCTTTCGGGCGTGATACTCTTCATCCTTTTCAAAGCCATCGCTGCACAACAAGACTCAACCTGCAGTGTTGCTGTCCCGTGTAAATCCGGTTGCTGTAGCTCATCAGGTTTGTACACCAAATTCAGTTTCTTCATGCCTACTGAGAAGCCCGTTGAGCTGACTTATATATATCAGGCAAATGCGGCTTCGGCCCCGAGTTCTGTGACAAACCTGGGTAATTCCGCTACTGTCCTCTTCGGCCATATTTGACAGATCAGCCCGGCTGACAAAACCCATATAGATGCCAGGGAAATTGTGATGCCAAGGCTGAGTGTGGTCAGTATGCCTTGGAAGAAAACTTCAACTGCCCCCTGAATGTCTGTTGCAGGTAAGCTCGCTAGTCTTATACTAGTACGTTTGCTATGAAAAATAATGGTTAATAAAAGTTCTGTTTAGCAAGTGGGGTTTCTGCGGATTCGACGAGCTCTTTTGCAACTCAGAGTGCCAGAACAAGGGTGGCTGTTTGCCCGTCGTGTAAGTAATTACCCTACAAGATGCGAAGGCGCCGTCTATTCCACGGTCTATCTAACCGGAAGTGCTTTACCCGCAGACGACCAGGATGTAGTGAAAGTACGGATGCCATGTCGGCAGAAGTCCGGACCGCTTACTACGGTGCCTGGAGTGCTGGGCGAAGCTGCAATGCTTTAGAGCCCGAGAGCATCCCGGCGGGAGTCCTCACCCATATCAATGTTGCGTTCGAGTATGTCTCAGCGGAGCACGAGATTACCGATATGGTAGGCCCGGTTGTTGGCCGGACATCTCGTCTTAAAAATATTTACTCTGGACTTCGTGTTAACATTGCTATCGGTAAGTCTTTGAAAAGTCTTAGCTTAAAAGCCGACCTCTATACTAGTATAAGATGAGCGAACTCGGCATAAATACTGTGGGAGTATCCTTATCATGCTAGTCAATTCCACGGGGTTGTCGCCATTTTCTGCTGCACTATCAACACGTATACTAATGCCAGCTGACTTTGCCTATAGGCGGGTGGACTTTCAACGACCCTCCTACGGCTACGCGTTTTTCAGACATGGCATCAACGGTCTCCAACCGCCAAACATTTATTAAGTCGCTTATCAAGTACATGAAGAAGTATGCATTAGACGGTGTTGATATTGGTATGGTGTCCCTAATGAATTGGTTTCCACTGAGAAGCTAATATTGTTCCCTCTCCTCAGACTGGGAATATCCCGTTGCCGATGACCGTGGTGGCATCGCACAGGATTTTGACAACTTTGTGTTGCTCTGCTCCAACATCCGAGACGCATTTGATTCATACGATGCCGGCTGGCAGTTAACTATTACTTTGCCGAATAGCTACTGGTATCTGCGGGGCTTTGATATTAAGAGACTTGAGGAGTATGTGGACTGGTTCAACGTCATGACTTATGACATTCATGGAATATGGGACCAGAAAAATATATGGACAGGCCCATACCTGAAGGGGCACACAAATCTCGTCGAGATCGAGACCGGACTTGACCTGTTATGGCGTAATGGCATCACGGCCGACAAGGTAGTCATGGGCTATGGCTTCTATGGGCGCGGCTTCACTATGACAGACTCGAATTGCCACGAGCCGCCAGACTGCACTTTTGACGGGCCGGGCTACGCGGGGGACTGTACAAATGAGCCCGGTATTTTGTCTTATAGTGGTATGTTCTATATTGTTCAAATCCTTGCCTCCCTATTTCCCTCTCTGCAGCTCTATGCCTCTCCTATGTTATTCTAGTCTCACAAATCTTAACAGAGGTCTCTGGATATAAGAATGAGCTAGGCTCAGTAACCTTCTACGACGAAGAAACCTCTGTGAAGTACATGGTCTATGGAGGGAATCAGTGGATCTCATGGGATGACGCCGAGTCCTTCAACGCCAAGAAGAAGTTTATGTTTAAGCGCTGCCTTAAGGGGCTGATGATTTGGGAACTTGGCTTGGACTCGGCTGGTTACGGCGCGCTTAGAGCTCTCTTCGGCGACGATGCGGTTGACAAGGGTCTCTCGGACACGACGCTCAACCCGGAGGAGCAGGCACAGCTGGCCTTCGACCTCTCAGCGTACACGGGCCAGAATTGCTACGTAACGCAGTCCTGCACAAAAGGCGGCAGCGACAATGCGCCCGACAAGATTTGCGGCTCTCCCGAATACTCTTCCGTTGCCGTCTCGCATAACCCTGTGCAGATGCTGACGTCCCGGTACGCCCTGCCATGTAAGGAGGGCGAGTATCACCACATCTGCTGCCCTACCAAAGCGAAACCCAAGAACTGCGAGTGGCTCGGGGCACCAGAGAGGAGTGCCTTTGGCTGCAATCGGGGATGTGGGCCGTCGCAGTTCGAGCTGACCACGGACACGTTCTACGATCAGTTTGGAGAGAAGAACTGCTTTTCCGGGTCACGAAGTGTAAGCCAGCCAATCATTTTGACTATTTCATTTTACTTTCCAATATTTATGTGTATGAAATATTCAACTGCCTGCTGACAATTCTTTCGCAACCGAATAGCTGTGCTGTGACTCAACCGATATTCTCAGAAAGTGCCATTGGACTGACTGTGGCTTCGAAACAAGCGCAAATGGGAATTGCGCTGACAATGAAGTCACAGTAGCTACTCGTATGGACTCAGAAACCGGCGGTAAGTTCTATACTCCCCTCGTCGCTTCTTTTGTCTCATCTCAATTAAAACTAGAGCCATCTTCCTAGAGTAGGATAACATGGTCTCTCTAGAATAATCTCATGCATTCAAATGCGCTACTAACGTTACGAGCGGCAGAGACTTGCAAGTCACAAACAGGATTAGGAAATGGAGGCTCAACAGGCCCCGAAACACATCAATGGTTCAGATCATATTGCTGTCCTAAAGACGATGCCTTAGAGGATTGCGAGTGGTCCAACGACCCATCTCGCTTTCCCGGTGCCTCAGTTATTGCTGCCCCTGTATGCGTGACTAAGGAATGCCCAAAAGATACATTGGCCATAACTGATGCTCTGTTGCCCGAGACCTTGTTCAACTTGAAGAAGGAGAATAATGATCCTTGTTTTTCATTTGTCAACTATCCAGGAACAACACCCGGGTTCCCCCTCTGCTGTGCGCCGCCATCTCGCTTCACTCATGACTGGCCCGTAAACCCGGCATATCTCTGGAGCGGCGCTTGGACAGGCGACGATGATGATATTTCTTGGGAGTGGGCGGACAACTTTGGAAGTAACAACGCTGACACACACCCGGATAACTTGGAGACAGATCCTGGTGATGATCCGTATGGATTCGTCATGCTCGACGGCCCCCCAGGCTCTATTGCTAAGCAGTTCAACAAGCAATTCACCATCCTCACCCGAGATGCACCCACCGTATTCAAACCCAAAACCTATGTCACCACTAACCAGACCATCCTCGACGCAACATTCGAGCACACAGAAGAGACAGTTCATGTTTATTGTAATTATGCGCACGACTCGAGGGAATGCAACGAGATCTTCCACAAAGGTGCCCGCGATACCATTATCAAGCTGCCCGAGCACGTCGGCGAAGGCCCATGGGCGCGTGTTGTGTCGATGGAGCCCGACTATGACCCGCCTAGCCTGCCGGCCTGGGCGATCCGCAAACGCGAGGACACGACAAATAACAATGGCATCTACAGGTTAACATTTGATTACAACTTCCACCTCATTGAGCGTGCCGACACCGAACCCGTATACATGAGAGTCGACTACACAAATCTGCAACAATACTGGTCAGAGGTTACGGACGAACCTATTACTAGCAAGGCCAAGCATAAGCGATCAGCCAAGTCCAACATGGATTTTCAGTCTTGGAAATCCCGCGTTGAGAGGGCCAAGAATGGCCCAATTACCGGCGGCGAAGATCACATGCATGACTTCCATGCCACTGGCGAAACTGACTTCGGCCCAGACGGCGAAGTGCCCCCTTCTCCGTATAGTTCCATTTCCAAAAACCATCGTCGCTGGGCCGGTACCTTTTTAGACTGGCTCAAGAAGATCACAACTATTACCAAACAAGAGGCGGGCAAGCTTCCTATGGGTATCAGCAAGCTCTTTAATATCTACAGCGGTCGTCTGCGTTGTACCAACGATGCTGGAGTTACCATTACTGCAGGTCTCGACATCACGGCTGACGTGAGGCTAGACATGGGCGCCAAATACGCATACTATTTCTCCGGTACCGTCCTTCCGCCCAAAATAATTGACACATACGTCTATGTTGGTGCTCAGCCTAATGTCTACGCCGGCGTCACTTTCCGGGGCAACGCTTATTTAGGTTATAAAAGTGAGGTGCGCAAACTAGTCGAAACCATCTCATATCCCGGTCTGTCCATCAAGGGAATAGCAACCGTAGGCCCGACGCTCGATGTCTGGGGTCAGATACAAGGTGACATCACCATCTCCGGTCAGCTCAAGGTCGGCGCTAGGTACACGTTCAACCAAATCGATCTATACCTTCCCAACAACGATGAAACGAAAGACAAGGCAAGCGATCAGCTTAAAGAGCTTGAAAAAGATCAAACGGGTCTCTCTCCAGTCTTCCAAGCTGACGTACGCGCAGATGTCGGTGTACACCTGCGCGTCACACCCGAGATCAATGTTGGCATCAAGGTAGGCGGCGGTATCGGCCCGCTAACCTCGCAACCGTTTCTCGACGCACACATCTCGGCCTTTACAAACACGTCATTGCACTTCCAAGCCCACGTCACGGCAGGAACGACAGGCGCGAAAAGCAACTGGGAGTATGGTTACAGTATCGAGCTGCTGTGGCGGGTTGGAATCGCCGCCGTCGTCCAGATCTATAACTACAAGGAGTGGCGTACCAATACATATTACCCTGTTGACTGGCAGACTATCCCAATATATGGGCCGATTGTGGTTAAGTCGGCTACCACGGCTGGGGCAAGGCGTGCTCTTGCGCTAGACGCAGCGGAGTCAGAGTCCTGGATATTGGCAGAAAAGGCATTGCCGAATCCTGTATTTGGATGGGCGTCAATGCGCCCGTACGATGCCCCCCCAGACACAAACAGTATTTACAACACATCGACTACAGACCTTGGCCTTCCCCTTTTTAAACGTCAGCAGTCCACCATGGAAAGGGAGTTCAAACTTGGCGACTTTAAGTGCACAACAGGAGGCTCCTCGGCCTGCGACACAGACAGCCTTGACCAACGAAGCCTTAGTAACATGATGCCCGTAACTGGTCGTCGAAACGGCCGATCTCGAGTAGTGAAGATATCGAAAAGAGCTGGGTCCGACTGCAGGCTAAAAATCCCACGCATCTACTGTAAGTCAAGCCAAGTCAGTCCCTAAGTCCTTCTACGCTCCTATTTCATGTAACTGACCGCATATAAATTGTATAGTCAACTGTGGAACCTTCTTCGGCGACGTAGCTCTCACGGGCGCAAACGGCCAAGTCACTCTCCCCGGTATATGCAGCAGTGCACGCGCGTATCTTTTCAACAACGGCATCATCACAAACCAGATAAAGCTAACATTCGATCCCAATAATCGCGGCACCCGCAACTCGCAGTCTTGCGGAGGTGCGAGAAACATTTGCTCAGCTGGCGGTGAAAATAATCTCAGGAAGATGCAGCTCGGTGCCCCATATGACAGCATCCGGACCCTTGTCAACTGCGATGAGTTTCCTTTCGCATCGACTGAGGAGGGTGGTTATGGGTGGGCTGGTAACGATCGAGGTCTTGCTCCGACTAACCCTGTTGGCACTACAAGGACGTGTGTGCCTGAGTGGCAGAATAGTCTTCAAGGCAATTGTGTTTGTAAGTCTCCCCCGTGTTTCATTTTATCAGAGTCAGTCTTTAGGCTTGTTACTTTTTATAAATACTCATACTTACCGTACCTAGCCCTCTTGGGCAATATTGAATCGAACGTCGAGTACTTCAATAACGCTGCCATGGCCAATGACGACCCCAACGCGGCCAATTGGCAAAGCTGGGATTCCAATAATGCCGGGTGGAACAGGAAAGAAGCATTCGCAACAGCGGGAAAAGGTCGACAGCGTCTATCTAGATATCTCACTGACCAGCCTGTCCCACTGAGTGGACAAGACGCAAATGTAAGTGTGCCTTTACCTACCTGTCTCCTCCCGAGTCAACCGCCCTCACTCTCGATACCTAACTAAGTGTCACACACATCTACTATCAATCAAATACAATCTGACCCCTATTTCCTTTTCTCGTAAACAGGAAAAAGCCGATAGATCACTCAGTTGGTACCACAAGCGCAACTTCACGATGTACCTCGTCAACAACGATGGCCACATCGCAGCTGCGTTCCCCGGACACACGTCAGCGACGGGAACTCTAGTCAGCAACACGGGCGCTCAGAACACCAACCTCAACGACGCGACATGGATCATATGTGCTATCAGTCTGCGCGGCCAGCAGCGCTACCGGTGGGGGCCCAACAAAGACGGAAGCGTTAAACATAACGGGTACTGCTGGGACGGCGTCACGACGAGGCCCGTCTGGGGCGGGGTCGGCAATTTCGTAGTCATTTGGTATTTCTCGTAAGTTTTGACCACTTGAAGTCCTGCAAACACAAATTCTCTCGTGGAAATATTACCTAGCTACCAATGGATAGCATAAACACATGGAAGCTAATTATTGGGGTCGGCCCCCTTTTTATAGTTGCGATATTGATTTTGACGGCGCGCCACACCAGAAGCGAGGAGAGACGCCCGAGCCTATTGGGTTTTATGGAGGGGAGCCGATTTATGGTAAGTTTGCCTTACATTACTGTCTAAGTTGCTCTCCCTATTTGAGCTCCAGGCAAGTGCAGCTACTAGCTTCCAAAAGCTAGTAATAATCGAACAAGCATTTAGCTAACCTATATGCTTGTAAATTTAGGCATTAAGAGGGTTGAGGATGGGGACTGGAAGCGCGTCTTAATTAATCCAGAAGACGCGCCTCTACCTGACCTGCGTGAATCATTTCCGCTGAGTACCTAACAATTCACATAAATAACAAGCGGATAATATGTATTGGTGATACTGTTCATGTATGTATTATTAATAATAGGGAGATTATTTCCATAAAATTGCCATCTTTAACATAACTGAAAGGTGTCAACACTAACGGATCGTTGAAGGTGATACACGTGTATTAGTTAAACAGACAAAGAGTATCTTGACACCCTACAGGTGCTTACATATGTGTAGACTTACCAATGGCTAAATAATGCGGATATTAAGCAACCGAATTAATTTAAGATTGTATTTGCGTGAGGAAGTGTATGTTTCGTTAAATTGAAAGTTTCTGCTAGGCCATAGAGTCGTAGCAAGGGCACTTCTAGGCCCCTTCTAAGCCCCTAGGGGGTGCTTGTACCAATTAGTACTATTAAAGGAGAGCATTATTTGGACTGGCAATGAGATTGAGCACTGGTGCTATACTACTAACTAGCTGTTACCTAACTTTGTGGATCTACAGGACCTATCTTCACTCTAGATCACATCCCATAACAGTTTCTCTCTATTTGTCAATACAAACGTTGCTTAACTCATGTTGATTTCTTTAGCAGCCAGATAGTAAAACTGAACGTGTGCATAACACACATCGCACTTTAGAAACTAACAAATACTCACAATAGCACTTCCCAAGACATTCTAGTTTTTCGAAAATAGTCTTGAAATTAAAGTAATAGGTCAAATTTGGTGTAGAAAACCTACCTAGCTAGCGAAGTCGAGCAGTCTTCGGGGAGAGAAATATCTAGAACAAATAGAGGAATTCAACATGAACATGAAGGTCTAAGCCTAATCAATACATCCCGCTTAGTTTCAAGTGCAGGTTTACATGCACTATCACAATAGAAAATTAACCAATAGTTGAGTCTTTTTCACTTATTTAAATACCTATACATAGTACTTACCTAGCACGTACCTAGCACGTACCTAGCACTTACCTACAACCTACCTAGAAGGTTGTTGCCTACCTACCTAGTGAAGCAAGAGATAACTTCTAGGTCCCACATTTCCAAAATATTGTTGAAAGATAGGTTAACATGATTCGCTAGATATCTCGACAGGCGCTAAGGAGGTCTAGGAAGTTAGACGCGAATTAGCAGTTAGTTGGTACCTAAATGAGTACCTAGGTAGGTAGTATCTATCTACACAGATGCAGTTGTAATCATATGCTGTTGATTGTTATAAGACAATAGGTTAGCATGTACCGAACAGGTAGGTACCTACGGAAAGAATACAGACCTATGTACCCAGGTACGTATATATAAGATACAGTAGGTATTATGTTTGCCTAAAGCAAGTAGATAAAGTTGAGCCTTCTATGAGAGTAACTCTGTACCTAGGTACATACTAATATCCCTTTACCGGTAAACAAGCGGGCGCTACAGTACCAATATTGGAAGTGACGACCCTAGCGTGCCTTCTCTCACACAGTTGCCGTTTCTATATATATCACACCACCGTCGACAGCTTGGCCTTTTCGCCGTCTTCCTCTCTATTTCTAATCATCCTTTTGCTTCACTTCAATCACTACAATCCCTATTTTAAGTTCACATTTAAAGCTGGCAGGTCCCTCAAGATGTCTATAGGGAAGCGTCGCTCTCGACTAGGTAAGCTTATCCTTTCTCCTTCTCGACATTTCCAACATCGACCTACCCACGGTGTTTTCCGCACTCTCGACCAACCTACACTCACTTCAGTCTATGGCATATTCCTAGATTCTCTTTTAGAGACTTCAATTATACACCTTTGCATTATTCTATTCCTCTGTACTCATCCTAATATTTAGAATTGGCGCTATATACACCTCTGATATGGGAGGACAGCTCCGCCGACTGCCACTTGGCTGCTTGCCAATGGCCAAAGACTTCACTATCGACTATATAAAATATTATATAATTAAAAAAGCTTCAAAGCTCCTGTCAAAGCAATGGCAGCGTGACTTGTCGCCTGCGTGGCTGACAGGCAGGCACCATTGTGAAGAGGGTTAGTGCCTCTGCTCAACTGTTGTAAGAAACCTGTTTTATTCTCTATTTTTACAACCACCTCTATTTATCAATTTATATATCCCATCCCTGCCTACCCGTTGTTCTCTACTGATCGCGGCCTCTTGTCTACGATTCAGTGCTTGTTTCTGTTGGCACTTTTTGGCTTTGGTCAGCAGAATATGTGCTGCGGCCGTTCTCTTACTCATAGTTAAGGAACTTCCGTGGACTGCTCGGTTCATGGTAAGCCTTAAAGGAACGCATTGGCATACATGTACACCACTCATTTAAACACCTGCGTTTCCCCGGAGATGGACCACGCATTGGTATTTACATATCCTGCGCATCCGCATAAGTTTCTCACAGAACTTACCCCACTACACACAACCAATTATTTATTTTTCAAGTCACTTACCTTTTCTTCTCTTTCCAGGCTTCTAGCAACTTTCTACAAAGTTGGAGAAACTTGTACCTAAACCACCATCTCTAGACACCACAGCATGGCAGGGCTTAGCCATATGCCACTCGAGCTCCTAGAGGACATCGTCCATTGGGCGTTGTCCTCTGGGATCTCGAGTATGGCGAGACAGATTGTCTCTGTCAACTCCGTTTGGCAGAGCATTGTGGAGAGGACAACTTTCCAGGAGCTTCGGCTCGGTATAGAGGATATCCCCGCCGCGATGGCAATTCTCTGGAAGCGCCCAGAGCGTTTCAACCTAGTCAGACGTATCATCTTCACGATTGTTCTACCGCAATACTCTGCGGCAGATGTGAGTAGCTCGCATCTGATAAACTCATGACGTACCTTGCTAATTTTGATGATAGTGTACAGTTGTCGAGTCAGACTCGGACAGGTTCCGTAACGATCTTGTCTTCTCACAGTCCATGAAGGCCTTGCTCGCCCAGCTGGGCGAGTGGCCCACAACTAGCAAAACACTTGAACTCCAACTATATGCATTCTCACCATCCGATGGAAGATATCTCCGGGGAAGCGAATGGGTCAGATCCATGTTTGGGCCAGTTCCGGGAGACCTTCTTCATGTGAGTAATCTCCGTTATGTTAGCACAAATATCTGCTAAAATCTCTTGCCAGAATCGATCATATGGTTCGACCCTGCAGCTGTTCGGCAGGATCGACAAACCAGTCCCCGTCGTCACTAAGCTCACTTTCCGTGACGACTGCGAGCGCTATATAGCGGCCTCTGCAATTCACCGACTGTTCCACGCCTTAACGGGATTAAGAGACGTAGATATTAGACTTTGGGACTTTTACAAGCATAGCCCGGATTTCATGCGACGCTCAACCCGCCGACGTAAGTATTACAACTCTTCCACTATAGATCTACCAGAAATTTTTCGCTTTCATTTCAACACCGTTTTAAGTTTATGGTTATTAACATGTTTGTAGGAATGGCGAAGGCTTTTGAGGAGATACCAAGTGGTGTGGGGACTATGAGATTCCATGTTAAATACTACCCTCCCGCAGATCAAACCTTTGACGGCCAAAATCTTTGTGAAGGCAACGACGATTCTGATCCGTTGACCGTTGCCTACCGAAATGCGACTCAGCAGATGACGATCGTGGACGTACACGGCATGCTGGGGACTCCGGAGTTATTCTGGCCTAAACAAGTCAACGCAGTCACCCCCGCGCCTTTCTGGTCGAACTTAAGGTGTATGGAGTTATATTATCACATCCTTGACCCTGCTGGCGAATGGTTCTTTGAGCCGGATGCTTACGGAACTCGTCGTTACCAAGCCGACCTACCACTCCACTACCTACCCGCTCGCTATACCCCAAGAGAAGACGCTCGCCCCATGCAGAATCGATACACGGCGGACCAGAATAAGATGGATGATTTTTACTTCGCTCTGGCAAAAGCCGTCACTAATATGCCGAAGCTAGAACATTTGCACGCACAGGCACTCACCTACTGGGATGGTCAACTGGCCCCTTTCCACTTCTTCAGATTCGATGTTGATGGAAGATTCGCTCGTGCTACTTGGGGTGGAGCTCCTCCTTTCTTACCTAGCATGGAGGTTGTAAAGGCTTGGCGTAAGATGGCATACGAGCGCTGTCTATTCTTGATTTTGGCGTCAGAACCGATACAGTGATTATATCACTAGGAACCAGTCGACACACTTTGCGGCATCTTGCTTTTCATATTGCGCTCTCTCCCCTTGCTATACAGGATTGGTTTGTTGGTACAATCACGCTTGCATTTGGTGGTTTTCATGTTGGACTCGACACCTTTAAGGATCGGTGGATTTCTAGTCCGAACTTTGGCTTTGCAGGAGTCTCGAAGTTTCACATAAATCATGTGGCTCAGGGCCACCATGTAGTAGCATCTGCGGTTATGATCGTGGCATCGACTGAATTCTCGGTGCGACCTCCAATGGTTATACATAGAAAATCGCGTTCAAGGCATCATGTTACGTTTAGGGTCGATGTACCTAGTAAGTGACTACGTGAACAATTGATTCATTCAGCTATACTAGCCTTTATTTCTCCGTGATTAAAAATATAGTCTTGTTCTTTTGGATAGCTACTATCGCAGGCATTCCTAGGCAACTTCAAGTCATTCGTATATAGAGATGATACGGAGCTACTAACTCGCACAATCTTCTAAGCTTGACATGGTAGGTACTTGTACTATGGACCTAGGGTGTACTCAACCGATCCAAGACGCGCGTTTTTCTACCTCTAGTACATATTGGTACCTCACAAAACTCAACCTTCTTTTAGAAATACATAAACAAACAGAATCATTCCTCGGTACATAGGTACTCTTAGAGAAGTGAGCCGGAGAAGGTCTTCCTTAGGTGATAGTAGTGAGTGAATCAATCAGAGTAGGCATGGAGAAAGTCTAATAAATGAGCAACATGTTGGGGTGTATTGTCTCTATGTGTCATGAAATAGCGCTAGCGTACAGGGTATTGATTGAGTTATGTGTAAAGCCAGTAGCTCGAGCTCCAGGCTCTCCTACTCAGCTAGTCAGGCAGTAAACATTATTACCTCCTGAGGCCATATTTTAGCCGTTGTGTCTAAGTTTATAGAAAGACAATGCTCAGGCAAGAGTGCGCATCAGTTGGGAAGATTCCGGTATCAATGCCTCAAGCCGCTTATCCTTATCTAAGCTGTATGCAAAGCTTTCATATAGCAGCAAACTATCAGCATCTGGTTTCTGGGGGTCAGCTTCGCCCCATGCCCTCATCCCCAACCCCTGTGAACCATGTTGACCTCATCATTGGGCCATGTGAGCCACCGTTCCCAGAACGTCCCGAGGTGGTTTGATATGGAGCAGACGATGAGACGGCCGCCGTCGCCAAAAACCCAGAAATCTCGCGACAAGTGCATCAGGACTGCGTAATGCGCGAGTATCACCAATGCTTCCGGCCGCCGCTGCCTTAGCAAATCCAGGAAGGCGGCTGGAATGATGATCGGCCAAGCCGATGCGCTTTGTGGGCAGCTCTTGGGGTCTCTGCGGTAGACCGCAAATGCCCACCGGAGAGACTCGATGGCCTCGTAGCACGACTCGGCGGAACTGGCGCGCAAGTCAGAGCTCTTCACCAGATCGGTTAAGGTGTCCAATTCGCGCCCGTCACTGTCGTCGTCGCCTTCAATAGGTTCAAGGATGCCGGCGCCGATAAGAGGTAGTATATCGGACTGGACGACGAGCCATACTTCTTTCGTTAAGACGGCGCGCACGCCTCGGTGTATCGACAGGTAGGAGATGAATTTATCAAGGACCACCGAGGACTCGTCCGGGTATTGGATGGTGTCAAACAACAGATGCAGGCCGAGCATGGAAGAGTGTAAAAATGTGGCCATCGCTTCGTTGTCTGCATCTTGGCGCCTATACCCGCCGTTTAGCAGCGTCAACGAGCGAGTCTGTAGCCTCGATGCTTGTTGTCGGAAATCGTCTCTCCTACTTATGGATAAAGTGCTGAGGTGCGCGGCCGACAACGCAAGTAGCTGGTCGAGGAGATATGGCGACTTCAGGGCGTGTTCAAACAAGAAGTTCCAGAGCCGCCTCGCCTGGCACTCGCTCATCTCAATACTCAATGCCAAGTGCGACTGGGCGTGGTGTATAAGCTCGAGGTCCCGCAGGGTAAATACGGGATCCCCAACATCCCTCGGCACCGACGGCTCGGCATGGCTTATGCTGGGAGTCGATGAGTGCGCCGAGGGTGAAATAGCCAAAAGCTCCCCCGAGCAGGACGAGGGGGCCGGGGAGGGAAAGGAGGCCGGCGGGCTGGGGAGAAGCCCTAGGAATGAGCAGCGGAGGTTCGCGGACGAGCAATTGAAACATGTAGGATGCACTTCATCGCATTTCCTATGCCGCCTCTTGCACTCTACGCCGGTGATCCCACGTTAATACTGGTACTAGGTAATGCTGGATATGATACACCAAGCTCATGGCGCGAAGTCATCGAGTTTTCTCATACCTTTACATCCGTGCCGTGATTTTTTATGGGCCCGTCGTATTCCGGCCGATGCCATTGGCATGCTGACGGTTTCTCGCGGACAGCTGGGAACGAGGCAGTAAGGATCGGGGACTGGGGAGTAGGCGAGTGAGCGGAAGGCAAGATATTAGCGTGCAGCGTGTAATAGCGAGTATTCTAGATGCTAGAGAATGATGGCTGGTAGTCACTCTTCCCACGAATACGGACATCTGGGCTTAAATGGGGGGCATCAGTATCCGGCTGCCTGGAAAAGGTACAGGATACCTGCTGTACGCATCTACTTATACGCTGCACCCCTGAGAACACCGTATTCCGTGTAATATGATTGGCTGGATTGTGGGACTCAGGTAGCTTTAGTGGGCTTGGCAATGGTAAGTGACCCCCTCTCAGGGCGAATTTGCCTCCAATGCGCCGCGATACTATTCATGCATGCAGGTCCGAGCTAGTCCAGGGCGAGTCATTGAGACAAGGTAAATGACAACTTCACACTTGAGGTCATGTCAAAACCACCATTAAGCAGGGGATCATCCCAGTATCCACGCGTCAATACGATTCTCAATGGAGAGGCAGAAAGCACGTAGGCAGTGCGTGGAGACGCTAGATAGATCGTTGGATGCGGTACAGAATAGGTAGTGGGCATGCATGGCGCCGCCTAAACACCGGCTCCAGTCAATATCACAATATTACAGCTAAGCCTTCTCTCCTCCGTTTCAAAGAACAAGAGTTCTATCACTCGTTACGCGGAATGGCAGCGCGAGGCTTAAAATATGCACAAAAATAGGGGACGTAGGGCTAGCGCGCGGGAATGAGAAACTTATTGATGCTTTTCAGGGGGCAGGCCTATTTATTATAGCAACGAATAAATGAGTAAATAATTAAAATACCTTAACAGGCAGACACGATGAGATATGTATAAGAGAATATATCTTTAAGCTTCCAATACATAAACTGATATCTGCCGTTGATAAAATTGACCAGTTATCATCGTCTCTCGACATATCGTACAAACCCCGAACTTACATCTACGTGCCTAGACTCGATTCTCGAAATACAGTATTATACAAAAAAAATCTTTTCAAGAACGTTAACACATTCACCTTCGATATACGACAACTAGATCCCCGATCACCACTCCTCGACCAAGCAACAATCACCAATGTCGACAAACTGCACCTTAGACACGTGCGACATATCCGAGTCGTTGTACGGTTATCGGCCGAACGTTGGCGTCAACGTCTTCTTCGCCTTCGTCTATATCACTATCGACGCCTACTGCATATATCTCCTCACAAAGAGGCGGGGATGGGTTGGCTATACCGTTTCTGTTTTCCTCGGGGCCTTGTTGGAACTGATCGGTTATGCATCGCGGGTCTTGGGCTATTCCAACCCCTTTCTTCGAATGGCATGGATTATCCAGTACAGTAGCTTGACCATAGCTCCTGTCTTTACGACAGCCGCGTGAGTTATGATTATTATTTTCTCTCTTCCAACCTGCTTCTTGGCCGGGTGGTTGCTAACGCAATAGTGTGCAGCACGTATGTCTGCATTGGACATGTAGCCGAATACCTCGGAAGAGGGGCTTTCGACATCAACCCCAAACTATACTTACGCCTCTTCATCACCTCCGATGTCTTTGCTTTGGGTATCCAGTCCGGCGGCGGAGGACTCTCGTTCGGCGAAACCCCTTCCGCATCCGGTGGGATAACCCTAGGCCAAGGCATTGTCATCGGGGGTCTGATCCTCCAGGTGATATCGCTTTCCACCTTTCTCGTCCTCTTCATGGGCGTGGTCTGGCCGAGCAACATCATCCGTCCCAAGACATTCGGCCCAGCGAATCAAAAAGAAAAAAAGCTCAGGACTTTTGTGCTTATCCTGTTTACCGCTATCATTCTCATTATCGGCCGGTCTATCTTCCGAGTAATCGAGTTCTCCGAAGGGTTCTCGGGGTCGATAGTCCACAACCAGAAGCTGTTCATAGTTTTTGATGGCTTTCCGATTGCGATTGCCTCAACCCTTATGGTTGTCTTTCATCCTATGGATAGGGTTCCTACGACACCACGGTTCCCTATTGTTACTAGCGAGGAACTGATTATCATGCCTTATGAGGCTCTGAGAGGTGGAGGGCCAACTCGCGTGTAAGAAGATATATATTCTTTCTTCTTAATTGTAGTGGACTGTTGTTACTAAACAAAGATGGAATTAATAATAGAGCTTGAACTTAAGATTATAGCAATGTGAAACAAGAATTATCGGCTTCAACGGTTTTTCATTTCTTTTTCCTTCTGTTATGCTAAACGATCCGAGCAGACTTGTGTTTCGTCTTTTTCTTTCAGTATATTTATCAAGCTACGAATTACAACACAACTACATTCGAAAATCAATAAGTACGTTTGAGCAATAACAACATAATAATATGCATTAGAGCTCACAATAATATATTGCCTCATATTCTTAACATAAATATAGACAGCCTAGTTCAACGATGGAATGGTTTTTGTGTAAATATTGAAGTAGGTAGTGTAGAGTAGTTACCCCTTCTAGGAGGCATAACCTCCTAAAAGCTAGAATAACATGAAGAGGCAAGTAGTACTCAAGAATGTGTGTGTATTGTGTGTGTCTTTTCTAACACATTTCCAAAATTTACACCCCTTCTTAGGCTTGTGTGGCTTAATAGCCTACCCTATTTCAGTATTTGCTAGTTTCGACGGCGCTAAGTTGGCACTACAATCAAAAGCCATCTAAAGACTAAAGCGCCATTACTGCCGTCCACGGGGCTAGCCATTTCGGTAACCACCCAGTTACACGTTCGTAACCAAGAACTAGAAAAAATAGTAAGGTGACGTACCAGTTCCAGTTGACTGAGGTAATCTGAGGACTCAGCTTACTATTTACCGTAACCGGCGTTTTATGGGGCCGAAAACCCTCGGCTGGTGCGTCTAGGGCATTGGGTTAGCTAGGAGTTTGTTTATCCGGACAAAAACGTCGAGCTCGGCTTTTTGATTTCTGTTAGTTATTGTAGGGGCTATGGCGTAACGAAATATAATTATGTCTTAATATTGTAAAGTAGCTTTAGTAAGCTACAGAAAATCAGAGGACAGTAGAGTACAAGGGAAGAAGGCATGACTTCCTACTTAAGTAGAACAATAAAAAGTTCCGCTGGATCTCCGCCCCGTGCCAAGTCGCCGCCTCTGTAATCATGCGGGCATGGGCGGTCGGTCGGAGAATCGATAACAATTCGGCCCCGCAAACGTCCTCTTAATTTCGCAAATTAACTTATAGCTCCCATCGCGAACCTAGGATACCCGAGCTGACAGTAACGACTGAGAAATGGGAAGACGGCGCAGGTCGGGTGCAACGTGCTACAACAGGTTCGCAAGGGTCACGCGAGTTTGACGCTATACCCGTCACATCGATTGAAAATGCAAAGACCCTGAATCGGAAGTTTTCATACTGGAGTCGAAGGCCTTTGTGTAGCCGTGCCTCAAGTACGTGCGACTGCGCCATGTAGTAGAGTCTAGGTCACTCTCCCGGAGATCAATTGCTTCGGCTTCGGATAGGCGTAGTAGCAATCACCGTCATCAACTCCGCCACTGCCGTTGTGTGGGCGGATGGAATTATTACGATTATCCTATTCTACTTGCTAGTTTTACCTAAGCCGCATATCACGGAACCAGCTGTTGTACGCACAGACGTTGGGATTAAAATCGCTTGATTTTTGTATCATTAAAAAAACAGCAATCGAACCTCGGGCCATATTAGGAAGTCGACAAATGCCGAGGGTAGCATCCATCCATGAGAGTCAATGCGGAGCATGGATCGGTATCACCGGCTAAACCGTAAGTGACTCCCCGCATTATTGGCGTCTCGTCTATCCAGGGTATATCCAACATTTATGAGTAAAGGCCGAAACGATGACTTTGTGCGAGGGGGCAGCCAAACTCAAGCGGGCTTACATTTAACTACGAGAGTCCCACGGCTAGAGATAACCGTATACTTCAAAGATGGATCAACTACCCAACTTCGGCCGTATGATCAACGAGGTCCTCCTCCCCACCTTCGGCGCCTACGAAGCCCTGTTAAAAGCGAAGGAGGCGGACATCCGGTCTGTCCGCCGCGAGACGCACAGCTATGGGCCCAACCCGCGCCACGTCCTCGACATCTACTTCCCCGACGCGCAGCAGCAGCCCGCGACGGCGAAGACGGTCCTCGTGTTCCTGCACGGCGGCGGCTTCTTCTCCGGCGCGCGCGTCAACGAGGCCTACGCTGGTGGCCTGGTCTTCGGCAACATCGGGCGGTACTTCACGTCCAAGTTCGGCGTCACGGTCATCGTGCCGGACTACCGGCTGATCTCCCACGGCGCGAAGTACCCCTCTGGCGGCGAGGACGTCCAGTTCGTGCTCGACTGGGTGAGGCGGTCGCTGGCGCAGCGAGAGGGGTACGAGAGCATCAACCTGGTCTTGCTGGGCAACTCGGCGGGCGGCGTGCATGTGATGACGTTCCTCCTCGACCCCGCGTTCGAGGCCGCCAGGGCGGAGGTCGTCGCGCCAGGGGCGGGCGTGCGGCTGCGCGGCGCCATTGGTCTCGGCGCGCCGTTCCACTGGGGCGACTTGCAGGATGAGTTTTTACAAGCGTATCTCGGGAAAGACACGATGTTTGAGAATTCCGCAGTTGGAAAGCTACAGTCTGTACTCAAGCAAGGCGCTGCCTCGACATTACCGAGGGTGAAGATACTGATAATGGTGAGCGAGCTGGATCCGGAGTTCCTATTAGACACGGCCAAGGAGTTCAAGGAATTATGGAAGGATGGAGATATTGAGATCCAAATCCTCGAGGGCCATAATCATATCAGTCCTCAACTCGGTCTTGGAACTGGAATTGAGCGTGAAGAGGCTTGGGGCGTGCAGGTCGCTGAGTTTCTAAGCTCTTGCACTGCTGATTGATAGATAGGTAGCGCTAGAGAATCTCATAGCCAGCATCTACAGAAACCTAGTAGTAACGTTAGCCCTTGGCTGTTCAAACTAAGAAATAGAACAAGTAATATCATCTATGCCGCCGAGGAGAAGTAGAATCTTAAGAAGCTCGAGCCGTAGATCACTCAAGACAATAATAATACCATGCCAGACGCCAAGACCAAATCTCAAAACCCCCGTCAAAAGTGACCGAGCGACTATCTAGACACTACCTACTAATACCTGGAATGACGTTGATCGTGTACACTAATGGTCCCGGTCCTGATAAGAGTTGCCCCTCCCCACATACAATGCCACATTCCATCTTCGGGGTATTGCTAGATCACCATGGTCACAAACTCAATTATGAAGAGACGGCAGTAACCGGATTAGCTCCTTGACGACTTACATGTAGCTCAATGTGCCGATGAGATGGCGCTCATTTTCAACATGAAGTTCTCATATCTAATCTCGCTACTGTCGTTCATCAGCCAAGCCCAGTCCGTCCTCGAAGTGATCCAAGCAGCCACCCCTCCCCGCTCAGACCTTGGCGCCCCGACATGCAAACAACAGGTCTTCACACATGATTTCGGGAATAGTTACGGCTCGCCATATGTTGGATTATACACTCCACCGTCGCACTGCGCCTACACCACGACGATATTCAACCTGAGCGTAGTATCCAAGGGGCGGCAGTACGATCGGCTTGCAACCCTTTGGCTAGGCGATGTCGAGGTGTGGCGGACGTCGACGGCAATGCCGACACAGTCGGGTATCCACTGGTCGTTCCAAAAGGATATGACAATCTGGGACACCTTGCTGCGAAGCCAGGATCCCCAGAAGATCATCTTCGAACTGAATAATATTATTGATGGGGACCGCTACACTGGTCTCTTCAACGTCACGCTCGAAGCGCTGTACTTCAACGACGTGTATGAAGGCAAAGGGGGATTGCATCCTGCGGAACATATCTATGCGATCTCGACTCAATCGTCTTCTAGCAATACTACCTCGCTATTCTCTCTCCCCGGGGATAGCGGTGCTGTGAGTCTGACGTTGCCACGGAATGCTAGGACGGCTGTGGTGTCTATCATGGCGTCTGGGAATGGGGCGGAAGAGTTCTGGTTTACGAATGTGCCCACCGAATACATCAACACATTCCCAGGGAATGAGGGGTGGCTATACGGCTATAGTCCGTTCCGAGAGGTGCAATTACTTATCGATGGTCAACTGGCAGGCGTGTCGTGGCCATTTCCCATACTCTTCACCGGCGGTGTCGACCCCGGGGCTTGGCGACCGATCGTGGGCATTGACGCGTACGAGCTGCCTTCGTTCGAGATTGACGTAACACCATGGCTCGGGCTATTGACGGACGGGAAGCCTCATAACTTTGCGCTCCGTGTCGTCGGCTACGACACTTCGGCCGAAGATGGCATCGGCCCCGTTGGTGACAATTGGTGGGTGTCTGGGTCTGTTTTTGTTTGGGTCGACAAGGCGGGCAAGCAGACGACAACGGAGGGCTTCAAAAGAGAAATATCATCACCCCTGTTCGACTTCCAACCAACCCTCGGAACGTATACCACCGAAAATGGCACTGTAACTAACACATCTTTCTATTACGCTTTGACTGCTACTCGAAGTCTGAAAGTATCCTCAACGATCACGAGCGGAGGACAGAATCGCCTAGTATATTGGAGTCAAAATGTCTCATATTCTAATATTCAGAACATGACGGACTTCGCGTTCAACCAATCTCTCGCAATGATCTCGTCAGGTAGTCAATCTAGCTCGGCCTCGGATATCGTATCGAGCTACACATATCCAATGAACCTGTTCAGTGCATACAAGGTCCAGTCCGAGGGCGCAACTAGCAATCCAGGCTCCGTGCTTTGCCTTGTCGACAGAAGCAAGCTCACCGACGGGATTTCACTACTGCCGTTTCTCACAGGAACGTTAACTGGACCGGAAACTCTGAAGACGAGACAGAACGCCACTTCCAATTATCATTGGAACTCAACTATAGTTGAAGGCACCGCGGGATTAGACACCATGGATGCTGAAGTGTGGTTCTCTTCTTCTAGCTCCCCTGGGTCGAAATGGGGTGTCCAGAGTTACCACCGATATGCGAAAGCGAAGGACGACACTCTAGTAGAAAACGAGGACGGATGGGGCGTGATTACCGTGCCAAGTACAGAGCCATTGCCTGTCGTTGAAGGAGAACCAGAGGTGTAGACTGTGCAAACATAGGTGTTCATTCTATCCTCATTCGTTGCGTTTATTATAGGGTACCTAGTTAGAATATCTTAGTCGCCATTCACCTCTCGCACGAGTTCCCAGCATTTCCGCATTCCTGTGCCCATAGACTCTTCTTCAACAGAGCTGCTCCATCGATCATCAGCATTTGGTAAAGTGCCAAACTCATCATTCGCACATATAACCTCAAACAGGAAAACATGCATGGTTAACTTGAGATGGGAGAAAAGCCAGGGCACACTTCCAAGCTTGCTAGCGTCACTCAAGTTTGGGTGTAATGAGGATTTCGGTTTGAGGGTGGGATCTAGAACCTTGGAGGCATAAAGTTCTGCGGCTCGCTTGTAAGCTATCGGAGTGCGTTCATGGTCGTCGGGAACAATCCAGCTAGGGAACTCCCATAAGCCGGCTAGAAGGCCCTTCTGCGGTCGCCGGTGAATGAGGTATCGCCCATCACTGTGCCGTATAGCGCACACCAATGTTTCTTGTTCTTTAACGGCCTTTTTGACGACTTTGACAGGAAACTTCCTCGCGTGATCTACGATAGCAGCTAACCCCGCAGGAGTAATCTCCGTAGGTGTAGAGACAGTCGCTTCTTTGGGTTCGCTGGATTGTGTGAAAAATGCTGACAGAGTGGCTTGTCTCTGGGTACGTGGTCTGGCCTTGCTTTTCGACGCAACTTTCTTTGAAATTGGAACGGCCTCGGCATCTTTATCGTCGACGCTTTGTGCAACTTCTTCGAATGGCTGACAGAAGTTGCATAAATCCTCAATATCAGGAGGTGAGCCAGCGCTGGAATCGCTATGAATGCTTTTTGGAGCCAGTCCTCTCGCGGATGCAAGCTCAAGCCCTTCGCCATATGCTCGACAACTAGCAGTGATGGGGCAGGACTCGCAGTCTGGCTTAGGAGTACAAACTGTGCTACCCAGTTCCATCAGGGCTTGGCCCCATCGGCCTGGCCTATTGCTGATATGATATTTTCCAGCACTAGATGTCTCCTCTTCGCTGAAGTCTTCTGCCACAGCTTTGACCAAGCCATCGGCCGCCGCCCATAGAAGATCAATCACAGATTTTTCTGTCTTGACATTACCTAGGAGGCCCAATTGCCTACTCAGGACGCGAAGTACATTGCCGTCTACCATGGGGGCTGCTTTCCCGAATACGATTGCCGAGACAGCCCCAGCAGTGTACCGTCCGACCCCAGGAACCTTCGCAACGAGTTCATCTACAGCTGAAGGCAGAAGACCTTTCATCTCTGGATCTTCGCATACCAACTGTGAGGCATTATGTATTCTCGTGGCGCGGCTATAGTAGCCCAGCCCGCGCCACGCAGCCAGCACGTCGTCGGGCTCAGCGGCAGCCAGTTCGTGGATCGTAGGCCATTTCTCCATCCACCTATTCCAATAGTCAATAACAACCGCCACGCGGGTTTGTTGCAGCATAATTTCGCTAATCCAAACTTCATAAGCGCGACGCTCAAGCTTTTGGCGGAATAGTATTAAATCATCGGTATTTTCCCGAGGGTCGATCCAAGGCTTTCGCCATGGCATAGACCGTTGCGAACTAACAGCGTCAAACCATTCGAGTAGCTCGTCTCGCCCCTTTCTGCTATCGAGTAATAGAGGACGATGGTAATCGATATTATGAATACGCCGAGGCAGCTGGCATGGTGGCATATTATTAGATGCTGATTTGTCGACGCTAAATAGTCCCTGGAAGACTTGTAGGTTCCCATTTTTGGGTCCATTTTTATTTCGTGGGACTATTTTGCGCTTCTTTTTCGACAACTCTCGATCTGATGCTTGATAGTCTTCATCATCACTCTCATTATTTGACGCGTCATTTCGCGTCTCTGCGACTAGCGCGGTTCTTTTTCTGGAGGTTGACCTATGTGAGGACGTCAAGGCTTTGCTCTTATCGGGTTCTAAGAGTCTGTTTGATGATTCATCCAGGAATCCAGGGCTCCGTTGCTGGACTTGTCGTAAAGAGCGTCTCATGATGGTTACAATATATGAATTACTATATACCTGCAGATAGAATAGCAATGACAAGACCATGAATCCTTAGTTTGACGCGTAGTCACGTGATACTCGGACATTTTCTAAGCTAGGATCTACGTAGTAGGTAGCTCCCGTCCTTACATAAGCAAGACAATGAACCCCTCCACAAATGTAGGGTTCAGTAAGTAAGTACCTTCGGTAACTACATAATACTATCACGATGCTGCCCACCTACCTACCTACATAACCTAATTCGACCTACAGGCTACTTCCTACCTACATACCTACCTAATCTACCTACCTAGATAGTCCGAATCTCATAGCCCTTATGATTTAGCACTATTTAACTATTCGTAAGCCACCGTAAGCCGCTCGCACCCATCGTTGGTTCCAACAGATCTACCTACTTACATAGGTAGGTCGATAGGTACGGTAATCAAGCCAACTACCGTATTCCAGGTCGCTAAGGCAATACTATGACGATCATATATCTTATACCTGTCATGATATTGATTCAATGTAACCTGATAGAGTACTCTGATTGGCTATAAAGTCCCGGCAAGTGAGACCCCGCACCTTCTCCTGTAAACCCCAATTGTACCAATCAAGAGCGTCTATGAACATGGAGTATGTTTACCTCGACTTCCCCTTGCGTTATGCTGTACTTAGTGAATTGTTCAAAAGCTTCCCAACAATTTCGGAATTAGGCAGGTACCATGTTGTTGAGCAGGATCGATTATTTTCAGGATGGCGGAGTTTACATCGAAGCCACTTGACATCCTAGACGACGACGAGGCAGCTGACGTCCATATACTTGAGGGTAAACTAAACCAGAATGCGTTCTCAGGACAAAGCTTTAGATATGTACTGACCGGGATCAGGATTACCAACTGGTACCAAAACCTTCTTCTTGGCTCCTTCAGGCGAGCGTTTCTGGGTGACAACCGAAAGGATTGAAGATGTACCTGGGGATCAAGGTACAGGGCCAGTCTTCAAGAAGGTTGCAGCCCGAGTGTGATCATCAAGCATAAGGCAATTTGACTGACACTTATTTAGACCGCTTCTGGCGATGCCGGCTACGACAAACTGAGAACAGCCTTCAATGCCGAGGATCAAGTGTTCGAGTTCGTACCCGAATATGTTCCCCGACCAATATGCTTCGCACACTACATGGGTAAGTCCGCTGGAGTCTTTTATCTCCTTTCGGCCTGTCTCAGAGACACAAATTCCCTTAATGGGCATATTCTGCTCTTTCTACTCCTGCAAGCTCCCGAAACACTGAGCAATTCTTACTACAAATGGACATTATTAACTCGAGTGTTATATGTAGCTCACCCTAGCCTATACTACTATGCCTGCGAGTTCGTCGATATGCTCGATGAAATCCCGAGCCCCGTAGTATGGGCTGAAGCAGCCGCGAAACTACACAAGAGAAGCATGGCTAAGTCACCCACGCGACAGTTTGGCTTTTATTGCACCACCTACTCAGCTAACATTCCTGTCGACTGTATTTGGAACGCATCTTGGGAGACCGTCTGGACTTTTCAACTCAAAGCATTGCTAGATCAGGACAAAGATCTTCATGGCCTAGATGAGGAGTACTCCAAACTACAGGCTACTTTCTTCGATGATGTGACACCTGCATACTTGGGGCCCTTGCAATCAAACGGTCGGTCTATATCCCCGTGCCTAATTCACTCAAACCTATGGCGGCACAACATCAAGCCTAGGGTAAACTCAGATGACGTCTGCATGATGAACTCGGTCGCTTGCTGGGGGCATCATGAAGGTAAGAAAGTCCCCTCCAACGCTGCTTAGTTGGGCCAGCTGTTATTTGACCATTCTCAGCTCATGACCATCGTAATAGCTGAATTAGCAGTCTGCCGTAGCCCAAAATATGGCCTTGGAGAGTCATATATTGAGGAGTACTTGAAACACATGCCAAAATCAGAACCAGCAGAGGACTTCGATACCCGTAATGCTATATACGCAATGAGGCACCATGTGCTCCTCTCGCTGATCTACCACGAGGATCTATCCTTTCGACAAATGTGAGTTTTCTCGCTCCTATCGCTTTGTCCCCTACATATAACTCTTAAATCTAACAAGATTAAAGTGCCATGACAGAGATGAAAAAGCTCGTAGAGCAAGCCGCTTCTACTGCATCTAAGTAGGTCTTACTTTTCAGGAGAAGATTAGGAACGCTGGCAGCATATTCTTTACATGTTTTTAGTTACATTAATAATTCTAACACCCAACTCCGCTCTTTATATGCATCTTGATATTGCTCTTGTGACTATATTGGTATATTGTCTAGTAGTCGTGCTATAAATATATCTTATCTCGTCTATGCTTCGTAACTATAGTCTAGTAGCTACTATAGAGTAGAACATGCAAGCATATAGCTAATATCTACTCTTGACGCCTCAATGACTATGAATCACCGACGAGATTTCTCGGGCTAACCCAGCCGGGCATAAATATGCATCAGGAGATTACTAACACCATCATTTTCTCTCGTAGACTAACATAAAAAAGCTGAGGATGTTTCGTCTACAGATATAGAATCAACACAATCATTACCCGTATTCACATGTATTCGAAATAAGTAAACCAGTTCATCAGCATCATTTGCTAAAGTTTTCTTGCCACCAGGTGTTCAGACATACTAACCAAGGCGGGCAACATGCTGTATACAAACTAAAGTCACGATAGCCATCGGCGATTCAGCGGGCTACGTGGGGGTTAAGACGGACTAGACCTCGATACCGCGTTGCGATCGACGGGCCGTTGTTTAACGAAGCCCAGTCGGTCAGCGACCGATACATGTGAGCATGGTATCGCACTGTCGGATATGGCTTATCTTATTGGAAATATATCCTCCGCGTCTTAATGACTAAGCATTTCCATTTAGTCCTTGCGATGAGAGATGGTAGTACCGATCTTCTAGTTTACTATATTTTTTTAATGCTGTCGACCTCCTACTGAGCTCTGGAGTATCTTTATCTTTGTCTTTATCTTGAATGCCTCGTGTTTGACACTACGGCGCCGGTACGCATGCAAACACGCTAGACTTACTAGCGGCGTGGTCTACGTACGTGACGGTACGTCAGGTCGGCGCATTGCCTAAGTTCTCGCCTTACACGCTTGACCGGCTTAATGCAACATCGTACCATTACATTTCTATACAGAAACACTCGTGTACGCAGATGAATGTTAAACGCCTATTCAAAGCCGGGGCTTTGTTACGAGTTACGGGCCGATAAGGCCATCACTTACGGCATCGGACTCGCCTATCGAGGCTGGGGGTGACGTCATGTAGAACGTAGTGAACTAAACACTAGAAAAAATTCCGTCTGTGTAGTTCGCCTCAGTCAGGTCTCCCAATGAGACACGTCGCGTACATCTAGTGTCGAGTCAGTGCTGCCCCCGCCCGCTAAGCGCATAATACTGTTCTAGTTTGTCTTGGTGTCAATCTCATGTAAGTAAGTCAGACCAAACCTTATTCTCCTGCCTAGATTAGCAGCTGCCACCTGTGCAGTATGTACGCTTGGGCTTTGAATGCAGTAGTCTATTGCTCAATCGTGAGTGAGACTTGATGTGGAATAAAGCTGCTTGGTTGTTTTGCCTCGTATTCTGCTGAGGCTGGAGACTATCTGCTTACGCTAATTAAACATCTGACGGGCAATAGGGGAACATAGGTAAGTAGTTCAACATGACATTAAAGGCGGTAGCTTCGGCAGGAGTTGGCAACGCTTCGAGCTTGTTGACTAGGGTTGAGCTGTCATTTATCTGAGTGGGTTCGTTTAAACCGAGGCTATTGTAGCGCCCATCATTCCTAACACAATGCTGCTAGTGAAGTTCATTGGAGATATGTTATATTCATATCTATGTTGTTGCGCCCGCCCATGATGATCACTTTCTATATGCTGAAGGGATTGGTCAAGACCATCTGAAACTAGTCGTTTTCACCACACCTTATGCGATGATCAGGCCTCTGTTGAGGAAAAAGAAGCGACCGCTGTATTCCTCCAAGCTACGCGCATTTGATTCGCGGAGTACCTCGATAGACTTGTTGGTTGGGGCTGATGGGGCTAATGGGGAGTGAGTTATTTGCATGTGTACACTATGATGACGGAATAAGTAAACCACATACTGTGAACTTGTGGAACAACACGACAATCCGGGAGGTGAGGGGCGATAATTCCCACATTCTCTCATTGGCAGGATGGCTACTGGACGGAACGAGCGGCTGGATTCTTGCGCAATGTCCTTAAACGAATCTTGCGAAAGCACTGGTATCATGCGTTATATTGGACAGCCTGTTTCCTTCATCTAGTTTATATCTAATCCCCATCTAACATGAGTCGTTACCAACTTCTAAAGTATATACATACATACTATACATTATGCTACAGGTATTGTACGCGTACTTGACTCCACCTGGTTAGAGAGGAGAGTACCCTGCCCTGGCATTCCAGCTGGTATCACAAGATGTAGATCGATGAATGCGAATCGGCCGTCATATACATATCGCGTAAAGTAAATGTAGATCTATAGCATAGTGTAGCGTAGACCTACACTATCGACCTACACTATCTAGATAGAGGTACTCCATACATTTGTAGCGGTCTGGCGAGCAGGTGAAGTTGCACAGATTCTCGGGTCTCCGATTGTCTTTGAGGCCTCTGAAACAAGCCGGAATAAAAAAGGGATGGTGAAAAGACCCCAACGCGACGCATTCAGTTGCCGTCTACACACGGGTAGGTAGTGTGCTTTATCCGCCCCAAGCCAGCGCTACACGCCACACAACCGGCCTGGTTACTGGGAACCAACAGCTCTATCGGGCATAGTGAAAAAAAATCCTCAAGGTGGTGTGTGGACCCTTAATCCGACCCTGGTACCTCTTTTCAGCCCCTAATTAGAATCTTTGACTTACCGGTAACCGAGTGGAACCCAGACTTGAAACATTATGGTCCCTGGATCTAACTCAGGTACCTACTGTAATTGGACCAATGGATTAAAATCTCAAACACGAACATTGATATCCACATGCAGGTGAAAAGTCGCACAGCCAAGCAAACATGACCTTGGGTGGGATGATGATTTTGTTCTATATCGCGAAATACGATTAAAGAAATTAATTTGCAGCGCTGCCAGCCATCTACATATGTAGGTAGTGGTGGCACAGTGTTTATCACGTATGAAGCCATTGGGAAAACAAGATTTTGGGGAAGAGATCGGAAAACTGTTTTAGCTACAGGCTTGGACTTAGGTACCTGGTTTGTTCCTGAATGGATTCTTATGGGTCTTTGTGGGTTCATTAAGCCCCCACTATTCAAGGCGTCAAATCATGTCAGTGCAGTCTTGCGTTATACCCCAGTCTGCCCCGGTATACCACGAGTCGCGGCACAGGTCTTCCACCGTGCTGTATGTACATGCAGTAGGTATTCAGTGCATCCTGCAGCTGCAACTAACTAACAACCTTGTTCCTAAGCCACAAGCTGCAGTTGCGTGCACTAACACGTACAAACACTCTTGTCTCTTCTCTTCTTCTCGCTTTTGTTCTAACCCTACCATGTAATTGTAGAGTTTCCTACTCCCTCAACTAGATTTCTCTACTCTTTGCATTTATGTCGTTGCCCAGTCTCTCGTTTATCTAGGCAGACAATTAACTACCTCGTTAACCATCCGTCATATTCGCCCTCTAGGCGAACTCATCTCGTCCACGCTGGGCCCAGCTTCCAATTGATCGCCTGGTGCTATCTTGGAGTGACATTGCATGAACACACTCCCCCGTTTCCGATTCGATTCGACCGGATAAGCCAGTATCCTCTCTAGGTGCGGCCTTGCACTGGTCACACATTCATCAGCGTTGCCATGTCCATCAGGTCTCCAAGGTCCCCTCGGGGCTTTGTACCCCTCGGGACCTCATACTCCAATGTGGCCGACGGCGATATTCCGTTAACCCAAATACGAAGCAACGCTAGTTCTACCGGTGCCCGGAAGGCTAACCAAGGATTGGGCTCGGGCTTCGAACAGGGCGACAGCTCGGGCGACAATGGAGACGAGAAACACCACTTCTTCCACCGCGGTCGGAGACAGGCCAAGAAGGAGGAGGCTGTGCGGTCCGGGGATGATCTCGCAGGCAATGATCATTCACTCAATGCAATGGGTAGAATTTATAATCGTATCGTTGATGCCTCTGGCCTTACACGTTACCTGCTCTACATTGTTCCTGTCGGTATTTTACTCGCCGTCCCGATAGTCGTCCTGGCCGCTCTCGACAAGCGTAATGATATTCCCGTCGGCACCGGTTCTGACGGCGCAAAGGGGCCTTCGCTCTTCTTCTTCTTCATCTGGGTCGAGGTCGGCTGGCTGACACTCTGGGGTGGAAAACTCGTTGCCTGGCTATTGGCGCCTGCGTTTATGTTCTTCACCGGCGTTATTAGCCCAGGAACTCGCAAATATGCCGCGCTCCTACGCAATCTCCAGATCCCCCTATCACTATTCTTCTGGGCCCTCGCTGATTGGCTTGTCTTCGTTAATATTCTTCAACGCGGCCATACCAAAGTATCGTGGGTGAATACCGTCGCAACAATTTTAGGAGCGTCCTTCGTGTCATCAGCCATTTTCCTCGGTGAGAAAGCCTTCGTCCAGCTCATCAGCATTTCATACCACCAACGGTCTTTCGCAAACCGGATCCACGACTCGAAGCGCGACGTTCATCTTCTCGGTCTGATGTATGATGCGTCTCGACAATTGTTTCCGATGTACTGTGATGAATTCATAGAGGAAGATGAGATCATCAACGATAGCATCGAGATGCTTCTCGGAGGTAAAAAGAAATGGAAGAGAAACAGAAAGAGTGGAGGAGCCGTCATACCAGCGAAATTAATTGGCAACGTTGGCCGATTTGGCAACAAAGTCACATCCGCTTTTGGTAACATCGCTTCTGAGATCACGGGCAAACAAGTTTTCAACCCTAATTCGGCGCATTCTATCGTTATCGAGGCCCTAGAGAAAGCTAAGACCTCCGAGGCTCTCGCTAAACGTATTTGGATGTCATTTGTTGTAGAAGGAAAAGATTCGTTGTACTCTGAGGATATTGCAGAAGTGCTCGGACCGAAACATCATGACGAAGCAGAAGAGTGCTTTGATGCTATCGACGCTGATGGTAATGGCGACATTAGTCTTGATGAGATGATCAGGAAAGTGGTCGAAATTGGCAAGGAGAGGAAAGCCATTGCACACAGCATGCAAGACATCGGACAGGCGTTGGGTGTGTTTGATAAGATATTGCTATTCATCGTGCTCCTGATTGTTATTTTCGTGTTCTGTAAGTCTTACCTACATATGTTTCTCTCTTGGAGTTTTGGCTAATGCAGGGCGATCAGTGGCTTTCTTCCAGAGTTCATTCGTCACAACATTGGCAACTGCGGGAACGGCGTTGCTCTCATTATCTTTCATCTTCGCTGTCACAACTCAGGAATTTCTCGGCTCCTGCATCTTCTTATTTGTCAAGCATCCTTACGATGTTGGTGACCGTGTCGATATTGCCGGGCCAGAGAAGGAGCAACTCATTGTCGAAAGAATCTCGCTACTTTACACCGTTTTTACAAGGATCGACAGGATGCAGGTAGTACAGATTCCTAACATTGTGCTCAATGGCCTCTGGGTCGAGAACGTGTCGCGAAGTAAGGCAATGAAGGAGGGTATTGATGTCAACGTCTCGTTTGACACATCCTTCGAGGATATTGAATTGCTTCGATTAGAGATGGAGAGGTTTGTCCGGGCTCCGGAAAACTCGAGAGACTTCCAGCCAGATATTGCCATAGGAATAGGTGGCGTGGGAGACTTGGATAAGCTCACTCTTAAGATTGCTATCAAGCACAAATCTAATTGGCACAACGACGCTGTCCGAGCTACTCGGCGATCCAAGTTCATTTGTGCTCTTGCGCTCGCACTGAAGAAAGTGCCTATCAACGCTCCTGGTGGAGGAAGCGAAGCTCTGGGCGGTCCCACGAATCCTTCTTACTCCGTTAGTGTTTCAGATGCGGAAGCCACGGCGGCTCGCGACAAAGCCGGGAAAAGTAAGGATGCAGCCCGTCTCGTGCCAAAGAACGCTCCAAATGAGACGAGCGAAGCAACGGCAGTGCAAGGTCTGAACACCCTCGATCCTCTCATTGCTACTTCAGAAGAATGGGGTTACAACCGCGATGATGAGACATTGAGCGACTCCCAGCGGCGGTCTGTTGATCGATCTCGATCTCTCGATCGAACGCGGTCCAATGATGTCGATACTCTATCTGGCCCGCGTAAGACACCAAGCCAGCGTGGCGGCCTCCGCAGGGCTGGTGAATCGGTACCTAGCGTAGCATCTGACGATAGAACCCCGAGCTTCCAGGTTACTCAACATTTAGGACCATTCGACGAAGAGGCACAAATGGGTGGACCAAATCCATTCATTGCGGAACAACCAGACACTCAATATCAGAGTACAGCATATTTGGGCGCTTCAGCCTCGAACAGGACAAATCCCACACAACACACTAGCGGTTCTGGCAGTCGGCCTCGTGGTGCTAGTGCCTCTCAACCTCACAGTTCGAACCAGCGGTAGCCCCGTCATGCCATGAGTTTATTCAATATTACGACTTTCCTATGGTTGCAAGCATTTTGTTTCGTGCATTTTGCACCAATGGCGTTTAAAACAAGCGCCCAAGCAAGGGGAGCTACTAAGGCCTAGATCATGCAGTTAGAGGAGGTCCGTGGAAACCAATTAAGGAGAATTGGTGGCCAAGTTGGATTTAGATGCCTATTGTTTGTTTACTTGTGATGAACTTTTGCATGTTATAGAAAGGAAGCTGGCCTGTTAAGGCAGCGGGTATGATACATGCACGAGCAGCATTTCTCTGGAGTTATACGCTGCCTCTGCATATGTTCAATTACGTTTAGCAAAGACGAGTTTCTCGCTGCTTTTCATGGCCTTTGACAAGGGCTTGTTCAATTCTATTTAAAGACCTTTTTAGAAATTGAATTATGCATCCACGACTCACTTTTACTTTTGAATCGAGATGTGTTTCAACAGTTCATTCCTTTGCTTGTATATGGTTTGGTCGCGAGGTTATGGCTCTAAGAACATGCTTGAAGATTACATCGCGTGCGGCATCATTTCTGATGTTGGTGTAAAGGCGCATGCTGATAGTGGATATTAACATCATATATACTATTTCACCATACCGCAATCAGCTTATTCACGTACAATTCAAGATTTATTGATACTAAGAAAGAAATGGTACTGTATTGGGATTGTTGTCTCAAAGAAAAAAGTAGTAAAGAATGTCTCGGCTGGATTCAAACCAGCGTCTACGGTTTCTAGATGGAATCATACGTCAGGCTGACCACTACCGCACGAGACTACTAACAGAATTTACCTAAGCAAGAGAATTAGGGGTCTAAAGTAGTCAGCCCTCGGTGTAAGAAGGCTCGTCTCACGGAGTTAATTTTTAGAGTTTCCTCTCGGAGTAGTAAAGTTAGAAAAGGATCGCAGTTCCTCCTGGCCCTCGTTTGTATTTGCAAATGTATGCTCTAGTCTGATTAGCTAATTCAAGCAGATAGCCCGTAGATCTCGGGATGAGAGGCAACTAGCTAAACGTGTCATGTCAATGCTATCTATCCCGCGTAGCTTTCTGTGTAGTGACGAGATAGGTGATGAGAGGCACGCAACTATCATCTACCGCAGTGGCCAACTCTGCTGTGTCTGCCCTGCGTCCCACGTCGCCTTGATGACGAGCGCCCGGGCATTGTCCTTCGCTACCGAGAACGTGATCTCGCCGGTCACCTCTTCATCCTTCGCCTTCTTCTTCTGTTTCGCCGCAGCGGCGCTTTTATCATCGCTGCCATCCTTCTTCTCGCCTAAGTGGGGGTCGCAGAGCAGCAATCCTTGCTTCCAGTGCGTCTCGGACCCGCCGAAGGGACCCGTGGTGAACGCGACGCGGTCCTGGTGGCGGTTTCCCTTGCTGTCGAGGATCCATTCCTTGGCTACGGCGTCGTCTGGGACGCCGTGCTTATCGGCACCTGCCGCCTCTGCGTTTTGAGATGGGGCAGTGGGCGAGAAGAACGTATCGAACCAAATCAGGAACCCGTCGACGGCATCGACGTCCTTCGTGAGGCGCGAGGCGTACGGCGCCGTGAAGGAGAGATCGGCGGCCGTCGTCGTATATAGATCGAGCATCTTGAACGCGCTCGACGTACCGCAGACCTTATCCTCGGGCCAGTGCAGCACGCGCACCTCGTCGTAGATGCCTTTCGCCATGGCGCTCATGTCGAAGCCGTACACGTCGGCCCAGAAGGCCTCGCCGTTCTCGGACACCCATACCGGGTCCGACACGGGCGCCACCCACATGTTGGTGTGCGAGGGGACCATGAGACCGCCTGGGGCTAGGTACTTGTCGCGCGCGTAGAGGACGGAAGGGAGCATGGCCTCGAAGAGGAGGCAGTAGCCCATCCACTCGCTCACGATGATGTCGACCTGGTCGACGGGGAGCGCGACCTCTTCCATCTTCCCGTGCAGCGTGGTGATGGTGTCGGAGAGGCCGGCGCGGTAGATGTTCTCGCGCGCCTTGACGATGATGTCACTGGCGTCCACGGCCAGCACACGGGCTGCGCCGGCGCGCGCGCAGAACATGCTAAGGATACCTGAAAATTGGTTAGGAGATAGACGCGGGTATACGAGGACCCTAGGTGAAATGCGATATAAACTCACCTGTGCCGCATCCTATGTCAAGGACCGTCTTTCCTGCAAACAGGTGCTTGTTGTTGTAAATGAAATCGCGGTACGCATCAGTGCGCACCGTATCTTTGAGCATCGTCTCGTGAATATCTTATCCCGGTTGTTAGCATAGATGATAGATCAATACTCTCTCGCTCACGTAAGCATTGGAGGCTCTAGGTGGCGTAGTTAATTGGTATAGGACTCACCGACTCCAGCATACGATTCCCAGTAGTACTTTGACTCATCCTCCTTTTCCTCTTCGCCATCCTTGCCTTTGCCCTTGCCAGCAGCCTCGTTAGCTTTCCCAGCGTTATCGTCGCCCCCTGAGTCGCCCCAGCGTTCGTCTAGTGTCTTAGACACGGCGGCGCGGTAATTCTCGTGCTGGAGCATCACGCTGGCGAGCTGCTCTTGGAGCTCCGTGTTGCGCTTCAGCAGGTCATTGACGAGCGCTGTGGTATCGCTGCTCGGGGCTGACAGAAGGGCATCAGGGACGGACAAATCCGGTAGATCGAAGAGGCCAATAATCACGGCGTCATCGTCTAGGACGGGCTTCAAGTATGCATCATCATCAATGTCAGCGAGTGAGATGTTCTCGCTCACCGGAAGACCCTCATGTACTCGTTGGCGGACTAGCGAGGCGTTAGTACCTTGACTAGATAGATTCGAATGGAGAGAGCACGGAACAAGCGACGAAGGCATCAAACCCTGCCTTCGTAAATAATAGCTGGTAGACCTACTGAAGTTGACGAGCTTCACACAGCCGTGGAAATCGAGCTGCAGCTTCTGTCGCACGCCTAGGAAATCAAAGTTATGCTTGTCTTTGCAGTGCGCCAACATGGAAATGACATCGGGGAAGACGCGATCATCTAGCAGCGAGATGACCTCGGGAGTGTCCTCCTCGTCCTCCTCCACGTCGTTCCAGCTCTCGTCATCCCTTGAGTCGTCGGATTCTGAGTCGCTAGGTGGGTGCTCATTGACTGGCCTGCCCGGCCTGCTTGAGGTAGCCATCGTAAAGCGCACTGGGGATTTATGCGACTATGGAAATAGTTAAGAGGGGAAGTGAAGAACTAGATTAGATTGTGTTTGCCAATAAAAGGGTACAATGCAGGTGAGTGGTACGTGAGTGTTAGAAATGGTAGAGTATGACGAATGACGCTTTGGGGACTCCGAGCCTTCTTAGCGAACTCTACTGATATAGGCAAGAAACGTCCTCTATACAAGGTTCCCTGAGAGTCACCTACTATTTGACAATATCAGTCGCGATGCTACCTAAATATCAGGGATCTCGAAGAATTTCTTCCGAAGTGGAATTGTGGAGGTGTGGAATATCGGATAGACACATAATATTCACAGGGTGTACAGGTTATATACATAACCATGAGATCCCCTCGAGTTCTGACTCGACTAACACTGGACTGGACAATTTGTTTGCCTCGACATGGTTGACCGTAACTGGAATATGGAACCCTTGATAAGGAAGTGTAAGACGAATCTAAGTCCACCTAGTATCCGTCATCACTAATCTACTTCGCCGTCTTCTGTGTCGTCGTCATCGTCATCGTCGTCATCCTCCTCCTCCTCTTCTTCGCCGTCGGATATCACCTCCCCTAGGCCCTTAAGTCGTTTCTATATGCAGCTAATTAATAGTGTGCCAACAAATTTTTGTATAGAACTGTGCCGTACCTTATATTTTTCGACTTTATCTTCAAGGTCGCCGAACACCATGAGAAGGTCGTCTAATTCCGTTTGTGTGGATGACTGCTGCTCTTCCTTCTCTTTTAATCGCGTTCGAACCTGATGTAATGTAAGCAGCTGGACACGCATGAGAATAGAAGCTTTACGTACTTTCCCAAGTTCTTCTTGTTGTGTTGACACCTGTTTCTCCAGCTCGGTGGCGCGCTTCTCGACAGACTTTGACTTTAACTCCTCGGCTGAAAGCTTGGAGTTGAGCTCCTCACGAGCGGCCTCTACCGCCTGCGTTTTCGCCTTGTTGGCCTATGTATAGATTAGTAATCTCGCACTTGTCTTCTTGTTCGCTAGACTACTATACAAACCTTCATTAGATCAACTTCAAGGCGGCTAATTGTGGCACGAAGATCCGCCATATCCGCCTCAGCTCTTCGTTGGACACGAGCTGCCTCAGCTTCTGCTGTTTTGCGAACATAATCGATCTGCCGCTGTAATTCCGCTTCCTTGGTATTGTGTTCTACGCGGAGCAACTCCATGGCAGCTGCAGCTTCTTTTTGAGCGGTATCAAGTTGTCTCTGGTGCGCATCACTCTTTGTTTGTTGCTGTGTCTCGAATTTCCTATGTCTGTCAGTAACACTCTCGGTAGTACTCTAATCTCGCGCCTGAATAGACTCACTTAAGCTCTCCTTCATGGTGACGCTGCATTGCCTCATTTATGCTTTTGATACGGGCAAGTTCGGCAACTGATCCTTCTTTCGAACGGCGATGATCGGCTTGTTCTTGGCCGAGTTTCCCGTTGAGAGACGCGACATCACTAAGAGCTGCTTGTAATGCCTGCTCTCTTTCTTCGAGCTGGGAGCGTAATGAATCTACGAGCTCGCGAGAGATACCTTTCTGCACGCCATTCGTCATCACAGAAATCTCTAGGCCGGGGTCCCGATCAATCGCTCTTGCTATGCGACTGTAGTTGTCCTTGAAGAACTCTACAAAGGTCGCATCAAAATAAACATCTGGCAGATTCCCCGATCCGTCTGCCTTCTGCGGAGTGACCTCAAAGTCTCTCATCAGCGTATGACTGCGAAGCTTATTGAAAGCATCTATATACTTCTCTCGTCCAACCCTAGACATGATCACTGAATGAAGGGTGGAACGTGGAATGGGCGAATCCTTTGTAGAGAACTCGTAGATAACGCCTAATATCATGGCACACAGTCCTTGTACGAGGACATTACCGGGGGGGTGGCGTACAATCTCTTGTGCGAGCGCGTGAATGTTACTGCCCTCTCCTAAAAAGTCATTAACGCCGTCGACGTCTTCAAACAGCCACCCGATCAATAACATCAAGTATCCAATGGGTACGCGATCGTCATCTCCCCTGCTAAGAGCTGTAACAAGATGAGCGGTAATGGTTTGAATGCTGGTTACGACCTCTTCACCACTTTCTGCATCTCCTTCGGTCACCGACATGGCAAGTGTTTTCCCTTCGGGATTCTCGAAGACGAGATGAAATACGATTGCGGCCGCGAACCAGTAGCGGTATGGATCATTGGAGGGTGAGCTATTGGTAGGTCGGAGTAGTGTAGTCAGCACATTCGCCGTTTCATCAACACCGGAAGCATGGCCTTCGATAGCGCGCCGTAAGAAATGGATTCGTACTTCAGGGTGGTTAAAGAAGTAAGCTTTAATGCATTGGCATGCGGCTACGCGTAGGTCAAAAGCCTGAGTCAGAGGGACGCTCAAGACAAGATCTAGCAGACCATCTATTACATAGATAGATGGAACGCCACTCGACTTGCCCGTTTGTCCATTTGCTGCAGGGGCGGTCTCTAATACCGACGGGACTTGAAGTTGAGCGAAGTTCTCTTGAAGCCTTGCGTTCCCTCTAATAGTATCGGCACAAGTGGTCAAAGCCTACGACACGCACAATCAATTTCTGTGAATCTTGTGATGATTAGGGAAGATCCCGAACCTCTGCTCTGATGGGCATTTCAGCCTTGTGACTGAACGCGACCTGTAGCGCATGAAATAGGACGCCATGTTGCCAGAAGGCCACTTGATTCTGGGAGGTCCCTACGGCCGCGGGCACTAGAAAAAGTCGAATAACAGCCAGCAAAGCGTATATATTTCTGTTTTGCTGCACCTGAGCCCAAGCAGCGACTTCTTCCTCCTCGTCTTTACCGGTATGATATGTACCTTCTAGGAGCTTAGCCAGCTGCACAACACACCCGCTTTCCCGAAACAGCGATTGGTTTGGAGGGTTTAGGCGCAGAAGATTGGCTAGGAATATGAGGCAGTCCTCGACGGTCCTCCCACCCTGTGACAACGATCCTTCAGCTTCAATGATGGTGAAAGTCCGCTCAAATGCATTCTGATATGCAACCGACTGCTGTATAAGTGGCGAGGACGGCGTGAGGTAGGTGAGGAGCGTCAAAGCTTCGTTTCGTATGGCATCGCGTCGATCTTCAAGGACGGCAACCAATCGAGGGACGCCGAGCGGTGCTGAAGAAATGCATTCTTCCGTTCTGTCTGTCCGTGCGGCAAGGATGGCAACGAGTAGCTGCAAGGAATATAATCGAGAGTAGAAATCAGTGGTCTCCAAGAAATCGAGAAGCAATGTGATGTTCTCCTGTCGCTGGGTGAATTCATCTGCAAGCCACAGAGCGATTTCTTCAGATGCTTCGGGGCTATCTTGATTAGGACTAAAGAGCATCAGCAAGGTCTCAAGGACCACCTTAACGGTATCAACGTCTTCGCCATCTGTAGACAAGGATCCGATGAGGCTTCTCAGGGCGCCAGACGCAACAGAGGCAGGATAGTCCTTGGCGAAGCTGCGCAGACCGAGAATAGCAGCACGGCGATCTTCGAGAAGAGTGGCGGAGCTCAGACGTCCGCTGAGGACAGTTATAGTATCACCGACCGACTGCTTCGCGGGCGCAGCAGCAGCAATGCTCGAGAACATGGTTCGTTTATGTTCTTGCGTGATAGGGCCATTGGCAATAACAACTTATCATACGACGGAGCACATTGCGCAGTCAGGCAGGATAGGAGGCTTGAGACGAGGAACAAGGATTGGTGCGAATTCACTGGTTCTGTGATTTTCTATACGTTAATAATGGGTGTTGTAGTAGAGGCTGGCAGCAGGCACTTCAAAATCCAGAGAGTAGGTATTCAATCGAAATGCATCGTCCTAGATTGCTGTTCACTTCTACCAGCTCCCGGACTCACTTATATTAATCCCTGAACCTAAGCTCGAGAGCCTCTAGCTGATAATTGCATACCTAAGCACTGAGTTGTGCTAGGAATATTGCATAAGCTAGCAGGTTAGAACCAATTGACGACCTGTGGCTAAATGTATCTAGCATACAATGGGTTAGGTACTATAAGTAACACATTTGATTGGTTCGTATTTATTTAGTGGGTCTTTTCTTACGCCATGGAATCCTGCAACCAGGTACCTACCTACCTAACCAAGCCAAGGACCGGTTCAAAGCCTTGTTGCGCAACCTTGCTCATCGACCTACCTACATGACAATTTGTTCAGGTAGAGGGTGAATGCTGAAAGACAGAATTCCTTTGTCTCATGCAACTTGTCCTTCTCTTTTGATTTTCTAGATTTCTTATAAGACTCCTACTTATCTAGTCATCGGTGCGTGACAGTTAGTTAGGAATCGGGAGAAGTAGAGAACTCAAGTTGTCGCTGTGTCGCATTTTTCTCCCCGACATCCAGTTTACAGTCTACGAGTCGCGCGCAACGTCTCGATCGCATCAAATCCAATTCCAATCTCATTTCCTTATCCTTTCCGACACCACACGATAAAATACCTGCTGTCTCGTCAGTCTTCGATAACACACTTTCCCCGTACCTCCCGGGCGCGTCTCTGTTGAATCTCCCTATATAGGTAGACGAATTTTGACTTTCATCGGCGTCGCCCTAATACCTGCAGACCACTGCCTCAGGTAACCACTCCTATAACCGTCAATATGGGTATCCCAGCTGCGTTCCGGTGGCTTTCCACCAAGTATCCCAAGATCATCTCGCCAGTCATTGAGGACAAGCCGATTACGATGGACGATGGCTCCGTGATACCCGTCGATACCACCCGCCCTAATCCGAATGGCGAAGAGTTCGATAATCTCTACCTTGATATGAATGGCATCGTCCATCCCTGTTCACACCCTGAGGACAAGCCTGCTCCTAAAGATGAGGAAGAGATGATGTTGGAGATTTTCAAATACACTGATCGTGTAGTGAACATGGTCCGCCCCAGGAAGCTGTTGATGATTGCTATTGGTAGGCACCACTCCCCCCCTAATAGGTACTAATGTCTGTATTATTCTGAGGTCTCCGCTAACGATTTGCTTTCTACAGATGGTGTTGCCCCACGTGCGAAGATGAATCAACAGCGCTCTCGGCGCTTCCGCGCTGCTCAAGAGGCTAAGGATAAACAGGCGGATAAGGAGGAGTTGTTGAAGATGATCAAGCAACAGAATGGCGGTGTTTTGCCACCTGAGACCCTGGCTTCGTTAACTAAAAAAGCTTTTGATTCTAATTCAATTACTCCTGGTACCCCGTTTATGGACATCCTAGCTATCAGTTTAAGATATTGGTGTGCTTATAAGCTAAACACTGATCCTGGCTGGGCTAATATGAAAGTCATTATCTCCGATGCCACAGTACCTGGGGAGGGCGAGCACAAAATCATGAACTTCGTCCGTTCACAAAGAGCCTCGCCTGACCACGACCCAAACACGAGACACGTGATATATGGGCTGGATGCTGATCTCATTATGCTTGGGCTTGCAACCCATGAACCTCATTTTCGTGTGCTCCGAGAAGATGTCTTTTTTCAGGACGGCAAGGCCCGAACCTGCAAGATATGTGGTCAGAAAGGCCATGACGCGCAAAAATGTCGCGGAGAAGCAAAACAGAAAGAGGGTGAGTTTGATGAGAAGGACAAAGCTGTCCAGCAAAAGCCATTTATATGGCTACATGTTTCAGTCTTGCGAGAATACCTCGCTGTAGAGCTTGAAGTCCCTGGCTTACCTTTTCGCTGGGACCTGGAACGAGCGCTTGACGATTGGGTTTTTATGTGCTTCTTTGTTGGCAACGATTTCCTCCCCCACCTCCCTGCTCTTGAGATTCGTGAGAACGGCATTGACACATTGACCGCCATTTGGAGAGATAACCTGACTTTTATGGGTGGCTATATGACCAAAGATGGCCATGTTGACCTTGAGAGGGCGCAATTCATTCTTGATGGACTAGGAAAACAAGAGGATGCCATCTTCCGACGCCGGAAAGAAGTCGAGGATAGGCGAGAGGCAAGTTTTAAACGACGAAAATTGCAAGAACAACAACGCAATGGCCAGAACTTCAGCCAAGGAAACAAGGGCTATGGGAGCGTGCCTGAAAATGGCCTGCCCAGCGGGCTACCCAATGCTCTCACGCATGACATGATTGTCAAACGTGGCGTAACAGCTAGCGATGCTAATACGGCAAACAAGAGTGCTGCCGCTGTTCTCAAAAGCCAGATTCAAGGTCTGATGTCAACACCAGACAACAAAGGCCAGACAGAGACTCCAGAGTCACAGGCGCCTCCCTCTGGCTCGGCAAAACGGAAGGCATCCATGATGGAGGCTGGTGGTGCCAACACACCTGGTAGCGAATCGACCTCTACCGACGAACCAGAGGACAGCGTTCGGCTATGGGAGGACGGATACGCAGATAGGTACTACGAGCAAAAGTTCCATGTCGAAGCCAAAGACGTGGCCTTCCGACAAAAAGTAGCTTGGGCATATACCGAGGGGCTGGCGTGGGTCCTTAGGTATTACTTTCAAGGCTGCCCCTCGTGGGAGTGGTTTTATCCATATCATTATGCACCTTTTGCCCAAGATTTCAAGGAACTTGCCAAACTAGAAATCAAGTTTGAGAAGGGCAGGATCGCAAGGCCGTTTGAGCAGCTCATGAGCGTACAGCCGGCCGCCTCTCGCCATGTGCTTCCAGGCGTTTTTCACCCCCTAATGACAGAATCGGAGAGTCCGATTATCGACTTTTATCCAGAGGACTTCGTCGTTGATCTCAATGGTAAGAAGATGGCTTGGCAGGGTGTGGCGCTTCTACCGTTCATTGAGATGCCCCGTCTGTTAGCTGCAATTGAGGAAAAATACCCGTTATTGACAGCGGAGGATGCTGCTCGTAACGAACCCGGCAACGAATATCTTTTGCTTTCCGAAGCAAATCAGGAGTTATACGATGATATCATCGCCAATTTCTATTCGAAAAGGCAGGGTGCTCCGAAGTATAAGCTTGATCCTCGTAAAAGCCAAGGCTTATCAGGCAAGATTGAGAAGATGCCGGAATATCTCCCTCATGGAACACTAGAATACCCACTGGAGCGGAAAGAAATGCCCAATGTTGATGATGATCGATCCCTAACGTAAGTCTTCTACTCGTCTGCAATTCTTTTTTTATGGGAAATCGCTAACTTAAACTAGTACCCACTATCACATGCCGAATTCTTCGCATACACACAAGTCGATGCTATTACGGGGAGTCCGATTACCAGTGGCCGCCTTAAATAGTAGTGACATCGAGGAGCTCAAGGGCAAGACGCGAAACTCTGGTCGGAGTTATCGTGGGGCCCCTCTGGGACGTCACCATAACGATGGAAGAAGAGAGCGCATGAATTACGGGCCGGACTCCCGGCGTGACGGAAATAATCGCCAGTATGGCAATGGGGGTCAACGCGGCGGACATAATGCATTCCCAGGCCCACCTCCTATGATCCCTCCGGGATGGGCGCCACCACCACCTCCAGGGTTTCCCGGGTTTGGAAACGGACTGCCACCGCCACCCCCGGCTTACCACGGTGGGGGTCGCGGCGGTTACGGTAATGGGAATTATGGAGGTCAGCCATATACCCAACGACATGCGCCTCCGGGTGTGCCTCCTTATCAAGACTATGGAGGCCAGTATAACGGTCCGCCTCCTAGACATCAAGGACAAAATCGCCGGCCATATGATGATGGGCGCGGTCAGCGTAATGGTCGTGGGCACGGCTATTAATGAAGACTGAGGAGACCGTGTTGTACTGTTCCACTATTGAATGCAAATAAATCAATCAGTGAATAAGACGTGAGATGTCATTCCATACTCCCCTAGTGGCAGATCAACAGCAACGTCTATTTGTCTATAAAATACCGGAATGGTATCCGATTGGTGTTTTCAACATCTGCTGTATAATATTTTCCTTGCCATGGTTGGTAAATAATGGAAGACCTCGTGCCATCGATGATGGTTCAATAGAACGCTAGGCGCGGGGCAGCATCTGCCATGACCATTAAGGGATCCTTGCGTCGGTATTATGAAATACGATGTAGCTAGGCAGTCTACAGCAGGTAGTTATTAGTATCAGAGAATGGATAGTAGAAAACAAAGAGCACGACCGCCAAGAATATGTAGTAAAGACAACCTAGCACTGATTACGCAGTACCTATACGTAGAATGTGACATGGACAATTAGTAAGATGGCCCGTGCGATATCCGATGATGTTCTGCAGTAGCTCCGGAAACCAACCAGCATGGTGTCGTACTTCTCTTTATTACGATTAACCCGGCCCACGATGCTATCTTCTAGCTTCTAGAGGATCGCCCCTTGAAACTACCTACCTACATAGCAATTACGCGTGGGCAAGAAGTGATCAATAGCCCACTGCACGCTACTACATGTATCTACCTACATTACATGCTTACATAGGTAGGTTCAGGAGTATATAGATACCTGTAGGTAGATTATGCACACGTATATTGTAGTGTGACACCACTACCACGCTGGTAGGAAGGCATGTAGTACTGCAAATAGGTACCCATGCAACGCTATAGTGTATCTAGAGTGTGGAGGAGGTTGAATCTAAACCCCACCGACCATCTCCACCTTAGGTACTACCTACTACGTAGGCAGCAGATAGAAGGTAGGCTAGGTTCGGAGATAGAAATCTCCAATAATATCTGTTACTTACTATTTACTACCTCTTACCTGCTCATTTTCACCACCAAGGAAGCACCTTACATAGCTACTATCTATCTAGGTATGTACTTCTTGCACTTAGATTAGGTGCCTACAGTACAGTACCTAAGATACATCAGGTAGGTTGGTTAGGTAGGTACCTTCTTGAAGTTGGCAGTCGGGCAGCCCATGGCCAGCAAAAATGGCTCGCAAATGGCAGTGGCGGCCTTGATCGTCAACGGCCTGCCCGATCAGCGTTCACTGAGCGGGCGCTGAGCGGGTGCTGAGCGGGACCCCTCCCCTCATAGTTCGCTGGTAGCTCGCTCGTAGTTTGATGAAGCTGGTGGGGTAGCCGACTCCGAACCCTCCACCTTGTTTTGCTCATTCGGCAGGTATTGGCAATTCTGATTTCTGTGCCTGCGCAGTGCGCACCAGCCGGAATCTGGTCCATCTCGTTGGTCCATCCCGTCCGGGCACAGTAGATAATGATATTGATGACATTCCCATTTGCATACCTGCCTCCCTACATACCTATCTACAGGTATTCACAAGCTGAAAGGAGGGACTTATAGGCCGCCTACCTACCAGATTAATTAATAAATTTATCCAGCTCCACCCACCGCCCACCGTCTGCCGTCTGCCGTCCACCGTCCACCGTCCATCGCACATCGCACATCGTACATCGTCGTCCACCCACCTAGGTATCTTCACACCGTGCCTTGGGTATTATTTCCGACTCCAACTCCCAACGCCCAACGTTACCGCATCTGATCTGGTCGCTCGCTTCCCGGTGCCGGTGTCTCTGTCGCGCAAAATAACATTCCTTACTGGTCGCCTGTGTGAATACGCCAGCTGTATGCTTGTGTTATCTACCCCAGCTTACCCCATCGTCGTCGTCGCCGTCATATGAATATTCAAGTTTAAAAAATAAAATAAAAAATACAAAACAAAAAAACCCGAGACCCAGCTCCGAGATTCACGATTCACGATTTACGACCAGGTTACCCCCCATCTCGCCTATCTAATCGCTTTTCTACGTGTTGATAGCCTCTGCTCCGCTTCGTTTCGCAACATACCCTCTCGACCGCCCCGTCTCGCTAGATGGCGCCGTCATGACGTTGAGCCGATTATACTCGATTGTGACTAAACGGTATCCGATCACAAGATGAATAATGATGCCGGCCTGGTCGGTTCTCTGGTCGAAAGACTCACTTCCAGGGTACTTCTCTATTCCCTCTCACCTATCTATCACCTCAGTCCTGCACATGGGCCTTGTCTTTTCTCTTTCTTTCCTTTTCCTGCCTTCTTTCGCTACCTGCGATCCATAAAGATATGGCTCTTTGCGCTGATTCTGATCCGCTCCTCGTAGCTCCCGCACCGCACTGCCACGCCCAGTTCGGAGCTCAAACATGACGAGATCGCTACCATGACCCGCGCGAGCATCGTCAAACTCAGTGCGGCCTCGATAGCCCTCATTCTCCATTCGCTCGTATCGCTGCTCGAAGACGTCACACGGCCCTTCAAAGCCTCTACACGCCCGGCCTATGTTATCCAATCCGAAATCTATATCGTTGCCCTGGCCGCCGATTGCTGTTCTGCCCATTGGCAGGCGCTTCGCAAATCTGGCTCAGACGGATCTCCCAGCGTCTCGCCAAATGCCTCGCCCAGCAACGTCCCAGTGCTGCCCAAGCCTCTGGAGGACAAATTAGTAAAGCGGATATTAAGTCACCTCACGCTTCTCGTCGAGCCCATACCAGATGGCTACGTCATACCGGCAAAGGCGATACTGGAAGACGACTTTGTCCACGAAATCTTGGACCCGCGGTATGAGGAGACCACGCGTAGTCTTACCTCGTCGAGCGGTTCGGACACCGCTCGTGATACTATCAGTTCGCGTGACAGCGATGACGAGGACGACGAGGCCGAGCCGTATGTCAAAGTGATTGTCGAGTTTGTGAGCGCAGCAAACTGGTCAGCATCCTTCGACTATGTGAGGAGCGCCATACGTAGTAAGAGAGCAACTACTCCGGCCCAGGCAAACCCTGCCCCCAGCCAGGCCATGTCTGAGGAGGACAGAAATCTCTTAGTGATCACCCGGTTCCTTTCCTACTTATGGGTTGACGTCCAGAAACTCAGTCTCGTCATGCAGGAGCTTAGCTCTACGTTCCTCCACTTTCGAAGAGTATATCAGAATACCGTGGCCCTAGTAGCGCCTCTGCTTATATTCAAATGGATCGAGCGCTATCCCCATGAGTTTGTGCGACTGCATAGCCAGCATAGGAAGCTTGATGGTGGGCCGGACACACTGGCTGATATGACCCATTCACTCGGCGATAATGGCAGGAGGCGATCATCCCTGTACCCCTTTCAGACAACCCTAATTATGCTCGTACCTGAGGTATTCGAAGTAGCAAGTGATCTCCGGGATGTCAAAGGCGGCAACATGGCCAAGAGGGTGGCATTCCTCGAGGGGCTTAGAAAGGGGTTGCGCAACAAGAATGAGACAGCGGGCGTATGTCTAGTAATCCTTCTCCGTGCTGCTCGGCATTTCCCCTCCGACTCGGAATCTGCTTTCTTGAGCTATGTGATGGATATCCAAGATGAGTTAAGAGATGCCGTGTTTCGTCGACATCCTACCGTCGGCGATGGCATTTCGTTCGAGCAAGACCTGACTACCACTGCGCTCATCAGCCTCATACATCTCAATCTCGACGCATATGTAGATTACATCGGGCAACTTTGCGCACAACCTACTGCTCCATTGTCTTTCAAGGTGGCCATTATGCAAACATGCTCCTACTTCGCTCGGAGACCGGATGCGCAAAATTACCGCCGTCTTTACATTGCCGTGGCTCCATTCATCCAACACATGTTGAAGGTAAGTTGTGTCATCCTCAAATAGGTCCCAGTGCGAGTGACTAACCGATCTAGTCCATGTCTGCGGTATCGACAGACCTCTATATCGGCGTTCGTCGATCGCATCGCAAGCCATCAATAACCGATGCAAGAATAACAAATGGAGTTATAATATGCAATATCCTCAAATTTCTTAATGCGTCTCCACTAAGCCTGTTTGAGAGTACATCCTTAGATGCGGGAAATTCGGATTCATTCTACGAAGAAATATATGAATCATTTATATCGTGTTTAGTGACGGCAAATGACACTGTGAGGACATTGTCTCGGCCTTTGGCTCAGAGTATCTTGCCGACGAACGGTCTTCTCGCGTCTGTGCGTCAAGCGACCCCTCTTGACTCAGACACCTTTAAGCTCAAATTTTGGACCCTGACGTAGGCAACGTGACGTCCCAGGTTATCGGTAGCTGTCTTGGCTAACCCTTTTGCAGCTCCTCTGTCCTGATGGACATGTGCGACAAGTATTTCCAACAAGAAGAGGTTTCAATCCTAAAGTCCATAAACTCTTACCTCGAGTCAGGATTCTTGTTGCTCTCCTCATGCCCAGTGAGCCCCCTTAATCGCGAGTTTTATCCCCCTCGGGCCTTCTAACACATACCAGGAACTATGCAAATTAGCCGAAGATTTCCCTGAGCGCGCGTCCGTTACTTTTAAAGCAGAGTCACTTCTCCTCGGAGCACTTTGCTCGCCAGAAATCGAGACCTGCCAGATTGTGACTTCTGCGCTGGGGCTTTTAAACGAGGAATGTCAGATTTTATTAAGAGA